>OX403610.1:1239729-2479458 GCA_948107665.1 Lomographa bimaculata | reverse complement strand
TCGAAGTTGACTTATACCGCATGACGGCTTTTGCGGATGACCTAGGGGATTCCTATATTCTTAACAAATAGGAATCCCCTCAGTTATCCGCAAGAAAATTTTCATGTGTTTTAGAAACAAGTCGTTTAACATTTTATTTACAATTATAATACTAGTGGTTGTGAGCTAAAGACCTCGAGAATTTTTGAAATGACTGAAATATGTTTTTATACATTTTCAACCACCATACCTCCCTCCACCATTTTGATTCATTTCTAAAAACTAAGTCGATAAACAAATCTATAATTAAACTGTATACTTTTAAAAATTTGTTAGTTTGTTTTCTGTTAAACTACAATAATGTTATTATCCTACTAATATTATAAATCCGAAAGTTTGTGTGTAAGTGTGTATGTTTGTTCCCTCTTCACGCTTTAACGGCTGAACAGATTTGGATGAAATTTAAAATACATAGATTATACCTAGGATTAACACATAGGCTACTTTTTAACTTAATAATAGCGGGCGACGCCGCGGGGCACGGCTAGTTATTTTATATAATTGATTGTAATTTATATTGTACGCTCAAAATGGGCAAGCTGTCGATGCCTCTAATATTATTTTACCATCCTATGTACACAGTTATGACGATAAATATATATTCTACTCTATTGTATTCTATAATATAACTAATAACAAAACTTCACGACAACAAAATGGGTAGAGAAATGCGACCTGTGCGATCAGCGAAGAACAACAGAACAACCGGCAATCCGGACGACGAAAGCAATTTTGGCCAATCTGGAACGCTTGCTCGGTCAATAACGATGGTGAGAGGGAGACCTGATATCCTTACCACGGGTAGACTAACTACGGGCCAATTGCCTATGTATCCTAAAACTATATACAGCAAAGAACTAAGTTACCTACAAGACATCGAGCTTAAAGGTAAAAAAAAAAAAAACAACTAATGTTAGAAATACGAAAGTTTGGGAGTGTGTGTGTTAATATTTGTTACCACGTATCTCCGTAACTACTTAACCGATTTTAATGAAATTTGGAATGTAGATTAGTACATACTTTAGGGGCTACTTTAATCATTATCAGCGGGCGAATCCGCGCGGATCAACTAGTACAAAAATGAAATATAATAAAATAAAACACTTCAGTTTTTTTTTTAATATTAAGTTTATAAACTGATGTCAGTCAAACCCGTGAAGTAAAAATCGTCGTTAAATTTTCTGATTTTTTAAATTTATTTTTTCTTTCCGTATCAACCTCTTACAAAGTATGGGAAACTAAAAAAGATGAATGAAATCGATAAAGTCGTTTTCAAGTTATGGCGTGTCGAAGGTAAAAAGGAATCCATTTTTTTTTTAAATATATATCCATAGATATAGATCTCGTAGATATAGATTTCGTAGATAATAACAATGAGTTAAATTAGTTAAATATGTTCTGTTACAAAATGTTACTTAATTATGTAAGATTATTATCTAAATTAATTAGGTAGAGGTATCCTACAGTCTAAAATATGTTTATCTTTTCCAAAACTATCGAATATTGTTAGCATTAGTTTGTACGAAACAAAATAAGTTACTTGTTAAAAACTGTTTTAAAGATAAACTTTTAGAAGTCCGCCATATTGGATTCAAATTGACGTCACTTTACTTTTCGAGTTATTCTTAGCAAGGCCTTTCATGTGATACCCATATTGTGGGAGTGCATTAAAAATTACTGGTCCGCCATTTTGTGTGTTCCGCCATGTTGGATTTAGAATGACGTCACACAGCTAACCATGCACTGTCATCCAAACTAAACGTGAATACAACATTTCAGCTCAATCGGTTGCAGATATCTGCTTCAAAATTGAGTTGCAAGATTCCACCCGGACAAACATACATACATACAGTGCAAGCTAAAAATAAATAAAATGAAAAGCTTTAAAAAAGATACCTAGGTTGAGAATTTAGTACACAAAGAAGGTCTAGAAACTAACCTTGGAAGGTGAATGCACTAATAATTTTGTTGATAGCTCTGACTGGAACATTGAACACAATATAATAATTATTAAGATATCAACTTATTAATTGCAATAATTATTACGAGATAATAATTACGATCTCTACAAGGGCTCATCATTATATATGGTTGGAGTCAAAGGTTACATGTGCCATATTTTCAACAAAGGCCGTTCCATCACGGTCTTTCCGTCAGGTCTTTTACCATCGTCACGTGCAAGACGATGGTATTGAACTACGCGGCTGTTTGAGAACTGCCAACAACTGCGTGGCTATTTTGGAACTTACAGTGATTTCAAAATGGCTACGCAGTTGGTGGTAGGAGCCTGACGTATGGTGCCATTAAACGTTATATGCAATGAGGTTGGATGCCAGCCTATTACCAACATAATTTAACCGGTAGCAGTAGTGTGCATTACTGTATGCAGGATTAAACTATGTTAAGAAAATTATGTATTAGCAATTAAGAATGTTTTAAAAAAAAAAATGAATGAAAAAAAATGCGCCGCCGAGTTTCTTGCCAGGTTCTTCTCGAGATGGCTGTAATTTTCCGAATCTGGCAATAGAATCATTAACTTTCATGAGTGCCTCTTTGGGGCCCATGTGAATAAACGATTTTGATTTGATTTGATTGAAACAGCAATGTGAAAATTAAAACTATCGTGAGTAATTCCACCATGCCCGTTTTACCATCTAACAACAAGACAAACTGGCAAACGTCATCAATTTATGGTAGACATTCCTTCGGTTCGCTCAAAGCGTTTTGCTTCTACATTTGTCATCCGTACTTCGAAGGAGTGGAATTCGTTGCCCGCGTCTTTGTTCCCTGAACGGTATAATCTGGGAGTCTTCAAGTCAAGAGTGAATAGCTATCTTCTAGGCGAGCGTGCTACATCTTCGGCCGCATCATCACTTTCCATCAGATGAGATAGTGGTCAAATGCTAGCCTATCGAGCATAAAAAAAAAAGTATAACATATAATTTTATGTTGTATACGGCTTGAAACACGTAGAAAATGTCGACTTACTTTGTAGTCGACTAGTTTCGGACAAATTTGTTGTCCTTCATCAGGATGAGTCAGACGCGCGATACGCAGAAGCGAGCGGCTCGGGCCTCGGCGGGGCATTTTCTACGTGTTTCAAGCCGTTTACAACATAACATTAAAAAGCCATGTTTCCAATGATATATTACAAGACGTTAACAGATCTAAGCTTTCTCTCTCTTCTGAGGGGGATGAGCGCGGTGCACTGCCACGCAAAATATGGAACTGTTGAAGATCAATATTCTGAAAATGAAATGATGACATAGTCTAAGTTGGAGCGTTTTCGTTTAGTAAATACATATTCACTTTTCTTTTGAACACACCCAAATTGTATTTGTCGAGAAATACAGATGCAAAGCATTCCATTCTTTTGCTGTTCTATAAATGTACGTAGGCGCGATACGTTTCGCGCGAATGGACGGTATTTCAACCATAAATAATTAATAGCAAGTTTAAAAAAACCGACTTCGCTTATATTTTGGTTTTGGCTTGATCGATTTCGATAAAATTTGTATGGGACCACCTCTGAAGTATAACCTACCAAAATGCAAAGCTGTTTGGTAGTCAAAATTCACAATCGTTTATTCACATTCCCAAAGAGGCACGCATAAAAGTTCATGACTCTACTGCCAGTTTCATAAAATTACAGCCATCTCGAGAATAACCTGGCAAGTACTCCCACTTAACTATACCATTATTTTTATTTATTTATTTAGTTATAAATCTAAAATTATGGTTAAATAAAAATTACACACACCCTTTACCCACGCACACACAAAATTCTCACCCACACACACACACTCACACACACACACACGCACACGCACCAATGCATTAATTATAATATTGTTTTTATTAATTTATGTAGCTTCAAACTTCATTAATTTAAGTATAATAAAAACATACATAACAGTAAGAGTAATATGACTGTCTTATAATTAAGTAATATTAATAAAAATTTAATCCGTTATTGGCCTTAGGTATACTCGTAAATGAAATTAATCAAACTCTGTTCATTAAGGGCTGTGGATTTTGTAAGTAAAAAAAAAAAAAATAAGAAACTTGGCCACGTATTTTTTTATTAATGTTTTTAAAACACTCTTAAATGACTAATACAGGAATTATATTAACCTAGGTGTACCTATATAATTTTGTCGCCAGAAAGCACTTGTGCAGTTTGCCTCCATGCATCCAAGTCATTAATGTTGTCATTTGTTTTATAATTTATGTCGTCATTGTTAATAAGTCCGTGGTAGGAACCGGCTTCCAGGTAACCTGTTACAAGATAGGCCTTTCCACTGGACTGACGTCAGCACAATTATACTTTCTATTAGGTACGTACGAATTACATACTTGCATTAGCTCTACTTTGACTGCTTTGCGGCTGATAATGTCATAAATGAATCATAGGAATTCTTCCATCTAAATGTTTTTTAGAGCTTTCACACTTTCAGCCCCACACTGAGTTCAATGACTTGTGTCGTGGGTGTAGAAGGAAACATTCAATCACACCCAGAACACTTTTTTTCCCACCGGGAATTGAACCCGATACCGGCTTCTTCAGTGGCGGATTTACACAATTGCCGCCAGTAGGGTATATCATTTTGCCGCTCTTACCAACCTCTACAATTCAATTACTTCGTTCATAATGTTGCAATTTCAATAAAAGGTTAGTGTAATAGGATGATAGTGTATATTACACCATCTTTTGCCCGTAATTAGTATGAATGCAAACTAGTAAAAAAAAAATGGTCCCAAATTTGCCGCCTCTAAAATCTGCCGCCCTAGGCTCCAGCCTACTCAGCCTGCTGGTAAATCTATTACTGGGCTTCTTAGAAGACGAATGCGCACCCAACTTAGCCAATAAGTTTAAATTGAATCTTAGACAAGATAGGCTTTAGCATGTGACGCGCACATGTATGTATTTTCTTTTTATCGAAGTTTTAATAATTTAGTTCGACTGCAAAATTTCAGAGCTTAGGACATCGTCACATGGTGGCGAACCTCTCGGTATTTTATCGGATACATTTACGGACTTTGCAACGGAATTACACAATCTAATTCCCCCATCCCCATTCTATTATCGGACATCGAAACAGTAGGTCTATTCTGGTCATCAAAATACGATTGTTCGAATTGATGCGGCGTCGATACGACAGTCGATTGATTGAAATTTCAGTTGATTCGATGTTCATAACAAAAGAAAATCGTTCGTATTCGACGTCGATGTAAAGATAATCTAAGCCCGGAATTGACCCCCAGACTCTTAAGCGACACCGCTATATGGTAGATATTCCACAAATGCGGACGAAGCGTTTTGCCTCCACATTAATTATGCGAACTGCAAAAGAATGGAATTACTTACCTGAGTCTGTGTTCCCTGATAAACACAATAATCTTTTAGTCGTGAGTCAATAGGCATCTACATCTGGGCAAACGTGCTCCATCATTGACCGCATCGTCACTTACCATCAGTTGCGAAAAACGTTTGCCTATCTTGAATGAAATAAAAAAAAAAATGTGTCATAACTTATTTCTAGGTGAACCGATTTTGATGACTTTGTTTTATTTGAAAACTGGTGCTTCCCATGTAGCCCCATTTAAATTTTCTCAAGATCTGACCAGTAGTTTCAGTTATCTTGAATAATGCGTATTTAATTCATTTAATCTGGTCAAAGAAATTTAAAAAAATTAAAATTTATAAATCTATTAAAATTATTATAATTTTTTTTTTATAATATTTTATTATAATTATTTTTTTCATATTTTTTAACATTTTTTTAATTATTATTTTTTTGTGACACTGGGTCCGTGTGGACCGGGAGCTCATTGTATTTTCAAAAATCTATCAGAGCGCCTGGTTGAGGAGACGTGTGATCAAAATGCTGGCACTTATTTGGCTCAACGTATTAGCATTGCAATTCAGAGAGGCAATGCCGCATGATGGGAACGCTACCCACTGGTAGTGGGCTTGAGCACTTGAGTTACCTATAAGCTCGAAGTCTTGTAGGTAACTTAGTTCATTGCTGTATATAGTTTTAGTTTAGTTTTAGGAAATATAGGCAATTTACCCGTAGTATTAGAGTACGTTATTAATAATAATATAATAATAATAATAAGTCATTTAATTCAAAAGACAATATAAGTTAAAAAAAACGAAATACAGCTAAATGTTACAATACAATAGAACTTACATAAAAAAAAATACAATTAAACATCGCAAAGAATGCCGAGTCGTCATTTTTTGTTCTAATTCATATGAATACAAATCCAACGCTTATACAGTGGACATCTGACATTGTCATAGACTTGATGTAAAGTAAAAAAAAATATCTGATTAGGTTCCTAAGATAAAGCGGTGAAGTTGGATTTTTGAAGCTTAGCTTGCGTTTGAGTTATGTTTTGTCGCCTATGTTCCGGCGACACTTGAGATCGGAGATCGGAGACCCGAATTTCAAGCTTAGCTTGCGTTTGAGTTATGTTTTGTCGCCTATGTTCCGGCGACACTTGAGATCGGAGATCGGAGACCCGAATTTCAAGCTTAGCTTGCGTTTGAGTTATGTTTTGTCGCCTATGTTCCGGGGACACTTGAGATCGGAGATCGGAGACCCGAATTTTAAGCTTAGCTTGCGTTTGAGTTATGTTTTGTCGCCTATGTTCCGGGGACACTTGAGATCGGAGATCGGAGACCCGAATTTTAAGCTTAGCTTGCGTTTGAGTTATTTTTTGTCGCCTATGTTCCGGGGACACTTGAGATCGGAGATCGGAGACCCGAATTTTAAGCTTAGCTTGCGTTTGAGTTATGTTTTTTAAGCTTAGCTTGCGTTTGAGTTATGTTTTGTCGCCTATGTTCCGGGGACACTTGAGATCGGAGATCGGAGACCCGAATTTTAAGCTTAGCTTGCGTTTGAGTTATGTTTTGTCGCCTATGTTCCGGGGACACTTGAGATCGGAGATCGGAGACCCGAATTTTAAGCTTAGCTTGCGTTTGAGTTATGTTTTTTAAGCTTAGCTTGCGTTTGAGTTATGTTTTGTCGCCTATGTTCCGGGGACACTTGAGATCGGAGATCGGACACCCGAATTTTATGTTCCGGTAGATCGCCGATCGGTCGGTTAGCGCAATACAGGTCGAACGCGAGCAGCGGGACAGAAATTATCAATGTTTTTGGTACCGTGCTAATAAATGTTAAACATTGGAATAAATTAATGTTATCAGATAAGTTATTACACTTCTGGTAATCTATTTTGGAGTATAGGTCAGCTGAAGATTGTCAAAACTGACAGATTATAAACAAATTAAATAGCAAAACTGTCAAAACAATTTAAGCAATATTTTGTTGTTTTTTATAATATAACATTTGGTGTGCGTTCGCCTTCTAATAAGGTTTGGGTTCCCAGCGGGAACATGAGCTTTCTCCCCATGGATAATCTGTGTTTCTTGTTCTGATTGTGATTGTGTGTGATGTGAATATTTCCAGTACCCACGACACAAGTCATCCAACTTAGTGTGGGGCTGTGAGTGTGAAAGCGAAATATAGATATATTTTATTGTAGTAGGTACACAGTTTGGTATTAAGAATAGGTTTTGTTTTCTTTTAATTTTGGCTTCGCAATCTAGTGCATTTAGTCAGTATCAAGTTATAAAATATTTCAAGTTATATATTTCATATTAATAATTCTAGTCACAAGTCAAAATCAAAGTCGTTGTAGTTGAGTTCCAGTCATAGTCAAGTCATCTCCTACTGAAGTGTTAGAAACTTTGCCAGAACTTCTATTGGAGTTTGGACCGAAAGCGAAAATCTCGTTTTATTAAGATGTATGATTTGCCTACACTCTTGCACGTTCTCAAACTATTAATAGTTAATTAATCCACAGGTATTACATATTGACACTCAAAGAATTATAAGTTTTTCAACTTATTACGAAATCGACGACGTGATTTTTCCACATTTGCGCCAATAACCAAGAATAGGTTTCGGTTTTTGGTTAAATTTTTTTCTTGTTTGGAAAATACCTTGGCGACTATTCAAAATTCAAATATTACTGCGAGTGCTACCTACAAATTCGTGGAAATCAAACTGGGTGACGGCGATATAAAGGGCTGCCCGAATACTTGTGAGACAATTTCACCAGCATCCCCTGTTTTAGAAGGGAAACATCCACCTCCGACACCAGATCTCCTGCTTCCTGAAGTCAAAAATCACTGTAGAAGCTACCGCCCTGGATGTTTTCGCAGCCGTCATGTCTTTCCAAAGCGGCTCCGCTGGTGACGCGCTTAAACATCTAAAATATATTCTGTGTGACGGAAATGGCGAAACTGGCGTCGCTTCAGGCAGGGCTTGAGTAGCTCAGCGGTTAGAGCAACAGGCATGACACCCTATGGCCGCGGGTTCAATCCTCAAGCGATAATTTTTCGGTTCTAAATTTATCAATATAGTTCTGCCTAGCATGGCTAATTCTATTAAACAAAATCAACTACTTACTTATTATTACTAATCGAAAATAATATAATAATAATATAAAATAAGACCCGACGGCATGACTTTAATTCCATGGAAGATGGGACGGCCTTTAGTATGGGATGCAACTTGTGTCGATACTTTAGCTCTGTCACATCTTCCTGAAACACAGAATGGGGTTGGCGTCGCGGCAACTTCGGCAGAGCAGCGCAAACGGCGCAAATATGGAAACCTTGGCAGTGGTTACATATTTGAGCCGTTTGGTGTTGAGACACTGGGTCCGTGGGGACCGGGAGCTCGTTCTATTTTCAAAATTTTATCAGAGCGCCTGGTTGAAGCGACGCGTGATCAAAATGCTGACACTTATTTGGCTCAACGTATTAGCATTGCAATCCAGAGAGGCAATGCCGCCAGCATGATGGGAACGCTACCCACTGGTGTGGTGGTGTTGCAGTGGGCTTGAGCACTTGAGTTACCTATAAGCTCGATGTCTTGTAGGTAACTTAGTACTTTGCTGTACATAGTTTAGTTTTAGGAAATATAGGCAATTGGCCCGTAGTTTTAGAAGGACATTGAAAATATATATATATATATATAATTGAATGTTGTTATGTACGAAAGATAGAAATCAAATTTTGAAAATACCCCGACACTCCAACTCAAATACGGCTGCACCAATTTTCACCAAACATTAAGAACACTCATAATCAAGTCACCTTTCAAACGAAAATCTAAATCAAAATCGGTCCCGCTCTTTGAGAGTTGGACACACTATAAATTTGTTACACTATACACATATACACACCACAATACGTAACACCCCTCTTTTACGTCGGAGGTTTAAAATACTATCCTCATTTAGCTGGTGGATTTTTAATTATAATATTAAGATCTAAGCAAGCTTTCTCCATCATCACCGTATCGTCGCTTACCATCAGGTGGGAAAGTGGTCAAAAGTTTGCCTATCTCTAATAAAAAAAAACTTGAGCTTACTGTAGTAAATAATTGTTATATTTATATTCTATACACTTCTACAATATTTTTTAATATTTTGGGTACTTTGCCAACTGGCAGCAGTCTATAAGATTAAGTTTTGAACATATTTGTGTCAAGTCAAGTTAGTTATAGTTATTTTTTGTTTTTAGTTTAATTTATACGTATTAAGAATTAATTCCTACCTTAAAAAAAATAATTAGATTTTTTTATTAGTAAGATTTTGGTAAAATTTCAAATCAAATCAAAATCGTTTATCCCGTATAATAAATACTTTACATGGTCAACAATAGCCTTTTTTTTCTTAAAAAAAATGTTTTAGTGTTATTTAGTCCCGAGATATTACCCCAACAATAATTATGTTAATTAAATTTATATCAAGCTTATGGCAACTAAATTAAAACAAAATATAATGATAACCTAATATTATCAAGCTATGACATAATTTACATTATACGATGGTCAACATCAATATTGTTAAGAAATAAAAGAGATAAGTGTTGCCTCCTAATTAGGAATTAGCAAAATCCTTATCAAAAAAATTCACGTGACCGCCGCACGTTTTGACACACGAATTGATGACAATGATGTTTTCAATATTTATCTCCCTAACAACTCAGTGCAAAAGGTTACTAAAATAAACACTATCAACGAAATTATATAATCAAGGAAACTAGAAAAAATCTGGTGCAACAATGGGAATAGTTTTGAAACATTTTTTTCCGTGAGACTAATAGCTGGATCGATCAAAATCGAATTAATTAAAAATAGTGTAATTATATTGCACAATTTTATGCTTAAATAGTTATCGATGGTTTTTATATATAAACCAAAGTTTCGGTAGAAACAGTCGCATTTGTATACGAGCAGTGTGCGCGACTGGTCCTCATTTTTTAATTTAACATAGAACCTACGCGGTTTAACACTCTTTTTTACGCGATTACCTTGGCGGTTACCAAACAGGTTGTTCGCTCTAGTTCCCGCCATTGCCATTTGGTGTCCTGTCAAAGTGACGTCTAAAAGCGCGCGAATTCGCGAGTTGTAACTTTTTGGAATTTCTTTTTTAAAAATGAAGGAGCTTAACGGTGTCGCTACCAGCAACGTTATGGAGAACAATGGCACGGTCATCGTGAAAAAGAAGCCTGAAAAGGATAACGGTGAGTAAATTCTTCTCTATCTTTGATTAATATCACCTAGAATAAAAATCATTCATTTTTACAATGTTTTTACGTTTTTCATTTTGTTTTTTTATTATTTTTTAAATTAAACAAATGTCTCGTGGTTGATTTGCGACATCGAAGGAAAAAACACTTTTTTTTATTATTTCACATATGTTTAGATTAAGAATGTGCTTTTTTTAATATACAGGTAAACATTTGATAAATTCTTTCTTTTAAGATGGATTTTTTTTTTCAAAAATATATCATATAGATACGTAACTACTAGGTGATTTAAATAAACAAGAAAGTGACCAACAATTCTGTACCGAATTGTTCATTTGCTGATAGCAAATAAAAAAATGTTCTAGATTTTACTAAACCAAATTATTTTAGTTTCATTGTTAGGTTAATTTCACAGTTTTTAATATCGCTTTCTAATTATTTTTTAATTTTTTCTAAAGTACGGGCCAATTTCCTAATTTTCTAAAACTATATTCAACCAAGGCCTAAGTTACCTATAAGACATCGAGCTTATTAAAGGTGTTTTCTATAAGATAATCTTAATTGAAACACATTAAACTCCCAATCAATTCTTTTTAATTATTTTTTTACTAAAATTTATAGTAAACTCATGTACGCTTAAAAAAATCTAACGTCAAGGTAAAAAAACCACTTAAGGTTTCAATTGTTGAGTGTATTGGGATATTGTATTTTGTTTTTTGTTTTATAAAAAAATCTGACTTTAACTTTCGAATAATACCAATTATAATACCATACATAAACTACCAGTAAACTTTTCGTTAAGAAATGTTTAGTTTTTTTTTAATATTTTGAAATGCAATTTCTAACACTAGCAGGCTAGGCTTGCTGTACAGGTATTATGTCACAATAAAATATCATTTTGTATAATTTTATTTCACTAACATATATTTTAATTAATACTAGAAACAATATGTATTTTAATTGTCTGAAATAATACAATGTTTAAAAACATTTCAAATAATTATGCACCAAAAAAAAATGAGTATAAAATATTTTTATTTTTACATTTTGTTTTTACTAAAACTCTAGAATCATACCTGTCATGCATACATATGCTGTCAACTGAACCTAAATAAAATGAATTACATTACTTAAAAAAAAACAAACATTTATTATTTTTTTTATGATGTACCAATTACGTTTAGTACACCATTGGAATTACGATCTAGCCTTAAGACTAATAGGTAATTTAATGTTGACCTAAACTGCTAAATAGAGTAATATATCAAGAAAAAAATGTGTCCAATAAAACTTTTCTTACTGTCTCTGTTACCGGGAAGACACTTTGTTCTTGTGTTCTTTGTTAAAAAACAAACATAAGATTTTTTCTTACATTTATAAATACAACATCTTTTCGCTTCCGAGTCAACCTATCATTGGAGATTATACCAAAATCGTTGGAGCCGTTTCCGACATTCAGATTATATATATGCATATTATATACGACAATTGCTCGTCTAAAGGTATTAGTTTTTTTTTAGATAACTTATGTATTTTATAATCATACTAATATTATAAATCCGAAAGTTTGTGTGTATATGTGTAAGTATGTTTGTTCCCTCTTCACGCTTTAACTATGTTTTATGCGTTTCGATCAGTTTTGCCCTAAAACCACAATTGGGGTGGAAGGGGCAGGACCTGGCGGGGGAAATGCACAATACACCCCTAACGGGATGTCAGTGCAGGCCACACTAAATAAGTAAAAAAGGTTAAAACAAGAATGTACCCGTCATGCATTATCAAAATATTTACGGCAATTAACAAGCAATTGATAACAACAACCTTTTTTATTGAAAGTAGGTTTAACTTTATCAATCGTCTTGTAACAATTATGTTCGTTTTTTTTATCGTAAACAATTCGAAATCATTGTTTTTTCAACGAGCGCGTAGTCTCCGTTTCAGCTGAGGCAAAATTGCTTTCGTACGTCCGGCGGATTTCCGTTTGTTCTCCTCTACAGGTCACATTTCTCAACCGATTCTTGTGAAATTTCGTGAGCAGGTTCGATAATTATATAGATTTATTTTGTCGGTTCAGTTTTTGTAAATTTTTCAAAATGGCGGTGATGAACCTCCATGGGTTGATAATGCAAAAAAATTGTCTGTAAATTTGGCTTACGGACGATAATTTTACGTGATAACGTCATAAGACGAACGCTTCGCCGATCGTGCCTCTCTATCGCTTGTTCCACGCTCTCGCTTGCACGCTCGGCTCAGGCGGAACGTGACACTTTTTCGTGCGTGCAGCCGGTGTTCATCGATTTATTTCGTTGTCACGTCAAAACAAATTTCAGCCATTAAAATATACTAGGTCTTCAGCATAGAACCACCAGTAATATTTATTAATAATTTTAATATATTCGTAATGTATAATATACATAAATATATTAACTTCTATACCCCAAAACCCACGATATGCCCGATTCGAGGAAATACCTAAGTTACCAAAGCTCAAGAAAACATGAAAGTCTTATATAAACTCCAAGTAACTTAAACAAAGGAAACACGTGTAAGGAAACCTACTAGTCGTTCGCGCCTAAACTTGGCCAAAACTTTTTAGGTGTATTGCTTTATGTAACTTTTTTTCTATACAATAATTGTATAATTTCTGTATTTGTTGTTCAAGTACAGGTTTTTTTTTTACTAATATAGGTCACAATGTTCCCTATTTTTGTTACAATCTAGCCAAGATTAGGCTAATATGTAACTTAAATTTAACTTATTCTGCGACTTTTTCGGTTGGTTGTCGGTTTTTGTAAGCTTTGATATCTCCGTCAATTATAAATCGATTTTGATGATTTTTTTTGTTTGGTAGAGTAAGTATACTTCAGAGGTGGTCCCATATAAATTTTAAAGAAATCAGTCAAGCCAAAACCGAAATATAAGCGATGAAGTCGGTTTTTTAAGCTTTGCTTGCGTTTAAATTATTTCCTTGATATTTTTGAAAGTAATGAATATTTCAAGAAGTAGGCATCATTTATCAAATTATCATACCACACAAATTCCGACGAATATTTTATTTATGTGGTTTTATTATTAATGCCGAATAAAACAGTTGCAAAGTTACGCGTTTTAAGAGACATTTACAACCGACTTTAAAAAAAGGAGGTGCTCAATTCGACTGTATGTTTTTTTTGTATGAATGTTACGCGATATCTCCGCCAATTATGAATCGATTTGATGATTTTTTGACGTGATACTGCACGCACGAAAAAGTGTCACGTTCCGCCTGAACCTGAGCGTGCAAACGAGAGCGCGGAACAAGCGATAGAGAGGCACGATCGGCCTAAACTTCGATGTTTTTTTATAACGTTAACACGTACAATTATCGTCCGTAAACCGACGACAGACAACCAATTTTTTTGGTAATTAACTTCTGAGGTGGTCCTATATAAATTTTATCGGAATCGGTCAAGCCAAAACCGAAATGTAAGCGATGATGTCGGTTTTTTAGGCTTTGCTTGCGTTTCAATTATTTCCCTGATATTTTTGAACGTTTCTATTATTAATGGTATCTCCCCCTTAAATGCCCCCTCTACATTGACCCCACGTACGTGATCCGAAGGGGCTATCTAATCCAAGTTCTTGATAGATAAGAAAGTATGAGGTCAAACCTCTGTACATAATAATAATTGTATAATTATACATATTTAATTACATCTCTAATCACTTTTTACATAATCACTCATTGGCTGCGTCATTGTTCTCCGAGGGGTCTTCTGGGTGTCTTCAAATCGAGATCGGATAGTTTTTTTTTTATTCTCGATAGGCAAGCATTTGTTCACTATCTCACCTGATGGAAAGTGACGATGTGGTCGAAGATGGAGCATGCTTGCCTAGAAGATACCTGTTCACTCGAGATTTAAAGACTCCTATATTGTACTTAACGGGAAACACAGACTCGGGCAAAGAATTCCATTCCTTAGCAGTACGTATAATAAATGTGGAAGCAAAACGCTTCGTACGCACCCTTGGAATATCAACCATAAACCGATGTCGCGTGGCTGATTGATAGATAGATAGATAATATATATTATTAATCCACTTGATATGATGACTGAGATGAGACAAACAAAGGTAACAAACAAGCTTATACGTAAAGTATCACAACAGGCGGTCTTATCACTAATAGCGATCTCTACCAGGCAACCTTGGGAATAAGAAATAGGTATTAGGCAACATGTCGGCCGCATCATCACTTTTCAACCGACTCCATAATTATATAAATAGTTTTCTTTATCTAATATATAAAATTCTCGTGTCACAGTTTTCGTTGCCATACTCCTCCGAAACGGCTTGACCGATTTTGATGAAATTTTTTGTGCTTATCCGGTATCTATGAGAATCGGCCAACATCTATTTTTCATCATCATCATCATCATCACTTTTCATCATTATCAACGCGGGTGAAACCGCGGGGCGCAGCTAGTAACTTCTATAATTATTTAAAATTTATTTATTACTATCTGCGCCCCGCGGTTTTACCCGCGTAAGTCCCGGACCCGCGGGTATTTCGGGATAAAAGTGTCTAAAAGCCGTGTTAATCCAGGGTGTAAGCTACCTCCGTTCCAAATTTCATCATAATTGGACCAGCCGGTAGAGTGTGACGAAGTAACAAACATACAAACACACTCACAGACTTTCGCTTTTATAATATTAGTTTGATCAAATGAAGTCTCGAAGAGAGAAGCGCATTACAGGCCCACGTAACTTCTCATCAATGTAAAGCTGTACAATAACTAAAAACCTGCCAAGTGCGAGTCGGACTCGCGCACGAAGGGTTCCGTACCATTATCTATAAAAACAGCAAAAAAGTAATGTATGGGAGCCCCCTTAAATATTCATTTTATTCTGCTTTTTAGTATTTGTTGTTATAGCGGCAACAGAAATAGATCATCTGTGAAAATGTCAATTGTCTAACTATCACGGTTCATGAGACATAGCCTGATGACAGTCGGACAGACAGACGAACGGACATCGGAGTCTTAGTAATACGTTCCCGTTTGGGTACGGAACCCTTAAATTGATGTTCCGACAGCTGTCCTTGAGAAACATATTTAAGACGTGACTACCATCATCAACCACATCAATTACCTGAACAAACGCTAGCTTATCAGGAACAAAATATGTTAAGCATTAGTTTAAAAAACTATTTATAAGTATACAAGAAAAACACTTTAATAGAATATTCAGCGAACACACACAAACTGTATGAATGTACAGCCTTGAAACTAACTGGACCATGTCGCACTCAACGACTCGGAAAATCGCAACTAATTCTAAGGATGACGAACAAAATCTTGATAACAATTGGTTCTTACAATTATTGAACATAATTAACTACATAGAAATCTTGAAATAATAATCACGTTCTTTCCCACTACAATATAAGTCGTTCGCGCCGAAGTGAGATCTCGCGCCTATTGCCTCATAGAGAAAAACTTTTGAGGTTACTTGCTTATAACTTTTTTTCTATATAATAATTGTATGATTTCTGTATTTTTTGTTCAAGTACAGGATATAACGGATATTATACGTAAGTTTCAGCGTTCTGTGAGAAGACTTTTTTGACATAGACCCCGGGACAAAATAGGTCTAAAAACAGTGACTTTGTTGGCCTACCAAATCGTTATTTTCCAACATAGATTATTTTTTAAAACCGGTTTCGTACTCTACTTGTTAAGCCTTTTTCAACGATACCCCACAAGAGTAGAAAAAAAAACCCCACACTCAAAGCCCCACTCTAAGTTCGATGACTTGTGTCGTGGGTGCCGGAAACATTCACATCACACACGCAATCACAAATTATAAAATAATGAAATGCAAGCAAAGCTTAAAAAAATCGACTTCACCGCTTTATCTTCGGAAATTTGATCAGATAAAATGTACTAAACACGTATTATTGACGATATTTCAAGAACTACTGATCAGATCTTGGTCAAATTTAAATGGAACCAATTGGGAAGCAAAATCGTTAAACGTCGTTTTTTTCAAAATCGGTTCACGTGGAAAGACGTAATGAGGTATTAAAAAAAAAAACATACAGTCGACTTGAGTATCACTTCCTTTTTTGTGAAGTCGGTAGAAAAATAGTAGAATAGAGAACCTCCTGAAGTCGGTTAAAAATTCATCGCTTACCTACTTAACAAAAAGGTTGATTAATCGCAATCTAAAGACCCTAGATAAACTATTATTTGCTATGTCTAGAGCAAAGAATGATACCTAACCTTGGTAGAATCTTAACGACAATTTGTAGGTATTCTATACAATGTAATATTATCATTTACTATCGATATATTTATCGATCGTAATTCTACAAATTACGATCAATCCATATATCGATAGAAAATACTAAAATTTACGTTCCTGAACATTTTTATACTCTTTTTGCCGTCAAAAAAGGGGAGGTTCTAAAATCGTCGGAATATTTTTTTATGTATCTATGTTTACTGAGAGTCGAAAACCCCTGAACTGATTTGGAAAAATATTTTTTTTGTTTTAAAGGGTAATCTTAAATTTATTCCGAAAGTTTGAGTGTAGTTTATTATATGAGATCGTAGTCAAATGGTTGCCTATCTAGAATAAAAATGAAACTAGCATTTGACCACTATTACTCTTTTTATCTATTTTACCTCCAGTTCCCTCAAAGCGATTCGCTTCTACATTCATTATCCGTACAGCGAAAGAGTAAAATTAATAACCCGCTTCTATTTCCTGAACGGTATAATCCAGGAGTCTTCTAGTCTTGAATGAATAGGTATATTCAACGCATGATACATCTTCGGCCGCATCTTCACTTTCTAATAAGTGAGATTGTGGTCAAATGCTAGCCAATCGAGTAAAAAAAATATAATTTATCGATATTAAATCGATAGATTTAGTTTATCGAAGTCCCTCTGCTCTTTGATTTATTGAGGCTAAGGCCCTGTATCAAGTGTACAACCTTCTAATTAAGGCGCTGGATCTAACTACGTTTACTTACTTAGTTAAGTTCAAGTTTAAACCTTTAATTAACCTGTTCAGTAGTTATTGCATCGAGATCAACTTAATTAACTAAATGTAAGAAAGATCGTCTAATGATTAAAAAAATTACGTATTTTCCTTTATCTATTAATTGATCGAGCGTAGCGAGATCTTTTAAGTTAACTTGGATGGTTCAGAACTTTGTCCGTCCATCCATCCGTCTATCAGAGGCATCTAAACCATACAAGGAATAACTTCAAAAGATTTTCTCTATTAGGCAAAATTGCAGGCGCGAGATCTCAGTTCGGCGCGAACGACTCATATTTTACAAATAACCCTAAATTAGTTCATCCTACTAATATTATAAATCCGAAAGTTTGTGTGTAAGTATGTTTGTTCCCTCTTCTCGCTTTAACGGCTGACCGGATTTGGATGAAATTTGGAATTACATAGTTTATACCTAGTATTAACACATAGGCTACTTTTTAACTTGATAATAGCGGGCGAAGCCGCGGGGCTTGGCTAGTCGGATATAAGCACGTGTCTCATCTATTACGCCATTCATGAATACACTGTCCATAAATCTAATAATGCAATTTGTTTAGCAACCATACACTTCAACAATGCAACAGTATCTTATTTCCATGTAGTAATACGTTATTTGAGTTTTATGGTCAACCACACTCCGTACACGAGTCGGAACACTTTCATTTATCAACATACAATACAATACCTACAATACAATACAAAAACTCTTTGTTGAAACTGAGAAACTTTTTTTTTTTTTTATTTGTGACAGGCTAGTGTTTGACCACTATCTCACCTGATGGTAAGTGACGATGTGATCGAAGCTGGTAAACACACTAGACCTGGAATACGCAGGCTCTCAAGGATAACTGCCGGAACACCGTATTTGGCTTGGCGACAGACTTTCAACTTGATGGTGGTAAGCTACTTTGGTAGCAAGCCAGGCGAGCAACTCACAAAATGCTCTACCACCTCTCAAATGTCACCTGATTAGCACCACCCGGGGACCACGTGTAGGGAGTCAGACTTAAGGGGTATCCTCCTACGGACGTGAGTGATATTATAAAGATAGGTACAATGGGCTCATATCGCTAAGAGCAATCTCTTCAGACAACCTTTGGATGGAAATATAAACGAAAAGACAATGTAGCGATGGTGGTGCGATAAAATGAATGAAATAGATTTAAAAATAATAGAAATACATACAGCTACATAAACAGTATAGGTATTTCAGTTACCCATTATGCATAACTAGCCGTGCCCCGCGACTTCGCCAGCGTTTATCGAGTTAGTAACCTATGTATTATTCCTAGGCATAAGCTATCATTCAAATCTTCTAGGCAAGCATGTCACATCTTCGGCCGCATCGTCACTTTCCATCAGGTGAGATAGTTGGCGTTCTTGAGTTATAAATAGTGTAACTAACACGACTTTCTTTTATATATATATATATATATATTATTTTCCTTTACCAATCTCCTCTTGACCTACTTCAGTAAGTAGGAATAGGGTTTACGCTTAACTCCGCAAAGCTCTTCGGAGAGTGGCCTGGGGTATAAAATTACACTTTGAGAACCATAAAGCCTTTGAGTAAAGAGCTCTATATCAATTAAACTACCCTCTGGCGTAGCTGCGCTTCTTCCAAGCAACGGGTATCGGGTTCGATTCTTCAATGGAACACAAGTTTTCACCTCAAGAAAATTTGGTTTCTGGTTCTGGTTGTAATTGTGTGTGTGATGGGAATGTTTCCGGCACCCACGACACAAGTCATCGAACTTAGTGTGGGGCTGTGAGTGTGAATGCGTTTGTTTGTTTGTGATTTTGATGACGTACACATCACAGACACGATATATTTCTAAAATAGTGTATTAAACCTCTTGCATTTGATACCCAAAACAACAAACGCATTCACACTCACAGCCCCACACTAAGTTTAAAGACTTGTATCGTGGGTTCTAGAAACATTCACATCACACACACATTACACCCAGAGCCAGAAGCACAAATATCCCTTGGAAAGGAATTTGTGCTCCTGCTGGGAAACGAACCCAGGACCCACAGCGCCAACTGGGTCGTCAATCGTCAACTCAGATGGTAGGTCTGATTTTATTTTTTTCGATATTATTTGGAGAACCTAACATTACATGGATGCCATTTTTTTTAAACTATCAAATAGCAACTTACAATAGACGTTACAATTGATTTATTAGTATGTATTAACATTGCAATTCAGAGAGGCAATGCCGCCAGCATGATGGGAACGCTACCCGCTGGTAGGGGGCTTGAGCAATTAAGTTACCTATAAGTTCGATGTCTTGTAGGCAACTTAGGTCTTTGCTGTATATAGTTTAAGTTTAGTTTTAGGGAATATAGGCAATTGGCAGGTAGATAGATCATATAAATAAAAAAAAAATGGTTTAGACGTTGTCAGAGAACAAACGAACACACACACTTTGACATATAGATAAGGAGCTAAACTCATAGCACATCAAAATCGGTTCAGCCATTTAGGAGCTACATATACACACATAAAATTTACATCACCTCTTTTTTCGTCGCCAGTGTAGACAACGCCAGTGTAGACAACGCCTGATGAAAATATTATGCTAAAGACAATGGTACAAAATCTATCATTACATTACCATTTATTTTATTATTTAGCTTATAGGTAACTCAAATGCTCAAGCCCACTACCAGCGGGTAGCGATCCTTTCATGTACTTAGGCCAATAAAGTTTTTATTTATTCAAGATTGGCAAACTTTTGCCCAAAAAAGAGAAAAAATAACGCTAATAAAGTTTAAAAATTGTATTAAAAAAAAAAATTAGATAAAGTCAGATATAATAAATAAAATAAACTCAACACTTAAAAATCTTTAAAACAATCACAAAAAAGAGAAGTTTAAAATAACTTATTTAAGTTTAGTATGTATGTTTGTTTCCTCTTCATGCAACAATGGCTGAACTGACTCGGGCATAGCTTATATTTGGCATAGATTAACATTTACTACATTTATTTCGCTCAACGTATTAGCATTGCAATTCAGAGACGCAATGCTGCCAGCATGATAAGCTACCCACTGGTGTGTGGCTTGAGCACTTGAGTTACCTATAAGCTCGATGTCTTGTAGGTAGCTTAGGTCTTTGCTGTATATAGTTTTAGGAAATATAGGCAATTGGCCCGTAGTTAGAGTAAGTTACATTTATGCTACTTTTTAACTTAATATACAAGTGCAGGGCTGTGACTGTAAATATATTATAAAAAAAATGAACATTCGAATTGAGAACCTCTTTTTCGTCATCGATTATATTTCGGTTTTGGCTTGCCCGATTTCGAGAAAATGGACCACCTTTGAAGTATACTCTACCAAACCAAAAAAAACATCAAAATCAAAATCGATTCATAATTGGCGGAGATATCGCGTAACATACATACAAAAAAAATCCATACAGTCGAATTGCGAACCTCCTTTTTTGAAGTCGGTTGAAAAAAACTTACGCAATTATGAAAACGCATAATTAAATATTTATTCAGGTTTTTTATCAGGCAGGTAATTAAACCAATGGGAACGGAGATACCCGTATGTTTCATGCCCTAGATTACTTAAACACTAATTAATATGTTATGAGTAATTACTCGATTTTATTACGTACTCTTAAGAACGTAACTAATTATTTTATTTTAAGTAGACGTGCCTCGCGGCTTTGCCCACTATTATCAAGTTAAAAGTAGCCTATGTGTTAATCCTAGGTATAAGCTATGTACATTCAAATTTCAGCCGTTAAAGCGTGAAGAGGGAACGAACATACTTACACACTTACACACAAACTTTCGGCTTTATAATATTAGTAGGAGTAGGCTCCCGCGACTTCACCTGCGTCAGTCAAGGCAATATATGTGTAAATCCTGGGTATGAGCTATGCACATTTACAATTTCTTCAAATCTGTTTAGCCGTTGCAGCGTGAAGAGAAAACGACATTCTTACACACAAATATTTGCACCCCGCGGTTTTACCCGCGAGGTCCCGGACCCGCGGGAATTCCGGATAAGAAAGTAGCCTATGCGTTAATCCAGCTATTTAGATACCACCGGGGCAAGATAGTGACTGCTAGCGCGACCCTATCTTGCCCCTCCTTGGCGAGGGACTGCTCACGGGGGGGTTTTTAGCGGGTTCAAGCCCTCACACTTGTCCTTCACCCCTGGGAAGGAAAGGAAATGCTTTTTCCCCCCTACAAAAAAATTTAAGTTGTCAGCTGCCTCCATACCAAATCTCATCAAAATTGGTCCAGCTGTTTAAGCGTGAAGAAGTTACAAACATACAAACAACTTTCGCCTGTATAATATTATTTTGAAGAGATAGGTCTTTATATGGAATAGGTACTCCACAACATCGATATGTTGCAAAGTCACCGACGTAAGGTGGCAAGCTTATCGGTATTCTATCGCTTACATTTTGGAGAGTGTGCGCAGGAATTACATGACTTAATTCCCCCATGCCCTTTTTACCATCTAACAACAAGACAAACTATCAAACGTCATCCATTTATGGTCGACATACCTCCAGTTCGCTCAAAGCGTTTTGCTACTACGTTCATCATCCGTACAGCGAAGGAGTGGAACTCATTGCTTGCGTCTTTGTTCCGCGAATGGTATACTGGGAGTCTTCAAGTCTCGAGTGAATAGGTATCTTCTAGGCAAGCATATCACATCTTCGGCCGCATCATCACTTTCTATCAGGTGAGATAGTGGTCCAATGCTTGCCTATTCCACATAAAAAACATATATAATAATAATAAACGCTTTCACACTCACAGCCCCACATTAAGTTCGATTACTTATGTCGTGGGTGCCGGAGACATTCACATCACACACACAATCACAACCAGAACCAGAAACACAAATTTTCCTTGGGGAGAAAACTTTTGTCGGGAATCGAACCCGATACCCCTTGCTTAGAAGGCGAACGCCACCCAACTAAGCCAACCAGCAAAATATATATATATATACATGCAGTAAAGTAGGTATACTTTACTGTATTTATATTTGCACCGTAACGGGAAAAATTGACGTCACGTTTTATCATTACGCTTTGCAGGTAAAACCCGTAAAGTGAAAGAACTGAGTATATGTATGTCATTATATGTAGGTATGTCAGTACTGTACCTACGTCACACAAACTGGTATTAAGTAAGCTCTTGAGGTTTTCCCTAATGAGATATTATGCAATAATTGCTAATTTCAAAGGAAATATATCCCTGTTTTTTAGTTCTGAGATTTGAACTCTCCGTAGGCCTTCTAAGCAGGTGTCGATTCCCGGCGGAAATACAGATTTCCTCCCCATGGTGAATTTGTGTTTCTGGTTCTGGTTGTGATGTGGATGTTTCCGGCACGCATGACATAAGTCATTGAACTTAGTGTGGGGCTGTGAGTGTATTAGCATTTATTATTTTAATTAATAATTTTTAGGAAATTTAATATTTTATCCTATTTTGTTTATGATATGGTTTCTATTTCTCTATTATTATTTTGTCCGTACAGAGAAGGAGTGGAACTCATTGCCTGCACATGGCTGCCTCATGGCTGAATTGTTTCCTACTTACTTGACACTTATCGTTATATTTTGGACAATTCTCACAATATCTTTATAAATTATAGCCTATTATTCTGATCTATAAACTATATTATTGTAAAGTTTCATTAAAATCCATTCAGTAGTTTTTGTGTGAAAGAGTAACAAATATCCACACATACAAACATTCGCGTTTATAATATTAGTAAAGATTGGACAGGGATGTTGACTACGACTTAGTAGTTGTACGAAGTAATAAACTTGATGAGTTAATCATTTCTTCATAGTCATGTGATAACAAGTCAGTGACGTGTTATGTCAACTTTATGACAGACGTATCTTGACAGTTGTTGGCACGTTAGAGTCAACTATAAATCTCCATTTTCTATTCTCTACATACATACTCTTAGTCTCAGAATACAGAAAGAACTTAGTATATAATTAAACGCAAGCAAAGCTTAAAAAAACCGACTTCAACGCTAATATTTTGGGTTTGGCTGGATCAATTTCGAAAAAAATTATATAGGACCACCTCTGAAGTATAATCTACAAGACAAAAAAATATATAATTGGCGGAGATATCTCGTAACATACATACAAAAAAATATATACAGACGAATTGAGAACCTCCTTTTTTGAAGTCGGTTAAAAACAACGTCGCTTTTTGCATATCTGTCTGTACATCCGCTAACTCCTTTTAAGCTAAGGATTTTGATGGGGTTTTCACCATCGGATAGATAATTTTTCACTGAAGATTTTTACATGTAACAAAACTCTTATTTATCTATAACATAAATTACATTAAACTAAAAACGAAATTAAAATTAAACGAAAAAAATAAAATAAATTATAATTAGATATAAATATGTACAAAACTTAATCTAATAGACCGCTACCAGTAGGCAAAGTACCCAAAATGCTGGCAGCATTGCCACGTTGAATGGCAATACACAATCTCTGTCAACCGGGGACACCAGTGCAAAGCCGGGGCGGGTCGCTAGTCTACGTCTACATATAACACTAGATGTCCCCCGCAGCTTTGCCCGCTATTATCAAGTAAAAAAGTAGCCTATGTGCTAACCCTAGTGAAAAGGGAACCAACATACACAAACTTTCGGATTTACTTATAATATTAGTATTACTGTTTCTCAGGAAAATCATGTTCGTGTTGTCTAGGGGGATTTTTAAGAGAATGATGACATGACAAATCAAGGAAACTTAACTGTAATGTTATAAATAAACAGTAATGTTGTGGGGGATTTTTTTAAAAACCTGTTAGGACTTAACGAGATTGACGTTTTTTGACCGACAGCCCCGGGGGCAGGTTATGCCCGGCAGCAGCACAATTTTCCTTCTTGTTCTGGGTGGGATTGGTGGTCGTTTCTTTGGCCGACGTGTGTGAAGCGGGCAGGTTTTAAGACTTCAGCGCCGTGAGATCTGGGTTCGAGTCCCGGAAGGAGCACTATTTTCTTTCCCAAAGGACATTTGTGCTTCTGGTTCTAGGCGGGATTGTGAGTGATGTAACAAAACAGAATTAAAATATATGTATTTTTGATATAAATGGCCTAATAAACAAACGCATTCACACAGCCCCACACTTTTTTCAAAAACACCCATCAGGGAATCGAACCCAGAACCCACGGCATAGAATGCTGAGACCGGCCCACTGTGCCAGGTGGAGCGTCGGCAAAAGAAATTACCACCACTCACAACAATCACATCCAGAACTATGAGCACAAACATGAATGTCCCTTGGGTTGGTTAGGAACGTTAAGTCCCGTCGGAAATCATTCGATTCCCGTAGAGGGCACAGACTTGTCCACTGCGCGTCTCAGTCAATTACTAAATTTACCTACTAGATAAACCTTGAATAAGGTAGAAAAACTACAACATTACATTTATTTTCCCACACTGTTTAGCACTCTTTTGTTCTGACTGTACCTACAAAGCATGGCATTCAAACTTGACATGCAAAGGTACAAAAATTCTTATTTTCTTAATTTTTTTATCACTTAACTACGGTGAATCCAAATGGAGAGTTATGAATTTAGCACCATATACAGGGATTGTAAGATAAAGCTGTCAGACATATTTTTCCTATTGTTTGTTTCGTTTTACTAAGTGTATATAAAAGAATATTACTGTACTAACAACAAAAAAACTATTTGTAAATATATGTCTGTCTGTTTGCTCTGGCTAATCCGAAACGGCTGTACCGATTTTGAAAAGACTTTCATTGGCAAATAGCTGATTTTATAAGAAGTAACATACTCTACTTAAAACAGAAAAAGGATTCGTTTTACACCAAAAATGCACCTAAACCTGTAAAATCCAGACATTTTAACGCGGGTGAAGCCGCGGGGTTCTGCCACTTATACTTAATCAAGGAACTTATACACAATACTACTTTTTAGAAAAGCATCAACTCTCCTTTTTCAGTTCTTAGTATTTAAGAAACTATTTTTATTTTGGCTTCGCATTATTTTCATTTATCCAGTGTTAAGTACTAAATAAAATATTTCAAGTGTATTACATATTTCATATTAGAAGTCCTAGTCACAAGTCACAGTCAAAGTCAAGTAAAAGTGTCAAGGTCCAGTCATAGCCAAGTCATGGCCTAAAAAGTGATAGTAACTTTACTAGAACTTCTACTGGAGTTTTGGAGCGAAGGCGAAAATCAGATTTTGAATGATTTACCTACACTCTTGCACGTTCACTAAGTATTAACGGTAAATTATCTACCATTATTACACTCGAAGAATATATCTTTAGAAAATTCTCCAAATTCAACGACGCCATCTTTTTCACTTTCGCGGCAAAACCTAAGACTAACTTAGAGATAAGAACACCACAAAGGTCTTAAGTCATTTTCTTTCTTAAAACAGTATACTTTAAATCGTAAATTAAATGATATAGGTACCTTCTGTTATAACAGATAAGGTTCATTTCACTTTATTCACTGCGCAAGTCCGTCGTAATATGGATGTATAGACCTCAGAGTATCGATTTCCACCCGCGTCGCAGACGTACAAAATCATCTGTTGCAAAGCCCAGCATTCAGTCAGCCATTGGCAAGGGACGCGTACACGCGCCGTCATCTTTTTATTTATTTGTTTTTTTAAATTGTGTTCGTACAGCGCATCGTAAGTAGTTATTCGGATTGCGTATTTTGTGCAAGGATTTGTCAATAGTTATATGTGGGTGAGATTCGTCTTAATTTTCGATTATTTTCATAAAACTGCTGTTAAATCTTTTACAATTTCAAATTTAATCTGTAATCTTGATCATCTCTGATATTCTACCATATAATTATTATTATATCGTACCTTTAAACGTGTTTTATTACCACGCGCATTAGAAGCAAATAATAGAGCTAGAATTATTGTAAATAGGTTTTAGTTTTTTTTTATTGAAACTTTTTATTGGAAGGCTTTAAAACTCCAATCCGCAACCTTTTTATTTGAAGAAAAGCGGGGAATCAAAGTGTTTTTTTATTTAAGGTGCGTATTATTGCACATCCGGAATAGAAAACAGTTAAAACAGTATTGTTCATACCTATCATCGGATTTTAGTCAGTTTTTTTGCAATAAATATTATAATATTAACTATCTGTTCTGTTAACTTCTGTCTGTCAGTAAGTTAAAATATGCAATGCCCTTGCTACGTTTACATTCTACTGAGTAACTTTGAACAACTCATGGCATTCTCAATGTGATCCGGTTATTTTGTAATAAAATTATTTCCTATTTCCTATATCAGATTCTAGGTCAGGGATTGACCTACGGCAACTTCTAGGGACTGTGATAACTAGTCGTTCGCTCCGAAATGAAAATTCGCGCCTTCATTTTGCTAGATAGAGAAAAGCATTTGGGGTTTGCTTATAGCTTTTTTATTAATAAATAATAATTGTTTGATTTGTTGTTCAAGAACAGTAAATAACAAATATTATACACAAGTTTCAGCTCAAAATGTATAGTCGTTATTGAGATAGACTTCGGGACAAAATAGGTCATTCTAAAACAGTGACCTACTAAATTTTTAGTTGCCAACATGGATTTTTTCTCGGGCAGATAAAAAAAATCTTTTATTTTTTTGCTTCTCACTTACGTGTATAGTTGCTTCCTTAATATTTTCATTTAAGTAAATCATTTTAAATGCAATTTCTGGCATTGGGTGATAGCTTTACATATTCTTTGAGAATTTGAAGTAATTCGCTTGTATGGTTTAGACGTTAAATGCCTCTGACAGACGGACGGACGGAAGGAACAATATCTAAGCCAATAATATTGTTTATAACAGCTCACAAAATAATATCCTATATGACTGTATGATTTATAATTTTTTTTATAATTATCAATTAGAAACATTGTCTGTACAGTAATCTAAAAAATATATACCTAGCTAAGTACCACCATTTACCAATTTCGATTTGCAATAGTCATCTAATATCATTAGGGATATCAATAATTATATTTAAATTGCTTTGAAACTCATAGTTTAAAAACCTAAACAATAGCCATTGTGTAAGATTTAATGACATACCATTATTATATATTTGACCACAAGAACGTCTTTAAACCAAGCATTTGGGTTCCATTTTTAAATGATTACAAGCTGTAGGTACCTGGTGCGTTGCAATGTTTAGAAAAAGTTTTTTACCTCTTTCGAGTAGATAGTCGCCTGGTACCTTAATACCATACTAAAAACTTTTTGGATATTCTTCATACAACAATACTAAAATCACTTAATACCATACTAAAAACTTTTTGGATATTCTTCATACAAAAATACTGAAATCACTTAATACCATACTAAAAACTTTTTGGATATTCTTCATACAAAAATACTTAAATCATTTAATACCGTACTAAAAACTTTTTAGATATTCTTCATACAAATATACTAAAATCACTTAATACCATACTAAAAACTTTTTGGATATTCTTCATACAAAAATACTAAAATCACTTTATTACCATACTAAAAACTTTTTGGATATTCTTCATACAAAAATACTAAAATCACGACTAGGTAGTTAAACGCAAGCAAAGCTCAAAAAACCGACTTCACAGCTTTATCTTCGGAACTTTGATCAGATTATATGTACTAAACACGCACTATTGACGATATTTCAAGAACTACTGATTAGATCTTGATCAAATTTAAATGGGAGCAATTGGAAAGCAACACATTTCAAACAAAAAAAATATTCAAAATCGGTTCACGTGGAAATAAGTTATACACATAAAAAAAAAACCTTGAGCACCTCCTCCTTTTTTGTGAAGTCGGTAGAAAATGGGGGTTGGGGGTAAGAGGATGAAAAATATTTTACGATCTATTCTCATACATACCAAATATACCTATAAAAAATATATATATCGGTCGAGCCGTTTCGGAGGTGTTCGACCACAAACACCGTCACACGGGATTTTTATATATCAGAAGATTATTTTGTTTGTTTCAATTAATTGCCAGTGCAGACAATTTTAATTGGTTTTAAGAAAAAATATAAACCTTATTTATTAACTAAGTTTTCCTCGTACAAACTTATTTAAATATTGTAATTTGGATCCAAATCACTCATTAAAGTTATTGACACTAACAGATTCGCAGAATTACAGCCATTTTGAGAAGAATCTGGCGAGATGCGGTGAGATATCTACCATTTTTAGGGTTCCGTACCCAAAGGGTAAAACGGGACCCTATTTCTAAGACTCCGTCCGTCTGTCACTAGGCTGTATCTCATAAGCCGTGATAGTTAGATAGATGAATTTTTTACAGTTGTTCATGTTTGATGTATTTCTGTTGCCGCTATAACAACAAATACTAAAAAATAAAATAATTATTTAAGGGGGGCTCCTATACAAAAACCTGATTGTTTCCCGTTTTTATAGATAATTAGTTATATTTTTACATATAACAAGTTTCCACACTCACATTCCCTCACTAAGTGCAATGACTTGTGTCGTGTTGGGGAGAAAACTTGTGTTCCCGCCGGGAATCGAACCCATTACCTGCTACTTAGAAGGCGAACGCTCAACCAACTAAGCCAACGGGCAGTTCAACATAATTTAACTTTAAAATAATTTTACTTTAAATAAAAAACAAAAACCAATTAATATGAATTCAATTACTTGCGTATAATTTTTATCTCACATAAGTTTACAATAACTTCAATATTATGAGTAATACTTAGGAAAAAATAATCAGATACCTAAATAATTATGTTAAACATACCAAAATTGTGAAGTCATAATTATGATAATGTTTTTATGATAAACCAACTGGATGCGCTAAACTATTTAATATAAACAATATGATTTATAAGTTTATTGCCACTTAGCTGTACATTATTTAGTGAGTCAATAAAATTAGTATATTAATAAAAATGCTAAAACATGCTTAAATTATTAAAAATATAAATACCTCTATTTAAGTTATCATCTTGTGGGTAACTTAGGTCTTTGCTGTATATAATTTTAGTTTAGTTTTAGGAAATATAGACAATTGACCCGTAGATTATATATTAAAAAAAAACAATTGAACTAGATACTAAAAAGTGTTATTAATATTATATAATTTATAATTAGTTCGTTTGTATAAATAAATGAAAATTCATAAGAATAACATTAGTTCATAATGATTCAATATTTTTATCCAAAAACATATTTTTTCATATCTTTACTTATAAACATATTTTTTATAGAAATAATACTTTAATTAATATCAAGAATTCATATACTTTACAGAATTGGGTCACTAAAAGACTAGTTATTTTCTATCTAATAAGTCATATTAAATTAATTACTCTATTATAATAGAATAAATAATTTATTATACGACGACCCAGTTGGCGGGGTGGACAAATCTCTGCCCTCTGCTCAGGAGCACAACTTTCCTTCCCAAGGGAGATTTCAAATGTGTGCTTCTGGTTCTGGTTGTGATTGTGTTTGTGATATGTAAATGTTTTCGGCAACAACGATACAAGTCCTTGAATTTCGTGTGGAGCTGTGAGTATGAATGCGTTTGTTAAAAAATATCTATATAAATCACAAACAAATATTTCAGTAGCAAAATCGTAAAGTAGTGATTATTCGTTAATTAGAATGCACGTGGTTTTATATAAAACGTGTGTTCGGTGTGATATTGTAATATTGTCACAAAGACAGGTGAGGTGACCTACTTAAAGACAGATCATATTTCAATCGGTATATATATATATATCGGTAAATATACTTATATATAAATATAATCACAGCATAACTTGAGAATCTAGGTTGCTAACGGATTCTCATTGAAAAAGGATATTACGAAGTTAATAATAATAATATATATACCGTCATTGGTAAGTAGTGCACAATCCTGCAGGGGATGGTTTAGAATCAATAAGTGAACCGAATAATAATATAAAAAAATCGAAAATGTATTTTTTTTACTCAAAAAAAAATCCTTTCTAGTGCAGACAGTTTTGTAACTGTTAAGTATACTGTGGCAAATATTAGACAGCTGAGTACAAAAAAAAAACCTCTGAGTACAAAAAAAAAATGTTTTGTGGTCGAACTCCTCCGAAACGTCTTGACCGATTTTTTTCCGACTTCACAAAAAAGGAGGAGATAATCAAGTCGACTGTATTTTTTTTTATGTTTGTGTAAACCGATTTTCAATTTTTTTTGTTTGAAAGAGTATGCTTTTCAATAAGTCCCATTTAAATTTGATCAAGATCTGATCAGTAAGTTCTTGAGATATAGTCAATAATGCGTGTTTAGTACATCTAATCTGATCAAATTTCCGAAGATAAAGCGGTGAAATCGGTTTTTTAGGATTTGCTTGCGTTTCATTATTTGTATATTTATTTGGTAGGTATGAGAATAGGTCGTAAAGTATTTTTCACCCTCTTACCCCCATTTTTTAAATCGTGATTTTAGTATTTTTGTATGAACAATGTCCAAAAAGTTGTTAGTATGGTATTAAATTACTAGGCGACCATAAACGTGAAAGAGGTAAAACACTTATAATTTTTTTTAAACGTAGCATTGCAACGCATGCTGGGTACAGCTAGCATATACATATAATTACTAGTTCATGCCTACCATGTTTTTATGTTTTTACCCACATTTAACATTATGTTATGATAGTATTAGATAATGTTTTATAATTGTCGGACAACGTATAATGAGTAGTCTATATTTATACATAATATTTATAGTATAGGGATAGGTACTCAAGTATAAATATCCATAGCTACCTGTTAGCTTTATACTTTTTTTTTTATATAATAACTAAGTAGGTTTAATTTGTGTTTCGTAGTTTAAAATAATGTAAGCATGCTCATCAAAAGAGTCTATGTAGGCGACATCAACAAACTTAGTTAATAAACTTTGTAGGTGTCACCTTTATATAGGGTGAGGCGGGGTAATTATGAGACATCTATATTTATGGTAAAAATAAGACGTAATTTTTTTTTAATTAGTCTTATTTTTACCAGAAAAATAGATGTTTCATAATTACCCCGCCTCACCCTACTCTTTTTATGTAGCATATAGTATTTTAAATATATAGGTTGATAAATAAATAGATTATTAAACGCAAGCAAAGCTTAAAAAACCGTCTTCGCCGCTTATATTTCGGTTTTCGCGAATCGATTTCGATAAAATTTACATTGAAAAAAATCAAAATCGATTCATAACTGGCGGAGATATCGCGTACCATACAGTCGTATTGAGAACCTTCTTGTTTGAAGTCGGTTGAAAATAATTTTAAAAATACCTACTACAGATTTACATCGTTATTATAATATCTATATTGTCCTTTACACTTAAAAGGGCATGCATTCACTTTTGCCTAGCAAGGACACAAATGTAACCTAACTCAAAATTTATATAGCATATCAATTATGTTTTAGTGAAGGGGAACGAACTCTAGAAGGACCCTCAGTAATAATATATCAATTAGTTATTACTTATAATAAATAATAATTATTAATAAGTTTGATAAAAACCTACCTCAGATAAGTAGGGTCTCGCCTTAACCTTATGCGTTGATAAACAGCTTACATGTTTATATTTTGAATGTATGTAATATTTTATTTAATACTAGCCGTGTCCCGCGGCTTCGCCTGCTATTATCAAGTTAAAAGCAGCCTATGTGTTAATCCTAGGTAATAAGCTATGTACATTCCAAATCCGTTCAGCCGTAAAAGCGTGAAGAGGGAACAAATATATTTACACACTTACACACAAACTATCGGATTTATAATAATATTTTACGGCGACTTTGCCCGCGTTTATCAAGTTTAAAAGCCCATATGTTAATCTTAGGAATAAGCTATAAATATTGAATAAATGAATATAACATGAGGCTATATACATTCCAAGTTTCTTATAAATCCGTTCAGCCGTTACAGCGTGAAGATAAATAAATATACCTAACACATTTACACACAAACTATTGGTTTTATAATATAAGTGTGATATTGCACATATATCTAAATAAAATTATTAGATTTAAATAACAAATACATTATTATTTCATGCATAATAATGTTCAATATTCAATAATTCAATTGATTTAATAATTCACCATGATGGCTAAAAAATTTGCCGCAATTATACTGACAATTTTGCGTATCTGGCAGTAGAGTCATTAACTTGAGTGCCTCTTTGGAGCCCATGTGCTTAAACGATTTTGAATTTTGAATGCTTCCCTACCCAGCATAACAATTATAAAAAGAAATAAAATACTTACCTGTTTTCAAGCAAATAAGATCATGTAGAATCTTGAACCCTTGCCTTAGTTGGTGTTTCCTGATGAGTACAATATGGGAGTCTTAAAGTCACAAGTGAATAGGTATCTTCTAGGCAAGCTTCCTCCATCGTTGACCACATCGTCGCTTACCATTAGGTGAGATTGTGGTCAAAAGTTTGCCAAAAATGCTGGCACTTATTTGACTCAACGTATTAGCATTGCAATTCAGAGAGGCAATTCAACCAGCATGTTGGAAACGCTACCCACTGGTAGTGGGCTTGAGCACTTGAGTTACCTATGGGCTCGATGTCTTGTAGGTTACTTGGTTCTTTGCTGTATATAGTTTTAGGAAATATAGGCAAGTGGCCCGTAGATAGCTATCACACACGGGCGAAGCCGGGGCGGATCGCTAGTCTAGGAAAAAAAAAGTCTGCCTATCTTGAATAAAAACAAATCATAATAATATTGAATAAGAAAATGTATAGAGGTCAAATCAATACAGCTCAATAACAATGTAACAAAACCAAGTGGATGCTATTCTACAGAATCCGACGACAATCAAGATTTTTTCTCGTTGTTCTGACGAGTTTCCATTGATCATTATCTTTATTATCATTACAGAAAAAAATCTACTAATTGTTAAAAATTGTTCTGTTGAAAACGTGTTTTGTAACTTCTTTTATTTTTTGTATATTCTATGTGCACGATTCGTCAATTCTACTAATATAATAAATCCAAAAATGTGTGTGTAAGTATGATTGTTCCCACTTTAACGTACACTAACGTACTTTAACGTACACGCTTTAACGGCTGAACGGATTTGGATGAAATTTGGAATGTTCATAGATTATACCTAGGATTAACACATAGGCTACTTTTTAACGTGATAATAGCGGGCGAAGCCGCGGAGAACGGCAATATTTTTATATATACATACTTAAGTCAGTTCGATATAAACTTCTTTTCAATGCTAGATATGCAGGCATTTGCCCAATTATTTTTTTTAATTGTCATATCTTTATTTACAAAAACAGTATAATGTAAAATAATATGTAATTTTTTTTAATGATTGTATTTTTTTACTCAAGAGATCTTAATTTTTTTAAATTATAAACTATTTAATAAACATAAACTTGTATCACAACCAGAACCAGAAACACATATGTTCCTTGGGGAGAAACCATGAGTTCCCGCCGGGAATCGAACCCGATACCCCTGCATAGAAGGCGAACCCTCAATCAAATAAGCTAACGAGCAGTTCATTTTTGCAGTTAATGTTGTAGCAAATGTATTCTATTTATAAGATCTAATTAGTAGATCAGTAAAAAAAATATTTAAAAAAATTGTGCTCCTGCCGGAAATCGAACCCAGGACCCATGGCGCAGAGAGCGGACACCTGTCCACTGCGCCAACTGGGTCGTCAAAAGAAAAATATCCCCTTTTAAATTAACCCAATAATACTATAAGAATTCGTAAAAAGAAATCGTTTATATAACAAACATATATTGCCGAAAGTCGCTCGAAACACTTTTACTTTAATCTTGACATAAAAAATCCGAATCTGTTCAACCGATTTAATTAACATACATAATTAAGATTCAGATCACAATTCCCAAAAATGCTTAACAACTGATCTCTTTCCATAAATATTCAATGGCATCTGAAGTTTATATAGAGCTGTTACAACACGGTAAAAATCTAGAAAGTTGCAACACGAACGCATTGTCGTTAAGTTTTTAAAAAACATTCCTTATTATATGTTCAATTTTTAATAAAAACATTTTTTTTTTAATTTTTCAAGTACTTTTAATAAATTTCAAATTCAAAAAATCAAACATTCCTTATTCAAAATTCAATGTTGTGCGAAAAATAATTATGTTGTTAAAAATGGACACGGACACTAGGAGTGTGATGTGATAATTTTAAATATAAAAAAAACATGCGGGGCAGTCTTTGGGTGCTGCCGATAGAAGTGAAAAGTACATACATGCATAGAGTATATAACTAGAAAGAAACAAATGCCAGTATACGCGTTCGGTGACAATGACGCGAGTTCCATGATTTTTGTTCACCCAAAAAGTGCACAACGCGCCTAAATATGTTTTCACTTCAAAAAAGACATTCTCATTTACAGCCCGATACTAAGTTCGAAAACTTGTATCGTTGGAGCCGGAAACCCGAAAATAAAAATAAAAATAATTTGTAAAATCTTATAATTTCAATGTATTTAAGATGCAGAAACATGTTTCATCAATAAAATCGTATCGCATGAATTTCTATTATCCATTTAATTTATTTTTCAATACCAATAAAAAAAACATCAAGTTTTGCCCGCGTTGGTAAAGATTAATAGTAACAGGATCTAGATAATCTACATACCACACCAATCCAGCACGCAAACTTTCGCTTTTATAATTTAATTGTTGTTAACTGGTTATCTACAAGTTTGACACTAAATATTAATATAAACGCAAATGTTGTATGTTAGTATGCTTGTTACTCCTTCACGGCGAATTTGTTATATGCATATGCATCTATCCTTTTAATTTCATCTCTATAAATTAAATTTAAAATGGAGAAAACTTGTAGAGTATATAAATATATTACACACATCCTATTATTATTAATATCCCTAAAACCAGATAACACCGCAGGGCGTAGCAATGTCTTGCATTCAGCAACTGCATAACTGCATACACAGAAGTTTAATAACAGCTCTATATAGATACTAGAATCAATGTCAAAATGATTCACGCACCAAAAACCTCAAGTAAACACTAAACCGGAAGTAATACTTAGTTAAGCACAAAAAATCGCGGGTACTTAATTTAAGTAGGAAGTATTCTGACCTTGCTCGATATAACGAGCACGTGAACTTTCATATGCATCAAGGTTTTCTAGTAGAACCGGTAAAAGACCGGTTTTTATCGGTGTATTTCGATTTGTTGTCACCTGTCTTGTAGTTGAAGTTCAAGGTTTTGTTGTTGTTGATTTTCTACCGACTTCACAAAAAAGGAGGAGGTACTCGAGTCGACTGTATTTTTTTTAGTGTTACCTCATAACTTCGTTCCACTTGAACCGATTTTGAATTTTTTTTTTGTTTGAAAATATTGCTTTCCAGTTGATCCCATTTAAATTTGATCAAGATCTCAGTAGTTGTTGAAATATCGTCAATAATGCGTGTTTAGTACATCTAATCTGATCAAAGTTCCGAAGATAAAGCGGTGAAGTCGGTTTTTTTAAGCTTTGCTTCCGTTTAGTTATTATATGACAACACAACTACTGTTTTAAGCTTAAGTTGAACTATATTTGACTATGATCAAATATAGTTGACTATGATTGACTTGTATGAATTTAAATTGTGTTCCTGCCGGGAATCCAACTATGGTCTTAAATTTACGTCTCCAAGAGAAAGGAAATGTTTATGACATTCGTGTTTCTGATTCTGACCTATTGTCATTTTATTTAGATAAAGAACAAAAAGGTTCCCAAAATTCTCCCTTGTGGAATACCGCAAAAGTAAACATAATATCAGGGCAGTCGAATCTTTAATCTCTAGGGACGAAATCTTGCTACTTAGACGATTTCCAATGATTTCATACTCTTTTCACATTTTATCTGCGTTTATTAATAAGGGAAATAATTTTATCTTCAAGTTATTTGCTTCGATTCATTGAGCTGGTAGGTTTAAAGGTTATCGAGACATTGAACTTTGGATGATAGAGTCACATACCATTGACAAATCTTAGTACAAACGCAATCCAGATGAATAATCGTTAAAATATGAAGCAAAAATATATGTAAAAAAAAACAACGTTTCTAGATCGAATGTAAAATGGCCGCTGTAAATGGGAAAGATTCAAACACAGAACCTATCGTACCTCCTTCGTCGCTAATCAGACGCGTCAGTTCCCGGTCAATAAGAAATAATTCGATTTCTGAAGAAATAGAAAACGGTGATAATGGTCAAAAATCGTTTGTGAGCAAATACAAAAAAGCTCCTGAAGCGCTGAAGAATTTCCACATTGACCCCGAAAGCGAACTTGAGGTGCCTGGGACGCCGATGACACCACGAACATCGACTACGCCTGGTTTGTATAATTTCTACCTCTATCTAACAGCGACGATGATAAGATTCGAAATTCGAACTGGGACGCCTGATTGGATTATAGCCGGACCAATCGCGGGACGTATGTCCGGTGTAAGTGCTAAGTTAGGGGTTTGTAACTTAGTTTAGGATGTAATTTTATTTTTAGAGGAATTGGTTTTTTCCTATTTGATTAAAATACGTGATTTGATTTCTTTGCGTTTGTATAAAGGCATGTAAGAATTAAGTACTACTTAAGTTTTTTTGTAATATCTAGGCAATTTTATCTTAGAACAAGTAAAACTTTGAAAAGGTTTTTAAAATCAAGCTTTTACCAATTGTAAATAAAAATTACTAAAAAGTTACAAAAACGGAGAGCTTGTCAAGACGAATCAAACGAGCCAAAACTCGATGGGTTTATCTTGTTTAGTTCAGTTCCTATGGCCATCTTCCGTCTCCATCATCAGTCCAGATCCATTGATACCATAAATTGGACATTGGGAAGTAGGTCTTATTTAACATTAACATATCACACAGAATTCATCAGTATTTTTTTTATTGTAGCAAAGCACACCACTTAAGTGCTGCCATTTAGAGCCTCTCGCGACCGTCCACCCGCGCGCGCTTATTTTATATAGCACTGCAACATCATACATATTAAAATTAAATTAACTTTACTAATATTTAACTAGTATTTATGTTATAACAGAAAAACTGTTAGTCAGTCCCGCTGTGAGTGTGAAAGTGTTTAATTATTTAAGCATTTTTTAGGAATAAATTGGTATCGCCCATTTAAAGTTCACTCGCAAATTCTGCTCTGCACGATTTACACGGTCTATGGCCAAATTCCAATATCTCGGAAAAAATAAAAAACTTATTAAAATGTATTCATGTAGTCACCACCCGAGACAGTATTTTTTTATCTTTGGTTTGGCTTACGCAATATATCTGTAGCGTTGCATGCATGCCGTATTTAATACTAATCCATATGTACGTAAGGATTTGTTTCATAAGGCCTAAGTTCATCAAAATAATTAAACAGTCCGTCGCATAAGGAAAAACCTCCACATTACTTACGCTTACGTTTCAATTATTTTTAAATTATATTATCAAAGAAGTAAATTCAGAACTTCTATAGGATTATTAATGGAGTTTGGAGCGTAAATCAAAATCACGATGTTTCTTTGTATGATTTGCCTACATTTGCAAGTTCACGAAATGTTAATAATCCACCATTTTTACACATTAACACTCAAAGAATCAGAAGATCTGAAAAATAATACAAAATCGACCACACCATTTTAATTTCCTTGGCAAAACTTATAAAATACCTTCTGATCAACTGCAGTAACAAAATTTATCTTCGTTATCTTGTCATTCACCATAGCATGTGATGACGTTTTGATTTTGACAGTTATTCAACATCACGATCTCTCGGTTAACGGCCGTTATGTCTTTAACCGGAGTTTGGTGAAGTCGGTCCCAATCGTCAGTTGTTTTTTAGTATTAAAAATCGAGCTTTACGAAGAAAAATACTTATTTTCTTGCTTGGTCACTGATTAAGTCAATTTAAAAGTATGTTGTTTTTAATTTGTTATTTAATTAACTTTATTCTTTTAGGTATATAATTATTGTTAGTTTTTAGCACAGAATAACTGATATTCTGGTTATTCGGGGTTTAACCCGAATATGAATTAACTGCTCGTTGGCTTAGTTGGGCGCGCGTTCGCCTTTTAAGCAGGGATAACGGGTTCGATTCCCGGCGGGAACACAAGACTTCTACTCAAGGATCATTTGTGTTTCTGGTTCTGGTAATGATTGTGTGTGTGGTGCGGATGTTTCCGGCAGCAAGACACAAGTCGAACCTAATGTGGGGCTGTGAGTGTGAAAGCGTTTATGCTATATTAAAATAAAATAGAAAATTAATTTTCTTTTTCTCCTCTTCCCCAGGCCACGAGAATTGCACATTCCACCATGACATGGAACTGGACCACAGACCACCCACCAGGGAGGCTCTCTTACCCGATATGGCCAGCTCATATAGACTGTTACTCACAGGTAAAGACTTCTTCTCTCCCTTCGTCAACTTCTTGCGAAGGTACTCCTTCGAACTTTAAGATTAAACTTTTTTACTGGAGTATTCCACTCTGAAATCTCTGAAAATCTGCGTACTCTTCTCTGCGTACTCTTCTCTCGTTCTATTCTCTGAAACTATATATTTCACCAAAAAAAGATGGAACACAGACAAGGATGTACCGGAGACCTATCTTCCTATCTCCTCCTATAACCGCCTATACCCGACCTTTCGAGATGTGCCAATATGATAGCATAAACTCGAGCTTCTTTCCGTTTCCTTGTCGTCTAATCTTAATTTCGGCACCTTTATTGAAGTCAAAGCTCAGCTGGCCGCTAAGAAATTGAGTATCCTCGCAAAGGTTAGGGTACTTCACACTGGGGCTCCTTCTCAATTTATACCAAACTCAAACGGAATTCGCTTTTTATCTTATACCTGTCAAGAAAAACCTCGTCAGGAAACCAGCATATCGAAATATCACAAATTTCAAGTGTCAACAATACTCCAGCATACCGATTTATGGCCTAATCCTATGGGGTAAGGAAGGACCCTGTGCTCTATTGGAAATGAAATGGACTGATGATAATGAAGACTTATGTCGATTTTCAGGTTTGGGAGAGGACCCGGAGAGGGCTGGTCTGCTGAAGACCCCGGAACGCGCCGCCAAGGCCATGCTGTTCTTCACCAAGGGTTACGACCAGAGCTTGGAAGGTATGTTCATTCTTATAACCTTGGATGGCACCGAACTGTAACAGACAAGAGTGACGCTTGCTATCATCGTCAAGGACGTTAAAAAAAATGCTAAACTTATAGGAACCTATTTCACGGACTTGGTGCATTTTTATTTTATTTTCGAAGTCGGGTATATTTGAACTGCTCGTTGGCTTAGTTGGGTGGCGTTCGCATTCTAAGCAGGGGTATCGGGTTCGATTACCGGCTGGAACACACATTTTCTCCCCAAGGAAAATTTGTGTTTCTGGTTCTGGTCGTGATTGTGTGTGTGATGTGAATGTTTCCGTCACCCCCGACACAAGTCATCGAACTTAGTGTAGGGCTGTGAGTGTGAAATCGTTTGCGTTTATGCGTTTATATTTAGTTCTTTACTTTTTTATGCTATATATGCAAGCAATTGACCACTATTTCACTTGGAAAATGAAGATGCGGCCGAAGATATCACATGCTTTTACTAAAAGATACTTTACCTACTTTCAGAGGTCCTAAACAACGCCATTTTTGATGAGGATACCGACGAGATGGTGGTGGTCAAGGATATTGAGATGTTCTCCATGTGTGAACACCACCTGGTACCTTTCTACGGAAAGGTTTCCATCGGTTACCTGCCTCAAGGCAAGATCCTGGGTCTCAGCAAGCTGGCTAGGTAAGATACATAACTTTTTATTCTAAAAACTGATTTAAAAAAGTATTAAAGTGCGTCAATTGACATCACACATCTAATGAGACGTTAATAATAAAGAAAGGAAAATTTCGTCGCTTCAGGCAGGGCATAAGTAGCTCAGCGGTTAGAGCAATAGGGCATGATACTCTAAGGTCACGGGTCTAAACGATTATTCTCTCTCTCTCCCTCTCCACTCGCCTGGTGGAAAACAACACACTTACCTACTTGTACATTACATTTCCACCTGGAACTGAATAGCTGTAGGACTGTAATACGCTCCTCTCCCTAAGACTTGTAAAATCCCATATGCCCAGTAATCACTCTGGAAGCTTGTTCTTTATACCAAAACCAAACCAGCTAGGCGCCCCAGGCTGATTCACGGAAGTCCTACTATCATGTTTGTTGATGATATTTCATCAACTTACCTTAAGGAACTTTACCTCCTATATATTGAACCAACTGCGAGGTACCCTAAGAGGTAGCCTGGTCCTTGCAGTTGCTCCTGTGTTTTTCTCTTGTCCTCCTGTTATGTCCTCGCAGTTAGATGACGTAACAATTACGATTGTTACATTGGGAAGGGAAAACACTTTGCTCCTGTGTTAATAGCACTCACTATAAGACACTATAACATCCCTACACTAACTCCATCTTCGACCACATCGTCACTTTCCATCAGGTGAGATAGTGGTCAAATGCTTGCCTATTGAGAAAAAAACTTAAAATGTTTAGTTAAGTCTTCTCACTCAGTCTATATTGTCGAGGAGCTGGATTGCCTCAACGTTCACAAGGTGATGAAGTCTTTGTTCATGAGCTTTAAGAGTCTTTTCATTTTTCGCGGTTGGTTTAACTTATCAAAAGTAATTCAACTTAACTGTTTCAGAATTGTGGAGATCTACTCCCGTCGTCTTCAGGTCCAGGAGAGGCTCACTAAGCAGATCGCTATTGCCGTGACCAAGGCGGTGCGCCCCGCCGGCGTGGCAGTGGTCATTGAAGGAGTGTAAGTATCACTGAAATTTTAACGTTACCTAAAGGCTGTATGGGATTCTATTAAAAAGAAGAGAAGTTATTTGAAGTGATAGAAATCTGTCTGTTTTTAACAAACTTTTACCCATCAACGTATGCTATATGTATAGGCACGCATTTAACCACTATAACAACTCGTTAACTAAGTTAGGTGTGCGTGTACCTTTTAAGCAAGGGTATCGGGTTCGATTCCCAGCGGGACCACAAGTTTTCTCCCCAAGGAATTTTTTGCTTCTGGTTCTGAATGTGATTGTATATGTGATGACCCACGACACAAGTCATCGAACTTAGTGTGGGGCTGTGAGAATTAAAACGTTTAGGTTTTATGGTTTTTTTTATACAGATTCCGATGAATATTATTTATCGATCGTCAAACTATGATTGTCCGAATTGATGCGACGTCGATACGACAGTCGATCGGTTGAAAGTTCAGTCGATTCGATGGTTCATAAGAAAAGAAAAGCGTTCGAATTCGACATCGATGTAAAGATCTATTCCTGAAATAGACGATTTGGTGTCAATCCCTTTTTTTTTCTTTTAATTTTGGCTCCGCATTTAGCCAGTGTCAAGTTATAAAATATTTCAAGAACATCTCATACTATAAGTCTTAGTCATAAGTCACAGCCAAGTAAAAGAGTCAAGGTCCAATCATAGTATAGTCATGCAAATCGCATTTTTCAACTTCGTATGATTTGCCTACACTAATGCATATTCACTTAGTAATAACGGTTAATAATCCACCATTATTACACGAACACTCAAAGAAAGTTTTAGAAAATAATCCAAAATCTACAACCCCATATTTTTACTTCCGGGTAAAACTCATGAAAACTCTCCCCTCTTTTGCTAATCAAAATTTGTCCTCTCCAGACACATGTGCATGGTGATGCGAGGAGTTCAGAAGATCAACAGCAAGACGGTCACCTCCACCATGCTGGGAGTGTTCCGCGACGATCCCAAGACGAGGGAGGAGTTCCTCAACCTCGTACATTCGAAGTGAGCGCTTGGACGGACGCTTGTAGCCGCTTCTTTTCTTATTCTTTTAAATCATTAACCTGTATACAAAATGTGACAGAAAGGTGTAGTAATACTTGGTGGCGTGTATGTGTATCGTGACGGGAATCGACTGCCAAAGAACGAGAGTCGAAATCGGAGATATTTTTTTCCGTACAAAAATTCAAATATTTTTGACAACCCTACGGCTACATGTGGCGCGTGACCTTGGTCATTGTTATGACCACCACTGTTAGACGTCTAGGCCCAAAGACTATGTGGTGTAGAACGGTAGCAGATGAAATAGGGTTGCAAATGACAATGTTTTAGTAACTTTAATTCATCATAACTCAATATTCATGGTGCAGCCGCGAATTCAGAAGTTCCTGTTAGATCTAGATACATGTAGCTAAATGCGTGGCTTGAGTATTACTACACCTTTCTGTTACAAAAATGCTGGCCGAAGGAAAAGTGCCCAGAATACTGGCGGCGTTCCCACGTTGAAGAGGCCCTAGCCAAAAACCAAAACGCCTCATCTCTATTTTATCAAAAGAAACGCTTTCCAAATGTGACTTTAAAACTTGTGTACAAAGGTGTCTAATTGCTTGTCTGTAACTTTGCAATCTCGGTGAGCGCTGATATTTTACACCTTATCTTTACAAGTTTTAAGGTCTGTTTCTTTTGATAGAATAGAGACGAAACGTTTTGATTTTTAGCTAGGGGCTGGTCACTTATCGTCTCGACCAACCGTTTGTTTTTTGTTATTTTTTAAATGTGTTTGATTATAGACTTTTTGTGTTGATTTTGATTTATATACTTGTGACATTTAATTTTCGAATTGCTAGAACTCAATGCTTCTTTTCTCTATTACTTTGAATATTTTTAATGACAGTTCTTGTCTTTCTCTTAATTCGACTTGATTGTCTCTTTCTTATTGCTCTGACTTTGAATTTCTTTTATGAAACTTCTCGTAATTTTGATCTTAAGGACATTGACGGTTTCGATTTACATATCGTTTAAACTCGATTCTCCTTAGTTTTACTCCGTTTCATTTGTCTTCATTGAATATGCTTCTTGTTACCTTTCTTTGTGTTACGTTTTTTTTTTAACTTTTGCATTTAGAAACGTTTACTCAAGTCCATTTATATCTTCTTGGGTAGATTTTGAAAATATACTTTTGATGAGATTATAATCTTGATTTTTAAATTTCGATGCTTCAGATTTTCTCTATTGCAAAAACTCTTCAATAATTTATGTTATATTATTTATCAAAATCATTTCGTATTTAGCTTCTTTATTTATTGAATAATTTTCTATAAAAGCCGTTTTCAAATGCACAAAGTTCAGAAAGTTTTGACAAGTTACATGAGTTTTAGAATATTCATTACAATTATATGATATATTCAGGATTTTCCAAAGAAGCTTATGAATCCATTGTTCCATCCGTTTGTTTTTTCCCAACACGTTGTTTTATGTTATAGTTAATTTTCTAACTTGTTAATTACTTCTTAATAAGTTACTTTAATTTTAATTGTCTTTACTATATCTTAAACTTCTGTTTATCCAAATTCATAATTAGTTCATGCTTTTTTAATATTTTTTTTCTATATTATTGATATCTTGAAATCCTATCATTGTTTATATATTTTATCTCCATGCGTTTGTTATTATTTAATATTCCAGTTTTTTTTTTACTTGAAAGTAGCTACGAGCGTCCATGTTTTATTGTTAATTTAGATGAATATGTTATTTTGTAGCTTTTACTGCCTTTATTTTGTAATTTAGTACAAATTGCAATTGAAATATCGTTAATTTAAATGTTTTTTTATTATTGAGCAAAGTAAATATTGTCTTTGGATTTTTTTAACCAGTAATGAAAATTATATTTCGCTCAAATTTTCATATTGTATTGAAATGTTTACTAATGCTGTTTTGGAGTTTACAGTATTTTATCCTTTTTTAAATATAAAATATTAAAAGTGAATTATAATGTAACTTTATAAGTGATATTATGTTATATACCACGATGCAGCTTTGCTTGTCTTTTAATTAATGGGAATTAAACATAATATTGTTATTTATATACATTTTACTCGTTAAATTTTAATGAAGTAATTTTATGACAATAATTTTACTGGGAAATGTGATAATAAAATGAATTGCCCAAAATTACCACATTTTCCAAATTTATAAATTTGTTTTTATGTATTAGTTATAGTTAGTACAATATTAATATAGTTACTTTAAAAAAATGAGGACTTATTTGTTTAAATTTTATGGAAAAAAATCTCAAACATAAAATGGCTGATGTTTGACATTTTTGAGAAAATAATATGTTTTTTTCTCGTACTATAGAAAATTTTAAACACTAATGGTGTAGCCTTAACGTACGAATTTTTTTATTATGTTGTACGATTTTATTGAATAAAGATTTTTATTTTTTAAGTTAAAAATGTTTTTTTATTTGGACCCTATAGTATAAACATTAGAATCCTACTTCATATCCATTCTACACATATTTATTTAGTAAGCATAATTAAAATTATTTTCATTAGTATCATTTGCTATAGTAGAGGTGCTCGGGATGCCAAATCGGTAGTTACTAAAGCGTCATGGAGACCTATAGGATTGTAAAGAATAGGTTCACAAACGTAAACAAGTTTATGACAAGTATGCCTTTTTGTGCGGAGGAGTGCGTGTGCGAGTAATATCAGGTTTCTACTTAATGTTTAATAATTTAAATTATTTAAACGCAAGCAAAGCTTAAAAAAACCGACTTCACCGCTTTATCTTCGGAACCTTGATCACATTTAACGTATTAAGCACGCATTATTGATAATAACTCAAAAAATAGTGATCAGATCTTGATCAAATTTAAATGGGATCACATGAAAAGCACGAGCTTTCAAATAAAAAAATAATCATCATAATCGGCGCACTAAGAAAGAAGTTATGAGGTAACTTTTGAAGTCGGTTAAAAACGAGAACATCGTCAATGTAGTCCACCGAATACGCATTATTGATGATATTTCAGAACTACTGATCAAATCTTGATCTAATTTAAATGGGACCAATTGGAGAGCAACATCTTTCAAACTAAATAAAAAGAGATCGGTTCACGTGGAAAGTTATGAGGTAACGTACATAAAAAAAAACAGTCGACTTGAGTACCTCCTACTTTTTTGTAAAGTCGGTAAAAAAACTAATAACCGACTTAAATTCGAAATATCTCCGAATATCTTCATCAGACCTGATTATATTACTATGGGATCATCCAGGAAGTATGTTATTAATGGTTTGCATCGGAGCAAGATAATGCCTGCTAGCGCGACCCTATCTTGCCCCAACAGCCCCATCATGCTGGCGGCATTGCCTCTCTGAATTGCAATGCTAATACGTTGAGCCAAACGTGCCAGCATTTTAATCACGCGTCGCCTCAACCAGGCGCTCTGATAGAGTTTTGATTATACGCAAGTATCAACTTCATATATCAACTCTATTTTCAAAATAGACTCGGCCTCAAAATTGGTCTTAAAACGACATCATTGTTACTAAATTTCACAAGCTTTTATTTAGCTTGCACTGTATGTATGTATGTTTGTTAGTTCTTGCAACTCAATTTTGAAGCAGACATCTTCAACCGATTGAGATGAAATTTTGTATTCACGTTTAGTTTGGATGACGATGCATGGTTAGCTGTGTGTCGTCATTCTAAGTCCACATGGCGGAACTCACAAAATGGCGGACAAGTAATTTTTAATGCACTCCTACAATATGGTTATCAAATGAAAGGGCTTGCTGAGAATAACTCGAAAAATAAAGTGACGCGACTTTAAATCCAATATGGCGGATTTCTAAAAGCTTGTCTTTTAAAAGTTTTTAACAAGTAGGTAACTTATTTAATTAAAATTGTAGAATTTGTATAAAAACTAAAGATAGACAGACATAACTGGCACAATAGGTCTAAAACGGCAAAATTGTTCAGAAATTAATTAACTTCATATATTTTTAAACCCGTTCTATCATCGGACAAGCAGACAAACTGCTAAGCGACACCGCTATATGGTAGACATTCAAATGCGGTCGAAGCATTCTTTCACATTCATTGTGCGAATTGCAAAGGAATGGAACTCTTTGCCTGAGTCGGTGTTTCCTGATGAGTACAATATGGGAGTCTTCAAGTCGCGAGTGAATAGGTATCTTCTAGGCAAGCTTGCTCCATCGACGAACATCGTCGCTTACCATCAGGTGAGATGGTGGTCTTTTGTTTACTTTCTTGAATAAAATTAAAAAAACGAAATTGTTAATTAAATTAAACAATTTAATTGTATTTTTTTTATAAAAACGGTTCCGTGCTCTACTTACAGAGCTCTACCAATGATATCAGATATAAGCGCAAAAAAAAATTGCTTGGCAATTAATTACTATTTTTCTAATTAAAGTTCCCAGTGAAATTAGGGCATTTAATTGTTACCTCGAGTGTCCGTCTTTGTCCGTCCGCTCAGTCTGTCAGAGACTAATAGCTTCTAAACCAATCAAGTTTATTACTTCAAATTCTCACACAATATGTAAAGTTATCTCACAACAGTAACTGAAGACTTCATGTGCCCCCGAGACATGGTAAAACAAAGCACAACACTGTACAACAAAGTACAATAAAGTACGACAATGTACAATAAAGTACAACAAAGTACAATGAAGTAGGTACAACATAATAATATCAAGTACAATTAAGTACAACAAAGTACATTGTATAAACTATATAGGATGCAGCTTTTCATCATTTTCCCAACGATCCCTCTCCTCTTGCAGGAAGAAACCACAAAATCATCATCGTCAAGGATGGTCACCAGTTCGCGCTAACCTCTGAAGACTATGAATGTATCATAGGAGCTTCGTCATCAACACAGCACAGCAACAAAAGGCCTACGAGACATGATGCTGCTACACAATGGACGTATTTGGTTCGTGCGGACAGCGAGCGGGGCATGCGCGGGCACCGTTTCACGGAGCCGGCGTCCGCGCACGCCGCCCGCTCGAACCAATTGCGTACTGTGGTTCAACCATCACCAACGTCATAATCTCAAACACCGATTACTAATTAGTACAAGGCTCAACCCGCAAAAAGATCAAAATATGTTAACAGGGTTTATTCCTTTTGTCTTCTCTCTCGCTCGCTCAATTGGATATTTTTAATAAATACAATTATGTACGTGTGTTTTTGAAAATGTTTTAAACTAACTATATGGACATTAATACAAGGATGTTTAAAACTTCTTTTCGCTATCATATCCTTTAATAAGATGAGAAAAAACAGAGTTCCCAAATTTGAATGTGATTTTCACGCTTTCTTCGTTTAACTTAAAGATATGAAAAACGAAAGGTAGATTAAAACATTCATTGCATGAATGTCCATATAGTTGGTTGAAATCATTTTCAAAATCACACGTAGCTAATTGTATTTATTAAAAATATCGAATTGTGCGAGCGAGAGGGAAGACAAAAGGAATAAACGCTCTTAAGTAGTTACTGTCGATACAATATTTATATAAAGTCAATAATGTTAAAGAAATTCGATATTTATTATAGTCGGAAATATATTTTCCTATGTATTAATTAAAAATAAAAACACATAATTATATATGTACTTAAAATTATATTTACTGTAGTCAGATATAAGTAATCTAAGGGTGATTCTTCGAGTAAGGCATTCTTTGGTGATTTTCGTGGCAATTTTCAAATTATGTATTTTTTTTAAATGGCTATCAGAATCTTAAAATATACGTAAAAGTAATATTTTTTATAAAAGTGGCACCTCAAAGAGCGATATACTTATTGAGATAATCGAGGTTAAAAAAAATGGAAGCCACGCTAATCACAAAACACCCCACGAAAATTAAAATTTTATTTTAACTTTCTCAAATGAGTTACTTATTGTTACCTTATATTGAAAAGAAGTTATTGTTATTATAAGGTAAAAAAAATAGGTAGGTTACTAAGGCAGAAATCCCTTTTTAGTAGAATCAGTCCAACATTATTTATTAAATAAATTACAAAATTATAAAACTAATTTAAACATTTCAAAAAAAGAACACTTTCTCTTATTATATAATTTGAGCCTCTCTCTTCTTCTTTTCTCGGATAATCTTCTTCTTTCTTTCTAATTTTTCTTCTCTTGTTAATGGCATTTTCGGTCTAAAATGTCTATAATCTGTTATAATTTTACTAAACATGATTATAGGTAACTAATCTAACGCTAGTTTCATTTGTTTTATTTATGCACGATTAATGTACAAACGCGAACTTAATGGCATATGGCATTCTCTGCCAGTTATCTATTCTTAATATTATTAGGTACTTATAAAGTCAGAAACCCATCGAATGCCACATTTTAAGCTTGATTTAAACGAATTTACATTTAACTAAAGTAATAAAAAATAATATCATTCAAAACTAGTACAAAATTCAAAGTTATTTCATTTGCATGGTCAAAAATTGATTTGCGTGGCTCAAAACTACCACGTAAACCACGCAAATCACGACCACGGAAATCAAAATATATCCTTTATGCTAAAAATATACAAAAACCTTTTAAGCAAATAAACTGTGTTTTGATTATAAGTGATGTTAGCTCCTATTGGTTCGCTACAATATTTTATTAAATAAATAAATTCACAGACACCGGAGATATTTGTACCACGCAAATCAAAGTTTTGAGGAACCAAACCCACGCAATGAAGTTCTTGCCTCTATTTTTTGAAAACTCGACGCACCATCTTACAAGCACTCTGCCCGGCCGTCGGAGTGCGACTAGTTGTAACTTGAATTAGAATGACGCAAGTCAGGCCGCGAAATTTAGAGATGTGCTAGTGAATTTATAACAATCCACGCAAATCAGCAACTACTTCGGGACAGTTACATTTAATTTTTTTTTAGGAAATGTGGTTATTTTAGAACAATGGTCTAATTTTTCATAGCATTCTAAACTTCTTAGGACTTAGTGTTTTTTTTTTAGTAAGGATGTAGCGCTTAGTTTAAAATATATAATTTCCTCAGTGACCAGATCGGGGCTTGGGACACTCCACGAAAATCAAAGAATGAGGGTATTTTATTTTTTTATGATATTTAATTACAAAGATAATTGAATAATAATCAGTAACCCAGTTAAAAGAGGCTTTAAGGTTTGCGCGAAAAAAAAATTGGCTTGCTGACTTTTCGATTTCTATTATTTTTAATTAAAGCCGCTTGAAAAACCTGTCCAAAATAATGACCCCTAATACCTTTAAACGAGCAATTCTTGTATATATACGTGTAATCAGGATCTCGGAAATTGCTCCAACGATTTTCACGAAATCTTGTATGCAGGGGGTTTAATTAAATAAATCGATCTAGCTAGGTTTCAATTTTAGAAAACGTCGATTTATCAGTGTTTTCAGCCGAGGAAAGCTCGCTCATCCGGGTACTATAATCTGAATCACGGAAATGGCTGCAACGATTTTCATGAAATTTAGTATGCAGCGGGTTTCGGGGGCGATAAATCGATCTAGCTAGGTGACAGTTTTAGAAAACGTTATTTACCAAAAAAAACCAGGTACAATATATATATATATATATATATATATATATATATATATATATACGTATTATTTAGTTGTAAATCACATTAATTATTTATTTTCTCTGAACTATAATAAAAGCAATCAGAATAATTGGGAAATGTGGTGTATTTTTACCCGACTACGGTGAAGCAAAAGGGAGGGTTATGTTTTTGACCGGTGTGACCATGTATGTTCATCTATTCCCCTTATAACTTCTTAACTACTTGGCAACTTTTGTATGCTAATTGTAAAGGTATCTAATAATATCTAATTCTATATATATGTATGTATCTATATACGGGCCAATTGCCTATATTTACTAAAACTATATACATCTATACAGCAAAGACCTAAGTTACGTACAAAGCATCGAGCTTATAGGTAACTTAAGTGCTCAAGCCCACTGCCAATGGATGGCATTCCCATCATGCTGGCGGCATTGCCTCTCTGAAATGCTATCAAATCAAATCAAATTTCTTTATTTCAGGTTAAATTGCCCATCTTGTGTTTCTTAACTAAAATTATAAAATCATATATTATCATCATTACAATCAATAGAAAAATATAAAAATTTTAAAAGTAAAATAGATTATAAATAAATAGTCACATGTCATAGATTAATGTCATTAAAATACAAAAAGAAAATAAAATTATATGCTAACACCTTGAGCCAAATAAGTACCAGCATTTTGATCACGCGTCGCCTCAACCAGGCTCTCTGATAGATTGTTGTAAATAGAATGAGCTCCCGGTCCCCACGGACCCAGTGTCTCAACACCAAACGGCTCAAATATATATAACCACTGCCGAGGTTTCCATATTTTCGCCGTTTGCGCTGCTCAGCCGAAGTTGCCAATAAAATTGTTTTATTCTAGATATTTACATGATATTATCTACTTAATATGTCGCAGACAAAGTTATTTTATGGTCAAAATTACTTTTGACCTACTTAGACATCTTCAGTCTTACTTATAAAAATGTCGCTAAGCAATGCTTAGCCACCTCTTAGTTAAGCAGCTCTAAAGCCCATAGTCAATAATTAACTTTATTTCACTCATAAAGTTAGGTGCTACTTGAACGCACAGATAATCTAAAATAATCGAAATTTACGTGATCGCCGCAGATTATAACCAAAATAGCCGACTATTATGAAATTAAAGGAATACAGCTGTCAAAAATGTGTTTTTATTAATCTGTTGAGATGAAAATGAAAGATAGGTGACATTCAACGGTTGTCGAAGTAAACAATTTTCGCCTTACGTAAAAATTTTGACACATTTATTATTGAAACTTGTTTCGTGGGGCTGTGAGTGTGAAAGCGTTTATGTTATGTTATATTTGATGATTTTTTTATGTGTATTCAGCTGGAATAATTCGATTCGACAATTGTATTTTCAATTAAACAAACATAAACATTAAGGAGGTAATAATTTCAATACCTAGCAGATATACAAAAAAAAAAAAAAAAATCGGTCGAGCCGTTTCGGAGGAGTTCGACCACAAACACTCACGACGTTTATGGTTGAACTCCTCCACGAGATTTTTATATATTAGTAGGAAGATTAAAGGTGGCGACTCGACCGCGTGGTCGAGTTGGATCGGTCGAGATGACTACCAACTAGACAAGATTTCTAGTCAAAGATAATTTTGCCCGTTATTTATTCCGACTGTAACTCTGATAGTAGGGTAGGGCGGGGCTAGTTGAGCAATTTTTCACTTGATCGGGTAAAGCTCCTTAACGATAAGTCATAACGGCTTGTTATGTATATTGGTGGGTCAGTATTTTATCCCTTTACATAAATGTCCATAGTAATTGATTTCTAGCTAATCGCATTTAAGAGCTACAGCCGTTAAAGTGACGAAAGTCAAAGATGCTCAATGTACCCCATTGGTGAGGTAAGTTGAGTATGGGGCAAATTGATCAGTTAGAAATTCTAGCCAAATTACTTTACATGTTTACTAGTCGTGCATTAAATGTATATTTCACAATCAGCTCTTTACATATAGCCTTTTAGTGACATAACAGTAAAACTAAAAGTAATTTTCTTTTAATAATAAAAAAAAATTAGATTAACAGATTAAAATTCAACATCTTAAACGCTTAATTTTTGGATTAGACTCAATTTTACTACTTAAAATCAGAATTGATTATATATGTACGAGTAATTATCAATAAAGCCTATATTAAAAAAGGAAACCGATACCGCAAATTTTATTATTAAAAATGTTATCAAAATCATCCATTTCATACCGAATTCTTTGGCGGTTACATTTACACTTTTTCCTTCATTATTGACAGCCTTTGCAGCATCGTGTAAACTATTAGTAATGTAAAAACCACTTTAACTTATCGTTTTATAAGCCTGCCTTCTTAATAATATAAAAAAAATACATTACTTTCGTACTAAGTTAAGCAATAGTTACTCAACTAACCCCAACACGAAATATTAAATATAAGTAAGATTACGAAATTACTATTAGACTTATATCTAAAGCCTTTATATTTATCGAAAATACGCAAAGGAGATGTTTCAAAATTGAAGGAGCCTGGGCCAGCACCATGTACCATATACATATATCATATAGCTATACAATATAGTAACCGTTTTTGAATGTTTATTTTCTTTACTTCTATTTCGTTTTAATGTACATCTAAAATATCTTGGTACATTAATAGCAACACAACACAGTTACAAATGGCGGATTGCGACAATGTTGAACTGTCATTTTGACGTGTCATTGATCATTTATTGTAAACAAAATATTAATTCTAAAATATTTGGGTTTTGTTATACTTATAATTGGACTACAGAATATGTTACTCGATCAGAACAGAGTGACATTTAGTATCTTCTTGTCATGACTGCCCAAAAAATATGGTTATATATTTAAAAATAATAATTTGATGGTACAGCTGTAATCTTGTGCAGATTAATTTATTTGTATTTTTAAGAAAATGCAATATTTTTTCCCTATTTTTCTATGTATGGTATATAGTGCTGGCCCAAAATGAAACATCTCCTTTATAAAAGTTTAACACTTATTCAATTGAAAATGAATAATATTTGACTCGTACAGAAGAAATATTCCCATTCACTGTTTATTTACTTTTTCGACGTAAAATAAACAAAGTGCACTTATACTTCACTTGGTCGAAAAGTCGTCCATAGAGGTCTCGCGATGGTGTCCCCTTCCGCGACTACATTTTTTTTTTATATACTAGATAGGCAAGCATTTGACCGCTATCTCACCTGATGAAAAGTGACGATGCGGTCAAAGATGGAACATGCTTGCCTAGAAGGTACCTATTCACTCTAGACTTGAAGACACCCAGATTATACCGTTCAGGGAACAAAGACGCAGGCAATGAGTTCCACTCCTTCGCTGTACGGATGATGAACGTAGAAGCAAAACGCTTTGAGCGAACTGGAGGTATGTCAACCATAAATGGATGACGTTTGACAGTTTGTCTTGTTGTTTGATGGTAAAAAGGGCATGGAGGAATTATATCATGTAATTCCTGAGCACACTCTCCAAAATGTAAGCGATAGAATACCGATAGGCTTGCTACCTTACGTCTTTCCTCCATTTGATGCGTTAGCGTGAGGTGTGTAGTTTCTAAGGCATTCCGATTGACCAACTTACCCCTATGCTCAACTAGCCCCGCCCTACCTAATACAAGTACATGACTTACAGTATAAGTATTGACTTATCAGCTATGGGGTCATGAGTGCAACATACAATTATTATAAGAACCATAGATTAGTAGTCACTATTCTCCGTCAAGCAGTGGGAAGGTAAGTCCGATTATATTTTTTAATATATAAATAAAACCGTTTTTTAAGGAAAAAACGGAACCTTATAAGATCACTTTGTTGTCCGTCTGTCTGTCTGTCTGTCTGTCAAGACCCTTTTTCTCAGGAACGTGTAGAGGTATCAAGCTGAAATTCATATCAAATACTCAGGTCTACTGTCCCGTCTGTCTGTCTGTCTGTCTGTCAAGACTCTTTTTCTCAGGAACGTGTGGAGGTATCGAGCTGAAATTCATATCAAATACTCAGATCTACTGTACCATTAGCTTAGTTGAGCTAGTGTTCGCCTTCGAAGCAGAGGTACCGAGTTCGATTCTCGGCGGGATCACAAGTTTTCTACCTAATGAAAATGTGAGTTTCTGGTTCTGGTTGTGATTGTGTGTGTGATCTGAATGTTTCCGGCACCCAAATCATCGTACTTATGTGGGGCTGTGAGTGTGCTTATGTTTATGTTTTAATGTAAATGACCAACTATTTTTCGTATGGATACATTAGATTTTTTTATTTGTTAAATTATTGTTTTATTAATTTGAATAATAATTGGATAGAGACAGTAAGAAAAGTGTTGTTAGACACATTCTTAGTTTACTAATCTACTTAGCAGATACTTAGTTTACTAAGTTACTTATTAGTCTTAAGATTAGATCGTAATTCCAAACGTAATAAGCACATAGTAAAAAAAAATTAAGAACAATACATAATTTTGTTTTTCATAAATTCACAAATTTATTTATTTTATGATCGCAGCCAAATATCTTTTATAATGATCAAATTGGATCAATGTACAATATTTATTTTTTAAATATCCGCAACCGACACTGTTTTTAACGATTACAGAGAGAGGGCAATGTTTCTAAGATTGGGTACCTCCTCCTTTTGTGAAAACGGTTAAAATATCAAATGTTAGTTAAAAACAAATACATTTTACCAGCAAATAAGTAACCGTTATCTCAAAAAGTTACCTATTCTGGAAAATTCGAGAGCAACAGCTCATCTGGTATCCGTAGATATGAGAGCTGATAGCTCCTTGGCCTCTAATAATAAACGGCAAAACAATATGATGTTTTTTTTGGCTACGCATTCTTGCGCATTTAGCCAGTGTCAAGTAATAATATATTTCAAAGTATTTCATATTAGAAAGAAGAAAGGAAGAAAATATAATTATTTTTATCAAGTCCTAGTCACAAATCACAGTCAAAGTCAATTAAAAGAGTCAAGGTCCAGTCATAGTCAAGTCATGCCCCAGTAAAGTGGTAGAAACTTTACTAGAACTTCTATTGGAGTTAGGAGCGAAAGCGAAAATCACTTTTTTTCGATTTTGTATGATTTGCCTACACTCATGCACGTTCACTAAGTATCAACGGTTAATAATCCACCATTATTACACATTAACACTCGAAGAATCACAGGTTTTGGAACATTTTACAAAATAAACAATGCAATTTTTTTACTCACGTCAAAAAACCCCCCATAGTCAAGTCATGCCCCAGTAAAGTGGTAGAAACTTTACTAGAACTTCTATTGGAGTTTGGAACGAAAGCGAAAATCACGTTTTTTTTATTTTGAATGTTTTGCCTACACTCTGGCTCACTAAGTATTAACGGTTAATTATCTACGATTATTACTCTCGAAGAATGTATAATTAGAAAATAATTCATAATCAACGACGCCATTTTTTCACTTTCGCACCAAAACCTAAGCTAAGAAACTTAGAGATGAGAACACCATAACTTTTATTGGAGTTTTGGAACGAAGACTAAAATCGCGTTATTCAACTTTGTATGATTTTCCTACACTTATGCATGTTTACTAAGTATTAACGGTTAATAATCTACCATAATTACACATTAACACTCGAAGAATCACAGGTTTTGGAAAATTACACAAAATCAACAACGCCATTTTTTCACTTTCGCGGCAAAACTCCAGCGTGATGTTGTTAAATGTTAAATAGCAGTATTAAAACCAATTTTTTTAGCCAGAAGCAATAGGGGGAGTAAATAAACATAAAACATAAACATAAACGCTTTCACACTAAAAACCCCACACTAAGTTCAATGACTTGTGTCGTGGGTGCCGGAAACATTCACATCACACACACAATCACAACCAGTACCAGAAACACAAATTTTCCTTGGGGAGAAAACTTGTGTTCCCGCCGGGAATCGAACCCGATACCACTGCTTAGAAGGCGAACGCTCACCCAACTTAGCCAACGGGCAGTTCATAATAGACCTGGTAGTTCTATTTACTCCCCTTTCTGTAAAAAAAGATAAACATATTATATACCGTCATTGGTAAGTAGAGTACAATCTTGCAGAGCGGTTTAGAATCGACAATTGGGCAGAATAAAAGAAAATATTTATTACTAGCTGCGCCCCGCGGCTTTGCCCGCATAAGTCCCGGACCAGCCAGAATTCGGGGTTAAAAAGTAGCCTATGTCCTTTCTCAGGCTCTAGACTATCTGTGTACCAAATTTCGTTTAAATCGGTTCAGTAATAAAATAATCTAATAAAAATAATCTAATAATCTAATAATAAAATAAAAACGGTCTGGAATATTATTAACACAGAAACTGGTAAAAATAAAAATAGAGATTGTGATTACAGTCTAAAAATTGGAAATAGATTAATTTCTAACAAAACTGACGTAGCCAATGAATTTAATACTTTTTTTACAAAAATTCCCCTTGAAGCAACAAAATCCCTAGACTCATCTCCCGAATTAGCTGCAAAACTGTTGCAACAAAACTTCACACAAGAAATTCCAAATTTTTGTTTCCGTCACATAACGGCTAATACCATAAAAAAGGCATTCAAAAGGATAACTATAAAAAACACTGAAGATTTGTGGGGTATTTCAGTTAAAGTTATTGGTTCCATACTAGATACTATTACGCCTTACCTTGTCGTTGTATTCAATCTCTCGGTCGATCAAGGAGTATTTCCTGATCTCATGAAACACAGCAAAATTACTCCAATTTTCAAATCGGGTTGTAAACATACTCCCTCTAACTATAGACCAGTTTCTGTATTACCTGCCCTCAGTAAAATATTTGAAAAAATTATCCTAGAACAGCTACTCTCCCACTTTAATGAACATAAAATATTACATGATCACCAATTCGGATTTACTAAATGTCGATCTACAATAGATGCCGGTGCTAAGTTAGTGTCACACATTCTCGGGGCTTGGGAGGGATCGCAGGATGCAATTGGGGTATTTTGTGACCTCTCCAAAGCGTTCGACTGCGTGGACCATAAAACGCTTATTAGCAAATTAAACCATTACGGTATACGTGGGACTGCTCTTGATTTGTTAGATTCATATTTATCGGGTAGGCAACAAAAAGTAGGCGTTAATGGTGTGACATCTGACGGGTCTACAGTTAAAATTGGCGTGCCTCAAGGTTCAATATTGGGACCCTTCCTATTTTTAGTGTATATTAATGATTTACCTTATATGACAACTTCGCTAGCATTAGATATTGTCTTGTTTGCTGATGACACGTCACTTATTTTTAAAACAAATAGGAAAGACGTAGAATTAAATGAAGTAAATTATGAATTAGATCTAGTATCGAAATGGTTTGCTGCTAATAACTTATTGTTAAATGCTAGCAAAACCAAATGTATCAAGTTTTCCCTTCCTAATGTTCCTTTGGTAGATGCAAATGTTACACTTGAAAACAACAAATTAGATCTTGTAAAGAAAACTGTTTTCTTAGGTCTGACTATGGACTCAAAACTGCAGTGGGGTCCTCATATTGATGTGCTTGCAGGTCGCTTGAGTTCCGCTGCTTTTGCGGTCCGTAAAATTAGACAGCTGACTGATGTAGCGACGGCAAGGCTGGTTTACTTTGCATATTTTCATAGTTTGATGAGTTACGGAATCTTGCTATGGGGATCTGCTGCCGATGTTGAAACTATTTTTATTCTACAAAAGAGAGCGGTTCGTGCAATATATGATATGGGTCCACGCGAATCGCTCAGGGAATTCTTTAAAGAAACAGGCATACTTACCATGCCTTCGCTTTACATCTTTGAAAATATAATGCATGTTCGCAAAAATATTAGTAAATATAAATTAAGAAGCGACGCACACAATCTTAATACTAGATATAAGCATAAAATTACAGTGCGCGCATTTAGATTAAGCAAAACGAATAAATCTTTTATGGCAAATGGTGTTAGATTTTACAATAGAATTCCTAAAATCGTAACTGAATTACCACTGGGAAAGTTCAAATCTGTAATAAAACGGGCATTAATTAAGAAAGCCTACTATAAAACCACAGACTATATTAATGACAAGGATGCATGGAGGCAAACTGCACAGGCTCTTTCTAGCGACTACCATAATAACACCTAGGTTAAGAAACTTATGTATTAGAGATTAAGAATGTTTAAAAAAAAAAATGATTGAAAAAAATATGCGCCGCCGAGTTTCTTGCCAGGTTCTTCTCGAGATGGCTGTAATTTTGCGAATCTGGCAATAGATTCATTAACTTTCATGAGTGCCTCTTTGGGGCCCATGTGAATAAACGATTTTGATTTGATTTGATTTGAGTAGTTTTAGCGTGAAAGCGTAACAGACAGACAGACAGAGTTACATTCGCATTTATAATATTAGTAAGGAATTCTAATGTGTCTTTTTCGCATACTAACTTGTTGGTGCACTGTGGCAACAGTAAAGTTAACAATTTCTCGTTATTTCTGAAGAGCTGTGACCTCTCGTGACCTTTCGTTACATCTTAGTTCAATGATTCCGTGACATTTAGCACTCGTAGCAGTCATCCTACTAATCCTACTAATATTATAAATCCGAAAGTTTATGTGTAAGTGTGTAAGTATGTTTGTTCCCTCTTCACGCTTTAATGGCTGAACGGATTTGGATGAAATTTGGAATGTACATAGGTTATACCTAGGATTAACACATAGGCTACTTTTTAACTTGATAATAGCGGGCGAAGCCGCGGGGCACGGCTAGTCTACTATAAGAAGGCATTCTACATCTTCGGCCGCATCATCATTTTCCATCAGGTATCACCTGGTAGTGGTAAATGCTCGCCTATCAATTATAAAAAAGAATCTGTTATTGCAGCTGTCTACGAGTTGCCATAGCTTACTTTTTAATTACTACTAAACTGACTAGTATATACCGGGTTATCTCGGTCATACCGGTTATGTCGGGTCTACGATTTACCACAGTTTACTTGCCAGTAAGTGAGGAAAAAAAATGAGTTAAAAAAAATAAAAAAAATATTCTTCCTAGTTGTCGATTCTAGACCAACCCCTGCAGGATTGGAATCCAATGACGGTATATATCAGAGCCGCTTTATTTATAGTCCGGTCAAATTAGACCAAAAAATAAGATTAAAGTTACCTAAATTCCCACCAAGCTGAAAATCGGTAAGATTGTTTGAAATATCATCAAAAACAAAATTTTGTAGATAATTTAATGATCTACAATTTTTGTTTGAAATATTTTTATGATAAAACTTACCGTTTTGCAGAAAATCGCGAAAAACTATTTTTTTTTACCTTTGACCTTGAATATTTTTTTTTCTTTACAGGGGAAAGATGGGGAACTTTCAAATTTTGTTTTTAATGATATTTTAAACAATCTTACCGATTTTCAGCTTGGTGGGAATTTAGGTAACTTAGAATGTCTAAATTGACCGGACTATTAGGGTAAGCGATTGATGCAAAATTCTTGTTTTGTGTGAGAAAACTTTTTTAAATGAAAATACCATCCACTTCGATACTGAAATTATGTAAAGAATTTAGTAAACATTTTTTTAATTGAGTTGGAGAATGAACTATAATAGACAAAACATCCCTAAACGTATCATTTTAAAGAATAATTTTTCAAAAATGTTGTCACCAACTATGTTTAATTTATTTAGCTTATATCCTCAAGTATAAACTAAACTATCCATTTATGATAGCTGTATCATTTGTGGTTACTGAATAATACTTCTTTTTTATCTGACTCCGCAATCTTTTTTTTTTATATATATTTGCTCACTTAGACGATTTCGTCATCTGCGTGAGGTATTTTATTATTTCCTATCCTGGGGAGTTTGAGCTCCCAACAGGCGTTCCCTAATTGGCAATTGGCCACCTGTATACGCGGCCTCTAGTGAATCAGGCTACTCCGAGTGATTTGCTTCCTTTTATTTTAGTAATATAAGATGTTATTATTTGTTACACATATAAATCAGAAAAAAGTTGCTTCAAGTGACTCCCACAAGAGATAACAACATCAAGGAACTCTATGGGATGTCATTAACTTGTGAATATTTTTATTTAATCGCCAGTACTTAATACAATAATATTTTGAGCGGATAAGCTAATTTTTAGGGTTCCGTACCTCAAAAGGAAAAAAACGGAACATCATAAGATCACTTTGTTGTCCGTCTGTCTGTCTGTCAAGACCTTTTTCTCAAGAACGTGTGGAGGTATCAAGCTGAAATTCATATCAAATACTCAGGTCTACTGTCCCTTGGAGCTGTGAAAAAAACAAACTTCTAAGCCAACGCAATCAAAAGATACAGCCGTGCTACAAATTTTCGACACTCGCAAGGGAATCAAAACCTACAGGGTAGGTACTTCCCGTAAACTCAGAATCTTGAAATTTGGTACGAAGCAACGTCTTATAGCTTATATACCTACAGGTTTGTATGGAACCCTCGGTGCGCAGGTCCAACTCGCACTTGGCCGGTTTTTATATTCATCCACCCACTGGTAGTGGGCTTGAGCACTTGAGCTACCTATAAGCTCGATGCCTTGTCGGTAACTTGGGTCTTTACTGTATAGATGTTTATAGTTTAAAGTTCAGTTTTAGGAAATATATGCAATTATCCAGTAGATAGTAAGGATATACATTTCAAATTACTGTGTGATACCAATGTATTTGGTAAAAAAAACAATTACTAAATTTCATTACCTTTATATTACAGGAGAAAATTAGAAAATGATACGGCTAGCAGTCTTCGCCCTCATAGCAGGTGTAGCGTTCAGCGCTCCCACCACTAACGTAACAACGGTTCACGACCACATTATCACTATTGATAAGGATTTTTTCAACGATACATTCAAAGTGTACATTGCTGAACATGAAATCGTTCAAATAACCGTACCTCTGAACGCTCTCAACTTCAACACTGATCATACATTTAAAAAAAGCGATGACGCTATTATATTCTTCGTTGAAGCAGACGTACAAGACGCCGTTAAGGATTACAAAGGTCTGTTTGTTTTTAAGAACAAAGAAGCTACGAAACTATTAGAGACAGGAACAGATGCTTCATCTGCCAAAGATGACTCAAAGAATGTCTACTTTAGCGCAACTGACGGTCTCTACTTCTACAACTACAAAAATAACACTGCTGAAAAGTATGGATCAATCACTGACAATATCATAAGCCTTGCTAAAGTCAACGGTACCGATTTGATTTACATTCTGACTAGCACTAACGATCTGTACAAAGTGACAGAGGAAGGTAATAAGAAAGAAAAAGTTGACGTTGTTGTTGGTGCTAAGCAAATTGTTCTAGACTATTCCAGCAATCTGTATTACTACGACACCAACAAAGAGGCGTACGTATATAACAGTGAAGGTGTTAAGAAGATTGAAGGTCTGCCATCCGGTGCTACTTACATAAGTCTTCTTAAACCACCGTTTGTAATTGAAAACGCAGTGCCTATTGTAGTAGACAACAAAACGTATATAATCTACTCTAATGGTTCTAGTTTTGTATCAAACTACGAGTTCATAGAAAAACCTTCTGCTTACAGTATGGAAGCTATTCTTTTTAAATACTTCGCTCATGACAAGAACCTTTACGAGTACAACGTCATGACCATGATCCTTAATTTATTGGATAAATTAAACAAATTTTTGAACAACAAAACTGATAAAATTGAATCTATTGCCACAAGAAGCAGGTCCGAGCTTATTTCGTAGAGACTAAAGACTTAATAAATATTTTTTGTAATAATTAGCTCTCATTTTTACCTTACTAAAGTTATGGCGAAGCATATGTTAGGATAGCTTATGGAAAAATCAATAACACACATTAAAATTCATTTGTTTTGCTAATATAATATCGATCACATCGTCACTTACCATCAGGTGAGATAGTGGTCAAACACAAGCCTGTCACAAATTAAAAAAAATAAAAAAATATATTATTTTACTGTCTAGTACACCGCAAACGGTAGATAAAATAAAACAAGATACTGAACTCAATTCTAATCTAACATTTATAAAAGGCTGACGAATAAATTAATTACCATTATTACTTATTATTTATTTCAATATTAATCTTTACGATACGATTCTTTAAAGAATCCATACAAATTATCTCTTGAAGATCCAATGACGGAAATTATAATTTTAATGATAGATTACGGCTGCTTATTACCGCCAAAGAGAGTTTTCAAAAGCACATCCACCACACAATACTCATACTCATACTCATATTCATACTCATATTCATACTCATATTCATACTCATATTCATACTCATATTCATACTCATATTCATATTCATACTCATATTCATACTCATACTCATACTCATATTCATACTCATACTCATATTCATACTCATACTCATACTCATATTCATACTCATACTCATATTCATACTAATTTATTTATAGCAAAAATAGTTATATGTCAAAAATGTTAGGTCAATATGAACCTAAAGATGACACACAATATGCCTAAAGTTGTCTCACAACAGTAACCGAAGATTTTATGTGCCCCCGAGACATGATAAAACAAAGCACAAGACAGTACAACAAAGTACAATTAAGTACAACAAAGAACATAGTTGAAACTATAGTAAAATGCAGCTTTTAATTATTTTCCCAACGATTCCTCTCCTCTTGCAGGAAGAAACCACAAAATCATTATCATTAAGGATGGTCAAAAAGATCAAAATGTGTTAAGTAGTTACTATCGATACAATTTGTATGTATTTTAAAGTTAAAACTATCGTAAGTATTACACATTATGTTTCAATGTTATATACGGCTTAATACTGTCAAAAATGACGACTTACTTTGTAGTCGACTAGTTTCGGACAAATTAACATTAAGGTGGTAATCATTTTAATATCTAACAAATACATATTTTGTAATAATGATAAGTTTTTTATTATTTTTACGATAATCTTTCTAATTAGTAACTTAAGTTACAACTATTGTACGTCCGAAGAGGACAAACTGTTGAGTCAAATTGTATATTTAACATCTGCTTTTGTACACAGTTATAACAATAAAATTTTCTTATTCTTATTCTTATTCTTACACAAAAAAGATGTATGGAGTACTGCGGCCACCTTTGTGATGGATCCGCTAAGTACCAGCTAGAAGCTCTTGAGTCTATTGACCGGCGAGCCAAAAGACTCATTGGCGATAGTAAGCTAGTTGAGTCAAAACTGCAAAGTCTTGGTCACCGACGTAAGGTAGCAAGCCTATCGGTATTCTATCGCTTACACTTTGGAGAGTGTGCTCAGGAATTACATGATATAATTCCTCCATGCCCTTTTCACCATCAAACAACAAGACAAACTGTCAAACATCATCCATTTATGGTTGACATACCTCCAGTTCGCTCGAAGCGCTTTGCTTCTACGTTCATCATCTGTACAGCGAAGGAGTGGAACTCATTGCCTGCATCTTTGTTCCCTGAACAGTATAATCTGGGTGTCTTCAAGTCTAGAGTGAATAGGTACCTTCTAGGAAAGCATGTTCCATCTTTGGCCGCATCGTCACTTTCCATCAGGTGAGATAGCGGTCAAATGCTTGCCTATCCAGTATAAAAAAAAATAAAAAAAATCACAAGCACCATGACACGAGATTTTTATATAATTATGTATTAGAAGAAAGATTGAAGATGGCGACTCGACCGCTTGGTCGAGTTGCAGTCGGTCGAGGTGACTACCAAATCGACATGATTTCTAGTCAAAGACAATTTAGCCCGTTATTTATTCCGACTATAACACTGATAGTAATACAGTACATAACTTATTGCCTAAGTATTGACTTATCAGCTATGGGGTCATGAGTGCAACATACAATTATTATAAGATCCATAAATTAGTCACTATTCTCTGTCAAGCAGTGGGAAGGTAAGTCCGATTATATATTTTTTTAATAAATTACACAAAAACAATGGTATTTTTCAACCAACTTCAAAAAATGAGGTTCTCAATTCGACGTATGTTTTTTCTACCGACTTCACAAAAAAGGTACTCATGTCGACTGTATTTCTTTTGTTTTTTTTTATGTGTGTTATCATAACTTCGTTTCACGTTAACCGATTTTGAATTTATTTATTTTTTTGTTTGACAGATGTTGCTTTCTAATTGATCCCATTTATATTTGATCAAGATCTGATCAGTAGTTCTTGAAATATCGTCAATAATACGTGTTTAGTACATCTAATCTGATCAAAGTTCCGAAGATAAAGCAGTGATGTCGGTTGTTTTAAACAATGTTTAATTATTATCCATTTGACTATATCATGTTGTTAGTATTTTTGCTCTAGTTTTAAACAGATAGATTTTTTTTTTTTGGTGGTTTAACGTTGTTCTGATTCCAGAAAATTAGCTTGTGATTAATTTTTTTCCTGAAAATTCGTAGGCGCAATTAATTTAATACATAAGATAACAAAAACATGTTTAAATTTTTCGTTTTTTTATGCCTGATAGGCAAGCTTTTGAACACAATCTCACCTGATGGAAAGTGATGATGCGGCCGAAGTAACATCCTTGCATAGAAGGTACCTATTCACTCTTGACTTGCAAGACTCCCAGATTAGACCGTTCGGGGAACAAAGACGAGGGCAATGAGTTCCACTCCTTCGCAGTACGGATGATAAACGTAGAAGAGAAACGCTTCGAGCGGATTGGAGCTATGTTTGTTTTTCGTAACACACTTTTATTATATTAATATGTTAGTTATAACTTCACATAGAAACGATTGAATAAGGCGCCTAGTTTTTTTTATAGATTTTAAGTCGATATTTACGTTAAATTTTATGAAAAAAAAAGCAAATCATTACATTTAATATCAAAATTATTATTTGATTAAGTAATCAAATTTAAACGCGGCCATTTTGACATCCTTTCTGTAAAGTCTATGACACAATCATAGCTGCCGTAAAAGACAGTTGACCAATCATGGACACCAAAAATCCGAAAACTAACGTCACGAGCTTTTAGCTATTTTGAACTTTCTATGCATTTGGAATAATTACAAATCAAACATAATATAATACATACATATTATTATAAACAAGTGGGCAGTTCTCTGACTTCTGCGCCGTGGGTACTGGGTTCCTTTCTAAGAGACATTTGTGCTTTTCTGTGATTCTTCGTGTGATTGTATGTATGTCATATAACTGTTTCCAGATCCCACGATACAAGTCTATGAACTTAGTGTGGGACTGTGAGTGTGTGTGCGTTTGTTAGTTTTTGTTCAAACGCTTTCACACACACAGCCCCTCACTTAGTATGTATCGTGGGTGGTATAGACTTGTATCGTGGGTGCCCGAAACATTTACATCACATACACAATCACACACAAAAACAATGGCACCATATGTCTCTTGGGATTGAAAATTGTATTTCTGCCGGAAATCGAACCGGGTCTACCGGGATAAAAGCAGTCTTGCCCACTGCGCCAAAAGGGTTGTCAATAGACATAATACACAAACAAATTTAGAAACACAACCCTCCTCTGCGCAGTCAGGTAAATAATGACCCTAGGTTAAACTTAAACATATCAAAATCTAAATCGTTTATCCACATGAGCCCCAAAGTGGCACTCATGAATGTTAATGACTCTACTGCCAGATCCGCTCGAGAAGAACCTGGCAGGATACTCGGAGGCGCATTTTTTTCATTCATTTATTTAAAAATCATTCTTAACCACTAATAGTAGGTATATCTATATTATGTAGTCGCTAGAAAGCGCTTGTGCAGTTTGCCTCCATGCGTCCTTGTCATTAATGTAGTCAATCGTTTTATAATAAGCTTTATTAATTAATGACCGTTTTATTATTGATTTAAACTTTCCCAGTGGCTATATATACAGTTACAATTTTAGGAGTTTTATTGTAAAATCTAACCCCATTTGCCATAAAAGATTTATTAGTTTTGCTTAATCTAAATGCGCGCACTGCAATTTAATGCTTATATCTAGTATTAAGATTGTGTACGTCGTCGCTCCTTCTTAATTTATATATATCATTATTTTTACGAACATAAACATTAACGCTTGCACACTCACAGCCCCACACTAAGTTCGATGACTTGTATCGTGGGTGCCGGAAACATTCACACACACAATCACAACCAGAACCAGAAACTCATTTTCCTTCGGGAAAAAACTTATGTTCCCGACGGGAATCGAACCCGATACCCTGCATAGAAGGTGAATGCGCTACTAAGCTAACGGAAAATTGGAAGAAAAACATCCTTTTATATTTCTTACACTAAGAAACCCGTTTATAAATCACTAGCTGCGTCCCGCGGTTTTACCCGCGTAAATCCTGGACCCGCGGGAGTACCGGGATAAAAAGTACCCTATGTCCTTTCCCAAGCTCTAGTCTATATCTGTACCAAATTTTATCAAAATCGGTTCAGTGGTTTAGGCGTGAAAGCGTAACAGACAGACAGAGTTACTTTTGCATTTATAATATTAGTAGGGATTTAAAAACAAGTAAAGCATCAACAAGCCGACTTCACCGCTTTATCTCCAAAATCCTTGTCTTGTCGATTTCTATATGGGACCAACATGACGCCATTTCCTTACAAATAAAAAAAAATGCATAACGGTCCGTCCGTCTTCAAATAATCGCGTAAGAAACACAAAAAAATTAGAACGATAAATTGAGAACCTTCTCCTATTTCGAAGTCGGTTGAAAATGTTGAATGTTAGTTGAAAATAAATATATTTTACCAGCGAATAAGTAACCGTTATCTCAAACAGTTACCTATTCTGGAAAGTTCGAGAGCAAAAGTTCATCTGGTATCAGTACGTATGACAGCTGATAACTCCTTGGCCTCAAATAATAAACGACAAAACAACGTGATGTTACTTTTGGCTACGCAGTCTTGGGCATTTAGCCAGTGTCAAGTAAAAATATATTTCAAGCGAATTTCATATTATTATCAAGTCCTAGTCACAAGTCATAGTCAAAGTCAAGGTACAGTCATAGTCAAGTCATGCCCCAGTAAAGAGGTAGAAGTAAAAACTTTTATTGGAGTTTTCGAACGAAGGTGAAAGTCACGTTTTTCAACTTTGTGTGATTTTCCTACACTTGCACGTTAAATAAATTATTAACGGTTAATAATCTACCATTATTACACATTATCACTCAAAGAATCACACAGGTTTTGGAAAATTATACAAAAACAACAACGCCATATTTTCACTTTCGCGGCAAAACTCCAACGTGAAGTTGTTAAATATTAGATACCAGTATTGAAACCTAATATTTTACCGACTTCACAAAAAAAGAGGAGGTACTCAAGTTGACTGTATTTTTTTTTATTTGTGCTACCTCATGACTTCTTTCCACGTGAACCGATTTCGATTTTTTTTTTGGTTTGAAGGTGTTGCTTTCCAATTGGTCCCATTTAAATTTGAACAAGATCTGACCCCCTATTACGTATCTTTGTTGCACGCGGTTTCTATTTGAATTAAGCAAAAATGAACCTTATTTCTTAGGAGTTTTGTCAATTTAGTATTGAAACCGTTTGCAACAAAGATAGGTAATCGGGGGGCTGATCTCTAGTTTTTGAGTTGTTGTCAATAATGCGTGTTTATACATTAAATCTGATCAATGTTCCGATGATAAAGCGGTGAAGTCGGTTTTTTTAAGCTTTGCTTGCGTTAAATTATTTTAAAGAATATTTTTTCTTAACGTTGTCAACAACTATGTTTTTATTAATTTTACTTATATCATCACGTTAGACTATCCGTTTATTCAAGTTGTATCATTTGTGGTCACTTAATAAGACTTTTATTTTATCTGGCTCCGCAATCTTTTTTTATTAATACTTGCTAACTTCAGACGTTTTCGATATCTGCGGGAGGTATTTCATTATTTCCTACCCTGAGGAGTTTTAGCTCCCAACAGGCGTTCCCTTATTGGCCATCTGGAGACGCGGCCCCTAGGGAATCCGGCTACTCCGACTTGCTACCTTTTACTTTTTTTGCAATTGGCCCGTATATAGTAAGCCTATACATTTCAAACTACTGTGTGATAACAAAACAAAATAGTTTGGTAAAAAAACAATCACTAAATTCCATTCCTCTTTATATTACAGGCTGAGAAGATGATACGACTAGCAGTATTCGCCCTCATAGCAGGTGTAGCGTTCAGCGCTCCCACCACTAACGTAACAACGGTTGACGACGACATTATCACTATTGATAAGGAATTTTTCGACGATTCATTCAAAGTGTACACTGCTGAACATGAAATCGTTCAAATAACCGTACCCCTGAACGCTCTCAACTTCGGAGACGACGCTGATGATGATGAAACTGAAGAAAGCGATGACACTATAATATTCTTCGTTGAAGCAGACGTACAAGACGGCGTTAGGGATTACAAAGGACTATTTGTTTTTAAGAACAAAGAAGCTACAAAACTGTTGGAGACAGGAACAGACGCTTCATCTGCCAACGATGACTCAAAGATTGTCTACTTTAGCGCAACTGACGGTCTCTATTTCTACAACTACAAAAATAACACTGCTGAAAAGTATGGAACAATCACTGACAATATCATAAGCCTAGCTAAAGTCAACGGTACCGATTTGATTTATATTCTGACTAGTACTAACGAGCTTTACAAAGTGACAGAGGAAGGTAATAAGAAAGAGAAGGTTGACGTTGTTGTTGGTGCTAAACAAATTGTTCTTGACTATTCCAACAATCTGTATTACTACGACACCAACAAAGAGGCGTACGTATATAACAGTGAAGGTGTTAAGAAGATTGAAGGTCTGCCATCTGGTGTTACTTACATAAGTCTTCTCAAACCACCGTTTGTAATTGAAAACGGAGTGCCTGTTGTAGTAGACAACAGAGCGTATGTCATCTACTCCAATGGTTCCAGTGAGGTAACAGACTTCGAGTTTAGTGAGAGACCTTCTGCTTACGGTATGGAAGCTACACTTATTGAATACTTCGCTCATGACAAGAACCTTTACGAGTACAACATATTTGTCATTATCTTTGGAGAAATGTTGAAAGATTTTAAAGATTTCTTAAGCAACAAAACTGATGAAATTGAATCTATTGCTACAAGAAGCAGGTCCGAGCTTGTTTCGTAAAGGCAACTCTTTGTAAAGACATAATAAATACTTTTGCAATAACTAGTTCTCATTTTTACCAGACTAAATATGACAAAGCTTATGTTGGGATTGTGGAAGTATGTCATCGTGAGCGGATTGTGTGCCCACGATGACGTTCACACGTCGGAAAGAAAGTGAGGGTAAGGAGTGGATAATAAGGTGGATGTTCCACTGCGAAAGCGCCTTCTTCAAGCCGGCAAGTACTTCCGACCGATCTTGGCTCGGGGACAACTGTTCGATGTTCCCAACTTGGAAGTTGCATAGTTGCGATGACTCCGAGTAACTATCGCTTGCGCGATGCAGGCCTCGGGCTGTGATTGGTCGAGCTAGTCGGTGGTCTATCAGTTATTCCGATGACTATGTAGTTCTGCCACTGTGAGGCAGATGGTGCTGTACATGTGGCGGAGGTCGCCACAGGATTATTATACTTAATCTCATCAAAACCTGTTCATCTTCCGATTCCTATTTCTAAATTCTCATGAGCTAAAGATTAGAAAGGAATATCAATAAAAAATAAGGTGTTTTTAATATACGCTTTCAAACTCACAGCCCTACACTAAGTTTGATGACTTGTGTCGTTGGATGCCGGAAACATTCACATCACACACACAATCACGACCAGAACCAGAAACACAAGTTGTTCTTGGGGAGAAAACCTATGTGTCCCGGGAATCGAACCTGATAGCTGTGCTTAGAAGGCGAATGCGCATCCAACGGGTTCAAAATGTTGTCAGTAAACATTTTGCGATAGTGCAAAGAAATTATAAAAGTCGAAATAGAGTGGATTTAACGTTAGATTAAAACTACTTACTTGGATAAACCTGTCCCTAAAATGAGGTCTCGTGAAAGCATGTAATGTTGGGTTTCAGTAACTTATCCGTTCATTGAACTGCTCGCACTTGGGTGCGCGTTCACCTTTAAAGCAGCTGGTATCGGGTTCGATTCACGGTGGAACCAGATTTCTGTCTAGTGAGCCGGTTCAACATTTATGTAGAATTTTTGTTTCAGTTTTAGAAATGTTCGAAATATTTCAATACGGCGGGGGTTGAAAACGTAAAAAAAACATCTTTCGGCCGTTTCGAAAAATAACTTAATCGATAACTTAATGGAATTATCAATATTAAATATAGCAGCATACAAAAAATCAATTACACATATTACAATCTATTTGTTGTGCTAATATTAAAGAAATTATTTTATTACCTAGTAAACCGTAAACGGTAGATTAAATAACACAAGATACTTAACTACCAACATTAATAATAGGCTGACAAATTAATTAATTTGCATTATTACTTATTATTAATTTCTATATTAATCACACATTCACTGAAGCTATTTATTACGATACCAGTCTTTATAGAAACCATACAAATTATCTCTTGAAGATCCAATGACGGACATTACAATTTTGATGATAGGTTGCGCCTGCTTTTTACCGCCCCCAAAGAGAGATTTTAAAAGCACCCCCATTAAATTAAACTCATATATGTTTCCATCTAATGCAGAAACAAGATAAGACGCCGTATCTGCACTGTAAGCACTGGGGTCATCATCTAAATGAAAATCTTTCAACTCATGGGTACCATTTGCATAAAGTATGTAGAGATATCGATCTATAAACAGCGGTATAGAATTATCCATTATACACGCTGGTCTTAAAAGTTTCAGATTCTGAACATCTTCAGATTCGCTTATATCTACAATACGTGATCTCGTTCCATCTGCTTTTATTACATGAATAACATGTTCGCCACATTGTTCGTAATATACATTATTTGAGGTGTCTAAGACGAATTGAGTAGCGCACGCAACGGATTTCAATTTAGTTATTACTTTGCCGTTCTTTTGTACGTAATGTAGCTTGTTTGTGTGCGTTAGATAGTAAATTTTATCAGTTCCATTAGCTTTTTGTATTTGTATTATATTGTCTTTGCTTGACCCGTATTTAACTGCTGCGAGGCTGTTTCTTTCATATTTGTAAATGCCGTCATGGGCTCCGAAGTATATATTGGCATCACTGCTGTAGTCGGCTGTAGAATCTCTTCCACCTTCAAGGATTTCGTAGGCGACTAGGTCTTCTAACACATATATGCAAGAGCCTCCAACGAATTGAGAGTCTACTACAGTGAAGAATATGGACGGCAGCTCAGGAGGTTCTCCAAATATGTACCTTGTGCCATCAGCTGGAACTAGTAATTTTGTGATGTTAAAGGTGGACTTGAATATCATGTTGTGCTTCTGGAAAGTTATTATTTCGGAGGTGGTGAGAGGTGCCGAAGCAAAGAAGATGATCATCGAAATCGTCCACATCTTTGCAACACCTGTAAAGTATAAAAACTATTAGAAACAAGAACCATCTAACAATAAGACGAAGCGTTCTACGTTTATCATCCGTACAGCGAAGAATTGAAACTCATTGCCTGCGTCTTTGTTCCCTGAACGCGGTACAGTGATCTGGGCGTCTTCAAGTCTAAAGTGAATAGGTACCTTCTAGGCAAACGTTCCATCTTCGGCTGCATGGTCACCATCAAGTGAGATAGTTGTCAAATACTTGCCTATCCAGCATAAAAAAAAGCAATGAAAGGTGAATAATAAAAGTGAGTGTGATTACTTTTTTACGTTCCCATCATGCTGGCAGCATGAAAGGAACGCTATTATTATTGTTTGATTGTGTGTGTGATGTGAATGTTAGTGAGAGTCAATTAGTTAGTGTGAGGCTGTGAGTGTGAAAGTGTAAAAAAAACTTTCACTTAATGATATACCTATCTAAGTAGTGTGATATCATCTGAGTTTTTGATATATGAGTATTGACTACTACACAAAAGAATTCATAATTACTAATAAATTAATATTTTCTCTTATTTATTACTGTAAATTAAGTAAGCACTGTGGATCTGTTACGTGAAATGGAATAACGTAATCACGCGATCATTTGTCCATGCGTGAAAAAGTGCGCGTTCGCATTGTACATTGCCAATACGTTCACATGGTACATTGCCAATACGTTCATATTGTACATTGCAAATACGTTCACATTGTACATTGTCAATACGTTCACATGGTACATTGCCAATACGTTCACATGGTACATTACCAATTCATTTACATGGTACATTGCCAATACGTTCACATGGTACATTGCCAATACGTTCACATTGTACATTGCCAATACGTTCCCATGGTACATTGCCAATTCATTTACATGGTACATTGCCAATACGTTCACATGATACATTGTCAATACGTTTACATTGTATTTTAACATAATTAAACATTTAAAAAATTACAGCCGAATTGAGAACCATAATCCTTTTTTGGAGTCTGTTAAAAAAAGATCAATATGTATCTTCTAGGCAAACATGTCACATCTTCGTCTGCATTATCAATTTCCATGAGGTGAGATAGTGGTCAAATGCTTGCCTAATGCCTATTCTGCATAAAAAAAAGAAAAATTTGCTATATATTTTGCATGGTACATAATATGGTCAATGGACACACGCACTCCATTCTTATTTCCTTCCTTTATTAGATAAATACAATGCATCAGACTGTAACACTTCATTTGCACAAAAACGATAGTAATTATAACACTAATACTTATATTAAAAAAATGTAAACAAAGCATCTTTATAACATATTTAAAAAAAAAATCCGCAATTTTTAAACTTGATTTTTTATTTAAAAATATCTATATAGATAGTGAACGAGTCCTTTAACAAATAAAAAAATATCACTTTTTTATATTTTAAATATGAATTTGAGAGTGAATTAAAAGTATACATTTTTTATTTTAAATCTGGATCTGAAAGTTTTTTTATTTTTTTTTATTTGTGACATGCTAGTGTTTGACCACTATCTCACCTGATGGTAAGTGACGATGTGATCGAAGCTGGTAAACACACTAGACCTGGAATACGCAGGCTCTCAAGGATAACTGCCGGAACACCGTTGTGAATAGTAATCTTTATTTTCTTAAATAATAAATCAAATTTTAGTCGTAAGACAGCAGTCACTATATCATATTGGATGCCTTTAGTGTGTTTAAAGAATTCTGACAACGTACCAAAATTCTTTAATCAGAAACTAGTCCGATAAGCAAGCAATATTTCGGAGTAAATTTGAATCGTAAAAAAAAATCTAACAGTATCCTTCTTAATCGTTTAGGTCAAAATAAAAAAAAAAACAATATTCAAAATCGTTTATTCAAATGGACCTAAAAGAGGCACTCATGAAAGTTAATGACTCTTCTGCCAGATTTGCAAATTTTTTTTTTTTTTTGTTTTTTTTACTCACAGCCCCACACAAAAACTAACCAAAGAATGGCTATACCAAGGGTCGGCAACCTTTTGAGTCGAAAGAGTAAAAAATTAAAATTTACAACATTTTTAAGTTTTTAAAGAGCCACAAAAAATTTTGTCGCGCGGGAGGGGTGCGGTGAAAAACGAGTACAACGTAAAGTGGCTGAGTGATATAAATGGTGCCTTATCCTCGTTTATCGATTCAGAACGATTTTTAAATGTTTTATGTTTTTTAATATAATAAATAATATTTGCGTATGGAACTAAAGTGCCGCAACTTCACATCCGAAGAGCCGCATGTGGCTCGCGAGCCTCAGGTTGCCAACCCCTGGATGCTAATCTTAGACAAAACAGACAAAAATTAACAAAGATAAAAATTGGTTTTCTATTTATATAAATAAAACTTACTTATATCTGTTTTTGCAGTCTGTATTCGTTTGGTCTGTAATATTTTTGATGAATCTATAAAAATAATTATCGAATCATTAGATTGCATCAAACACGTACTTATTTCTTAAAAAAAACGTATAAAAATCAAGTTTAAAAAACAGTGAAACTTTTGTATTACAGGGAAATATTTAAATTATTCATCAGTGTTTACCCCCACCATTGATCGTCACACAAAAAGGTTGCGGAATAGAATTTCAAACCCCTTCCATAAAAACTATCACTACAAAAATTGCAGTTTTACGTTGCTATTTCCAGCTGACGTTACCGGTTTTGCTAATTGTGTTTCCAAATTGATTAATTATATATAGTAATTGATTAAGTTAAGTACATTATTTGTGTCAGTTTGATATAAGTGCAACGACCCAAGCTACGCTAGATAGTCGAATGGTCTAAGTTTACTGGGATATTAAATCAGTACATCAGTTATTTTCTTGGTGATTACTTGTGAACACGTAACGAGATGAAAAACGTAAGTTAACCGTTGAGGATTTTAACACACATTCATACACATACATCCACACTCACGGACCATAAGTTCGAAGATTTATACCGAGCGTTCATTGCTCCAGCCGACCATTTTTTGAAGCTAATAATTTATCTCTACTGTGGCTTTAATCTGTAACCTCTACAAATTGTTTTTTTTTGTAATTTTATGATATCTGTGGGTAGGTACTATACAGTGGTATTTTTGTATCGTGAAATATGTGTGTGTGAAATAACACACACACAAGAACAATAATAACTTGCTCGGTATTATTAATTGGTAAACTGATAAATCGGTGTGACCACTATATCCCCTGGTGGAAAGTGACGATTCGGCCGAAGATGTAACTTACTTGCCTACAAGATATCGTAATTTTTTTTTTATTTAACTATAATACTAAGATCAACTCACTCAACTCAGATAACCTTTTATAAATAGTTATACGTCAGCAATGCATAATTTTATTTATTCTACCCAGATATAATAAAATTATAATTAAACATTGAATGTCAATGTAAATTTATGTAGAATAAATTAATTAGTACTTTTAATCTAAATACTTTTTTTTTTTTTTCAATTGTCTAATCTACGGGCCAATTGCCTATATTTCCTAAAACTAAACTAAAACTATATACAGCAAAGAGCCAAGTTACCTACAAGCCATCGAGCCTATAGGTAACTCAAGTGCTCAAGCCCACTACCAGTGGGTAGCGTTCCCATCATGCTGGCTGCATTGCCTCTCTGAATTGCAATGCTAATACGTTGAGCCAAATAAGTGCCAGCATTTTGGTCACGCGTCGCCTCAACCAGGCGCTCTGATAGAATTTTGAAAATAGAATGAGCTCCCGGTCCCCACGGACCCAGTGTCTCAACACCAAACGGCTCAAATATGTAACCACTGCCGAGGTTTCCATATTTTCGCCGTTTGCGCTGCTCTGCCGAAGTTGCCGCGACGCCAACCCCATTCTGTGATTCAGGAAGATGTGACGGAGCTAAAGTATCGACACAAGTTGCATCCCACACTAAAGGCCGTCCCATCTTCCATGGAATTAAAGTCATTCCGTCAGGTCTTTTACCATCGTCACGCATCAGACCATTCGGTTCGAGAATGGCTGGAACGTTGGCACTGGTAAAAGCCCGGCGGATGATATCGTTGAGGCTGGCGTGGCGGGAAATTCGGCCAGCACTTTTCTGGCACGAGAGGCCGTGGTGACCGAGCTGGTCAACAGCAGTACCACACTGACAGCTATGGGCAACATAGCACCTTGCACCCAAACGTAAGCATATAGCGAGACGGAAAGCAGATGGATCCATAAGAGTACCAGTATTAAGCGAGGGAATGGCCTGCAACCAAAGCCCTGACTCCCATACAGAAACTGCTAGAAGTCTAGCACGCTCTGTGACGCTAGGACACGTATCTAAAAGATGTTTCCGTGCTAGTTCACAGAGCGGCCGATCCCACAGTCTCTGTGAGGATAGCCTCACTGGGAGCCCGGTATTTGGGCATGCCATCTCCCAGGCGCTTGTGGCCTCAGTCTGGTTTGAAATTTCTAAAGAACCCAAACTATGTGAAAGTATTTTTTCGACTAATTTAGAAGTACCATGAACTGAGGACAAGAAAGCCGGTAACGCAACACTAGAAATTTTCCGAATACCTAAGCCTCCTAGTCTTACAGGTAAAGAAGCTTGCGACCAAGCCCTATCATCTATGTCAATATTCAAAACCGATACAAGAGTATTCTTTACGATATTGTCCATGCTCTCGAGGAGCGCGCCATGTTTCCATAGCGGACAACATCTTAAAGAATACGTAAATTTTGGGACAAAAAGGCAAAATCTAATAATTGTAAAAGCCATATGAGTGTTAATTTTGAGCAATCGGTCGGAAGAATTTTTAAAATTTTGAATTTTTTCTTCTACAAAAGGTGAAATTGATTCATCTAATATCGGCGAACCTAAAAGGCGAAGTGAACACTTGTCGACTAGTTTTATATTGTAATAAAATCGTGTATCTAAATACTTAATATATATATATATATGGTGTTGTTGCTTTTGGGGTAGAGACGCTGGGACTGTGGGGACCTGGAGCACATACATACAATCTTCAAACAATCATCAAGGTGTTTGGTCGAAGTAACTCGTGACCAAAATGCAAAATGGGAAATGTTTCGGACAGAGATTGAGCATTGCCATTCAACGTGGCCAGCATTTTGGGTACTTTGACAACTGGCAGCGGTCTATTAGATTAAGTTTTGTACATAGTTGTATCTAGTTACAGTAATAATTTTTATTTTAGTTTAATTTATACGTATTGTATTAGTTATATTCTGCACTTGAACAATAAACAACAACTACATATAAAAATCAATTAATTTGTTACCTATAAGCTCGATGTCTTGTAGGTAACTTAGTACTTTGCTGTACATAGTTTTAGTTTAGTTTTAGGAAATATATGCAATTGGCCCGTAGTGAGGCATGTGTAAAAAAAAATATTAATCTGCGCTAGACAAGAAAAAACTCGAGAACGGCTCGACCGATTTGGCTGATTCTTTTTTGGTTGTGTTCGTAACTGTCAGGCCAAGGCGTGTAAAGTTTGTTTGTTTTTTTTTAATCCACTGGAGGTTGCAACCGCACGAAGCCGAAGCTAGATCACCGGAATGAATTAAATGAATTCAAGAGTGAGTTTAAAGAATTCTTCTACACTATAAGGAGAACATGTTTTTTTACCGACTTCCCAAAAAAGGAGGAGGTACTCATGTCGACTTAATTTTTTTGTTTGTGTGTTAATTTCTCTCCACGTGAGCCGATTCCAAATTTTTTTTTTTAGTTTGATTGATGTTGCATTTTAATTGGTCCCATTAAAATTTGATCAAGATCTGATCAGTAGTTTTTGAAATATAATGCTAATAATGCCTAAGTTACCTCATAACTTCTTCAAAAGTTACCTCATAACTTCTTTCGTTGTGAGCCGATTTTGATGATTCTTTTTTTATTTGAAAGCTGTTGTTTTTCTTGTGGTCCCATTGAAATTTAATTAAGATCTGATCTCTTGTTTTTGAGTTATAGTCAATAATGCGTGTTTAATTCATTAAAACTGATCAAGGTTCCGAAGATAAAGCGGTGAAGTCGGTTTTTTTTAAGCTTTGTGCTTGCGTTTAATTTTTTATTTGAATCATGAGATATTTGAAGAAGTAGACAAGAAAATTTATGTTTTTTATAAATAAACGCAAGCAAAGCTTAAAAAAACCGACTTCACCGCTTATATTTAGGTTTAGGTTGGATCGATTTCGATAAAATTTATATGAGACCTCTGAAGTATAATCTACCAAAATAATCATCAAAATCGATTCATAATTGGCAGAATATCAATTTAAAAAAATAAACAATCGACTTGAGAACCTCCTTTTTTGAAGTTGGTTGAAAAATAAGATTATTTATTTACCATTTATCAATAATATCAATAATTAACGTAGCCAAGGTGAACATTATCTTGCTTGTTTATATTTTTGAATGTCAGACCTATATAAAGCTTATCTTCTCTAAAGCGAGCTATAAAGTTATCTAAGGTTATGAAACCTGATTAACATCTGATATTGTCTATGCTTTGCCCTTTCGTTCTAGTGCAAAACGAGTGCAAAATATATATAAAATAATATTAAACCTTGATCAGATTGGATGTACTAAACACGCATTATTGAAGATATTTCAATAACTACTAATCAGATCTTAATCAAATTTAAATGGGACTAATTGGAAAGCAAAATCTTTCAAACAAAAAAAAACAAAATCGGTTCACTTAGAACGAAGCTATGAGTTAAAACACATAAAAAAATACAGTCGACTTGAGTACCTCCTCCTTTTTTGTGAAGTCGGTAGATAAACCGACTTCACCGCTTAGATTTTTCTTCGTTGATTTGTAAATGATGAAATTTATATGAACCTACTTCTGAAATATGACCTAACAAACAAAAAAAAAACAACAAAATCGATTAATAACATACATACAAAAAAATAAAATATAGTCGTATTGAGAACCTCCTCCTTTTTTGAATTCGGTTAATAGACCGCTAATATAAAATTTAGTGCGATCTCGCGCCTACTTATTATCTAATAGAGAAAAACTTTTGAGGTTAATTGCTCATAACGTTTTTATCAGTAATAATTAACTATGTGTATTTGTTGTTTAATAAAAGGATAACAGATACTTATTACACGCAAATTTCAGCTTTAAATGTGAAGCCGTTTTTGAGATAGACCCCGGGACAAAATAGGTCTAAACACAGTGATTTTGTTGGCCTACCAAATTGTTATTTTCCAACATAGTTTTTTTTAAAACAGTTTAGTTCTCTACTTTCAGGGCTATTTTCAACGATATACTCGATAGTTAAGAGGCCTGCGGAGGTTGATTTGCCCATACAATCGTAATACCGAAATCATTTATAATTCAAGCATATTACTACCATACTGTGCTGTTATTCAGATTAAAAACATATTAATTTAGGTTCTTGGATAGTTTTTATTGCAAAATAATTACCTAAAACGAAATATAAACCAATTGATTTTCACACATTATTACGACGTAAATGTCGCATCTTTAACTTATTAGTTTTGTATTTAAAACTAACACATTTCTTTTGTCATTACAACAGGAACATAGATTATCATTTCAAGATACTATTCATGCAAAAAACAATGGCTAAACATTACATTTTCATTCATCATTTTTGGTATTACGGCACCTATCATAATTTGCTCGGTCGGTAGTGCTATCGCATCAAGCATGGGCACAGTTTGCCAGTTAAACAGAGACAGCCTATGGATCGTTTCACAGACTCCCCGGCCTCTTAAGCATTTGACCACTATCTCACCTGATGGAAAGTGATGATGCGGCCGAAGATGTAGCATGCTTGCGTAAGATATATTCACTCTTGACTTCAAGAGTCCCAGATTACATCGTTCGGGGAACAAAGACGCGGGCAATGAATTCTACTCCTTCGCAGTACGGATGACAAACGTAGAAGCTAAACGCTTCAAGAGTACCGGAGGTATGTCAATCATAAATGGATGACGTTTGCTAGTTTGTCATCCGGCATTTTACTTAACATTTCTGGCTTTGGGTCAGCGCTATACATATTCTCTGAGAATTTGAAGTTATTGGTTTGTATGGTTTAGACGCTTAAATGCCTCTGACAAGACGGATAGACGGACAAAGAGCTGAATCTGAAATATAAACGACTGCAGCACCGATTCTTACCAAACATAGCTAAGAACATTCTCACCTTTCACCGCGATTATTATGAACCCCCAAAAAGAGGGGTGTGTCCAGACAACTGCGAGTCTGATCGGCCTATGAGGGTTCCGTACTTGTATGTGAATAGTTCGGCCATCACGGGAAACCAGTTTCAAAGATATTCAGTATTTTTCCTACTTGTAATACTTTCCTTACAAACCAGTTTGTAACTGGATGGTTTTATCAAAAGCTTACAGTACCTATCTAGACGCAGAAAAAACTAAACATTTTTTTATTCCAGATGCTGTCGCTGCTATCCCTCCTTCTAATAACAACAGCAGCCGCCCAAAACTGCTCCTTCATCTTCCAAGATGAACCCTACTCCAGGTCTGCTATCCTCACCATCAAGGGACTACCTACAAACCTAGCTTATAACCCGAAAACAGACGAAGTTCTATTCACGCTGATTGATCTTGAAACACTACACAACGACGATGTACAAACAAAAATGGAGCAGTACATACTCAGAAATGGGATGCCGATAAAGATAGACAATGTCAAAGGCCAAGCTGCGGCTGTGGATATCACAAACAACAAGGTTTATATAGCTACAGATGACGGGCTCACTGTTCTAAACGAAGCTAACGAAGCTGCTTTTGTTAGCTTAAAAGACGAAGACATAGTTCAAATCTTCAAACCAGCTAACAAAGATGTGATATACGCAACCATGTTCCCAGAGAATGAACTATTTAAAATTGATCTGATACATAACGAGAAGGTTAAAATTGAAAACGTTCCTTGTGCTTATTTCATGGCTGTAGATGATAAGGAAAATATTTATTATGAATGCAATTCTAAGTATGTTAAAGTTTTGCTTAAAGGTTTTCAGGAACCGATTGAATTTGTTGGTATAGCTAAAAATGCTGGTAGGGCTGTAGCTGTAGATGAGAATTTTAGAGCTATCTTAGCTGCTAATGATGGATTGTACTATTTGAGACCGGATAATACAATTCCAGTCAAGTTGATGGATTTAGATTTCATTCCGTCAGGCATTGCGTTTGGTAAAGATGACTTCTATGTTTCGACTAGTGGTGTCATATATAAATATAGCACGTCCGGGTGTGAAGAGGAAATCAAATAAATAATTTGAAAAATTAAAGATTATATGTAAGTAGTTTTATTAGTTCTGAAATCTTGACCTTACTAAATCCTAATTCTATTATCCTATCGTACTACCTATCCTTTCCTACTTTGTATTATAAAAGCAAAAGTTTGTTTGTATGAATGTTTGTTACCACGTACAACCGTAACGAATAAATACACCGATTTTGATGAAATTTAGAACGTTGATAGTTTAGGTTCTGGTATAACACATAGGTTACTTTTTAACTTAATTAACGCGGCTAGTTAAACATAAATGCTTTCTCACTCACAGCCTCACATTCAGTTCGAAGACTTATATCTTGGATGCCGGAAACATTCCCATCACACATACAATAGGGATGATGCCTGGTAAAAAAAACTATTAATCCGTCAATTAGATTATCAAAAAATATTTTTACTTTAGTCTGTTAATTAAACAAAAATAAATTACAAAGATAAAGGGCGTCAAAGTCGGGAGTGGGGGCTCGTGACGTCACGCCTCAATAAAAAGTGTCCGTGACGTCACGCGGAATTTCAACGTACTAAATCTTTGTAATTTTCTACCGACTTGACAAAAAAGGAGGTGGTGACTGTATTTTTTTCTTATGTGTACCTCATAACTTCTTTCCACATGAACCGATTTTGAAATTATTTTTTTGTTTGAAAGATGTTGCTTTCCAATTGGTATCAAAAATCTTCTAAAGGTCTTAAAATTTGATCAAGATCTGATCAGTAGTTCTTGAAATATCGTCAATAATGCGTGTTTAGTACATCTAATCTGATCAAAGTTCCGAAGATAAAGCGGTGAAGTCGGTTTTTTAAGCTTTGCTTAAAATACGTGTCCAAAATTTTTTGGTATAGTAAATGACGGACTAAATAGAAATGAATTTTTGTTTATATAGCATTCGCCATTTACTATCTACTGTATAGTTTTTTCAGGCATTTAGCCTGTTACACCTGGAAACAGATTTTTTCTTTTTTTCCTTTTTTTTTACTTTCTAAGAAATCGTTTGACCACAATCTAACCTGATGGAAAGTGACGATGCAATCTAAGGCGGAGCACGCTTGCTCAGTAAATACCTATTCACTTTACTTTTGAACACACCCAAACTGTACCTTTCGGGAAATACAGATGACGGCAGAGCGTTCCATTCCTTTACTGTTCGACTGTTACGACGTAAATACTGTCTTTAATTTTGTTACTATTTATTTTTCTGCTAATTTTAAATGCATTTATTTATATAATTTATTGTTTTTATAATTTTTGTAATCAATGGTTAAATAATAATAATATATTAATTGTAATTGACATACCTGTTATAACATATTTAGTTATAAGGTGAATATATAATGATTATGATTTAATGAGTATCCTACTAATCCTACTAATATTAAAAATCCGAAAGTTTGTTTGTAAGTGTGTAAATATGTTTGTTCCCTCTTCACGCTTTAACGGCTGAACGGATTTGGATGAAATTTGGAATGTAAATAGATTATACCTAGGATTAACACATAGGCTACTTTTTAACTTGATAATAGCGGGCGAAGCCGCGGGGCACGGCTAGTGTTCTATAAATGAACGAAGACGCGAAACGTTTCGTGCGAATGAACAGTATTTCAACCATACACGGATGACGCGACGCCCGTCTGGATGTAAGTTGGAAAAAAGGTGAAGCGGGAACACGGTTGTGAAGGTTCTTTGAGGAGAAAACTTGTTTGGAAGGAGGACGAGCACCACTGATCCAACGTGCAGTTCAAATCAAATTAAGAATGTATCCGTGATAATGGTGCTGAATTTTTTATTTTTTTTTATACTAGCTAGGCAAGCATTTGACCGCTATCTCACCTGATGGAAAGTGACGATGCGGCCAAAGATGGAACATGCTTGCCTATAAGGTACCTATTCACTCTATAAAACAGTACAACGTATCCAGGCAGCAGACGTGCAAATATTAAACATAATTCTTTAGTCATCAGTTACAAAAGTTTACAAATTGAGTCTTTGTATAAAAGAAATTATTTAAAACCCACTCAAGCTTTTAAAAATATTACATTCTAGCAGTTTTGAGTCATTAGATAGTAATTTTTTTATGCTGCATTTGGCCGCTATCTCACCTGACTCTAGACTTGAAGACACCCAGATTGTACCGTTCAGGGAACAAAGACGCAGGCAATAAGTTCCACTCCTTCGCTGTACGGATGATAAACGTAGAAGCGAAACACTTCGAGCGAACTGGAGGTATGTCAACCATAAACGGATGACGTTTGATAGTTTGTCATACTACCACAATAATCACTGTTATTACAAATCCGAAAGTATGTTTGTAAATGTGTAAGTATGTTTGTTTTGTCTTCACGCTGTATCGGCTGAACGGATTTGTATGAAATTTGGAATTACTACTTGGCCGATCACCTTGACCTTGATCAAATTTAAATGGGACCACATGGAAAGTACCAGCTTTCAAATAAAAAAATCATCAAAATCGGTTCACCTAGAAATAAGTCATAACATACATACAAAATAACATACAGCATGATGGGAACGCTACCCACTGGTAGTGGGCTTGAGCACTTGAGTTACCTATAAGCTCAATGTCTTGTAGGTAACTTAGTTCTTTGCTGTACATAGTTTTAGTTTAGTTTTAGGAAATATAGGCAATTGGCCCGTAGTTAGGTTTGAAAAAAAAAAAACATACAATCGAATTGAAAACCTCCATTTTTGAGGTATGTTAAAAGTAAACAAACATTTTTTCTTACATATTTTTAATATAGAAAAAACTTACAGCAAAACGCCTGACGTCGTCCAGCAATGCATGGAGCACTAAGGAGATGTGGGAAGTAGTTATGGTATTGTTTGTAAAACCTAGTCCATGTTGATATATTTAAATGAAAAATAGAATAATTCCATCAAGTCATTCATAGATTTATAATTCACATGATATTTTATAATATACATACAGGGTGTTACTTGTTTGTTGTATGGCCGCCATTCAATTTCAATTTATAGTCACCGGGTTAAATTTTAAATGTAAACCATTTAGAAACCCACTCAAAAACGGGTTATGCCACTGCGCTCCACGAAATAGTGGACATTGCTCCACGTTCCACGAGCACTTAATCTGACTTTTACTTAAAATAACATAACCCAGTAATATCATATTTTTCTTCTAGGCAAGCATGTCACAGCTTCGGCCGCATCATCACTTTCCATCAGGTGAGATAGTGGTCAAATGCTTGCCTATTCAACATAAAAAAATAATAAAAATATCATAATCTTTTGATATTACGCCATTCAATTACAATTCATATTTACCGGGTTAAATTTTAAATGTAAACCATTTAGAAACCCACTCAAAAACGTGTTATGCCACTGCGCTCCACGAAATAGTGGACATCGCTCCACGAGCACTTAATCTGACTATTAGTTAAAATAACATAACCCAGTAATCATAATCTTGTGGAGTGAAGTGGCTAACCGACCGGAGGGGAATATATGTATTCCACTTCGCTCCACAAGATTATGAAGAAAATTATTTAGTACAGTCAGCAAGTAAAGCTCAAAAAATTTGGTAAATTAAATATTATAAGCATAAATATATTAGTAATAGATATTCCTATACCAAATAATACATAGATATTGATGGAATAGAAATAAAATAATTATAATCTATAAATAAAAATTATTTGACGTTTGTTAGTCTCACAAAAACTCGAGAAGAGCCCGTTTCAACTGTCTCCAACATTCGCGGATGTATCGATTCCAACCAGCACTAAGCTCGTACTTTGGGGGGTTCCCTTTAGTTTCTGTGATCTGTGGGCGTTACGCTCACTTCTAATCTTAACTTTGAGTCGTACAAAGAATCCAAAGCCAAGACTGCTGCAAAGAAGCTAGACATTCTATCGAAGGTTAGGCGGTATTTCACACCAGGTCAACTGCTTAACTTATACCAGGCTCAAGTTCGGTCTTGTATGGAGTACTGTGGCCACCTTTGAGATGGATCGGCTAGGTACCAGCTGGTTTTGGATTCTATTGAACGACGAGCTAAGAGACTCGTCAATAGCTATGCATTAGTTGAGTCTCGACTATAGAGTCTCGATCATCGGCGAAAAGTAGCAAGCCACTCAATTTTCTACAAATTGCACTACGGAGAGTGTTCAAAGGAATTGCATGATCTTATTCCCGCATCACCGTTCTACTACCGAAGATCTAGACAGACGGCAATGAGGCATCCGCTAATGGTTTAAAAAATACCGACCATTCGCCCGAAGCGTTTTGCTTCCACTTTCATAATGAGAACTGCCAAGGAGTGGAACGCCCTGCAGTCTACTGTGTTTCCCGAAATGTATAATATAGGCTTGTTAAAGAAGAGAGTGAATAGCTATTTACTGAGCAAGTGTGCTCCATCTTCGACCGCATCTTCGCTTTCCATCAGGTGAGATTGTGGTCAAACGCTAGCGTTCGGCGAGTCAAAAGCTCCTGAGGATGCCTCGTGTAGAGGCGAAACACGTTTCGAACAGGGTTCGGCGAGAGCAGAGGCTTCGGCGGAGTTCCCACGATACTAATACTAACGTTTGCACCCCAATAACACTAACTTTCGCGCTGTGCTTGCATCCTGCTTGAGCCTGACAACCTTATCGGGATTAACACTAAATATAATAAATTAACTTTGTCGTTATGGATTTCCGAAAAGTAACGCATAATTGAATGAATGAATGAAATTATGAATGAAATATATTTATTTGGCACTAAGGACAAGATAAACAAACAATAATAATTAAACGCAAGCAAAGTAATAAAAACGACTTCACCGCTTTATCTTCGGAACCTTGATCAGATTCAACGTATTAAACACGCATTATTGACTATATATCAAAAACTAGAGATCAGATCTTGATCAAATTTCAATGGGATCACATGAAAAGCATCAGCTTCATAAAAATCGTCAAAATCGGCTCACAACGAAAGAAGTTATGAGGTAACTTTTAAAGTCGGGTAAACGAGAACATCGTCAAAGTAGTCCACAAAATAGGCATTATTGACGATATTTCAAGAACTACTGATCAGCTCTTGATCAAATTTAAATGCGACCAATTAGAAAGCAACATCTATCAAACTAAAAAAAATTCTAAATCGGCTCACGTGGAGAGAAATTATGAGGTAACACAAATGTGACTCAGCATTATTGCCAAGTGTAACACTAGGCGCTGATTTTCAGTCACAACCCAGAGGTAGCGGATCTAAAACAGTACATATACAAAAAATGTATATATGTATTACATCATATTACATTATTACAAATACATAAACATATATAATTATATTTATTCACAAAACAGAATAATGTACACTTATTAAAATTATGCAAAAAAAGCAGCAAAAAAGAAAAACTAAATTAAAATTAAACAAAAAAACTATAACTAGATATAAATATGTACAAAACTTAATCTAATAGACCGCTACCAGTAGGCAAAGTACCAAAAATGCTGGCAGCATTGCCACGTTGAATGGCAATGCTCAATCTCTGTCCAAAATATTTGCCAGCGTTTTGGTCACGAGTTGCTTCGACCAAACGCTTTGATAATTCATTGTAGATTGTATGTGCTCCCGGTCCCCACGGTCCCAATGTGTCAACCCCAAAAGGCACAAATATATAACCACTATCAAGGTTACTACATTTGCGCCTTTTGAGAGTCTCTGCTGATTCAGCCGCAACACCAGCCTTATTTTTAGTTCCAGAAAGATGAGACGGTGCTAGGGTGTCTACGCAAGCTGCATCCCAAACCAAAGGCCGACCCATCTTCCATGGAATAAATACATAATTCAACTAGTTGACCCGGCGAACTTCATACCGCCAATTGTCTGTGGTCAAATATTCAGAAACATATCTTGTTTGACAGGTACGAACAGTTTGTATGGGAAAATAAAATACTACTTTTTACTCATTTTATTTCAATTTCTTTATATTTTCTCACCTTTTAAACCTTCCCTGAACTTCCACAAATATTTCAAGATCAAAATTAGCCAAATCGGTCCAGCCATTCTCGAGTTTTAGCGAGACTAACGAACAACAATTCATTTTTATATATAAGAAGAAAGAAGAAGATTAATACTGAGGTATATATGAACACCCTGTAAGCTAATTATTTTCCCATACAACCCAGCGTGTTGTTTACAATCCCACCAGCGCGTACAATGGTTATGTTTTATAAAGAGTCACAATATGATGCGGGTGGCATTCCACTTTTAACAGTACACGCACTAGGACTCATTTCTATCTAGCCTAGTTATTCTAAACCTAGACGTGCTTTGGACATACGTTTTTTACTAGCGAATGTAAGTGTTGAAATTGTTCTGTATTTATTATGTATTCTACTAATGCTACTAATATAATAAATTCGTTTTTGTGTAAGTATGTTTGTTCTCTCTTCACGCTTTAACCGATTTGGATGAAATTTGGAATATACTTAGCTTATACCTAGGTTTAACTTGTTAGGCTACTTGTTAACCTGAAAATCAGTGCAGTTCCTGTGGATAGGATCAATATGTTAATATTCAAATTTATAATGAGTATTACTTTATATTACTTATAAAATATTTTTTCTATTTAGACATTTTTTAAAGCATCGTAATTTTTTATATAGTTCTCTAATTATTGAACCCTACTTGATATTATAAATGACAGTTTGTGATTTCGAATGTTTGTTACCATGTATCTCCGTAACGAATTAACCGATTTGGATGAAATTTAGAATGCAGATAGTTTATTTCGGAATAACACATACTTAGGCTACTTTTGACTTAATTAACGCGGACCACGCCGCAGGGCACGGCTAGTTAAGCATATTTTTATATCCTTTCCTACTAATATTATAAAGGCGATACTTTGTGAGTGTGTTTGTATGTTTGTCACCGCTTCACGCTAGAACGACTGGACCAATTTTGATGAAATTTTGTATGGAGATAGCTGATGCCCTGGACACATACTACCTTTTACCCCGAGACAGCGGGTAACACCGCGAGGCGCAGATATCATTTTTTTTTTTATAGCGTCTTTCTTAGTTTTTTTAATGTAGTTCTCCAATGAAATACGTAAAAAAAATATTTTCTCAATTCCATTGTATGTTTTTTTGTGTGTTTGTTACTCGAAGCCGGATTTGGTGAATTTTTTTTATTTGAAAGGTATTGCGTCATTTTGTTTTTTTTAATGTTGTCAAAATCTGATGAAGTGTTTCAGATATTTTTTGAAGCTTTGCTTTCGTGAAGTTATAGGGACTAAAAAAGGTATATATATAAGGAACTGCCTGTCGGCTTAGTTGGATGGGGGTCGCCTTCTAAACAGAGGTATCGGGTTCGATTCCCGGCGGGAACATAAATCTCCCCAAGGAAAATTTGTGTTTCTGGTTCTGGTTGTGATTGTGTGTCTTATGTTAATGTTTCCCGTACCGACAAAACAAGTCATCGAACTTAGTGTGGGGCTGTGAATGTGAGAGCGTTTATGTTTATATATCCTTTTCAAAACTGAATAGCAACTTATAGTAGATACAACCATATGATCAAAATGTCAGAATTTTGTAGAATAGAAGCTATAAGCCATTCCCAATAAAATTTAAATTCATTTCTTCACATGGGCCCCAAAGAGGCATTCATTAAAGGTAATGATACTACTGCCAGATTCGCAAAAGTACAACGCGAAAAGAACGTGGTAAAAACTCAGATTCTGTGTTTTTGGATATTATCAGATCTTGTAAATTTTCGTATGGGACAATGGGGAATTAAAGTCAATGTGAAAATTCTTTATAAAGTTTCACTGATGAAAATGATATATTTTATAATGGCTTAACTGATTTGGCTAAAATGCCCAATGTTACATGGCTTATACCTAGCATTACACAACTACTTTTTTACACAATAATCGCAGGAAAAGCCGCGGAGCACGCCTAGTTCAAGATATATAATAAATCTGAAATTCTACAGCAACTTCGGAGAAACAAATACAAAGACCGATACTTCCACGGATTATCGCATGATATTTCCACGGATCGTTCATCCATTGTACGCTCCTCCTAGAATTTTCGTCATAGCATAATTGTAGTAATATCTAATAACGCATTTTCCTTCCAGGCACTCTGTCATGAATTCACGATGAACCGCGTAAAGATCATCTCTAGCCTCCTCTTAATTTCCTCCGTCGCCGTCAGCGCTGAAAAATGTGAACGAACGAAAATCGGAAACGAATACTACAAACGCCATCTCATAGCTACCATAGACGGTTACCCGACTGGAATGGTGATAGACCCTAGAACTGAGAATATATTCTTCATTTTACATAAAAAGAACTACACAAAAGGTATACACCTGCTAAAACATGGATCTTTGGGTATAAAAGCATTGCCGGTCTCAGACGATCTAATTGGTCAATGCGTGGCCATAGATATACCAAACAATGTCATCTATATAGGAACAAACCAAGGTCTGGTAACCTATGATTATTCCAGAGCAGAAATAACAGCTGAACGTCCAATAGGAGATGATGACGTCAGAAATATATTCATTGACAAATCTGATAATCAAATGTATATAACTACTGGATCTAATCACGAGATATTCAAATTCATGAATAATTCCGCAGCTGTGAAGAGATACGATAAAATACCAAGAGCGTATAGCTTCGTTTTGGATTCTAAAGGAAATGCTTACTACGAATATGTTGATGGAAGGATGTACTTCTTTTCAAATGAATTTTACGAACCGATCCAATACAAAGGCTTTACTAGAGAATTGAAATATATATTACAGTTGAATAACAACGATGAACCGATTATAGCTGTGAAGGGGTCCCTGTTTAAACTCACTACGAAATGTATTTTACCCATTAAAATAGGTCAAGTAGGGTTTAAAATTACAGGCATGGTGTATGACAGTAAAAACAATATCGTTGTTGGTACTAAAGGGAAGATATATAGGTATAAACCTATAGATACAAATGATCCATGTCCAGCTGATGATTACTTTATGTCTTCTATATAAATGTCTTATTTGTAAGGATTTGCTGAATTAACCTGAATAAATTCTAGTGAATATGGTGATTTGAGTAATTCTTTAAAAATTCCGTAATCCATTATATTGCTTTCGAAGTAATACTTTCTGGGAGGGCTTTGAAATTTTGAATCGCAACCTTTTTGTGTGACGCAAAGTGGTGGGAGTAAACACTGTGATGAATAATTAAAATGTTTTACTGTAATACTAAAGTTTCACTTCTATCGTGTGTCTTTACGACACCCCATGTATTTTTTGTCCCGCAATCTTGTGCATTTAGTCTATTTTCTGTCTTTTCATATTATTATAGTTGCAATAAATTTCAAGTTGAACATATTTCATAATTGAAGTCCTAGTCACAAGTCACAAGTTCAAGTAAAAGTCAAGGTCCAGTATTAGTCAAGTCATGCCCTGATGAACTGGTAAAATCTTAACTATGTAGAACTTCTATTGGAGTTTTGTACGAAAATCACGTTTTTCAACTTTGTATGATTTGTCTAGAAACACTCATGCACGTTTACTAACTATTGACGGTTAATAATCAACAATTATTACACATGAATACTCGAAGAATCACAGACACAAAATAAACAACGAACTTTTCAGTTTCGCGCCAAAAAAAATCCCCAATCCAAGAGGGAAAAAGATTAGGTACATACAATCTCTCATCTGTGTTCATAATATTATAGGAGACAATGATTGTTTGCACACCCTCGCGTGTCGAGGGACGTCTTGGGCTTCACTGGTTATGTCAAACAACAAGGTACACAAATTCCACCTAAGAGAGAGCAAATACTCACCGAAACGCCTGGCAGTCCTCGCGTGGTGGCCCGCCAATAACTGCTCACATAAAATCTTAGGATCACTGGTCACACAAGTTTCTTGGGTTTAACAATGTAGTAAGTTCATGATCACAAATGATTTTGAGTATTAAGGTGATCGAAGGCTGTTGGAACACCTCTTCAATTCGTGGCAGATTGTAGACTAGTGCGCGGACGATAAGCAAGAAGATAACAAAAACTCATTACGGGGCTTCAACAATGATGCTAGAGTTAAGACCAATTAGACTTAGGCAATATATAATTTATTTTAGTTGCAACTGATCTTGAGATCAGAACAGTTATGATCAGTTAATGTAAAAATCTGATACTGTAATCCGTTGGGAAGTCACCTTTAAAGTGGGATGATATTTTTGACGCTCTTTTGCTAGGCGAACACCTTTGACACAATTTGTGTTTGGCTCCTGAGCTATCTGTAGATATTGTAAGCGCACAGGAGGGCATTGCTCCTGCTTTCTTACAAGAAAAAATAGCAAGCTAAGAAACGCGACAAGAACGGTACTCCGATTGTTAATGAGGCAAATTGTGTACGTTGCACCTAATTTGTGCGGTCCACATCTTGGGGCTTAGGAGCTAGTCACATCTTCCGACTTTTAATACATCATTGGACTCTACACATATATCAATAAACCTATTCTACGACGTTGTAATACGATATATCAGAGTAGATCGGAAATAATATGTTCTTCGTATTAATTAGAATGTTTCAATTGTAGTAAATTACAAACATCAAGTTTATAATAGAGAATAGTCATAATAATGGATCCCGACTAAAATAGTAATAGCGCCATCTACCTGCAACACATGGCACTAATAAGTTTCGCTTTATTGCCGCTAGAGGTAACAATGTACATCGATGTACATTTTACAACGTAGAGTCTACGTTGTATAAAATGTAATTAGTCGTCGACGTTGCCATTGTAGACTATGAATGCATTTTTGCACCAAGATTTTTTTATATTCCATTACAATTTGATATCTGGGTGTGTAATTCTTATCATTGATAATTTTAAGCAGATAGATTTCGATGCCATTCATATTCTGGTTGAAAGAAAAAACGCTAGATAACCACCCTTCTTATCTATAGAAATAAAAATATGTTTTGTGTTTTTTGGACTGATGTATAATTTCAAGCGTCAAAATAAAATAAAATAATTGAGTTATTAAACAAACCTACGGTTTTAAAATTATTACAATGGTTTTTTTTAAATATGTAAATGTCATATTACCACATTCTTAAGGTTGCGTTTACATACATTCAGATGAGCCATGAGGCTCACCTGAATGTATGTGATGATGTGTTCGAAGATTAATATATTATATTAGTTACTTTATATTACTATTATTATTTCCACAAAATAAAATGTTACAGACAATTCCCCTGCATAGAACATTAACTTTGTTTTTTAAACAAGAAACCTTATCTCTGATAATAAAAAAAAATAGGTAAATTATTAATTTCACTTTAATCAAAAAAGTATGATTCTCAAAATCTTATAACAATTTTATTTTACTTAAAAAAGTGCAAAAAGATTTGGGCTCGTCCGGGATTTGAACCCGGGACCTCTCGCACCCTAAGCGAAAATCATACCCCTAGACCAACGAGCCGGTGAACGAAATGTTGAAATTAAGCATTAGTTACTTATGCTTACTTTATAAATAGTGTTATTTATTGTGTGATGGTATTTTGAATGAAATATTATGTTGATAACAGTATATTTCAAAATAATATATCACGACTAGCTGCGCCCCGCGGTTTCACCCGCGTTGATAATGATGAAAAGTGATGATGATGATGATGATGAAAAATAGATGTTGGCCGATTCTCATAGATACCGGATAAGCACAAAAAATTTCATCAAAATCGGTCAAGCCGTTTCGGAGGAGTATGGCAACGAAATCTGTGACACGAGAATTTTATATATATAGATAAAAATAAGGTCAACCGCATAGTCGATACAATTTATTATCAGATTATGTAAATGACAAAGCAAAAATATTTAAAAGTTACATCATAGCGATCCGACTCGGCTTGCACGGATGCAAATCTTGGTGCGATTTGCAAAAAAACCTTTTATTTATGCTCGATAGGCATTTTACTACTATGAGTATCTCATCTAATAGAACGCGATGATGCGACCGATGATGTAGCATGCTTGCCTAAATGATGGCCGGTCACTCTTAACTTTTAAACTCCCAGATTATACCGTTCAGGGAACGAAGACGCGGGCTATGAGTTCCACTCTTTCGTAGTTTGGATGAGAAAAATAGAAGCGAAACGCTTCGAGCGAGCTGGAAGTATGTCAACCATAAATGGAAGACGTTTTACAGTTTCTATTTCATACAAACCTTGTCCTAACAATTACTAAAACAAAAAAGCCAAATCGGTCGAGCCGTTCTCTAGTGATGATCTTTGATACATGCAGCATTTGGTGTTGTTTGTAATAGAGATAGATAAATTAAACAAGTTACTTATATAATTACTAGCCATGCCCCGCGGCTTTGCCCGCTATTATCAAGTTACCTCGAGTGTTCCCTCTTCACGCTTTAACGGCTGAACGGACTTTGATGAAATTTGGACTGCTCATAGATTATACCTACGATTAACACATAGGCTACTGTTTAACTTGATAATAGCGGGCGAAGCCGCGGGGCACGGCTAGTTATTCATAAACATTTGGATGACCCAGTTGGCGCAGTGGACAGGTGTCCGCCCTCTACGCCGTGGGTCCTGGGTTCGATTCCCGGCAGGAGCACTAATTCCTTCCCAAGGGAAATATGTGCTTCTGGTTCTGGGTGTAATGTGTGTGTGATGTGAATGTTTCCGGCACCCACGATACAAGTCTTTGAACTTAGTGTGGGGCTGTGAGTGTGAATGCGTTTGTTTGCGTTTGTTTTATTAGTTTATGTATGTTAAGCTATACTAAACAAAATTAAACTAAGTTACTAAAATAAACTTTACAGTTCATACTCGACATTTTCTTCATACAAACACATACAAATCTCAATCTTACGCCATTTAAAGTTTATTGAGTTTTTATTCCGTGTGATTCCATTTTCACTTGAACACAATGGATCTGGCTGCAGATCGTATTAGAACATCTGAGTAATGCCAGCTGTACACGTTCAGTTTCAACTAATGAACGTGCAATTTAACTGCACGATTTATCGAAATTTAGAAGGCGAACGCGAACCGAAGCAAGCGAAGGGTCAAATCAAAAATAACATTTAAAAACGCCATTTTCCTACTTCAAAACATACTCTAAAATAACTTTTTTAACAACAGCTGTTAATAAGTATTAATGTAACAAATAAATAGATTCTTTTTAAATATACAACACAACACATTCACACTCAGATCCCCACACAAAGTTCAAAGACTTGTATAGTGGGTGTCAATATATATGTAAGGGGTATCAAAATCGTTTATTCACATGGGTCCCAAAGAAACAATCATGGAAGTTAACAACTCAACTGCCAAAAAATTACAGCTTTCTCGGGAAAAGAACTTGGCTAGAACCTCGGCAGCGCATTTTTTCATTATATATATACCTATAGATAGTATTAGTACCTACAAGAGAGTTGAGACGCTGGGCCCATGGGGACCGGGTTCGTTAGAAATTTCTAAGATTTGTCTAAGAAACTAATTGAGTCCGACACAAGACCAAAATGCTGGGTTGTATTTGGGGCAGAGGATAAGCCTTGCTATACAGCGTGGTAATGCAGCAAGCATTTTGGGCACTTTGCCGAACATTAAAGAGAAAAATATCTCGTGTAAACCATAATTAACAACTTTTTTTTCTATTTATAACTCAAATATTTTTGGACTCAAATATTTTCTTTTTAAAACTCATATATTGTAAAAGTTGGACTTGTATAAGTACAAGTATATGTTTTTTTTTAATACATTCTTAAATGGCTAATACAGGAATTATATTAACCTAGGTATATCTATAGGTATTATGTAGTCGCCAGAAAGCTCTTGTGCAGTTTGCCTCAATGAATCATTGGACAAATCATGCCTTGTGATTATCTTCAATATTAAATAATTTAACATTTATTAAAAACTGTTCGTGTGCAGCTCGCATTATATCTAGGTTATGAGCTTGCAACTGTGCTGTGAACTTCTTTGTTGTAGGTTATGAACGTGTGACGTCACGGTTACGTAAAATAAGATAATATGTAAGATGCCAAGCGTAAAACAGTTACAAATAATTGAAACGAAAGCAAAGCTTATAAAACCGTCATGTTATTAAAAAAGCGCTTAAGTAATTAATTTCGATAAAATATATGGAACCGCCTCTGAAGTATGATCTACCAAACAAAAATAATCGAAATCGATTCATAATTGACGTAAAAGACATAAAAAAAAGAAACGCAGTCGATTGAGAACCTCCTTATTTGAAGTCTGTATGAATGAGATAAACAGCTTCGCCCGTGTAATTTAAAAAGTAGCATATCTGTGCATGAGATAAGGTGTGAATATATTTATGCATGAAATGTAAATACTGGATGAATATATTTATTTATACATGAAATGTGATTGATGCACTCCTACAGCACGCGCAATGCAAGCAAACTTGTGGGCTTACCTCGAAAGCTTACAAAGACCAGCAAGCTGACGCATGCTATGGGCCCGGCTGTGTACAATAGGCTTCCTAATACCATAATAGAGGCAACTTCTATAAATTGCTTTAAAAATAAATTGAAACGATGGCTTATCGAACAAACATTCTATAGCACAGATGACTTTATGAAAATTAAATCATTTTATACATTGACATAAATTATATTGACGGGTTTGTTATAGAAATTATTATATATATTTATTTTTAAGCTATTGCATAGCTTCTATCGCGGGCCTTGAGCGTGGAGACCGAATCCAGAAATTCCGTAACGAAAATAACCTAACACCCCCCACTCCGACCGGCACAGCGGTGATACTTTTTAGTTTTGCCATCTATCGATGAATAGCAGAACTTTAATGATCTTTTTGAAATATCACGCTTGTCTCTTTAGTTCAGCAACTCGCCTCTAAGTGGCAGGAAAAAAAATACTGCATAAATAAAATAAATAAATAATTATAATTGCATAAGTTGATAAAAATTGCTATGCAATAGCTTTACCGCGTCAGTCCCCGAGTGCCACACGTCTTTTTAATTTGTAATTTTGTCATTTTTCATTTTATCATTGTATTTTTAATTAAGAATCTCATTTTAGACCTTACTACATGACGTGTAAACAATAGTTTATGAATAAATGAGTATTTGAGTATTTTTTAAATACTTATACTAGCTATAGAACTACATATATAACTATTATTTCATTTCACCCACCATTGCCAGGCATTCAACCACCAAGCAATAATGTGCTTACATTACTGTATTTCGGTCCAGCCGTGCCCCGCGGCTTCGCCCGCTATTACCAATTAAACTAAGCTTAAAAACACCGACTTCAACGCTTATAATTCGGTTTTGGCTTGACCGATTTCGATAATTATATGGACCACCTCTGAAGTATACTCTACGAAACAAAAAAAGAATTTTAAGAATCGGTCCACAATAAAATTGACGGAGATATAGAGAGAATAATATCTTTCTAATCCTACTATAATATTATAAATCCGAAAGTTTGTGTAAGTGTGTAAGTATGTTTGTTCCCTCTTCACGCTTTAACGGCTGAACGGATTTGGATTAAATTTGGAATGTACATAGATTATACCTAGGATTAACACATAGGCTACTTTTTAACTTGATAATAGCGGGCGAAGCCGCGGGGGACGGCTAGTAGGTATATAAAAATCTCGCGTCATGGTGTTTGTGACCGAACTCCTCCGAAACGGCTTGACCGATTCTAATGATTTTTTTATATCATTTGGTAGGTATGAGAATAGGTCGTCAACTATTTTTCACCCTGCTACCCCAACCCCCCATTTTTTATCGTGATTTTAATATTTTTGCATGAACAATATCCAAAAAGTTTTTAGTATCCTTCTTCCTACTATCCTACTAATATTATAAATCCGAAAGTTTGTGTGTAAGTATGTTTGTTCCCTCTTCACGCTTTAACGGCTGAACGGATTTGGATGAAATTTGGAATATACATAGCTTATAACCTAGGATTAACACATAGGCTACTTTTTTACTTGATAATAGCGAGCGAAGCCGCGGGGCACGGCTAGTTGTTAATACAATACTAAAAACTTTTTGGATATTGTTTATAATAAGCATAGAAAATAAATATACTCTACCCGAGTAATGTCGGCTCGACGACCACAAAGCAGTTGCAAGCAATCGAGAGAGATTTTTTGAAAATCACCTGAAAATATTTCTTTAATTTTTGTAAGCAAAGAGTCTTTATCAACGTTATTACCATCGATTTTGTTTAAAAGGCCCTCGAATAATGGCGGAAGGACATGATAGAAGAGTTTTACCATAGTAGAAATATATGTTTTACCCATCGAGATAGGAAACAAACCTACGGTTTGTAAAAGGAGGGACGACTCCGGCGAAAATCTGTGTCCTAGTGAGAGGTCACAAAGAACCTCTGTGTCCCTTTTCTTTAGGGTAACCCTGATTTTAAGATTTGTGGGATAACCTTTTGAGCCATTTGAATTATGTTCTACTTGAATGATATGTAACTGTGTAATCATGCTACAATATGATATCTAATAAAAATATTATTATGTCATTCATAAAGATATACTATATGCGTAATTAAAATCCACGCTGATGTTTCAAAATGCATTTAAATTTAATAAACATTATATATATTTACTAGGTTCTATCCGCGGCTTTGTCCGCTTATCCGACTATAAAAATATATGCGTATATGTGTTTGTTTTTATACCCAGGCGAACGCCGGTTGGGTCAGCTATTAACTATTATGAAAGACTAAATTACTTTCGGTTTAATTGACCGAACGAGCGCAAAGCGGGAACGAAGCGATTTCATTTCAGCTTGGGCAAAATTGCTTTCGTAGGTCCGGATTTCCGGTTGTTCTCCTGTACAGGTCGCATTTCTCAACCGATTCTCGTGATATTTTGTGAGCAGATTCGATATTTTTCAAAATGGCGGAGATATGTGCTATAAATTGTTGTAATAAGCTTCTAGATACATTTACAACCCATGTTTAAATTTATATCCTAGAATAAAGATAATCGATGACAGATATTATTACTACATTGATATGTCAGTATTTTGGTAAATATTATTATTATATACTTATATTAAACTAATTTATTCATCCGAAAGTTTGTGTGTAATGGGGGCATTATTTAAGTATGTCTTTTTTCTCTTCACGCGGCAACGGCTGAATCAATTTGGATAAATTTGAAATGTACGCAGCTTATGCCTAGGATTAACAAATAGGCTGCTAATTAACTTGACAAACGCAGACAAAGCTGCGGGGTGGCACGACTAGATCATCAATATATATCCATAAAAAATCTAATGAAGGTAAACCCTAACTTTTATGATACCTAACTGTCATAAATTGTTGTGTACAAATTGTTGTCAAAAAGTGTGAACCAATGCAAAATTAAAAATTACTAAATTCTTTAAGCCAACGCTAACACAACATTTTAAGAATAAAACATATGCCATACATTTTGGCCTATAATAGTTATATAAGAAAAATATAACAACGTAATAAATTATCAATAGTAAATAAGCATACAATTTACATACAGGTCAAGTATTTTGTTTAAATCATTATTTTTTCAAAAATACTCCCATAATATGATTTTCTTCTTTAATTGCTTTTTGTTAGGAGTTTTGATAATTAAAATGGATGAAATTTTCAAAATATCAAAACGCTCGCTATTGGCTAAGCTGATCGTGACTAAGTTACACATTTTTGTGGTCACTGATTCGTCAACTTTCCTTAAATTCTATTTGTTTTTTCAAATCGCTGTGTTTAAATTTGCTAAACTTTTTTTCTCCGATATACGGAGTCAATTTGAACTGACTCCAACCCTAAATGTATCCCTACCAGTAACTGACCATCTTGAGTTACTCGGTTTGACTCTAACTTCAAAGCTCAATTTTGGTACTTCCATCGAGTCAAAAGCCCAACTAGCTGCAAAAAATCTGGGAATCCTTGCAAAGGTGAGACGATACTTCACACCGGGACAGTTGCTCAATTTGTATCAAGCACAAGTCTGATCATGTATGGAGTACTGTTCTCATCTTTGGGACGGTTCAGCTAAGTACCAGCTTGAGACTCTTGACACCATTGAGTGGAGACTCAAAAGACACATTGGTAGCGAGCAGCTGACTAATTCAAAGCTTCAGAGATTGGGTCATCGCCGCGCCGCATGGTAGCAGCTAGTCTCTTGGTTTTTTATCGGAACATATTGGAGAGATACATTTTGGAGAGTGTGCTAAGGAACTGCACGATCTAGTTCCCCCATCTCCGTTCTATCGTCGGACAAGCAGACAAACTTCTAAGCGACACCGCTATATGGTGGACATTCCACAAATACGCACTAAGCGTTTTGCCTCCACATTCATTGTGGGAACCTTAAAGGAATAGAACTCCTTACCTGAGTGTTTTCTGATGAGTACAATATGGGTGTCTTCAAGTCGCGAGTGAATAGGTATCTTCTAGGCAAGCTTGCTCCATCGTCGACCACATCGTCGCTTACCATCAGGTGAGATAGTGGTCAAAAGTTTGCCTACTTGAATAAAAAAAAAACCTGATTCATTTCCCAATGCCTATTTATTTCGATATGAGATGTATTGTTAGGAAGAAAAACTTTCTTTCCGGCAATTTATTAACAGCAAAAATCGAATAAAAATGTATGCATATTCCATATTCACAAACGTATTCATTAATATAATCATAATTGAGCGTCAAGAAGGAACAAACTACAAACACACTTACAAACTTTTGCCTTGATAATATTAGTAGGAAGTATGATAGCAGGATAACCTTATTTTGTTTTTACAAAATATTTTTATAAATGGCGGATGTAGTTGTGTAGCTTGGCTTGTATACCCATATATCAAAAATAATATCTTAAAACCTAATACTATAAGGAAAAAAACACGGTTTATTGAGAATAGTTTGATAATAGGTAGTTAGAAACATATTCTGTAAGGTTTCGATTAATCAAATAATTACGACAGATAAGATCTTATTATTACTACAGACTATAATTTCTACCACTGGGAAACTTTTTTAGAACTAGTCGCTCTTGTGCGAGAGGGACACAGGGGTCTTTTCTAACCTTTCACCTGATTTCAACGGGACCGCAACCACGTTTGGTTCTTTATGCAATTGATAAAACGATTTGACATTGTAAAAACGCTCTAAGTCAGTTGTGATAAGATTCCATGCATGTTTGATATTCGGCACTGTAAGTTTGTCAGTTACCCATCCTATTACTTTAGCTACAACATCCTTGGTTTTACCCTAATAAGTACTAGGCGACCATAGACGCGAAAGAGGTAAAATACTTTTTCTAAACGTAGCTTTGCGCAAGTTAGTATAAATAAATATTAAAAACCCTTACAAATCAGCAAATCAAATGATTAATCACGACACCATAATTTACGAACATTAATTATCGCTACATTTAAACAATTTATAACACACATTCACTTTTGTTGACATTTATGTTAAAGCGCTGTACATTACTGCTTAACTTTTACCTAAACTGAGATAAATGTATTCAAAAGCAGCAATGTATCACACGTCGAATACAATCTAATGATTGCACTGTTACTCTGATACGAAAACTTTGAAACATGCTTTGAGTTTTTATAACATTTGCTAACCATTGCTGTTTTTATATGAGCGTTGTTACAAATACCAAAGCAAAGCATGTATTGTATGTTGAGTATATAGAAAAGGTTTAAACATAGTAATACAGAATTCGCGCGTAAGTTCCACCCACCACTGCGTTCATATTAAGCAGTTTAAAACGATAACTTCACCTTACGACCTGCCAGTATGATTTCCTTTCGAAGCAAGGAGGCTGTCTTATTTAGTTTATAATTGAAAAGAACGAAACCTCTTTTGATAACTGAAAAAAGGTCATAGTGTCAGTTTTTTATATTTTATTTGATGTGAGTGCGGATTTGCTGTATTTTCTTCGTGCGTTGGATTTTTTTAAATGAGTAAGTTGTATTGTATATTTTATTAACAGCTAGCTCTTGCCCGTGGCGTGGCCCGCGTAATTCAAATTAAACAGATTTGTGTTTATTCTGGGTATAAGCTTAACTTATATTCATACAATATACAAATTTCATCTAAATCGGTTCATCCGTTACGGCGTGAAGAGACATAAAACAAACATACAAACTTTAACACTTATTGAGACACAAACTTTCGCATTTATAATATTAGTGTATATACAATTGTCAAATGTATTTTCTATGTTCGTGTTAAAATAAGATCAAGTCAGATATTTTTCAAGTATATTTGAAACGCGAGCAAAGCTTAAAAATCCGACTTCATTCCGGTTTTTGCTTGACTGATTTCGATAAAATTTATATGGGACCACCTCTGCAGTATACTCTACCAAACAAAAAAACATCAAAATCGATTCATAATTGGTGGAGATACATTAAACATTCATTAAAAAAAACATACAGTCGAATTGAGAACTTTTTTTTTATACTAGATAGGCAAGCATTTGACCGCTGTCTCACCTGATGGAAAGTGACGACGCGGCCAAAGATGGAACATGCTTGCCTAGAAGGTAATTCGCTCTAGACTTGAAGACACCCAGATTATAGCGTTCAGGGTACAAAGACGCAGGCAATGAGTTCGTTAGTTAAATAATTAATTTGTTAGTTTTTAACCTCCTTTTTTGAAGTTGGTTACCTACAGGTTACCTATACTTATCATTAATTTTTTTTAAAAGTACTAGTCAATCATAACGTAAAAGAGGTAAACAATTTTATTATTATGTGGCATGGCAAGCGCATCTTTGTACGAAACGCTTCATGTAGAGGCCAATTCCCCAACGGTTTATCTGGAAAATGGCTGCACCGATTTTACACCGAAAAAATATGCAAAAAAAAAACATAATTTAAGCGATAAGACCGCCGATTGTGCACTTCAATGAAAGTTTATTTCAATTGTGAGTGATTTATGAATATAAAGCGTTATCTATCTATCTATCATTTTCTCACTCGGATTTGGTAAAGTATTAGGCAAACATAAACATGAAGGAGTTAATGTAAGCACTTTCACATAAACATAAACGCTTTTACACTCATAGCCCTACGTTCGAAGACTTGTATCGTGGGTGCCGGAAACATTCACATCATACACAATCACAACCAGAACCAGACATTCTTTTTCTTAAGAAGAAAACTTGTGTTCCCGGAGAACCCTATCGAAACCATAAAATCGGGAATCGAACTCTATACCTCTGCTTAGAAGGTGAATTCAACTAACTTGGATTTAATTGGCCGCATCATCGCTTACCATCAGGTGAGATTGTGGTCAAAGGCTAGCCTATTGGACATAAAAAAATATCTTTGCATTTGACTGACAATTTTTTTTTCTTTTTTTATGGTCAATATGCAAGCATTTAACCACGATCTCACCAAATGGAAAGCAACGATGCGGTTGACGGTGAGAAATAATTATTATGTTTTTATAAAAACTATTATAACTATGTTATCGCAAAAGCAAAAGAGCAAAAGTTCAGATGCATAAATGGACCATAAATCATAAGTCTGCTTTAAAGAAGATAACTTGATTACTTAATAGGAAATTACGTAGCTTATCATTTTACTTTCGACTATAACTTACTATAAAACATCTCTGCAACTAGGTAAATATAGTTTTAGATAAGAAAATGTAGTTTGGAGCTATTATGTTTGGAGGATATTTATTTTTTATTCTCGGTAGGCAAGCATTTTACCACTATCTCACCTGATGGAAAGTGATGATCTGGTCGAAGATGGAGCATGCTTGCCTAGAAAATACCTAGCGTGGCTAATGCACAGAAAATAACGTATAAGATGTAAAAGCCAGGTAGATACTGCATCCGGATATAGGGATCGATGATCCCTTTTATAACCGGCTGGACACCGGTGTTGGAGTTCCGTAGCCGGATAAAGAAATGTATGTGTGTGCAATACTTGTTGAGCAAATACATTATTTGCATACTTGAAGTTGATGCTTAGGTAACTTGGAGATAATGTTATGTTAAGTGATGCTTAACATATCTATATTTTACTTAATTCTTAGGTAATGTAGGTACTTGGGTAATAGTTACAATTTACCATCTCATTACTGTTTTGAAATTATTGTAATAATTCTAATTATATTTTTAATATATTTTTTAATTTTTTATTCAAGATAGGCAAACTTTTGACCACTATCTCACCTGATGGTAAGCGACAATGTGGTCGACGATGGAGCAAGCTTGCCTAGAAGATACCAATTCACTCGCGACTTGAAGACTCCCATATTGTACTCATCAGGAAACACCGACTTAGGTTTGGGTGCAAGGTGCTATGTTGCCGTCAGTCGTCGTTGTAGCTGTCAGTGTGGTACTGCTGTTGACCAGCTCGGTCGCCAAGGCCTATCGTGCCAGAAAAATGCTGGCCGCATTTCCCTCCACGCCAGCCTCGACGATATCATCCGCCGGGCTTTTACCAGCGCCAATGTTCCAGCCATTCTCGAACCGAATGGTCTGATGCGTGACGATGGTAAAAGACCCGCCGGCACGACTTTAATTCCATGGAAGATGGGACGGCCTTTAGTGTGGGATGCAACTTGTGTCGATACTTTAGCTCCGTCACATCTTCCTGAAAAACAGAATGGGGTTGGCGTCGCGGCAACTTCGGCAGAGCAGCGCAAACGGCGAAAATATGGAAACCTTGGCAGTGGTTACATATTTGAGCCGTTTGGTGTTGAGACACTGGACCCGTGGGGACCGGGAGCTCATTCTATTAACAACGATCTATCAGAGCGCCTGGTTGAGGCGACGCGTGATCAAAATGCTGGCACTTATTTGGCTCAACGTATTAGCATTGCAATTCAGAGAGGCAATGCCGCCAGCATGATGGGAATGCTACCCACTAGTTGAGGCTTGAGTACTTAAGTTACCTATAAGCTCGATGTCTTGTAGGTTACTCAGGTCTTTGCTGTATATAGTTTTAGTTTAGTTTTTGGAAATATAGGCAATTGGCCCGTAGTAAGGCACCATGATAGTATTTAATGTATAATATGTCATAATCTTAGAGAATAAATAACTTATATAATATATTCTAAGGTCATAATATAATATAATAAATGTCATAATATTACACGAAAACATAAACGCTTTCAATCAATCACAGCGCCACACTAAGTTCGATGACTCGTGTCGTGGGTGCCGAAAACATTCACATCGCACACACAATCACACCTTTTATTGTGTTTATACATTCTTTTATTATAATAATAGCATCAAAAAATAGTATTAGCTACGATAGCTTACGATTTTCACCTTGTACCACAGAGCACAGAATGTGAAGAGTGGTCGAATGAAAGTTGCAAACCTTGGTAGGTCGCGGGCAAATGCAGAGCACTAAACCTTCAGGGGGACTGGTAATTTTTGAAGTTACATTTCTTTTAGCGCGCTTGGGAAATTAAATTAAATTTAAAAAAATATGAGAGTGAATTTAACTGTTTAGGTGCAAAATGTCCAAATGTCCCTCGGTTCCAAAATGTCCCTTTCCCAGAATGATCCTTTCCCAAAATATCCCTTTCCCAGAATGTCACTTTTCCAAAATGTTCCTTTCCCAATATGTCCCTTTCCCAGAATGTCCCTTCCCAAAAATGTCCTTTTCCTAAAATTTTGTATTCTCAAAACGTCCCATTCCCAAAATGACACTTCTCAGAATGTCCCTTTTCCAAAACGTTCCTTTCCCAAAATGTCCCTTTTCCAAAACGTCCCATTCCCAGAATGTTCCTTTCTCAAAATGCTGCTTTCTCAAAACGTATCTTCTAGGCAAGCATGTCACACCTTCGGCCGCATCATCACTTTCCATCCGGTGAGATTGTGGTCAAATGCTTGACTATTCAACATAAAAAAAAAAACGTTCCTTTCCCAGAATGACCCTTTTCAAAATATTCCTTTTCCAAAATGTCCCTTTCTCAGAATGTCCTTTTCCAAAATGTCCCTTTTCCGGAATGTCGCGCTCACCTAAAAGCGACACCATGAAGTTGGTCGGTAATTGTCTCTCAAGTTTTCGTGAGAACTGATAACTATATTCAAGGTAGTCATTTAATGTATTTTTTCACAAACAAAGAGTACTGGCACATGGGATACAATTTTTAAATGTTTTTATTTTGTTACGCTAAAGTAGTACCATAACTGCTTTGTGTGTGTTCAGGCGGATTCAAAATTGGTTTAGATCCAAACAGATAAAATATTATTAAACACAAAAAAAATATTTAAAAAAAAAAACATTTTCGGACAGGATACGTCACTCGGATTTGGTAAAGTAGGTACCTACTAGGCAAACATAAATATGAAGGAGGTAATTTAGTGAATAAGTTTTATAATGGTATTGAAGTACTAGGCAACCATAAACGTGAAAGAAATAAAATGCAATTTTTCATCACGTGCAACACGTGCGTTGACCCGGCGAACTTCGTACCGCCAAAAAAAGGTATATGACACCTTTTTTTTGGCGGTACGAAGTTCGCTTTGACAGGTACGAAATGAAATGAAATGAAATGCATTTATTTGCTTCAAGTGTAGGTATAAACAGATGTAAGGTTAAGTGTATCAATATAGTTCACACTTGGTCATAATAGTGACACGCAAATATTGATTTGACGGCTAGGTAGTTAGATATCTTTATAGCGTTACAATAATAATTTTGGTTATTGTTAATATATTCTATATGTGGCCCAATTACAACAAGTAGAAATGGAAAAATCATAATTAAAGTTATAATGTCAAGAAATGTCAAAACGAACAGTTCCTATTGGAAAATAAAATAATTGTTTAATACTTTCCTTACAATTTATTTATATTTTTCACCTTTTAAACCTTCCTTGGACTTCCACAAATATTTCAATACCAAAATTAGGCACATCGGTTCAGCCGTTCTCGAGTTTTTATGATACTAACAAACGACAATTAATTTATATATATAGATATCGCAATAAATCGTTTATTCGGAAATGACCTCAAATAAAGAATTGTAACTGCAATTGAAAACAAGTGAAGCTACGTTCCGTTTCACATAACGTGACATAACAATGGTGTCAGTGATGTAACGTAAGTCGGAACGTATCCGGCCTTCCGGCAGGAAGGAGTCTCGATTTGAATTTCGAACTACTTTTATAGAGTTTTGGCGCGAAAGTGAAAAGATTTCGCTGTTAATTTTGTATATTATTTTCATTATCTACGGGCCAATTGCCTATATTTCCTAAAACTTAACTAGAACTATATACAGCAAAGAACCAAGTTACTTACAAGACATCGAGCCTATAGGTAACTCAAGTGCTCAAGCCCACTACCTACTAATTTTCATTATTTTGTTGGTCTTGAGCACTTGAGTTACCTATAAGCTCGATGTCTTGTAGGTAACTTAGTTATTTGCTATATAATTATATAATTTTAGGAAATATAGGCAATTGCCCCGTAGTTTGACTCAAAATAATTATTTTACTTAAACTAAGTAATTCTATTATTATTTTGTATTAATTTTCAAATCTTGTGATTCTTCGAGTGTTCATGTGTAATAATAGTGTATTATTAACCATTAATACTTAGTAAACGTGCATAAGTGTAGGCAAGTCATACAAAGTTGAAAAACGTGATTTTCACCTTCGCTCCAAAACTACAATAGAAGTCTAGTAAAGTTTCTACCACTTTACTAGGGAATGACTTGACTATCACTGGACCTTGACTCTTTAACTTGACTTTGACTAGGACTTTTGTAATAAAATAAAAGCTACGCTTGAAATATTTTTCTTGTAGGTATGACACTGGCTAAATGCACAAGATTGCAAAACCAGAATAAAAAGAAGAAACATAAACGCTTACACATTCACCGCCCCACACTAAGTTCGATGACTTGTGTCGTGGGTGCCGGAAACATTCATATCACACATACTATCACAACCAGAACCAGAAACACAAATTTTCCTTGGGTAGGAAACTTGTGTTCCAGCCGGGGATCGAACCCGATACCTCTGCTTGGAAGGCGTACGTTCACCAAACTAAGCCAACGGGCAGTTCAAAAAATATTTAAAAAAATAATTATTTGTATTTTCTACCGACTTCACAAAAAAGGAGGAGGTACTCAAGCAAGTCGACTGAATTTTTTTTTATGTGTGTTATGTCATAACTTCGTTCCACGTGAAACGATTTTGAAAATTTTTTTAGTTTGAAAGATGTTGCTTTCCAATTGGTACCATTTAAATTTGATCAAGATCTGATCTGTAGTTCTTGAAGTATCGCCAATAATGCGTGTTTAGTACATCTAATCTGATCAAAGTTCTGAAGATAAAGCGGTGAAGTAGGTTTTTTAAGCTTTGCTTGCGTTTAATTATTTTATCACACATTGAGGTACGTAAATTATAAAAATTAAATAAAAAAAAAAATAGATTATAAATTAAATTAAATTTAATTATTAAATTTATAACTATAGTTCTGCCTAGCATGGCTAATGCTATATAAATAAAATCAATTGATTTGGGTAGACGTTATCAACACAACGTTGAGCTAACTGCAATGTTAGACTCGTTGGCCGTAGTAGTTTCTATAAACTGTTTCGGTAGATGACGTCACATATCCCCGTAAGACGTTAATAATAAGGAAAGGTTAATTTCGTCGCTTCAGGCGGGGCTTGAGTAGCTCAGCGGTTAGAGCAATAGGGCATGAGACCCTATGGCCGCGGGGTTCAAATCCCGCCTCAAGCGATAATTTTTCCTTTCTAAATTTATCACTACGTAGATTATATGTAGCAATCAACTTCCATTTTAGTTTGTCAAACTGCACATTACCTACTTATAATGCGTTTATTTACGAAATCTATTCTGGTGAGAGGTCAACGTCAAGCCTATTTGTGGTAAATCGGTAATGTCAATTTAAATGTTATGCCATATAAATGATGTTCGTTGGCTTTGTTCAAATAATTGATCGAGCGAAACGAGATCTCTAAGTTGACTGGGGTGATTCGGCACTTTGTCCGTCCGTCCGTCCGTCTGTCAGAGGCTTCTAGCGTCTAAATCATACAAGTTAATAACTTCAAATTCTCAGGGAATATGTAAAACTATGGCTTAGAGCCAGAAATGACAAATGAAATGATATAAATGAAAATATTAAGGGGGTGCTCATACACGAAAGTGGGGAGCTAATTTTTTTAAAATATAAATGCCTTTGTGGGATATCGTTAAAAAAAACTCTGCAAGTAGAGTACGAAACCAGTTTAAAAAAAAATCTATGTTGGAAAATAACAATTTGGTAGCCCACCAAAGTCAATGTTTTTAGACCTATTTTGTCCCGGGGTCTATCTCAAAAACGGCTTTACATCCTACGTATAATATCTGTTATATCCTGTGCTTGAACAACAAATATAGAAATTAGGCAATTATTATAAAGAAAAAAAAGTTATTAGCAGTTAACCTCAATTTTTTTTAACTATAAGGCAAAATATAGGCGCGAGATCTCAGTTCGGGACGAACGACTAGGAAAATTATTTTTAAAATTATTGCAATATCCGTACCAAGAAAGACGTTAAGTAGTCTCTATAGTTGAAATAATCTTTTTTTAAGCTGGATAGGCAATCATGCACCACTGTCTCACCTGATGGAAAGTGAAGATGTGGTCGAAGTGGTAACATGCTTGCCTAGGAGATATTTATTCACTATAGACTTGAATACACCCAGATTGTAAAGTTCGGGGAACAAAGACGTAGGCAATGAAAAAAATATATTGTTTATTTCTTGTATTTTGTTTTGTGCTTTGTCTTGTTTTTCTTATGTAAATAAATAATGTAACGTCGCGTGTTGTCCCGAATAAATGTATTTTCTTTCTTTCTTCCTTTCTTTCTTTCTATGAGTTCCACTTCATCGCTGTTCGAATGAAAGCGAGGTAGAGAAACTGTGCCAAGAGGTTTCTGGTTCAATTTACCCTGTATATCAGTGCATGTGATGTTACCAGGAGATCAGAATAATTAAAAAAAAAAAAAAAAAATATTGCCAGAAATAGCACATAACAACATTAAACACATTTACATCAAATTTTTCTATGAGTGATAGACAGACCGCCTCAATCTGAGGGACAAAGTTAGTCTATTGTGAAAACCACTGAAAACTAACCCTAGCAAGCCAAGACTGAAACGGTCGCATCTATCAGTGCAGTTTAGGGCAATAGGAGTAGATTCAGCATGTGCTGCGAGTACATGCATGCATGGACTCGCAGAAGGTACATTATTAGTATTTAGAGTGGATCCATGGCATGCTATCATATCCTAGGTCACAGCGGATCGTGCGATCACGTTCACTTCGTAAGGTCAGCTTGCTTGTAAATAACACGCATACATTTATTTATATATATATATATATATATTTGTAATTTTGTATCCTGGTATTCTATGATACATTGTTTGTCCAAAGCCTTGTGATTTTTTTCAACTAAGTATTTAGTCAAAGTTTGATAGGTACTTGAGTAGCTCAGCGGTTAGAGTAATAGCATGTAATAGGGTAGGTAGAGGTTGGTAGCCTATGGCCGCGGGTTCAGTCCCCGCCTCAAGCGATATTTTTTGCAAATGCTATTATTTACGTGTATGAGTGTACCCCTTAATATTTTCATTTATATCATTTTATTGTCATTTTTGGCTTTGGGCCATACCTTTACATATTCTCTGTGAATTTTAAGTTATTAGCTTGAATGGTTTAGACGCTAGATGCTTTTGACAGACGGACGGACGGACAAAGTGCTCAACTCAAGTCAACTTAGAGATCTCGCTTCGCTATCAAAATAATTAAACACAAGCAAAGCTTAAAAAAACCGACTTCACCGCTTTATCTTCGGAACCTTGATCAGATTTAATGTATAAACACGCATTATTGACTATAACTCAAAAACTAGATATCAGATCTTGATCAAATTTCAATGGGACCACGTGAAAAGCACCAGCTTAAAAATAAAAAAAATTTTTTGGTAAGTCGGTAAAAAAACACGACGTCGACATTGCCGTCATTATTATACGTCAAACAAACAAACATAACATAACACTTTCATAACAAATTACTCCATATATCTGCACAATCACAAAGCCTAACAATTAATAAAGATTAACAATGAAGATACACTTATTGCACGCGGAAGAAAAAGTACTAGTTATCATTTCCGTAGTCACTTTTCAGTGACCAAACCTGTCAGGAAATAGTGATGCTCTTGTCGGATATTCGGATTATATGGATTACCGATTTCCGAGTGCGGATACGATTATATAGAATGAATTATCCGTAACCGAGTGATGTATTGTTTATTGTGGTGTATTTAGTAAATTAATTATTATCATTGAACTGGTCGTTCGCGCCGAACTGACATGTCACGCCTACATTTTTCCTCATACAGAAAACCTTTTGAGATTAATTGGTTATATTTTAGTTGTTATAACTTTTTTGCTTTAAAATAATTCTTTTATTTCTGTGTTTGTCATTCAAGTACAGGATATAACGGATATTATACGTCAGTTAAAGCTTTAAATGTGAAGCCGTTTTTGAGATAGACCCGGGACAAATTAATAGATCTAAAAACAGTGACTTTTGTGGCCTACCAAATAGTTATTTTCAAACTTAGTTTTTTTTTAACCGGTTTCGTACTCTACTTGCAGAGCTCTCTTCAACGATGTTCCCGCTTACGGCTTCAAATTTTCATTTAAGTTTATCATTTTGTACATGTATTTATCATTTATACTTAAAACAAACATGTTTTTTATTTTATTATAATAGGTTTACTTGGATGACAAAATTTTCCAGTTAATTAAAAACCAAACTACTGAACAGAGTTCGAAATTAAAAAAATATATTCTTAGAAATTAAAAAAAAAATAATCGGTTGATGTATCACTGGGTTCGGAGTAAACAAAAAAAAACAAGAGATAAGTGGGTATAGATTTTTTTATGACGTTAAAAAAAACAGAGCTAAAAGATTACATAAGTTTTTCCTGTAATCTTTCCAAAATTGCCATGTAAGATAATCTTATTTTTATGCTAGATAGGCAAGCATTTAGACACTTTCATTTAAGATATCTTGAGACTTCAAATGTAGGTAAGTCAGTTACAAATTGAACAATCTACATACGCAGTTTCTAGTTGACAAATTTCACTTTTCGTACATCCGAAGCTTGTGTTATTTTCCCTTCACATCGCGATACGTTAGCAGATATCCTATTTATGCCGCGGATGTATAAAAATACGGACGTCATGCCGCATCCATAATGGTTGAAGCACCTAAGGTCTTACAAATTTCGCTTGTCATAACGCGAGCTACACGCACACAGCCCCCCTCCCTAGCTAAAAACCAAAACGCTTCGATAAAAAAGAATCAAAAGAAATACTTTCTAAATGTAACGGACCTTAAAGTTTGTGTATAAGGTTTAAAATATCTTGACTTGTTATTTAGCGCTCGCCAAGATTGCAAAACAGACAAGCAAATTGAAACGTTTGTACCCAAGTTTTAAAATCTGTTGCATTTAGAAAGCGTTTTTTTTATAGAATAGAGACGAAGCGTTTTGGTTTTTGGCTAGGGGGCTGTGTGCGTGTAGTTCGCAGTTTGATAAGTGAAATTTGTAGGACCTAAAGGTCGGACAATCGGCGTCAATACACCTAGTAACATTAAAATATATAATAGTTTTTGTATGCATTACCTCTCATCAACGAGATGTTTTAATTTATGTGGATTGTACATGTTTTCTGAATAAATTATTATTATTAACTATTAGTTGTTAGTGACAGTTTGATGCACACATACACGGACATTTGCATGCTTCACCCATTAGTCCGCCTCCTCTCTCCTCCTCTGTAGCGGTCACTGATGGAGAGTCAGGGGACCTCACCATCTGTCCCACACGTCTGTGAGTGGTTTTGGTGAGCCAGATCACCCCTCCGTGGGCGCAGTGGCCCGGTTTGCATTAGGTCCTACCGCCGCGCCGGCAAGATAGTCACTGCTACCGCAATCTTGCTCACCTCGGCGAGGGACTGCTCACGGGGAGTTTTTAGTGGGTTCGAGCTTCACACACCCCTTTCCTTCACCCCTAGGAAAAAAGGGAAGCGTAGGCATGTTCACACAAAAAAAAATGGTTGGATCAGTTTGCGTCCGTTTTTCTTTTAAGTCCGCGATTTATGCTAAGTATTCTGTGCACTGAGATAATAATCTTGCATCTCTAACATTTGTTACGTGTGTCTCAGGCTCACGCACTAAAAACTCAGCTAATTATTTTGTTTAGTATCTTAATGCATTATTATAAAGTTTGCGTAACAATGTGGTACACCTGAGTCCCAATACATTTTGCTATCTCCTCTCCATCCAAAGGTTGTCTGGAAGAGATCGCTTTAAGCGATAAGACCGCCCATTGTACTAGCCCAAGTTAGTTTTAAGGTCTTTAATGTATTTTCCTTTATTTCTGCTGTACAATAAAGAGTTATCTATCTAATAATAATACACTAGCTGCGCCCCGCGGTTTTACCCGCGTAACTCCCGGACCAACGGAATTTCCGGGATAAATAGTAGCCTATGTGTTAATTTAGGGTGTCAGATACCTCCATACCAAATTTCATCAAAATTGGTCTTGAGCGTGAAGAAGTAACAAAGATACAACTTTCGTTTTTATAATATTAGTGTGATATTCTGAACACTGAGATATAATCTTGCATCTCAAACATTTGTTACGTGTATCTCACACACTAAAAACTAGCCTTATTATGTTACGCTATTCATAAAAGTTAAAAAATAAACAATAAAAAATATCATTGTAGTGATTTCACACGATTCTATCGAAGGAGCTTTTTGTTTGTCTGTATGTTTGAAATTAAAGTTTTTATTGGCTGTTTCCAACAAGGTCATTCATTCATTACTTGGTGATATACATCAGATTTTTATCACTTTTTTTGCAATAGGATCGATTTTAAATTGCATTGTTGTTTTAATTAATTGGTTATTAAAATGAATGCTGTTGTGTTGTTACTGTAAATAATCCTACTATAAATATCCTGTAAATATCGGAAAGTTTGTATGAGTGTGTAAGTATGTTTGTTCCCTCTTCACGCCTTAACGGCTAAACGGATTTGAATTAAATTTGGAATGTACATAGCTTATACCTAGGATTAACACATAGGCTACTTTTTAACTTGATAATAGCGGTCGAAGCCGCGGGGCACGGCTAGTATATAATAATCGTAATTAAAATGTATTGTTATTGTTTTTTCTTCTCTCTATGGGAAGTTTTTTTTGTATGATTATTCTACTGATATAAATATAGTATAAATGCGAAAGTTTGTAAGTGTGTTACTTATTCACGCTCAAACAGCTGGACCAATTTTGATGAAGTTTGATATGGAGGTAGCCCTTGATTAACACATAGGATACTTTTTATTCCGCAATTCCAGCGTGTCCAGGAGTGACACGGGTTACAAGTTATTTGTTTTTTTTTATTGTTAGGTCACATTATGAAACCATTAAGTATACTTGGTCTCCTTCAAAAAGTATAGGTGTATAAATCTATAGGTCATGATCTGATTCAAGCTGTAACAAATATCCTTACTTTATTATAATATACTAGCGATCTGCCCCGGCTTCGCCCGGGTGTGATAAATGAAGAACCGCTCGACCGATTTTGTGCCAACTTCACATAAACTATCTACTAAATAGTCCGAACAAAGCCTAAACATTTGGTATGGATACGTGAGCCCGTTTTTGAGTTATAAAATAACAACGAAAAGTGGCATTGATTTTTATATATATAGATAGATAGATAGATATAGATATTGTAATTCCTTGGAAGATGGGACGACCATTAGTGTGGGATGCAACTTGTGTCGATACACTGGCGCCGTCTCATCTTCCAGAGACTAGTGTTCAAGCTGGCGGGGCTGCAAACAAAGCAGAAAACCTCAAACGGCGTAAATATTCCAACCTTGATAGAGGTTATATGTTTGTACCGTTTGGGGTAGAAAGTTTGGGTCCGTGGGGACCGGGAGCACACGAAATTTTCAAATTTTTATCCAATCATTTAGTCGAGGCGACAAGTGACCAGAATGCTGGCTCTTATTTAGCACTAAAAATTAGCATCGCTATTCAACGTGGAAACGTAGCCAGTATTCTGGGCACTTTCCTTTGGCAAGCGGCTTACAACATTTTTGAGTACTATTTGTTTTAATCCTCTTTTGTAATCTTATATCTGACTTTGTTATTTTTATAGAATTAAAAAAAAAAATGTCAAATTTATATATTTTATACATGTATTTATATTATAAACATATATATTTATTATTATTGCCTTATAGTTTTTTTTTTAAGTATGTGTATTTATACCTATATAAATATATATATATATTATGTATACCTTACTATATTTTTCTAATTTCTCATAATCTTGTATTTACACCCCGTTTCACCGAATAATTAAAAATCTTCTCCATCCTAAGGTTGTTTGGAAAAGATCGCTTTTAGCGATAAGACCGCTGATTGTACACTTTAATTTAAGTTTTTTTAAATTATTAGACGTGATTTATGTAAGGCGTGACCGTAAATCGTTATCTATCTATCTATCTAGGTAGTATTAAATAGCCAAGAACAATTATAGCATTTTACATAACTTCCTTCGAGATCTAAATTAAAATCTTAACTTGTTGCAGCGATAGTAATTTGTGAGAGGCATAACATTATTAGGCATTGTTCTGCAGAACCAAGGCTTATTTATAAGTTATCCTTGCTGATTGTTATTGCGAAACTTTTGCAATTATCAACTGACTTAAAAAAGGAGGTTCTCATTTAGATTGTTTTATTACCTAAATATTAAGGGCCAGCATTCTGGTCACTTGTCGCCTCGACTAAACGAATAATTAATAAAATATTAGAAATAATAAATTGGATACTGTGAGTCAACCGTTACTGATAGAGATATGCTATTAAAGAGTTTTTTTACCGACTTCCCAAAAAAAAGGAAGTACTCAAGTGGACTGTATGTATACCTATATATATATATATATATATATATATTTTATGTGTAAAGCAAAGCTTAATAAAAACCGACTTCAAAGCTTATCTTCGGAACCTTGATCGGATTTAATGTATAAACACGCATTATTGACTATAACTCAAAAACTAGAGATCAGACCTTGATAAAATTTCAATGGGACCACATGAAAAGCACCTGCTTTCAAATAAAAAAAGAATCATCAAAATCAGCTCACAACGAAAGAAGTTATGAGGTAACTTTTGATTAAGTTCAAGAACTACTTATCAGATCTTGATCAAATTTGAATGGGACCAATTAGAAAGAAAAAATAAACTAAAACTATGTACAGCAAAGAACTAAGTTACCTACAAGACATCGAGCTTATAGGTAACTCAAGTGCTCAAGCCCACTACCAGCGGGTAGCGTTCCCATCATGCTGGCGGCATTGCCTCTCTGAATTCCAAACGGCTCAAATATGTAACCACTGCCAAGGTTTTTTTAGTTTATTTTTAGGAAATATAGGCAATTGGCCCGTAGTTAGGCATGAAAGAAAAAAAAAATTAGAAAGAAAATCTTTCAAACTAAAAAAAAAATTCGAAATCGGCTCACGTGGAGAGAAGTTATGAGGTAAAACACATAAAAAAAATACAGTCGACTTGAGTACCTCCTCCTTTTTGGGAAGTCGGTAAAAAAGAGTATATCTATCTATCTTAACTACTCATAATTATTAGATAATCACGTCATAACATTAATATATTACCACATAAAAGTAATCTATCATGGATAAATCACTTAGATCAGTTAAACGTACGGACGCAGTATACAGAACCCGTTTATACACTGTACCACGTATGTGTTACGTATGTGTGGTAGTGAAAGTGATCATGGTCATTGCGCCTATGTACAGTTAGCAAAAAAAGTTGCACCATGGAATAGTGCACGTGCGAGTTAATTGCGATGACATTGACAGTTAATTGTTGACAGGCGGTTGACAGGTGAATGATTTAATTGAAAACTGTTGATAGATGCTGGCTGATGTTTTATTAACACAATTATTTATAAAAAAATATGTTTTTATTTTTTTTGGCTTCGCAGTCTTGTGCATTTAGCCAGTGTCAAGTAATAATATATGTCAAGTGTATTTCATATTAAAGTCCTAGTCACAAGTCACAGTCAAAAACAAGGTCCGATCATAGTAAAGTCATGCCCTAGTAAAGTGGTAGAGACTTTACTAGAACTTCTATTGGAGTTTTGGAGCGAGGGCGAAAATCACGTTTTTTAACTTGGTATCATTTGCCTACACTTATGCACGTTTACTAGGTATTAACGGTTAATAATTCACCATTATTAAACATTAACACTCGAAGAATCACAGGTTTTGGAAAATTATACAAAATCAACAACGCCATTTTTCACTTTTGCGGCAAAAAAACTGACGATATCTTTATAGGTTTTGACGACCCAGTTGGCGCAGTGGACAGGTCTCCGCCCTCTGTGTCGTGGGACCTAGGTTTGATTCCCGGCATGAGCTCAAATTCCTTCCCAAGGGATATTTGGTCTGGGTGTAATGTGTGTGATATGTGAAAGTTTCCGGCACTCACAATACTAGTCTTTGAACTTAGTGAGGGTTGTGAGTGTGAATGCGATTGTTTTGTTTATAGGTATATGTAAAATTAAGTATATAATATACAGTACAATTTGGGTGTCTTCAAGTCTAGAGTGAATAGGTATCTTCTAGGCAAGCATGTCACATCTTCGGCCGCATCTTCACTTTCCATCAGGTGAGATAGTGGTCAAATGCTTGCCTATCTATCTAAAAAAAAAAACCCAAAAAAAAATACATCAACATATTATACAACTTTCCATCAGGTGAGTTAGTGGTCAAATGCTTGCCTATCTATCTTAAAAATAAAATAAAAAATATTTACCAAAACAAAAACTACATCAACATATTAAACAACTTTCTCCACAAGTGTACCCGTGTACCACGACGTGAACTTGTGAACTCACTACCTGTACATAAATCAAACTATTTTACATAACATAACATTAAGTTAACGCGATCTTAAGTTCATTACTCTATACTCAAAAAAATAAACGCAAGCAAAGCTTAAAAAACCGACTTCATCGCTTTATCTTCGGAACCTTGATCAGATTTCATGTATTAAACACGCATTATTGACTACTAGCCGTGCCCCACGGCTTCGCCCGCTATTATCAAGTTAAAAAGTATCCTATGTGTTAATCCTATGTATAATCTATGTACATAACATATTTCATCCAAATCCGTTCAGCCGTTAAAGCGTGAAGAGGGAACAAACATACTTACACACTAACACACTTACAAACAAACTTTCGGATTTATAATATTAGTAGGAAGGATAGTAGGGTAACTCAAAAACGACTAATCAGATCTTGATTACATTTTCAATGGGACCACATGAAAAGCACCAGCTTTCAAATAAAAATCATCAAAGTCGGCTCACAACGAGAGAAGTTTTGAGGTAACTTTTGAAGTCGGTTAAACAAGAACATCGTCAAAGTAGTCAACAAAATGGGCATTATTGACGATATTTCAAGAACTACTGATCAGATCTTGATAAAATTCATATGGGATCAAAATTTTCGAAATCGGCTCACGTGGAGAGTTAAAGAAAAATACACTTGACTTGAGTACCTTTTTTGGGAAGTCGGTAAAAAATTGATAGTGATTAACTTATCCGCAGACTGACATTTAAGGCGACTTGGTATCGAGTTGGCGGACTGGAGCCAAACTATAGCCTTGTAGAATTGCCTGCATAGTCAGCGTGCGCGCTTTCATATATTTTTTAAAATTAATCTTACCATTTTACAAAAAACTTGAGTTCACAACGAGGTTTGAATGTTTGTTGGGATTGCACCCAATATTTTCTGTAAAAAATATCTTTTATAGAAACAGAATAAAATTGATTCATTTCACTGACGGGAACGGGAAATTTGGTGTTTTTTAGTAAAGTTTATTAATTTTTTCTATCGAGCCAAATTTATTCAATCGTGTATCGCTGAACATATCCGAATAAAATATTTTATGAACATTTATTACACAAAAAAAGCTGTTAATCGACCGTTTTTAAAAGTCAAATCTTTGATATTCGTGAGGATGAATCGTCCAATTTGGAGCCTACTTCACCTTAAGCTATGTGGACCATTATATCATAGAGACATACTTGGTAAAAAAATGTTGGTCATCGCATGATAAGCGATAATATACATGCGTCACGAATAAAATCATTGGACCGTTAAATTGTTCGATGTACATGTCGATTACAACTTCCTAGACTAGAGGCTCCGTGAGCTGAAGACCTCGCGTAATTTTCGAAATTGTTGAAATATGTTTTCTACCGACTTCACAAAAACAGAGGAGGTACTCAAGTCGACTGTTTTTTTGTTGTATTTTACTCATAACTTCGTTTTTCGTGAACCGATTTATAATTTTGAAGCAAATAAATGCATTTCATTTAATTTCTAATATTATAAATCCGAAAGTTTGTGTGTAAATGTGTATGTTTGTTTTCTCTTCACGCTTCAATTGCTGAACGGATTTGGATAATTTTACGTGTACAATTGTACATAGTTTATATCTAGGATTAAAACACGGGATGCCTTTTAACTCGATTAACGCGGTAGAACCCGCGGGGCACGGCTAGTTCTTCAAAAGCTTAGTAAAAGAAATCAAACCAAGAAGCAGCGAGTTTTGGCGCGAAAGTGAAAAAATGTCATAGTCGATTTTGTATTATTACTTTCCAAAACTTACGATTTTTCGAGTGTTAATGTGTAATAATGGTAGGTTATTAACTGTTAATAGTTAGTTCATGAAAGTGAATGCGTGATGCCAAATAAAAAAAAATTAATCGTGATTTTCGTTTTCATTCCAAAACTCCAATAGAAGTTCTAGTTAAGTTTCTACCTTACTAGGGGCATATACAACTTTCTCTACATGATTGCACCATGACTCTCACACTTGACTTTGACTGTGACTAGGACTGGTTGTATGAAACATTTATTACTTGACTCTGGCTAAATGCACATTAGTTAGCGGAACCAAAACTAAAAAAAACCGCCCAAGTGCGAGTCGGACTCGCGCACGGAGGGTTTCGCACCATTCTCTATAAAAACAGCAAAAAAAATTGTTTGTTTTTTTTATAGAGTTGTATGGGAGCAGAAACGTTTGTTGTATGGGAGCTCCCCTTAAATATTTGTTTCATTTTAATTCAATTATTTTTTAAAAATTGAATATATAAATAAGTATTCTGTGAATATTTCAAGCGTTTACCTGTTGCCGTTAACAATATCGAGCAAAAAACGAGCATTACAATCACGTTTAACGTGTATGGGAGCCCCCTTAAATATTTATTTTATTCTGTTTTTTAGTATTTGTTGTTATAGCGGCAACGAAAATAGATCATTTGTGAAAATGTCAACTGTCTAAATATCACGGTTCATGAGATACAGCCTAGTGACAGACGGAAAGCGGAATCTTAGTATTAGGGTCCCGTTTTACCCTGTGGGTACGGAACCCTAAAAACTAAGAAGCACTCGCTTTTCTCCAATGTATACCTACGTGCTATCTTGTAATGTTCTAACAGGTAAACATCGCGGCTTAAATCACCCATCAAAAAAACATATTAAAAATAAATTACCTTGTTTCTCAGATTACTCATTTAACTTATATGTAATTAATTGTCATTACCCACAATGTTGCAATTTATTTAAACTGCCATCTTAAGCAACAATTAACATTAATTTTGAAAAGGGAAAGTTAAAACATTACTGCTGTCGTAAAAAAAGTACTTTTCGCATAATGATTATGCAAACAACGATCACATTTGCACATACAAATCAGATTATCTTATTTGTAGAAACTTTTAGGTATATCAACGAAAACAGACATAATTGATCGAGCAAAACGAGTCGTTGAGACTTGGGTCGTTCTGCACTTTGTCCGTCCGTCCGTCTGTCAGAGGCATCTAGCGTCTAAACCATATATGCGAATGACTTCAAATTCTCATAGAATATGTTAAACTACGGCCCAAATCCAGAAATGACATTTAAAATTATATAAATGAAAATATTAAGGGGGTTCCCATACATGAAAGTGGGGAGCAAAATTAACGATTTGGTACGCCACCAAAGTCACTGTTTTTAGACCTATTTTGTTTCGGGGTCTGTCTCAAACACGGGTTCACATTTAAAGCTAAAACTTACGTATAATATACGTTATATCCTCTACTTGAACAACGAATACAGAAATCAATAAATTATTTTAAAGGAAATAAATTATAATAACTAACCTTAAAAGATTTTCTCTATTAAGCAAAATGAAATCTAAAAAATAGCAATAATCATATTAAGTAATTCAACACGAACTGAAAGTTAAAAATCTAAAAGTCGACTTCACTAGGCTTCTTATAATAGATTAAAAAACAGCTCAAATGACTTTGACGAGATAAATCTTGCAAATGGTACGCTTGACAAAAATACAATGTACCAAACTCGACCGTATTTTAAAATTCTTGTTCAATGATACCAACATGATTGGGAAGAAAAATAATTTTGTTCTGGATTTCGTGCCCCACAGAGGATGATATATTCAATTTAATGTGACATCACATAGCCTATAACCAGCGGACTTACAAGACGTTTCCAACGACACAATGAGAGCCTGCGTATTCCAGGTCTAGTGTGTTTACCGGCTTCGATCACATCGTCACTTACCATCAGGTGAGATTGTGGTCAAAAACTAGCCTGTCACAAATAAAAAAAAAAAAAAAAAAAAGACACCTCATTTGTCAAATTATGATAAGTAGTTTAGAAGTTACTTCGCCGAGTCTGGCAATAAATATTCAACGTTTGGAAATATTATAACCTTTTGAATAAACATGGGATACCATTGGTTAAATGTCACTTATAATTAAGCATAAATTAAGTTGTAAAACTGACCTAGTTCTGTAGTAATAAAGTTATTGTTTCTTTTTATTTCCAGGCGATATGGCAAGTATAAGACGACACATCCGAGCTGTGATACTCCTCCTCGTATTTCATATCAGCACATCAAACTCAGCAAAAAAATCAGCGAGACCAGTACATGAGGTATTTGAAGTGATCAATGAGCAAGCCAGGATTGATGATACAAGAATACAGACTAATCCAGGACTACTTCCATATGGTAATCCTTTGGCAGGAAACTCCCAATACAATGCCAAATTACACGCACAAAATCAACAAGCAATGTTTAACGCTGAAAGAATTAGACAGCACAGAGCACAGTTTCAAAGACTGAGTAAAGGACCCACGCAAACAGATAGCTATATGAGAGCGTATCATGAGTCACAAGAAAATCACCAGCTTGCATTAGAACAGCAACAAGCAAACTTGAAAGATAAGAAACCCTCAGCACCAGCTACAAGGACTTCCACAGCAGTCACAAGATCTTCTCCGTCAGCTACGAGATCTGCAGCACCAGTCACTAGATCCCCAAGACAAAGGCAGACGTTAAAAAGAACTAGAGGACCAGATCTAACAAAAATAATGGAAGAAGAAGCCGCCTCAAAAGACAAAAGCCGAAATCATCGTTCTTACGGATCAGTAGAGTATCAACAATATTTGCAACCTAAAAGATATAAAACTGTTTACGTCACGGCTGGACCGACCTACGATCAAGGTGTCACAATTAAACCTAACGGGAATGTTGGAATTGCATCATTACAAACTAACGAAGAATCTTCACAATTATATACACAAGCCGTACCTAGTAAAACACAGTATATTTATCCAAAGCAATACAGCCAAATGCAGCAATACGAATCAGCGCAAGATATAGCTTCACTGAATGCATTATTGAGAAAACAACCTGACGATCAGTTGACTGAACTAAACGCACTAATAGACACCGACGAACAAAGCAATAGAGAGTTAAAAACTCCTGTGGACCTATATTTTTACCTCAAAGACCCTAGCTTAGCTCAACACTATGCTAGTGCTTATATGCCACAAGTTAAAGATCACACACCCATCACTGAAGAAATTGACGATGTAGAAGACCCAAACACAATCGCGAAACGACCTTTCACTCCACATCCAACACAATTGACTACAACTCCGGAACATATAACAGCCATTAACAACTATTACTCAGCTGAACCAACAGTTGCAACAAATTCTGATTATTTCTCTAAAGAAGAACATAAACCTTATGAAGCTTTGAAATACGAAAGACCTTTAACTTTCTACGGTCAAGATGTGCGAGACGAAGACACAAGCGAGCGGTATTTGCATTACAATGGAAACCACGGTGGAGTACAACATTTAAACGAAGACGGTACAGGAGTGTCAGCATATGGAGATGATAATGTAAGTATATCACTTAAAAATTCAAGAAACAAGAGATCGGTAGATAAGAATGTAGGACACTTAGAAATGGAACCTTTTCTTTTATCAGCACGAATAGAATTTAATGAGACTGTCGCTAAGCCAGAAGCACTAAAGCGTCACTACTTAAATTTCAACAGTCAGCCTTTTATTCAAGATCATGAAGCAGATGATTTTGAAAACGACGAAGGTGATTATTACGATGAAAATGAATATAATTTAGAATACGATGAAACTGATTTTAAATATGGAACCCGGATTCCTAATCAATCTAAACAACAGTTTATAAGTCCCTCTAGAATTCATCATGATTCTGATTTAAAAAGTAGCCAATCGAATCCCTATAGCTATATACGTAAGCCTAGTTTTCCTATTAGGCCTATAAATCCCACTGATTTTTCTACATCCTATGGAGTACCAGACCACTTCTATAGCTTATCAGATCATGATGGCCAGTATCATAACCCTGACATAAGTAGCGTCGTCGAATCTTTAGAGCCCGTATACATGTTGACTAAATCTCAACTGACAAGTCTAATCGGACATCATAATTTAAATATAGAGCATTTAGACGTATTCCAATGGCAACCGAAAATCAAATCTAAAAGACCTCATCGTCCTCAAAAGTATAGGAAGAAACATAGACGCTTTCCACACACTGCAACTGTTAAGAAAAATCTGCTGAAGCTTCATAAGTTGAAAATTTTATGAGTCTGCTGATTTGACACCAGTTATAAATTAAACGGTTATTTATTGTTATTTAGATAGATATTTAATATATTTTATTACTATTGTTATTTTTTTTTTTACGTTCATTTATTATTGAATGTAATGTAACTATAAACATTTATATTACCCATATCATCTAATGTACTTACAGAATGCAATAAATATGAAATTGAAATACTGAAATTACCTAGTTAAATTAAATAATTGAAACGCAAACAAAGCTTAAAAAACCGACATCATCGAATATTTCGGTTTTGGCTAAACCGATTTCGATAAAATTTATATGGGACCACCTCTGAAGTATACTCTACCAAACAAAAAAAGAATCATCAAAATCGATTCACAATTGGCGGAGATATCGCGTAACATACACACAATAAACAAAAAAAAACTTACAGTCGAATTGAGAACCTCCTTTTGTGAAGAGGTTGAAAAGGGAAATTCAAGATGTATTTACTGAAATTCACAATTGAGCAAATTATTAGTTTGTTTGTGTAGTAAAAAGTATTGAATAAACAACATAGAAGTGAAACTTTTGTATTACAGGGAAACATAAACAATACAGTGTTTAACCCACCACTTTTCGTCACAAAAAATCAGATCAGAATTTCAAAGCCCTGCCATAAGAAGTTTCATTTAAGTATAATATAACTTAACCTACTATCATCCGGCTCGTCTCTGATGGCAGAATCGAGCCGGATTACATATACAGGGTGCCTATCTATGAAAATAGGCATCCTTTAAAAACGCTTTCTAGCTACAGCGTAGTTGAAAATCCTAGTATCAACAAAGGCATCTATACATATAAGTAGTAAAAAGTAGTTTTAACTAGTTTGGATTGGACAAACAGTGAAATCTATATATTATATAAAAATAATATATAGATTTCATAAAAATCATATATTATATATTATAATCTATATATTATATAAAAATCAATGCCACTTTTCGTTGTAATTTTATAACTCAAGAATGGGCTCACCTATCCAAACCAAATGTTTAGACTTTGTTCGGACTATTTAGTAGATGGTTTATGTGAAGTTTGCATAAAATCGGTCGAGCGGTTCTTCATTTATCACATTTTTCCCACCGGATATTGCACCCGGGCGAAGCCGGGGCGGATCGCTAGTAAATTATAAAATAATATCTTTGAAAAGCTTTTTTAAAAACAAACTTTTAGATGTCCGCCATATTGGATTTAGATAGACGTCACTTGTTTTCGAGTTATTCTCAGCAAGCCCTTTCATTTGATACCCATATTGTAGGAGTGCATTAAAAATAACTTGTCCGCCATTTTGGATGTTCCACAATTTTGGGTGTTCCACCATGTTGGATTATGAAAGACGTCACACAGCTAACCATGCATTGTCATCCAAACTAAACGTGAATACAAAATTTCAGCTCAATCGGTTGAAGATATCTGCTTCAAAATTGAGTTGCAAGATTCCACCCGAACAAACATACATACATTGCAAGTTAAATAAAAGCTTGTAAAAATGTTTAACAGAGAAAGAAATAAAATCTTATTGCGTGGAGCTATGAATAAAATTAATTAATATTACTTATGACCTAGTAACAAGTTCAATGAATGTTTATATCAATAACGGGATATTTACCATGTATTTCGTTTGTTTTGAGTTTCCGATATTTCGGCACTTTTTTTTTTTTTTTTTTTTTTTTGTGGGGGGGAAAATGCCTGGCATTTCCTTTCCTTCCCAGGGATGAAGAAAAGGGGTATGTGGGGCTTGAACCCACTAAAAACCCCCCCGTGAGCAGTCCCTCGCCGAGGTGGGGCAAGATAGGGTCGCGCTAGCAGTCACTATCTTGCCCCGGCGGTAGGCCCGGATGCAAACTTCTCCGGGCCACTGCGCCCATGGAGGGGTGACCTTGCTCACCAAGGCCACCCCTCAGACGTGTGGGGCCGTGCAAGTCAGTGGAGAGATGCCCTGACTCTCCACCAGTGACCCCACTATAGAGGAGGAGAGAGGAGGCGTGCGAATTGCCTCCTCCTTCCCCCCGTCCGTCTGCGCCGGAGCGGGTCAGATCGAGGATCGGCCTCTCTGGCCCGCTCCGCGGCCTCCTTCTGCTTCATTACCGCTTCGCAGAAGGAGACCACCGCCTGCCACGATCTCTCGCTGCCGAGCATGGCGTTTACCACGCTCGGCAGGGAGAGATCTCCGCCTATCAGCGCTGAGAGCGTGTGCCGCTGTGGGCCCCAAGCGGCACACACCTCCAGCGTGTGGAGCGCCGTGTCCTCCGGCGCTCCACATTCGTGGCAGGCCGGAGTCGGCTCCCGTCTCGCGATTTGGTGCAGGTACTTTCCGAAACATCCGTGTCCGGAAAGCACCTGCACCAATCGGAAAGTCAGCGACCCATACCGCCGCCTCACCCACCTCCGAAGGACCGGGCGGATGGCCTCCACCGTCCACTGCCCAGGTACCGGTGGAGCCAGGTCCTCCGTCCACCGCCGCAACAGGGCAGCCCGCGCCATTCGCCGCATGCGGGTGACCTCTTCCCACGCTGGGGTGTATCCGCGGGATCTCCTCGCCGCCACGAAGTGGTATACTTCGGCGAGAATCTCCGCTTGGAGCTCCCAGGGGGGGTCACCCGCAAGCACGCATCCCGCCGTCCAAGAGACCGTCCGGTAGCCGCGTATCGCCCTCGTCGCGATGACCCGCTGCGGACGACGCAGCAGGGTCTTGTTCCCGCGGTTGAGGGCGTCCACCCAGACCGGTGCCCCGTACAGGGCCATACTCCGGATCACTGCGGAGTAAAGCCGACGGCAGACCGCACCCGGGCCGCCCACGTTGGGCAGCAGTCTCCCTAAGGCAGCCACAGCCCCCACAACTCTCGGGGCCAGCTGGGTGAAGTGGACCCCGAAAGCCCACCTTCCGTCCAGGATGAGACCCAGATATTTCATCTGGGTCCCAACCGGAATCAGGTCCCCGTCCAGCTCCATCCGCGTTCCTGGAGGGGGTCTCCCCCGAGGCCCATGGAACAATAGGGCCTCGGTCTTGGAAAGAGCGACCTCCAGACCCAGGGAGCGTATGCGGCCAACCACAAGATTTGTGCCCACCGTGGACAACCGCACTACCTCCCTTAGGTCCCTCCCTCTGGCTACGACTAGGGTGTCATCCGCGTAGCACGTGACCCGCATGTTTGCGGGGAGCGTGCCACGAAGTACCCAGTCGTAGCCTATGTTCCACAGGAGCGGACCCAGCACCGACCCCTGTGGGACCCCGCAGGCGACGCGACGGCGCCTCATACCGTCCCGTCCTACCACAAGGATCTCGCGATCCTGGAGGTAGTCAGCCAACAGCCTCCGCAGATACAGAGGCACTCCATGATAGTAGAGCGCCTCCAGTATTGTTCCATGCGGGAGGCTGTTGAAGGCGTTGGCTATATCAAGCGAAACAGCCAACGCCTTGTCCCCCTCCCTGACCGCGTCCTGCGTCCACCCCTTGAGCCAGAGCAGGGCGTCTATTGTAGAGCGCCCCGCTCTGAATCCGTACTGGGCCTCGGACAATCCAGGCCCAGTACCCTCTAGGTGCTGGATGACACGGGAAGCCACTACCCTCTCCAGCAGCTTACCCGTGTCATCCAGCAACACTATAGGCCTGTATCCGGAAGGCGAGTCAACAGGTCGACCCTCCTTCCGTAACAGGCACAGTCGGCCGTCTTTCCACAACTTCGGGAACCGTCCTGACGTGAGGCATGCGTCGAACAGTTCCCGAAGCCACTCACCCATCTCCCCCAGGGCGATCTGTAGGACACGCCCTGGAATGCCATCTGGGCCCGGTGCCGTTCTTTTTCTCCGCAGGCGGCCGATTGCAGTCTCTATCTCCACCTCTGACAGAGGCGGGATAGAGGTCGGCTCTAGCTCCTCCAGGGAGACAGGCGCCATTATCGGGGGCACGTGGTCAGGGCTGCTCACGGGGAACAGCCCTTCCAGCACCCTACCTAGAAGTTCTGGCTCTAGGGACTCCGCGATGGGGGCAGTCTGGCCTCGGGACTTTTTCCGGACTGCCCTGTACGGTCGCCCCCAAGGGTCCCTGTCTAGCCCCTCCAGGGCTTCGTCCCAGGCTTGAGACTTGGCCCGGCCGATGGCCTGCTGCAGCTCCCGCTTGGCTTCGCGATATACGCCATAAAGCTAAAGCTCAACAGCCATCTCCTCGGCCGACATCTGCTCGTCGGTCCGGCCCCGACGCCGCTTCCTGCAGCGGGTGTAGGGCCGCCGAGCCCCGGAGCAGACAGCCCGGAGATCTGCAATCTCCGAGCTCCACCAGTACACCGAGTGGTGTTCGAGACGGCGTCGAGACCTTGGCATAGCCGTGTCACAGACGGCCGTCATCGCTACACGAAAACGGCTCGCCTCGACGTCCACATCCTGGTGCGTGGAGGCAGCAATCCACGACTGGACGATTGCCGCCTCTTTTGCCAGTTCGACATCGAGGCGACTTACCGTCCAGCGCGGGAAATCTGCCCGAACCTGGCTCTGGAACTCACTGCGGCTGTCGGAGGCGCAGACCTCGAACCTTATATATTTGTGGTCCGATAGAGTCTCCACCTCCGACAAGACATTCCAGGCCCGGACACGTGCTGCAATAGACGGGGTGGCGAACGATACGTCCACCACGGACCCCCCGTTCCAACGCACACACGTGTGGACCGACCCTCTGTTTAGCAAGGTCAGTCCTGAGGCAACTATCCACTCCCTGACAGTCGCACCGCGAGAGTCAGTAGAGGGATTGCCCCAATCCCGGGCCTTGGCATTCAGGTCCCCCAGGAGGAGGACTGGCAGTGGCACTTGCCTTCTTACCGCTGCGGCTAGGAGGTCCAGGAAAGCCTCCAGCTCCGCAACGGTTTTGTTGGGGGAAAAGTATACGCCAACGATAGCATACTCCCCCCACTTTGCAATCACATACCCCGAACCCTTCTCTCTAACTGAGAGGGGTGGACTATCACCCCCCCGCTTAACAATAGCAACGGAGCCGTTCAGGTCCCCAGCCCAACAGGAATGCGAGGGAACATAATACGGCTCCGCTGCAACCGCCACGTCCACTTGCCACTGCGCCAGGGTCTGCATAAGCAGATCTTGTGCCCTAGCGCAGTGGTTTAAATTAGTCTGGAGGAAGTTGTGCTGTCGAACCCGATCCATTAGTCGGACATCACAACCTCCTCGCACGCCGACTGGCGTGCCACCTCGGGGGCAGCCTGGCTGGTTGCCGCAGGGAGGGCCTGGGTCCTAGAGACTCTCCCCTTCGTCTTCGGGGGGGCGCAATTACGTGCCCCCATTACATGCCCGGAAGGCCGCCCCGACTCAGCGCATATCGCACAGCGGGGCTCGGCCCTCCCGCAGCTGACCGCCCGATGGCCTGTGCCTCCACACCGGAAGCACAGGTCTCCCCTATCAGCGGATGCAGGACACTGGGTGCGCGTATGTCCCAGCCCCATGCACTTGAAGCAGCGCATGGGACGCGCCGCCAGTGCCACTACACGCACTGAGCTCCACCCCACTAGTAGCCTCCCCTTTTCCAACAGCACTTTGGCTGCTGAAGTCGGACAGGATACGAGGGTGGAACCAACGCCGCTTACGCCGGGACGAATTTCTCCTGCCTTCACCAACCGGACGTCACAACCACCCGCCTTGGCTACCGCCGCCGCCACTTTCTCTTTGGTAGCCGCATCATCCAAGCCCGTTATCCTCAGGTCGGCGGTTTTAACGGGCCTGGCGATGTTAGCTACCTCGGACAGGACTTCACGGAGTTTCTCCGCGAGCTTGTCCGCCTTCTCGTGATTTTGGGAGCCAGGAATCTCCAACATCCTGGCTCCCGTGGCCGTCTGGCGGAAGCGGAGCTGGTCAATCCCCAGCTCCTGGAGATCGATTTTCCCCTGTGCCACGTCCATCACGGTGCTGTAGGTGACCCCCTTCTCCGCGGCCTCAGGCAAAAGGGACATAACTACAGCCGCGGACTTTGGAGGTCTCAGCACCGCCTTAGCCTTCATGGCAGTAGAAGCTGCCGGGGCCGGCTTTGACTTCGCGGATGAAGAACGCGCCGCAGGGGCAACCGCTGGAGTGGTATGAAGAAGGGAGGACTTCCCCTTCCCTTTCCCTTTTCCCTTCCTTACCACCGTCGCCCAGGTCTCCGCTTGAGTCACCGTGGAGGAGGCTGCCCCAGAGATAGCGGGACCTACAGCCAATACCTCCAAAGGAGCGGCGACAGTCTGTGTTGCCTGACCGGACCGCTTACCCAACTTGTGCGCGGGATTGCGAGCCGGCTTATGAGTCGGCTTGGGTGGCGCGGTGGCTGCCGCTGCCTTACTGGCAGTCTTAACGTCCGCCTTTAGAGGTGGACGGACCGTCGGGGCAGGCAGAAGCCGGTCCTCAACCCCCGCGAGTCGGGCATTGAGCATTTGCCCGAACGTAACGGTCAAGGACCGTCTCAGCTCCTCTACTATTTCGCCACCTAGCTGAAGAGCGGGGGGTGCCTGCTTCTCAGCGACGGCTGCTGCTGTGGTGGCCGCTGCAGCCTCCGACTTGGCTTCGGTAAAACCTCGACGCAGCGCCTTTACTTCCGCCTTGCGCGACTCGACCTCAAGGCGCAGGCGGGAGTTCTCCGCTCTAAGCCGCCGCGTCTCTTCCGCCTCGCTCCTGCTGGCCAATGCGTCGACAACCTCTCTCAAGGTAGATGTAGACCGCTTAAGGCGACCCACAAACTCGCCTTTGAGGTTGCCAGACTTCTTGGCAACCTCCAAAATGCAGGCAAGACTTTCGCCCGCATGCGCCCTCAGTTCTTGTGCGTTCAGCGCGCTGACGTCTCCAACAATAGCACCGGCCTCGGACTCGCTTTCGGTGCCGGTCGCAATGCCGGCGACTACAGCGGGTGATCCCCTCTTGTATCGCCTTGTACGCAGGAGCTCATCCAGCTCTCCATCTGACAACGTCGGAGAACTCCTGACGAAGTCCTTTCTTGAAGGACCCGCTTTTGCGTTTCTCTTCCCCCCCCGTTTAGCGGTATGCACCTTGGCGGCCGCCGTCCCTTCGGTCTCCGTGTCCGAGTCCAAATGCCCGGGCACAAAGAACGAAGAAGACGGCCGCTTTCGGTGGCTACCTTCCCCCACGTCTACTTCGGACATATCCGACGACACTCCCACACCCTCCATTGAACTCTCCAAGAGGTCCGCAGGAGGGTAGGAGTGGCCCTGAGAAGGGCCTTTTTCTCCAACGGAAGCCTCTATGAGGTCCGTAGAAGGGTCAGAGGAGGGGCCCTGATAAGGGCCTTTTGCATACCTCCCCGACGCGTCCCGCAATTTCGGCATCCCGTCACAGTCCACAGTTACCGCACGTAACAACTGTGAGGCAGAGTATTAGCCTGTCTGAACACCTGCGTTACCGGGTTCAGACAGTTTCCAGGGGCACCACGTGGAGGTTCTCTGCGCTTATGGGGGAGCCCCCCATATTTCGGCACTGTTGCAAGCGCCATGATCACGGAGTAACTGAATATCGGAAACTCAAAACAAACGAAATACATGGTAAATATCCCGTTATTGATACAAACATTTATAGTGAAAGTGACCATGGTAGCTTGAAAACTTACAAAGTTCAATGAAGTTTTTTAATTTGCCATAAAAATAATTATTAATGGTACCTATATATATTTCGCAAAACACACTGTATGTTGATAGCTTTAGGAAGTTTTGCAACGGATACTATTTTGATATCATAATTAGTTTGATGACTTATAACATTTAGGTAAGTTATACGTAGAACTATATTTAAATATAATATTTCTCAAATATGGCGATCACTCACGTCATTTGATCGATATTGTCGACCTACCATCAAATGACGATAGCCGTATTTTTTAATTATATTATAATGTCTAATTATCTCGAAATCTTTAATGTATTTAATTAATTTATGACAAATTATGTATAGGATTTAAATAAGTGCTGACATATCTATTTTAGAGTTGTAAGAATATTGTTAATACAATAATTATAATAATTTACCTAACAAATAATAAGTGGTATTTTTAAAGTAATGTTTTTATAAAACACTAGCCGTGCCCCGCGGTTTCACCCGCGTTAATTAAAAAGCCTATGTTTTAATCCTAGGTATAAGCAATGTGCATGCCAAATTTCAACTAAATGCGTACAGCCGTTACAGAAAAAAAATGGGGGTTTTTCGTAAATCCACCGGAAGTACGTTACAGCGTAAAGAGAAAACAAACACACTTATGTACACTTGCATATTTACACATAAACTTTGGGATTAATAATATAAATGTGATTCGAATAACCATTCAATCATGTAATATGTATGTATGTATGCATTACATACATACATATTACATGATTGAATGGTTTTTATTAAATAAAGGTTTTTGAAAACATATATATACATAAACACGAGAATAACTAAGTAAACTGAAAAAATAGGTATATACACCAATAATTAATATAAGAAACAAGTTCATGACTAATTTGTCTGATATTACATTTAACAAACTAATTAGGTCTTCAGGATATAGGCTTGCCTAGTGTGAAGGCCATAGATACCTACTTATATCTTCGAATTTGTAAATTGTCATCAGCGATTGGCATAATTTATAATCAATGTGCATAAACATACTTAAACAAATTGTTTGTAAACATTAACCACTAATCGTTGCAAAATAAACATTAATTTTATTTTGTTACATTTTTATTTTGCAATTTTTTTTCTTAATTTTAACATGTTTGCGTTGCGTCTACACTATGCGTCTTTCACTTGTTGCATAAGTTCAAAAAGCGATGTTAAAAGTTCACGAAGTTCAAGCAAGATGGACATCTCTTTCTTATTTAGAATTTCCGTTGTCATGCAACAGTTTTCACTTCGTAACTTCAATGACGAGACAAACCTCTTACATAAGTGAAGTAAAATTATGTCCGGTAGTGTCTGAGAGTCTTCAAGTCGTCAAGAATGAATAGGTATCTTCTAGGCAAGCATCATATTCGGCCGCATCATCGCTTTCTATCACGTGAGATAGAGGTCAATTGGTTGCCTATCGAACATAAATAAAACAATTCGTTAGTATACCGTTCCGATACCAATTCATTGATTTAGTTAGTAATTGAGTTTGGAAGTTAAAACTATCGTGAGAATTACACATAATCTAATATATAAAATTATCGTGTCGCGGTGTTTGTTACCAAACTCCTCCGAAACGGCTCGACCGATTTTTATGAATTTTTCTGTGCCTATCGGGTAGGTCTAAGAATCGGCCAACATCTGTTTTTCACACCCCTAAATATTAAGAGTGGTCGAAACCAAAATATATTTATAAAATTTTTGGACAAAATTTTTTGTTTTTATTTTTTTATGATTTAGCATGAAATAATGTATATGGCAAAACAAAGTTTTTTTTTATTCGTGATAGGCAAACTTTTGGCCACTATCTCACCTGATGGTAAGCGACGATGTGGTCGACGATGGAGCAAGCTTGCCTAGAAGATACCTATTCACTCGTGACTTGAAGACTCCCATATTGTACTCATCAGGAAACACCGACTCGGGTAAGGAGTTCCATTCCTTTGCGGTTCGCACAATGAATGTGGAGGCAAAACGTTTGCTGGGTCAGCTAGTGATTCAATAAAAATATGGCTAAAAACACGTAAAAAAAAAAATCGACTTTGTTGTCGACTAGTTTCGGACAAGTTAGTTGTCCTACATCAGGATGACTCTGTCACGCGCCGAGACCGCTCGCCGTTCGCCTACGAGTATCGCGCGTCTGACTCCTGATGAGGGACAACTAATTTGTCCGAAACTAGGCGACAACCAAGTAAGTCGTCATTTTTAAGTGTTTCAAGCCATATATAACTATGAATTGAATAATTGGCAATTTAGTATGCAGGATTTGTTTTATTTTGAACTGTATTTTAATTATTATTAGCAATAAATGTTAACTACATGTTTTAATTACTCTAATGATACATAGATTAAAATTAAGTAATGCATTAGAATTTAATCATTTTAATATTCTGAACCTTTGTTGATAAATTTTAATTAAATTTTAATGAAAATAATACATAATAAGGAATAAAATGTTGACAACTTTAATGTGTATAATAGGTATATTACGAATAAACAATTAATAGTTATTCATAAGTTATCTGTAATTGACGAAATTAATTTTCCATTTGTTTTACTAATACCCACATAAATATTTACAATCCGTATTAATAAGCAGAACGGCATTGATGAAGGACAACTAATTTGTCCGAAACTAGTCGACGACGAAGTAAGTCGACATGTTTATACGTGTTTCAAGCCAGTCAGCTGCTCGCTACCAATCATTCTCTTGGCTTTGCACTCAATGGTGTCAAGAGCCTCAAGCTGGTAGCTTAGCTTAGCTGAACGGTCGGAGTAGGGAACTGGTACGGATACATTTCGAAAAGTTTCTGGTCAAACGTTTGCCTATCTTGAATAAAAAAAAAAAGTTGGAGTCTGCTCAAATTGATAGCGGAGAATAAACATGCCTGTGTCTTGGTGGCATTAAACTTGACCGGTGGTATTAAACTTGACCAGGTTGGCATCGCCCCAATCGGAGACTGCTTTTAAGGACAAGTTTAGACTCTCATTCATTGTCTCCCTTTGGGACTGGATTTGTGCTCCACTAGCTCGTCCGTCGAAAACGTAACTCTCTACAACCGAAAACTCTATACATAGAATCTTTTTTTTATAACTGACTAAGCAAATGTTTGACCACAATCACACCTGATGGAAAGTGGCGATGCAGTCAATGGCACTATTCTAAGCTTACTTGGTTATGACGTAGAACGTTTTTAAAAACCTACCTACTGAGTTGCACTGTGGGGCAAACCCACAATTTCATTCTTTCATTCCGATAATTACCAAACAAGTTACATTTTTAATACCAACCATATCATAGAATTCACGCAATTTTATTTTTTTCAGTTGCAATACGCAGCCAACTACGAATTCGGGTACCACGTAAGGGATCACGAAAGTGGCAATGACTTCGGACATCAAGAAGCAAAGAGGAACGGCAAAACAGCTGGACAGTACCACGTACTGTTACCCGATGGTAGAATGCAGAATGTCAAGTATCATGCAGGCCCTGACGGATTCCACGCCGACATATCCTATGATTTGCAGAAAAAGTAAAAAAAAGCTATTTTTTATCTTGTTTAGTCATTTTGCGTGTGTGCAATACTAGAGTGAAATACAGTGAATGTGCAATTTTATTTTTTAATGTAAATTATTTAGTATAATTTTTTATTTAAAAAAATTCATAGCTAGGATACAAATTGTGATAGATTTTCTTTTTTGTATTCAAAAAAGAGTATTGTAAATATTAGTTATAGTCTAAATTATCCTGCTCACAGAATATAAATAATTTATTAATCGATTGATTCTTGTACCTACTTAAACAGTTAAAGGATAAATAAAACCCACAATGTGACGATATTTATTCTAGAAATAAACACATAACAATATCTTACAATTATTTGTAAACAATTTCAACTTTTTCCTCATATCCGCAAATATTCACCAAAGAGCATATTACCAGTCAAACACAAGTTACAACCATAGAAAATAATAGGCTCTACCCGAGGTTAGAACTGTCAGCACACTTTTTTCTACGTAGGTTTTAACTGGACAGCGTCAGGTGTCGAAATGGCGCGAAAATGGCGCTTTCGTATAATTATATATAGGCTCATTTTAGAAAACGACATGATTTCTATCGGATAAAAGAGAAAATAGAAAGCTCACTTGCTTTTTTACGATTAGACATTACCGACGTGACATTTCTCTAAAGTTGTATAACAGTAGATAGGAGTCGTCGTGTTATGTTAGACAATTCATTTAAGTACCAATTTATTTTTTAATAGAATGTAAGAGTTTTACCTATTTCACTCATAGGTAATGTGTGCGTTTTGAAGTTGTTAGGCGCCGTCGCATCGCTTTGTAAACCGACTTAACTCGTTAGTTGGTTACAAAATCTTCTGATTGAGATTCCGATGAATAGATGAATAGAAAGAGAGAGAAAGAATCGGGCGAAGCGAGATCTATAAGTTGATGATATTTAGCTTTACGCTCGATCCCTAAATATTTGATTTGATAAATTAAAATATTAAGCTGGCTATTTGCTAACACAAGCGTTCATAGCATACTATATATAACATACTGATACCCAGTTTAGTTTTCTGGTAGAAACATAGTTTTCTTCCCAAGGGAAAGTTTTTTATATTCTGGGTGTGATTGTGAGTGAGATGTGATTGTTTCCTGCAATCACGACACAGTGTGAAAGCGTTTATGATTTACTTTTAACAACTACATCGTTAAAATGTAAATCACCGAGCAACAGTTTCTATTCTAGACATAGAATTTATATTACCTATTAACTCAAAAGCCATCAACTCAATATTAGCCCATTCCTTAGGGGCTATTTGTGGCCCGACAGCATAGATAGACGGGAAAGACACATGAAGGCATTATTTAATACTAACCGAGCTTCGTAGCTTCGCCCGCGTTTATCAAGTTAAAAAGTATCCTAAATGTATAAGCTACTAGTTGACCCGGCGAACTTCATACCGCCAATTGTCTGTGGTCAAATATTCAGAAACATCTCCTGTTTGACAGGTACGAACAGTTTGTATGGGACAATAAAATACTACTTTTTACTAATTTTATTGCAATTTCTTTATATTTTCTCACCTTTTAAACCTTCCCAGAAATTCCACAAATATTTCAAGATCAAAATTAGCCAAATCGGTCCAGCCATTCTCGAGTTTTAGCGAGACTAACGAACGGCAATTCATTTTTGTATATAAGAAGATATACAATCCAAATTTTATCCTTGGTATAAGCTATATACAATCCAAATTTTATCCACATCCGTACAACTATTACCGTTAGTGTGATGTGATCTTTAAAGTACTTACACTATTTCGGTACACTTTTCATCCCTTTGTTGTTAGCCTGCTGGGGGCTTCTCGTTTGTTCTATGTTCTATGATTAGGTACAGGAAAGGTTAAAAAGTTGCGTTTATTTAGTTTTTTTTTTTCCAAAACTTATGAGTTCGTGTGGTAATGTATAATAATGGTGGATTATTAATCGTTAATACTTAGTGAACGTGCATGAGTGTAGGCAAATCATATAAATTTAAAAAATGAAATTTTCTCTTTCGCTCCAAAACTCCAATAGAAGTTTTAGTAGTGTCTACCATTTTGTTGGGGCATGTTTTGACTACGACTAGACCTTAACTCTTACGTGACTTTGATTGTGACGTATATTATGAAATAATATGTAGCAGATACATTTGAAATATTCTATTACTTGACAGTCTTGACGCTGGCTAAATGCACAAGATTGCGAAGCCAAAATTAAGAAAGTAAAAGCAGGGGTCGTAAAGACACACGATAGAAGTGAAACTTTTGTATTACAGGGAAACATTTTAATTATTCGTCACAGCTGTAACCCCTGTCATGTATCGTCACACAAAAATGTTGCGGTTCAAAATTTCAAAGCCTTCCCATAAGAAGTTTCACTTATAAAGCCAACGAAGGAGAAAACCTGAAACAATCACTTACATCGTAAATATGCACCCGATTTATTAACATCCTCTTTGCAACAGCAAATATTGCACCCATTGTAGTAATTACGGTGCATGTTAATTTGTATCTACAAGGCTAATTACTTAGTAATTTGCGAAAGTGTAAATTTGGGATTGTATTGGTTAGGTAACTAACTAACAGTTTTTCTGTCAAAATTTCTTTTTCACTCATAAACATTAGTTAGCCGCTGCTTAGTTGAGGGACGCAAAGAGAATCGAAAATAATCGAAATTTACACGATCGCCACAGATTATAACCAAAATGTCGACTAAAAGTGAAATTATACGAGTAGACGGTTTTCGAAGTAAACAATTTTGCACCTTACGTAAAAAGTTTTGACACATTTATTATTGAAAGATATAAGACCCGCCATCTTGCCTCTTAGCAAGTTTTAAACTAGGCAATGGCGGTATTTAATTTTGACAACTATTTAAACATTACTTAACGCTAAATCGCGATTATGAGTGATTTTTTTGTTAAACTGTAGCTAAGCAATTGATTAAAAATTAAGAGGGGTTTATAAGTAAGACTGATTAAGTATAAATGTCTGATTATCTGAGTATTAAATCGAATGAAGTACACACTTATCCTCGCCTGATTCCCATAGGTACTTATATACTAATATGTAATGTTCGATGGCTTAGTTGGCTGGCCTTCGCCTTCAAAGCAATGTTTGAGTTTTAAGTCTGGTCTAGACCGTAGAATAAGATTTACGCTAAAAATATAAATAGACTAAAAATATTTTATCCCGAGAAACATCGCCAAAGCTTTGGGGCGTGGGTAGTGAGTTAGTTAAGATGTCTGAAATTGACTTTACCCTGAATGAATAAACATAAACGCTTTCACACTCACAGCCCCACACTAAGTTCGATGACTTGTGTCGTGAATGCCGGAAACATTCACATCACACACACAACCACAATTGGAACCAGAAACACAAATTTTCCTTGGGGAGAAAACTTGTGTTCCTGCCGGGAATCGAACCCGATTTTTTTGTTTGGTTATTTTGCTTAAATAAGATGCTAGAAATAAAAGGTAAATTTAATTTTAAATATATTTTTTGTACGGATACTTTGCTTTTAGAGAAATAAAACAGTACAATTATTTTTTAAATATATTTTTTTATTTAGATATTTTGCTTTTACGGAAATAAAAGATCAAAATTATTTTTTAAATATCTTTATTGACCTACTATGTCACATTATAATATTATAGAGATAAGAGTATTCACATGTTTTTAAACAATTATTTTGACACTTTTTATAATTAATACACATAAACACGAATTTTAATATTTCCTATTGCATCCATTCAAAATCGTTTATTCACATGTGCCCCAAAGAGGCACTCATGAAAATTAATGACTCTATTGCCAGATTAGCAAAATTACAGCCAACTCGAGAAGAACCTGGCAAGAAACTCGGCGGCGCACTTTTTCATTTTTTTTTTTAATCATTCTTATACACATGAATTATATTAACCTAGGTATATCTATGTTATGTAGTCGCTAGAAATGGCTTGTGCAATTTGTCTCCATGCATCCTTGTCATTAATGTAGTCACTAATGGATGTGAAGCTGCGGCTCTTTAGTTCCATACGCAAATATTATTTATTTAAAAAAACGTTCTGAACCGTTAAAAGAGGATGAGGCACCAAAAAAAAAATCTACCGAGCCATTAACAAGCCTCCAAAGGTAGTATAAAAGTACATTTATACAGTTGAAACAAGTAAATAATGGGATGATTAGATATAACACGTGCATAGCGTTTTCTATACGATACTCATAGTACAGTAGGTATTATTGTTGGCAAGAACAAATTTTGTGGCTCTATAAAACTTTGAAATTTTTGACTCTTCCGACTTAAAAGGTTGCCGACCCCTGCTATACAAACGTGGATACATGTATATTATTATAAACGAACTATAACAACAACGGTAGCTCTTTTTATGACAGATCGTTTACTTTTGAAGCCGTTCACCTGTGGAATGCTCTTCCAGCTAAAATAAGAAGGGCAAAGTCACGTTTTTTTTTTATTATATCTGGGCTTTCTATATTTCTTCATAAATCTTCTTGTACTTTTCTGTTAGTTTTAGTGTTAGTGTTTCCCAAGTTCCTTTTTATTTTGCTTCCTCACTTTTTTTTCATATTAAATAGACATAATTTTATTATATGTATATGTATGTATTGTATATTTAAAAATATGTAGTATTTTATTATATCTGTTTACGTGTATGTAAATTTATTATTTATATATCTTCGGTTTTTAATCACTGTTCTGATCTTTTATGAACGTAGAACGACGTCCTATTACATTGCGTTATTCCTCTCCATCCAACGGTTGTCTGGAAGAGATCGCTCTCAGCGATAAGACCGCCTATTGTTACACTTATGAAATGATCTACTGTCATTCCTATTTGTGTTCTTCGTTATTTTAAGATATTCAATAAAGAATATATCTATCAACCTAAAACAATTTATGTCATATCACCGTTACTATACAGCTTACTTTTGCTTGCAACAATTTATCAGCAGCTTCAACTAGCGATGGTCGCATTATTTTCACCGTACAAAGTTTTTAGCGCAAGCGTGATTGTCGCTTATATTTTGTTTTGTCGCCTATGTTCCGTGGACTTATACGCGGACCAGCAGGCCTAGCATGGCGTAGGGATATAAATTGTATCCCCTGTTTTTATCCACTGACAAGGGATAACATTGTCCTCTCCACCATACGCAGCATGGCGGCAGTGGAAAGGGAAAGTACATTCCTGTTTGACATTTAGTGTAGACATATATATTTCGCCCTTCATAACATTGGCGCAACAAAAAGTGGATAAAACTACTGTGTTTGACATTTGGTAGAGAGAAATTATCCTCGTTCGTAGGACGTGGGTTTAATTTTGACGTACATAGCAACGGGAAATGGCGTTTCGCTCCTTATCCACCGTGGATAATATATCCACCTGTGCGTCCATGATCGGAGCGAGGAAAGAACTGACAGAGGGGAAAAGATTTTTATCTACTCCCCAGAGAAAAGTGTCCACCCGCCATGCCTGCAGAAATCCACGTATTGGTGGATCGATGGTTACAGCAGTAAATTTATTTTTAAAGCTAAACTAAAAAGCAAAGAATTTACAGGGCTAGGCGGAACGTAGCGTAATTTGCTAACTTAAAATTTTTTTTTGTTACTAATTACTAAGTCAAATTTACTTAAAAAAATATTTTTTGTCACTAAATACTAAATCAAATTTATTAATTAAAATTTTTATTTTTTGTCGCTAAAATATACACATAAATTAATTTATTTTTATTTAAAATACAAACCATTTTTCTTAAATCTTTTGTTAATTTTTTTAAATTGTTTGTTGTTCCAAAGTCTCACTCTTACTATAAATTATTTTATAATAATAATGAAAGTTTGTTATACTTACAGCCCCACACTAAGTTCAATGACTTGTGCCGTGGGTGCCGGAAACATTCACATCACACACACAATCACACCCAGAACCTGAAACCAATTTTCCTTGTATTATGATGGGATATTTACTATTACTCATTGCTTACAATAGAAATTCTAGAAACGTTTCTACCACTTTACCTGGGCATGACTTGACTTTTTAACTTTACTTTGACTGTGACTAGGACTTAATATGAAGTACAGTTATTTTTACTATAAATTATTACTTGACACTGGCTAAATGCACAAGATTGCGAAGCCAAATAAAAGTAATAATTAGGGCTTCCGTTTTTATGACCACTAGCGATGGTGCCACCGGCGAGTGAGGTCTTGAAGTATAGCTGTCAAAATTTGTTATTACGTGGAAAAAAGTTGAATTATAAATCAAAGTAACGTCAAAGTGCAATTGATGTAAATATAGAGGAAGCTGCAGTGTTGTGCAGTTCCGTTTTGTTCGGAAAAAAGGAGGACATAAGTTTCCGAAAGACAAAACTGTCTTAAAGCAGTGATTAGTAGCGATTCGCAGAGACAACATTTGAGTGTTTGTTAAGCTTCATCATCACAATGATAACTGTAGCACTTTTATAGTTTTATTTACTTTCAACTCCTGCAATCTTATGTTGGTTATCTTCTGCCAGTCCTATGTTAAAACAAAAAGTCGATTTCCCTGGAACTACGAAGGAGAAGCAGTGGCGGATTTACACATTTGCCGCCAGTAGGCTATTCAAGTTTTGCCGCCCTTATCGACCACTACAATTCGAATCTTTGGTGCAAAATCACATTAATAAAAAAAATTGTCAATGAAATATTATGACTTCTATATCATAAAGTTACAATTTCATTAAAAAAGTTGGTGCAACTAGGACGATAGTGTGGGCACTATATTACACCCCCATTTGCCCGTAATTAACATGAATTGCGGCCCTTAAAACCTGCCGCTCTAGGCTCCAGCCTACTCAGCCTGCTGGTAAATCCGCCACTGAGGAGAAGAGAGAAAGGAAGAACGACCGCCACGCCTGAAACCCATTTCCGAGCCCTGTACGCCAAGGCACAAAGTACAAAAAAATCCTAAAAAAATAATAGTGCTGCTAACAAACGAAAGATCGGATTTTGGGGGGTTTTTTTATAGTAACTTTTAAAGTTTCGCGATTCGTACACATAATTTAGGTAATCAGTCTTCTCTAGACCATACCCAATGCAACTTGGCCGAAACGTCGAGAAAATAAAAATAGTTTTTTAGCGCAATTAAGTTTCGAGATATTACCTATTATAAACTATTTGTTTTTTATACTCACATGTTGCTGGGATAGTCTATTTTAAGAAATGTTGAATAAAAATAGTAGTAATCATTTTTATAGTTAATATTTATTTAGTATTCTGTAGGGCGCGTTTTTAGTCAACTATAGACGTCGCGTCGTTGGCGCACAGGGCTCGCAAGCGCTAGTCAAGTATTGACTTTGGTGTCCAAAAGGTTAAAAGAAAGCTTGCGAGAGTCAAATGCAACGGGCAACTGTTACACTTTGTTTATAAATAGAGAAAAATAAACGTGAAGAATATTTTGCCAGTAAATAATAGGTTTACTGCAGTATTCCATACATTTAAACATTTCGGAGACCTCACTCTACACCAGCGCCTCTAGTGGCAAATCCGAACACACTAACATACAAACATTTCAAGTGAAATAAAAGAAAAGAAATGAATGAATGAATGAAATATATTTATTTGGCACTATGGACAAGATAAACGAACATACAATAGACAAAAACATAACAAAAAGGAAAAAAAAGTGCCAAAAGGGTCGTGACTCAGCATTTTTGCCCATGCTCGTTGGCTCAGCTGCACGTTCGGCTCCTAAGCAGGGGGGGGGGGGGGGGGTCTAATCGGGTTCGATTCCCGGTGGGACAACAAGTTTTCTTCTCAAGGGAATTTTGTATCTGGTTCTAGGTATGATTGTGTGTGATGTGTGTTTCCGGCACCCACAACATAAGTCATTGAACTTAGTGTGAAAGCGTTAAGCGGTAAATATCCCTTTACTAACACAAACATTTATATTGTTTTTAAGGAGTATTAATTACCCTGAAAAAAGGCGTTTTGATCTCTGTTTTATTCTTAAATATCACGGATTTAAATCATGAAAAAAAATATTATAGAGGATGTGATCATTACTTTTCGACCATCCGATACACGATTTGTAACATTTCGCTGCATATAAAAAAATGGCAAAGATAAACAAACGCATTCACACTCACAGCCCCACACTAAGTTCAAAGACTTGTATCGTGGGTGCCGGAAACATTCACATAACACACACATTACACCCAGAACCAGAAGCACAAATATCCCTTGGGAAGGAATTTGTGCTCCTGCCGGGAATCGACAATCTGGGTGTCTTCATGGGTAAATATAAAGTTAAGTATATATACTTAATTTTATATTTACCCATAAACAAAACAAACGCATTCTCACTCCGCCCTCACCAAGTTCAAAGACTTGTATCGTGGGTGCCGAATACATTCATATCACACACATTACACCAAGAACCAAGAGCACAAATATTCCTTGGAAAGGAATTTGTGCTCCTGTCAGGACCCACGGCACAGAGGGCGGACACCTGTCCACAACGCCTACTGGGTCGTCAGATATATCAAAATTGTGATAAAAATGCATTTTATTTGAGTTATGTTACGTTTTGTACAATGAAACTTGTACCAGCAGAAACCTTGTAGAAAATGTGATTGAAAACGGCCCTCATAATACGATTTTTTTTAAATCTCTCCCTCTAATTCCGATATCAAATGTTTTCACTCCTCTCGAAAGTGATAGCCGCGAGCTCGCAACGCAATATGCCTACAGTTCTTGTAAAGGCTCGCCTTAACCAGTACTTAGTGAACGTGCATAGTAAAGATGGCAATAATGGTTGAAATCAGTTGGTTATAAGTTAATTGATAAAAAAAAACGTCAATTTTAATGGTTGAAAATGTCAGATGATATTAATAAAACATAAACATAAACGCTTTCACACTCACAGCCCCACACTAAGTTCAATGACTTGTGTCGTGGGTGCCGGAAACATTCACATCACAACCAGAACCAGAAACACAAATTTTCCTTGGGGAGAAATCTTGTGTTCCCGCAAGGAATCGAACCCGATACCCCTGCTTAGAAGGCGAACGCTCACCCAACTTAGCCAACGGGCAGTTCAATAATTACTAATCAGATGATATTAATATAAACGCACAAGATTTGGTTGATTTTATCGAAATCGAATTTTCAACTGTTGCAACGTGTGTTATTTGAATACTCGGTCATGGATCTAGTCATTTACTCAAGTATTAGTATTTGTTTCCATGTGTCATCATTCCGTCTCGGCATTTTGAATTACAAATTGACGACGCAAACAGAAACATAATCAAACGCAAGCAAAGTTTAAAAAAACCGACTTCACCGCTTTATCATCGGAACCTTGATCAGATTGAATGTATAAGCACGCATTATTGACTATAACTCAAAAACTAGAGATCAGATCTTGATCAAATTTCAATGAGACTACATAAAAAGCACCAGCTTTCAAATAAAACAAGAATCATCAAAATCGGCTCACAATGAAAGAAGTTATGAGGTAACTTTTGAAGTCAGGTAAGCGAGAACATCGTCAAAGTACGCATTATTCGTCACAAAATAGGCATTATTGACGATATTTCAAGAACTACTGATCAGATCTTGATCAAATTTTAATGGGACCAATCAGAAAGCAACATCTTTTAAACTAAAAAAAAATTTCGTAATCGGCTCACGTGGAGAGAATTTATGAGGTAACACACAATATATATATATATATATATAGTCGACAAAATATATATATATATATATATAATAGTGGACTTGAGTACATCCTCCTTTTTTGGGAAGTCGGTAAAAACTGCGTTGACGCTAACTTGCGAGTAACATTAAAACTAACCATTTACCGATCAACCATTCCTTAAAAATATCACTTCACGTATCTTAAGCGAATTAAACTGTATTGTAAGAGCAAGAAAGCATAATATTGAATGCATTTGACCCAAACAATTACCTAGATCAAAAACAACCTACCCAGAATTGATATATTTTTATTTGATAAGGTTAAATTATATTATTGAATACTATAGTTCAATTTTTATATTAGTTAATATTATTGGTTGATGGTTATATTCGTCACCTCTAGCATAGTAGAAATATATCCCCTAGTGCAGGGGTCGGCAACCTGCGGCTCGCGAGCCACATGCGGCTCTTTGGATGTGAGGCTGCGGCTCTTTAGTTCCATACGCAAATATTATTTATTAAAAAAAACGTTCTGAATCGATTAACTAGGATTTCAATCGAGCCATTAACAAGCCTCCAAAGGTAGTAAAAAAGTACATTTATACAGTTGAAACAAGTGATTGGTAGAAGGTATAACACGTGAATAGCGTTTTCTATACGATACTCATAGTACAGTAGGTATTATTGTTGGCAAGAACAAATTTTGTGGCTCTATAAAACTTTGAAATTTTGTAAATTGTAATTTTTTACTCTTCCGACTCAAAAGGTTGCCGACCCCTGCCCTAGTGCATAGGCAAATCATACAAAGTTGAAGAATATGATTTTCGCTATCGCTCCTAAACTTATATAAATAGAATTTCCACTAATGATGATTATTAAATATGTTCCACTTGAAATATTTTATAACTTGACACTGGCTAAATGCACAAGATTGCGAAGTCAAAAAAAAACATTGTAGAGAAAGTTTTCTCGAAACAATTATTTTTCAAACTTCTTGAACAGTTATATCGTTCATTCTCAGACTCTATAAATGATACACACTTTACTTTTACTAAATTATTTAGATAATTGTAATACCTAAATAAATAGAAATCATTTTTATTTTAAATGGTATAGTTCTCACGCAAAACGAGTTTTTATGATATATCGCTTAAAAAGATTATGACGCGTGGCTCTAATCTATATATTTATCTCTTTCTAATGTACGGCGAGTAAATAGCTCGTCCGGCTTTTTACACGTCCGAATAAAATAAACTTATTTTCTATACAAATATAGTCCTTCAAAATTTGTTTATCTTTTTTTTATAGTTTTTAGAAGAATATACACATTTTTAAATCGAATCTTAGATAATCCTTTATTTTTACTATAATTTAACATTAAAACTACATATTTATGTCACAAAGCTTTCTCACTAACACATACGTTTATTAAACATACACATTTCGTAAATAAAATTCATTTATATATCGATAAAATCACTAAAGTATATTATAATTATATAAATCACATAAAATATACAAAGTAAGCCAACTTAAGCTTCATTTCTGTTTGGATATCTACCAAAAATGTTTGGTATCCAAAATTATTGTGAAAATGGTATCCATTGCTGCATATATGCTGAAAGTATGAATAGTACAAGAACAATCGATGCAATGTACTTCATTATTACGATACTTTCAGAAGGAGATACATTGCTTACTGCCTCAACTCTTAGAGCCTCTTAGACACTTATATAGAAAGAGAAAAGTAGATTAATTATCGATCCTTTCCCTTCCCTTTACATTCAGATATAATGGCATAGTAATCGAACCCATAATCTCATCAACAAATCCTTGGTCATCATCAACAAATCCTTGGTCGACATCAACAAATCCTTGGTCGACATCAACAAATCCTTCGTCGCTATCTTAAATTTTCGTGGACTTAGAAAAAGTTAAATTCTTTAGATGTTTACATTTAAACTGTTGAAGAAAAAACATGTTTAATTCTGATTGTGAGATAGAGAAAGAGGTTGGAATATATATAACTCCTCTAACACACGAACAAATTAAAAACGAATACGTCTCGTCATTTTTACATTGGCCAAGATATTAAAATGTTTCTTTTGGTCATATTTTTACCAAATCCTTGGTCATTGTTTCCCAATCGTAGAACATTTTCGTTAAAATTCTTGTATATGACAAAGAGATCTTTGATTCCGTTTAAGAGATAAGTAGAATAAAAATAACACCTATCTCTTTCACACAAAATAATGAAGAATTAATCCTTCTTCAACTTTTTACATTCTACAACAATATCAGCGCACAGAATTGGCCGTTTCCTGTCATCCTTGGTCACTTCATTTGTTTCCGGCTCCTTGGTCATCTCCTCCCAATTGTTGGACATATGGTCGAAACTCTTGGACATGATGTCGAGTTGTTTCATTTCGTTTGTGAAGCGTTTTAGTTTGGCGAAAGTTGATATGACTTTGGTTTTTGGCGAAGTGGGGGTAGGTTGTTTGAGTTTGGCCATTTTTTTAGGGGGGTCCCCCTCTGATTCGGATATGCTGGGCATTCTGATCACCGGCTTACGTGGTTGAATGTTTGGATGTGCTAAAAGGAAAAAAGTTGTTAGAAAAAGAAAATTATGTTGGTTTAGAAAATTTTTATACGTTACTGACAAAGGAGGCCAAGCAAGAAGCTCACCTAATGGTAACACAGGACAGGACCGCCTACTAGATATTTTTTTTCAAATAGGCAAACGTTTGACTGCTCTCTCACCTGATGGTAAGTGACGATGCGGATAAGGAAGCATTTGACCGCTATCTCACCTGAATGAAAAGCGACGATAAGATCAAATATGAATGCCTAAAAGATACCTAGTCACTACATAGTCTTGAAGACTTCCTGATTGCACCGTCCAGGAAATAACGAGTTCCACTCCTTCGCTGTACGGATGAACGTAGAAGCAAAACGCTTCGAGCGAACTGGTATTTCAACTATAAATTGATGACGTTCACCATCTGCCTTGTTGTTTGATGGTAAAAAGGACATGAGGGCGTCATTTCCATCACCCACAGCACAAGTCATTGAAATGAGTGTGGGCTGTGAGTGTGAAAGCGTTTTTGTTTGTTTTATGTTTATAAGTCCAACACATGTCGTTTACCATTAAGGGAGGATCTTGCTTTTCTCCTTTATTCTCTCTTTTGTTAATATAAACATTCTTGAACATATATTTGTACTTACATTTACTTGAGTTTGTTCTAGATGTACCAATGGGAAGCTCTGATAGGTCCAATTTGATTTGACTTGAAAAGTGACGCAGTGATTGGCCGGAACCAACTTCACTGGCTTTTGACGCTGAAAAACACATGCATACTATAAATATATAATATTTTGTGTGTGTGTGTGTGTATGTGTATGTTGGAACAAGGTTTTTTTTTAATGTTTCAACAGATTCAGATGATTTTCTTAATGCAATGACAAATAGCAAGGTTCTGGGCGCTATCTCACCTGATGGATAGTGATGATTGTCTATATATATATATATATATATAATGATATTTTTTTTTATCCTGACGTGAGCTGTCAAGAGCGTCAAAATATTTTTTCTTACCTCCTCCTGCTTGGTTGGTGTGAGTCAATTCGCTGTATTTTATATCACATTCTTCTATACGTTTCTTTAGGTCCGCTGAAATGTACAATCAAGTCCATTAGTTTGATGGTTTTTTAAAGGGAGGTTTGCCGCAAACGTAAAAATAAGATAAAAAAAAATTTGTTATTCATAGTTATATTCGTACACTTCTCAGCAACCCCTTCCATTTGATACCCAAATCATGGGTGTGCACAAAAACTAACTAGTCCGCCATCTTGGACCGTCCGCCATATTGGATTTAGAATGATGTCACTTAGCTAACCATGCATTGTCATCGAAACTAAACGTGTATGAGAAATTTCATCTCAATCGGTTGGCGATAGCTGCTTTAAAATTGAGTTGCAAGATTCGACGCGAACTTTTTTTTTTTTTTTTTATTTGTGACAGTCTAATGTTTGATCACTATCTCACCTGATGGTAAGTGACGATGTGATCGAAGCTGGTAAACACACTAGACCTGGAATATATAATATAAGTTATTCATAATAAATATTATGAATAACTTACAAACATTGCAGAATTTGCAGGTTAAATAAGTTACTTATTAAAAACTTTTTGACGTGATAACGTCTTATAAATCGATGAACATCGGCTGCACGCACGAAAAAGTGTCACGTTCCGCCAGAGCCGAGCGTGCAAGCGAGAGCGCGGAACAAACGATAGAGAGGCACGATCGGCCAAGCGTTCGTCTTATGACGTTATCACGTAATATTATCGTCCGTAAACCGACTTTACAGACAACCATTTTTTTTAAGACAAGCTTTTACAAGTCCACCATATTACATATATTTGATTTAAAGAACGTTACTTCATTTTTAGAGTTATTATCAGCAAGCCCTTTCATTTGATACCCGTATTGTAGGATGCATTAGTTACAATTGAAAAACGTTTCTTTTGATAGAATAGAGACGTTTGGCTAGGGCAGGGGTCGGCAACCTGCGGCTCGCGAGCCATATGCGGCTCTTTGGATGTAAAACTGTGGCTCTTCAGTTCCTTACGCAAATGTTATTTATTCTAAAAAAATCATTAAAAAAACGTTCTGCATCGATTAACGAGGATTAGGCGCCATTTCTATCGAGCCATTAACAAGCCTCCAAAGGTAGCAAAAAAGTACATTTATACAGTTGAAACAAGTAAATTATGGAATTATTAGATAGGAATAACGCGCGTTTTCTATATGATACTAGTACAGTACGTATTATTGTTGGCATTAAGGATTATTGTTGGCAAAAAAAAACTTTGTGGCTCTATAAAACTTCGAAATTTTGTAAATTGTAATTTTTTACTCTTTAGACTCAAAAGGTTCCCGACCCCTGGGCTAGGGGGACAGAAGTGTTTCTTTCTCGAAATTCATTTTGATACTGACTAGGCACTGCCTCCTGAACCATGAGCGCCACAACGATGCCGAGTGAGCTGCTGTCGACGTCGAATATTGCACTGCCAACTGCGCTGCCGACCAATGTCGACAGCAGCAGTTGGTAGTCGACAGCAGCAGTTGGTAGTCGACAGCAGCAGTTGGTAGTCGACAGCAGCAGTTGGCTCTGTCGACAGCAAAGTGCTGTAAGCGTTTTTGGCGCCTTGGTCTCACCGATAGTGGCGTCTTGGTCTCGTTGCCGTTTGATCATCATTTTGATAGTGTTGCTTTGTTGTGACGTCTGCTTTTTGTACTCCATCACCTTTCAAAAGAGAAAAATTTACACAGTTATAAATAATAAGTTAAATAGACACGTCAGCAGTACATTTAGAAAGGAACAATTATCGTTTGAGACGGGGATTTATGATAATTGATATCACCTTCTAGGCAAGCATTTTCCATCTTCGGCCGCATCGTCACTTTCCATCAGGTGAGATAGCAATCAAATGCTTCCCTATCCAGTAAAAAAAAAAATTACCTGTGGCTATAAGGTGTTAAGAAATAGGGCATAACACCTTATACAATGTGTAACAATAAGGTGTAGTAAAACTCAAGCCATGCATCTAGCTACATGTATGGAGTCTAACAGGAACTTCTGCATTCGCGACATCAGCATGAGTATTGAGTTACGATGAATCAAAGTTTCTAAGACATTGTCATTTGCAACCCTATTTCATCAACCGTTCTACACCACATAGTCTTTAGACCTAGACGTCTGACAGTAGTGGCCATAACAAAGGTCAAAGTCAGGCGCAACATAAGTAGCCATAGGGTTGTCAAAAATATTTAATCATTTAAAATTTTTGTATGAAAAATTTTCTCTCCGATTTCGACTTTCGTTCTCTGGCAGACGATTCCTGGCACGACACACATACACACCACCAAGTATTACTACACCTTTTTGTAACACGTTATATACACTTGTATAAATATAAACAAAATCCAAAAATGTATAACAAACAATCAAACACATTCACACTCACAGCCCCACACTAAGTTCAAAGACTTGTATCGTGGGTGCCGGAAACATTCACATCACACACACATTACACCCAGAACCAGAAGCACAAATATCCCTTGGCAAGGAATTTGTGCTCCTGCCGGGAATCGAACCCAGGGCCCAAGGCGCAGAGGGCAGACACCTGTCCACTGCGCCAACTGGGTCGTCAATAATTTATATAAGCTGATCCTCACCCGTCTAGTTGTCTTTATGTACTGGGTAGTGAGGAACTGAGCCAGCCTCGCGTTGACGGCGGTTCTGCGCCGGATGTATTGCATCTCTTGACGGAACAACAGCGGAGCCAGCACTGCTGCAAGACAATAATACAGCACTATATAATATTTAAAAAAAACAAACAGTTGACGGGCAGTTCGTCTTGTTGTTAGATGGTAAAAACGGCATGGAGGAATTATATCATGTAATTCCTGAGCACACTCTCCAAAATGTAAGCGATAGAATACCGATAGGCTTGCTACCTTACGTCGGTGACCAAGACTTTGCAGTTTTGACTCGACTATCTTACTATCGCCAATGAGTCTTTTGACTCAAGAGCTTCAAGCTGGTACTTAGTGAATCCATCCAACAGGTGGCCGCAGTACTCCAAACAGTAAGAAGAGAAAGAAGTAATTATGTACTCCAGTTCGCTCGAAGCGTTTCGCTTCTACGTTTATCATCCGCACAGCGCAGGAGTGGAACTCATTGCCTGCGTCTTTGTTCCCCTAACAGTATAATCTGGGAGTCTTCAAGTCAAGAGTGAATAGGTACCTTCTAGGCAAGCATGCTACATCTTCGGCCGCATCATCGCTTTCCATCAGGTGAGATTGTGGTCAAAGGCTTGCCTATCGGATACAAAAAAAAAAAACGATCGGTTTGGAGCTTGATATAAATTAAGAAGCTGCCCCGGTGTGAAGTACTGCCTGACCTTAGCAAGGATACCCAGCTTGTATGTAATTCGTCATGTAATTGTACCTTGTGTAGGTCTCGGAGGGGGCTGCTGAGCTCCCTCTTGCAGCTTTCTCCTAAACACCGGCGATATCTTATCGTCGAAGTGTTCTATCGCCATGCTGGATATATCCCGCAGCTCTTGTAGTACTTCGTGAGCTCGCGGCGGGCTGTTTTCCGTCTCTACTATGTGCAGGACGCGACGGATCTCATCTATAACCTGGAATGATCGTTCAAAATGGAATAGAATAGATAATTCTATATTGTACACCAAATAAAGTAAAGGGGTATTCTTAAAAATACTAAACTATAATGGTCGGAGCTATCGCTACGAGCGTTCTCTTTCAGTCAATCTTTGGATGGAGTAAGTCCTGTAATTTCACGAAATGTGTAATGTTTGGTTTATGAAAGATCTTTTTACAACTGAGTGGTTTGCTCTTTACTCGACTGCTCAAGGAAGAGTAATGTGTTTATCAGCACAGTATATTATACAGGGTGGTCCAAAAGTCGTGGATCAAACGCAACTAGGGGTTAGATGGGGTCACCAGCTGCAAAAAGTTGTTCTACGGGAGGTTCTTAAGGTCAACCCCTGCAGAGTTATAATTTATTTTGTTTTTATGAGAAAATTGACTTTTTTTTTACTAATTCTTATTAAAATTAGAAAAAATCTACATCCTGTATCTTTTTTATAATTTTCACTAGATTGGTACTGATCAGTCCTTGCGTTAGACATGCTATTTATGTTTGTTTATTGGTTGTGTTGAAGATAACATTAAGTTTTACGATTTTTGTTTTTCTCAAATCATAACTTTTTATTTACTTCGAGCCCCTCTGTGAAAAAAAAATACTCTACCGAAAAGTGACCCTGTATTACAAGTTTTGGCGCATTTAATAGGGATTCTGAAAAGGTATTACACATGGCTACAAGTGGCTCTAATATCTTTCTAGTACGATTATTCGTAGCAAGGCCAAAGTTAACCCAACCATAAAACTCGATTAGGCTTATTTAAAAATAAACTGGAACTAATACAATTAATAACAAAGACTCTCTGCCTCTCTTTTACACTAACCATTTAATCCTTTGTCAATAAAAGGCCGGTTCACCCGTCAGATCAGGTAGCGATATCTTTTCTAGGAAACAAAGGCCGGGCCGGCGCGGCCGGGGCGGGGGCCGGGGGAATGCGCGTGAGCATGTTTTTTTAGAATGTTTAGTGTTCTTTAGTGACTCGCTTCCTGCCTGTGAGTACGCACGTGTTCTTTTTCTCGGTTTTACGACGACTTGTGATCAGTTTCTTTCCTTTGACCTACGCTTTGTTTTTCGGACTTGTGATAGATTGCCTACCTGTTACCAGTGCTGTGTGAATCGGACGGATTGGCTAAAAAAGTGGACAGATGGCTGCTGCGAGGAGAGAATACACCCAACGGGAGTATGCAGAAATGCATTACCTGTATGGCTTTTGTGACGGTAATGCCAGGGCTGCTGCCAGGGAATATCGTCAACGCTACCCTAACCGTGATCGTTTTCCGGACTACAGGGTCTTTATGCGCGTACATAATTCGTACATGGAGGGAGTCTTACCCGGTCAGCATGCTCCGAGAGCAGGCAGACCTGTGGTGCAATTTGAAAATGAAGATGAAGTGCTGAGAGAATTAAGATTGGATCCTAGTATAAGTCAACGCCAAATATCCCGTAATCTCGGGATTCCAAGATCGACGGTGCAACGTGTCATTAACAGAAACAAATATCACGCCTACCACGTGCAAAGGGTGCAAGCTTTGCTGCCCGGTGACTATGAACCTAGAGTGCGGTTTTGCAGAGAGATGCTAAGATACCACAGAGAGGATCCGCAGTTCTTCAACAAGGTTTTATGGACGGATGAGTCAACTTTTAGAAGAATGGGAGTATTCAATATCCACAATCTACATTTTTACTCCAGAGTGAACCCCCATATCATAAGAAATGATCGATTCCAGCATCTGTTTGGTATTAACATGTGGGCTGGTATAATTGGCCAGCAGTTGGTGCTGCATGAAATGCCAGCAAGGCTGAATGGTGCTCAGTATTTAAATTTTTTGCAAAATAATTTAAACCATATTCTTAACGAAGCTGAAGTTCCAGAAGAAAGAATAGCAGAAATGTGGCTGCAACATGATGGCGCCCCGCCTCACTACGCTCGAGCAGTTAGAGATCATTTGAACGAGCGCTTCCCCAACCGGTGGATAGGTCGAGGCGGTCATATTGCGTGGCCACCCCGGTCGCCCGACTTAAATCCATTAGATTTTTTTCTTTGGGGCTATTTTAAAGAAATAGTTTACCAAGGAGAGAACAATAGCGAACAAGAACTACGACAAAAGCTCGAATTTGCTAGGGTACAAGTTACTAACAACAGAGGTGCATTCCGTAGGTTACGTAGGAATTTTATTAGACGGTGCAGATTATGTATTATGGTCAGAGGCAGGAATTTTGAGCATTTATTGTAAAATGTTTTGCTTAATAAAACAATTATTTCACAATCGTTGTTTTGTTTTTTCGTCCTAGAAAGATATTAGAGCCACTTATGGCCATGTGTAATACCTTTTCAGAATCCCTATTAAATGCGCCAAAACTTGTAATACAGGGTCACTTTTCGGTAGAGTATTTTTTTTTCACAGTGGGGTCCGAAGTAAATAAAAAGTTATGATTTGAGAAAAACAAAAATCGTAAAACTTAATGTTATCTTCGACACAACCAATAAACAACCATAAATAGCATGTCTAACGCAAGGACTGATCAGTACCAATCTAGTGAAAATTAATAAAAAAGATACAGGATGTAGATTTTTTCTAATTTTAATAAGAATTAGTAAAAAAAAAGTAAATTTTCTCATAAAAACAAAATAAATTATAACTCTGCAGGGGTTGACCTTAAGAACCTCCCGTAGAACAACTTTTTGCAGCTGGTGACCCCATCTAACCCCTAGTTGCGTTTGATCCACGACTTTTGGGCCACCCTGTATACATTTTTGTACAATATGGCGCCTAGTTGACGCCATTTTGAATTTTGATTATTATCATGTCCTAAGTAACACTTACAAGATTAAGGCAAATCAATTAAGAATCATCACGATCGGCCTACGCGTTTGTTCTCTACAACGCCACAGAGGCATATAGGCATATAGGCAAGCATATAGGCTGATAAACACATTACCCTCCTTTACGCTGTAGGATAAAAACTAAGACCGATATCTTGTGACGATTTCCTACGCTCAAATCCTTGAATTAATCAGCTGGTCATTGTTAATGATGGTGTCTAGTGCCTCAAGTTGGTATATAGTGGAACCATCCCAAAGCTGAGAAAATACTTCATACATTGATTTACTGGAGAGAGTACAGCGAAGAGCTACTAAAATGATCCTAGGTCTCAAAAATCACCCCTATGAATATAGACTCCAGCAACTTGGTTTAACAACCTTGGAACAGCGCAGACAAAGGGTGACCTAATAAAGACAAATAAGATTTTAACCGAGCATTATAACATAGACCTCTCCAGTAAACTCTTTCAGTTGGATACAAACAAGGTACTGAGAGGGCATTCCAGGAAACTGATCAAACATGCAGCAAGTAATCCCCGAAAACACTTCCTGTCGAACCGCATAACTAGAGTGTGGAATATGCTACCAGAGACAGTGATAAGTGCTCCCTCAATAAACTCTTTCAAAAATAGATTGGACAAACATTTTTTTAAAAAAAGTGCACAAAAGTGATATACACGTATCAGCTTAATAAGCTGCTCAGTGTATCAACAATAATATGATTTTAAACTATATTGGGATAGGACTATAATTACTGATAAAACTGTGCATTACAATAGACCGGATATCATGTTACACGACAAAAAATCTGATATCGTATTTCTCATTATTATTGCCGTTCCCAACACCCATAACCTAGCCTCCACTCACACTGAAAAAATAGCTAAATATACAGATCTGTCCGTTGAAATTAAATCACAATGGAAATATAAAACAGTAAAAACTACCAATTATAATTTCGACAACTGGCATTATACCCTGCACTCTCTTTACAAGTTTAGACACATTAGACATACATAAACTGACCTATTTGTTGCTGCAAAAAGCAGCAATACTTAACACCTGCAGAATTGTACGCAAGTTCCTATCAAAGAATAAAATGATAGTGCCTGTTTTTGCTTGGCCAAAAGCCCGTAAAAATAGAAGACATACCTCGGAAACGAGGGAATTAAAGAAAAAAAACATAAATAATAATAATACACTATACCTTTCCAGGAATGAAGCAGCAAAGTCCCAGGTCTATGAACTTGGAGTAAGTCATGTTGAGCATAGATATGCGGGTCTCTATGGATGTAAGGATGTCGCAGTGGCGTGAGAGGCTGTGGTATCTGAAATATATACATTTATAACAGTTATAGAATTGAGGAAAACTTTTATTATTTTTCGACCGACTTCAAAAAAGGAGGTTCTCAATTCGAATGTATTTTTTTTTGTATGTATGTTACGCTGTTTCTCCGCCAATTATGAATCTATTTTGATGATTTTTTTTGTTTGGTAGAGTATACTTCAAATGTGGTCCCATATACATTTTATCTAAATCAGTCAAGCCAAAACCGAAATATAAGCGATGAAGTCGGTTTTTTTAAGCTTTGCTTGCGTTTCAATTATTTGAATTTTGCTGCGAAAGTTAAAAAATGGTGTGCGTCAGAATGGCTGGTTGTCTGTGGCGTTGGTCTATGAGAGTTGATTCAAAAATTGCTATATAATTGCTTATATTTGCTTCATATAGTAAATAATTGCTACATAGGATATATATTTACAAAAAAAAAAATTTTTTTGACTAGCCATCCTGACGTTTGGTTGGCTGGTCACCTCCTAGTTTAAAGTCAAGCATGCTGAGTTTTCCGAAATATATTGCGTCAATAATTGCTACATATTTACTTCATTTATCTAATTTAGTTGTAACTTCAAACATTTGTTAAATAAAGGATGTAGCAATTATTTAAATTATCCCTAGGGAAAGTTCCTGATAAAATAATAAAGGCAAATATTTAGTTATGTAGGTGTCGGTGTAATCGCTTAGGCTCTGGTAACCGTGTACCTAAAATAATTAATGATTTACAAGAATCCGCAAATACTTTTATTAATGCTCAAGAACTTACAGAATGCCGGCGAAGTAAATGTAAAGGTGTCAAATCATTTAGTGTATCTTCGCGAGATCTTATTGCATTTGAATTTCATTCCAATCAATTTGTTTCAATAGATGATCCACCAACATCTCTTTTGTTAAAAAGATCTGAGTTTCATTTACTGTCAATAATAGAATTCGTGCCCCCAGTATGTGAAACACTAATTGGTCACTATAAAGCTCATTGCAGACGAAATTCACAATGGAAATGTTATGATGACGAATCGAAAAAAATTACGAAGAGTAAAAAGAAGCTAATTCCACATTGTATAATATATGCGAAAAAATTATGTAAAATAAGATAAATTAATAATTGAATATTTTTTATGTAAATTGTAATATTATTAAACTGAATCTTATGAACGACCTACATTTTGTTTTTATTATTTTATCAGGCGCTTTTCCTTGGGATAATTTAAATAATTGCTACATCCTTTATTTAACATATGTTTGAAGTTACAACTAAATTAGATAAATGAAGTAAATATGTAGCAATTATTGACGCAATATATTTCGGGAAACTCAGCATGCTTGACTTTAAACTAGGAGGTGACCAGCCAACCAAACGTCAGGAGGGCTGGTCAAAAAAAAAAATTTGTTTGTAAATATATATCCTATGTAGCAATTATTTATTATATGTAGCAAATATAAGCAATTGTATAGCAATTTTTGAATCAACTCTCATAGACCAACGCCACAGACAACCAGCCATTCTGACGCACACAAAAAATGGTGTTGTTAATTTTTTGTAATATTCCGAAACCTGTGATTCTTCGAATGTTAATGTGTAATTATAGTGGATTATTAACCTTTAAAACTTAATAAATGTGCATGAATGTAGGCAAATCATACAAAGTTAAAAAACGTGACTTTCGGCTTCGCACCAAAACTTCAATAGAAGTTCTAGTAAAATTTCTACCTTTAAATTTCTTTACTAGGGCATGACTTGACTATGACTTGACCTTGACTCTTTTACTTGACTTTGATTGTGACTAGGACTTTTAATATGAAACACGCTTGAAATGTATTATTACTTGACACTGGCTAAAAGCAAAAGATTGCGAAGCCAAATAAAAAAAAAGATCTCGCGAAGATACACTAAATGATTTGACACCTTTACATTTACTTCGCCGGCATTCTGTAAGTTCTTGAGCATTAATAAAAGTATTTGCGGATTCTTGTAAATCATTAATTATTTTAGGTACACGGTTACCAGAGCCTAAGCGATTACACCGACACCTACATAACTAAATATTTGCCTTTATTATTTTATCAGGAACTTTCCCTAGGGATAATTTAAATAATTGCTACATCCTTTATTTAACAAATGTTTGAAGTTACAACTAAATTAGATAAATGAAGTAAATATGTAGCAATTATTGACGCAATATATTTCGGGAAACTCAGCATGCTTGACTTTAAACTAGGAGGTGACCAGCCAACCAAACGTCAGGAGGGCTGGTCAAAAAAAAAAATTTGTTTGTAAATATATATCCTATGTAGCAATTATTTATTATATGTAGCAAATATAAGCAATTGTATAGCAATTTTTGAATCAACTCTCATAGACCAACGCCACAGACAACCAGCCATTCTGACGCACACAAAAAATGGTGTTGTTAATTTTTTGTAATATTCCGAAACCTGTGATTCTTCGAATGTTAATGTGTAATTATAGTGGATTATTAACCTTTAAAACTTAATAAATGTGCATGAATGTAGGCAAATCATACAAAGTTAAAAAACGTGACTTTCGGCTTCGCACCAAAACTTCAATAGAAGTTCTAGTAAAATTTCTACCTTTAAATTTCTTTACTAGGGCATGACTTGACTATGACTTGACCTTGACTCTTTTACTTGACTTTGATTGTGACTAGGACTTTTAATATGAAACACGCTTGAAATGTATTATTACTTGACACTGGCTAAAAGCAAAAGATTGCGAAGCCAAATAAAAAAAAAGTTATAGAGTTGAAAAATACTTTTTAAACTGACATGTCATAATACAATCACTCACATTATAATTATCGTTGGAAACAAGACAAATTGTCAAACATCATCCAGATATGGTTGACACACCTCCAGTTTGCTTGAAGCATTTCACTTCTGTGTTCATCATCCGTACTGCATAGGAGTGGAACACATTCCCCATCTTTTTGTTCCCCTTATAATCTGGTAGTCTTCAAGTTAAGAGTAAATAGGTATCTCCAAGGCAAGCATGCTACATCTTCAGCCGCATCGTCACACATCAGATGAGATAGTGGTCAAATGCTTGCCTATAGAGAATAAAAATACGTCATCTACAAACAATCAAACGCATTCTCACTCACAGCCCCACTGTTGTATTGTGGGTGCCGGATACATTTACATATCACACACACACACAATAACACCTAGAACCAGAAGCACAAATGTCCCTTGGAAAGGAATGCTCCTGCAGGATATCGAACCCAGGGCCCAGAACACAGAAGGCAGAGACCTGCCCACTGCGTTAACTGAGTCGTCAGATATAAATTCTTATAGAATAATATTCAACGTGTCTATGTCACAGAATACTTCACAATACCTATCTAGATACAAAGTCCATGCGTCTAGAATAATTATCTACCTACTAATATTACAAATAATTTCAATGATAACATTCTTATGCATACATATTTTTTAAGACGCATAATGATATGTTAAATGATTATGAGATCCATATTGATCATATGCAAATTAAGTTACCTGACTACTGTTTGTAAATATTATTATTGAAGAAACAGGACTTATTTCATAGAGTGAAGCAAGATTTCTAACTCTCGTTCTAGTGTTCGGCGAGTCAACAGCTCCTGAGGATGCCTCATGTAGAGGCAAAACACGTGTCGAACAGGGTTCGGCGAGAGCAGAGGCCTCGGCGAGAGCAGAGGCTTTGGCGGAGTTCCCACGATACTAATTCTAACTTTCACACCCCTATAACACTAACTTTCACGTCGTGCGTGCAGGCGTATGTTGCATCCTGCTTGATGCTTAACAACCTTATCGGGATTAACAATTAATATAATAACTTTGACGTTATGAATTTCAGAAAACTAACGCCTGATTCAATTAATTTTCCCAAGATATCTAAGTTAACTTAAATGATTCACGTCCGTCTGTCAGAGATATTTCAGCCATATAAGCGAATAACTTCAAATTCTCAGAGAATATGTAAAACTGTAGCCCAAAGCCAAAAACAGCAATTAAAATTGTTTTATGTTTTCTCTTTCCATGTATGGTATTGTTGAAAAGGGCTTTCCAAAATGAATAGGAAACCATTTATTTTGGAAAATAACAACAAAGCTTGTGTGTATGTATGTTTGTTTTCTTTTTACGCTGTAATGACTGAATGGATTTGGATTGACGTACAATTCAAATTTCATCAACAATCATGTGAAGTGACTTTACCTGCGTTCTGACTCCCGCCTTGGCAGCTGAGCCTTGACATTCTTCAGAGCAAGTGCATGTCTCCGCTCTATCATGAGAAACCCTCGGTTCAGCGTTTTCATGCACACATCATTAAAAGCTCGGGAAACCTGGAGTAACATTTATAAAATTTTATAGATACAATTTTGAACTCGAACTGCCTTTTGGCTTAGTTGTGTGAGCATTAGCCTTCTAAGCAGGGGTATCGTGTTTAATTCCCGGCGGGAACACAAGTTTTCTCCCCAAAGAATATTTATGTTTCTGGTTCTGGTTGTGGTTGTGTGTGTGATGTGAATGTTTCTGGCACCCACGACACAAGTCATAGAACTTAGTGTGAGGCTGTGAGTGAGAAAGTGTTTATGATATATTAATGTTTATATCTGTGCACTGTGAAAACAATTAGGGCTAAATAAATATCATTTATTTAATTTCAAACACAGCCTCAGAAGTCTGAGTATGTAGTATTACATATATAGACAGTTACTTCATTTACATTTACTACATTCATATAGCTAATTATAAAAGTAAGGTACGATCAAGATGTACGTAGGTATTCTTGTAGGAGTTAATTATCACGACAAATAAGCGGCTATTTATAGATTTTACAGAGATGCATTGTAGAGTAAATCCTTTTGTCAGCTTTGTTCTATTCTTACTAGAAGGAATTATAACACGACCAAGAAAATAGACCCTAAGATGCTGAAACACACACTAGAACAACCTTTTTATTAAGTCGTTTGGAAAGGGACTTAATTATCCGTACTTTAAATGAAAATACTTACAATTCTGCTTTTAGCGATTTCATCGTAAGTTAGGAATGAAAGAACATTCTCTATCATAACTACTGGAAGGTCCATTAAATCCATGATGGCGAGATAGAGAGAACACCATAAAATCAAATAAATTCACATGCACGCACAAATAATGCCAATAAAACAAATAATTCTGAATTCAATAACAACAAAGTGGTTTTCTCTGGAAGGATTCCATCATCAATCGAGTTTGGAGTCTACGCGACTATTTCAGTCGCACTTTGACGATACATTCAAGGAAAAACGAGACAGAAAATAATCGAAATGTTTTGGTTTTGATAGCGCTAGAGATGGGGTAGTGGTATTTAAATTCAATTTGTTTGCTTACAATGTCAAAAAATACTACGTCAAAGTATAGTATGATTTGCAATGAATGAAACCAAATTGACATTAATAAAATATTGCAATTGCAAAGAAATAAAAACTTATTATTGTACTTACAAGTCAATTTAATAATTCACTTGGTTATACAACGTATATTCAACGAATTAAAAAAATAATAAATATCTAAAGTTCATTTTTAGATCCTTTATATAGCCATACTGTGAACTCTGCAACTATCAAGAAAATCTAGTCATGCCACATCTTCGGCCGCATCTTAGCTTTCCATCAGGTCACATAGTGGTCAAATGCTTGTTTATCGAATATAAACAAAGTAAAAACAAAAATTGTCATATCTGCCACACACAACTTTAAAATAAGAACCTACGTTCCTAAAGGTTTCAAATAAATTGCTGTGTTGTTAGAACTTTAAGCAATCGCTATATAACAATACAAGAAAATTAAAGGCTAATTACTTTGTAATAGCGTTTCTATTGTTAGAATCGACAAGAAGTTGAGGTTATTGACTAGAGGAGACTAACCTAGAACTGTTATTACTGACATATGAAAGTTAACTAACAAGTGCCATTATTAATGCAAATCATTAAAACTTATTCAATAGTTAATCTATTTATAATATATTATTATCAATGTAACAAAACCAACTTTAGAAGTATTTCTAGTTTGTGCAACACTAATTGTGTTGACATCGCAACTACAGTCGGTTAATAGCGCCATCTAGTATCAGTAAAATAAACATTTCTACTATCTACAAACATAGATGGCACTACTAGTACTATCACATCCCACTATTATTAGAAATGCGAAAAAAAATGTGTACGTTTATTTTCTGTTAAATGTTTCCGGCACCCACGATACAAGTCTTTGAACTTGTGTGGGGCTGTGAGTATGAATGCGTTCGTTTGTTTTTGTTATCAGAAAAACATGTTAGGAACTACATGATATAATTCCTCCACGCCCTTTTTAGCATCTAACAACAAGACAAACTTCTTCAATTTATGGTTGACATACCTCCAGTTCGCTCGAAGCGTTTCGCTTCTACGTTTATCATCCGCAAAGCGATGGAGTGGAATTCATTGTCTGCGTCGTTGTTCCCTGAACGGTACAATCTGGGTGTCTTCAAGTCTAAATCAAAGTCGTATTTACATGGGCTCCAAAGAGGTACTCTTGAAAGTCAATGACACTACTGCCAAATTCGCAAAATTACAGTCATCTCGAAAAGAACCTGGCAAGAAACTCGGCGGCGCATTTTATCATTATTAAATAATTCTTAAACACTAGTATATGCATGAGTTATATTAACCTAGGTATATCTATATTATGTAGTCGCTAGAAACCGCTTGTGCAGTTTGCCTCCATGCATCCTTGTCATTAATGTTGTCAATCGTTTCATAATAAGCTTTCTTAATCATGCCCGTTTTATTACAGATTTGAACTTTCCCAGTGGCAATTCAGTTACAATTTTAGGAATTTTATTGTAATTTTATTGCGACTGAAAATCAGTGACTAAGGTCTAACCTTAGTCGTATGCTGAGTCGTAACCCATATTCATGACACTCACAACATTCCACAATTCTTATTCTTTTATTTCTTTTGCTTTTGATTATTTTGTTTGTATATGTCTGTGTATTTTTTTTTTTGCTTTTTGTTTGTAGTGTAAATGTTGTGTGTCATAAATAATACATGTATTTTCTTTCTTTCTTTCTTTCTAAAATGTAACCCAATTAGCCATAAATTATTGATTCGTTTTGCTTAATCTAAATGCGCGCACTGTAATTTTATGCTTATATCTAGTATTAAGATTGTGTACGTTGCTTCTTAATTTATATTAATCAATATTTTTGCGAACATGCATAATATTTTCAAAGATGTAAAGCGAAGGCATAGTAAATATGCCTATTTCTTTAAAGAATTCCCTGAGTGATTCGCGCGGACCTATATCATATATTGCACGAACCGCCCTCTTTTGCAGAATAAAGATAGTTTCAACATGGGCAGCAGATCCCCATAGCAAGGACAAATATTAAAACAAAAAACGAAACGCATTCACACTCACAGCCCCATACTAAGTTCAAAGATTTGTATCGTGGGTGCCGGAAACATTCATATCACACACACATTACACCCAGAACCAGAAGCAAAAATATACCTTGGGAAAAAATTAGTGCTCCTGCCGGGAGTCGAACCCAGGACACACGGCGCAGCGGGCGTACACCTGTCCACTGCGCCAACTGGGTCGTCAACTATCTATATAGGTAACTAACGATCCAAAAATTAACTGCCTGGAACTTGGCAGGCTTAAAAAGTTCATGGTAGCCCTGCTGGTTGTTATTGTGTATGTGATGTATGTGTGAATGTTTCCAGCACCCACGACACAAGTCATACTACTATACTCATTGCCCGCGTCTTTGTTTCCTGAGCGGTATAATCTGGCAGTCTTCAAGTTGAGAGTGAATTAGTATCTTCTAGGCAGCCATGCTACATTTTCGGCCACATCGTCGCTTTCCATCAGGTGAGATAGTGGTCAAATGCTTGCCTATCAAACATAAAAAAGTCATCGAACTTAGTGTGGGGCTGCGAGTGTGAAAGTGTTTGTTTATAATTAAAAAATCACTTTTTTCAACTTGTATGGTTTGCCTCTACACAAGCACGTTCAAGAACTATTAACGGTTAATCGTTTGCCGCTATTTCCATCTTCACACTCAAAGAATCACTATTTTTAAAAAATAATACAAAATCTAATAATAATATAAAGCCAAAACAATTTCCTTATTATTGGCAGTAAGTTGTATAGTGAAGAAATATGTTCCACTATCTATGGGCCAATTGCCTATGTTCTAAAACTATATACATCCATACAGCAACAACCTAAGTAACTTACAAGGCATCAAGCTTATAGGTAACTCAAGTGCTCAAGCCTTGTACCAGTGAGTAGCGTTTCCATCATGCTGGTGGCATTGCCTCTGCATTGCAATGCTAATACGTTGAGCCAAATAAGTTTTAAGCCAATTTGATCGCGCATCGCCTCGACCAGGCGCTCTGATAGATTTTTAATAAAACGATTGACTACATTAATGACAAGGATGCATGGAGACAAAGTGCACAAGCGCTTTCTGACGACTACATAATATAGATATACCTAGGTTAATATAATTCATGTAGTGTTTAAGATTTAAAAATATATATATATAAGTGCGCCGCCGAGTTTCTTGCCAGGTTCTTTTCAAGGTGGCTGTAATTTTGCGCATCTGGCATTAGAGTCGTTAGTTTGAGTGCCTCTTTGGGGCCTATGTTGGCCACTTCTTTTGTAAATAACTCTTTCAGAGTTGTCGCGGTACGCCTCTGGAACTCACTCCCAGTGGACATACGGAAATGTCTCACAAAGAAAATTTTAAGCGTCTGGTTCGAAAACACTTTCTAGAAGTCATTCAAGGTTGAACCGTTACACTAAAAACCGTTATAAACATCGAATTTATAGGTACTATTTCTCTTGTATATGTAATTTATATAGAATATTTTATATATATATAAATATATACGTATAATATTGGAATGTATGTATCATATGATCTGTTGTATGTTTGTTTATGTATTGAATTCTAAAAGTTTTTGCGTAATAATATACATGTTTTATATTAAGTTTATGTATTATATTTTCATATACACATATATATATTCTTAAAATTAAGTTTAGATTTCTGAACCTTTTCTTTATTGTATAGCTTCATTTATTGCACGCCGATATATCTCCTGAAATAGCAGGATGACTGGCAGAAAATGCTGTTGCATTAAGTCCTCCTATGTACATAGTATTTGTGCATGAAGTTTTTAAATAAATAAATATGTGAATAATCGATTTTGATATTGAATACTATCCAATTTAAACAAAATGGACATAATAAAACCATAACATCAAAACACCAAAATGACTGTATTAACCAACAAATAACGCTATCTTAAAGTCGGAAGATCACAATGTTTCTTCCTCACATGAAAACGTAACGAAGTGTTATATTTTGTAGCAAATGGACACACCTCACATTTAAACCTTTTTTCTGTCGCATGTTTGTACTTATGTTGCACCAAATTCGCTGGTAATATTGTAGCATAGTCACATTTATCGCAAGAATATCGCTTTTTACCCGTAGAGTGCGCTTCCTCATGATATTTCAAAATATACTTATTCATCGTTTGGAAAGGACAGCTAGCGCATTGAAGTTTTACTCCAATATCAACGTGTTTCCTCTTATGTTTCATCATTGCATCTTCGTAAAACGTTTTGTATCTACAACCGTTGAAGTCACACTTCAGAGTCGCAGCGTTTGTATGTCTCAGCATGTGCTGCGTCAGACTAACTTTGCTTTTACTAGTAAATTCACAATATCTACAAGTCATATCTGACTCTTCATGCGCTTTCATATGCTTTAAAAGGTCGCCTCTCGGCATGAGTTCTCCACATTTTTGACACTGAGTTTCTTCCATCGTATGATGAATTTGCTCGAAGTGGACTTTCAATTCTTCCCAAGTAAGGAACTCATCATCACACTTTGTACAATGAAACGTTTCCTTAATGTCCTTCTCTTCCTTCTTTATCACAATGACTGTGTTATCTATATGTACGGTGTTAATATGCTTGCACAATTCAAATTCGTTCACAAACTTCTCTGCACATTTATCGCATGCATGAGTCTTACACTCATCGACATAAGTATTAGGATGTTTAAAAATGAGATGGCGCCTGTAACTTTCTTTAGACTTGAACGATTTCCCGCAGAATTTACACGTATAGGAAGCTTGTAGATGCACCCTCATGTAGTGAGGTTTGAGCTGTCGTTTATCAAAGAATCCTTCGTTACATATATTACAAAAAACAGTCTTATCCGCTGCTATTTTGTGCGTACACCGTAAATGCTTCGCAAGACCACCTTTGCTTGCGAATATGAGTCCACACAAATTACATTCCTTAATAACTTTTGTATGTGAATGATTTAAGTACAATTCTTTCGATGCAAACTGTTTGCTACACACTTCACAGTACGTCCCCGAGTCATGTTTTCTCCTAACATGGCGTTTTAAACTCTCTACTTTATCGTATGATAGATTACACAGCTTGCATTTCAATCTAAAGTCATTAGTTAGCGCATTGTGCTTTCTTCTCATATGCAACTTTAAGTACATTAACGATGAGAACATCAACGGGCAGTGGCTACAAGTGATTTCCCCCGTCTTTTCATTAGTAACACTATTCTTCAACACTTCATCTGTTTCAGTCTTCTCTTTCTGCACATCGTCTTCCTCATCCACTTGATGCTTTCTCTGTATATGGCGGGAGTATGTTTCTCTTCTGCTGAACATTTTGGAACAGAATGGACATGTGTACCATTGATTAACTCTAGGTATAGGAACACCAGCGTGCTTTCTCCGTCTATGAACAATCAAGCTGGCATACTTGTCATAAGTCAACCCACAGTCTTCGCATGCGTGTTTGAATGTATCTTCATAAGATCCATGCTTTCTCCGCATATGCATGCGTAATCTGGATATACCTTTAAACACTAGAGCGCAAATATCACAGGCCCTTTCTAGCATATCATCTTGATTTGAATCCGGTCCATGCTTTCGTCTCATATGAGCGACTAGACTGTTCTTAGCGTCGTATGACATCCCACAGTGATCGCATATATGTTGGAAGTATCGTCGAAACCGTTTATGCTTCCTTTTCTGATGCATTAATAGAGTTCTAGGGTTTTTGAAAACTAAATGGCACACTTTGCAGAAGTGGTTGTGAGCTGCTTCGCTGTCCAGACCTGTTCCAGGTTCGGTTTTTGGCTTAACATCTTCTAATTTGACTTTATCATTTATGATACTCTCGAAGGTGAGAAGCACAGCTCCTCTGTTCTGCTCCTCTAGTTTCACTATGGGTTCTAGGGGCATATCGTCGCCGTGATGTGGCTCGTAGTCATTGGATTCAAACTGGAAATTCAATGTATAACTGTTACATATACTGTGAACTGCTTGTTGGCTAAATTGGGTGAGCATTCGCCTTCTATATGCAGGGATATCGGGTTCGATTTCCGGCAGGAACACAAGTTTTCCCCATGGATAATTTGTGTTTCTAGTTCTGGTTGTTATTGTGGGAATGTTTCCGGCACCCACAACACAAGTCCTCGAACTTAGTGTGGGGCTGTGAGTGTGAAAGCATTTACGTTTATGTTATATACTGCTTTAATACTTAAGATGATAAAATAAAGATTGGGCACCCTAGAAGTAGATAATTAAACGCAAGCAAAGCTTAAAAAACCGACTTCATCGCTTTATCTTCGGAACTTTGATCAGATTAGATTTACTAAACACGCATTATTGACGATAATTCAAGAACTACTGATCACATCTTGATCAAATTTAAATGGGACCAATTGGAAAGCAACATCATTAAAACAAAAAAAATAAAAAAATATACAGTCGACTTGAGTCACCGCTTATATTTTGGTTTTGGCAGGACCGATTTTGGTAAAATTTATATGGGACCACCCCTGAAGTGTAATTTACCAAACAAAAAACATCATCAAAATTGATTCCTAATTGGCGGAAATATCGCGTAAAATACATACAAAAAAAACATACATTCGAATTGAGAACCTCTTTTTTTGAAGTCTGTTAAAAGTAGCTCTCAACGTATTGCTTGAAACAGTGAATTCTGAGTATATAAAAAATTTCGAGTGACGAAAGAACAACAGACGGAACGACGAACAGAGCTGACGTTGTTGGAACTATCTACTCAAAAGTGCTTAGGACTCAATCTTGATAAACCTAGTTATGTATAAAATTTAAAAGTGAACCTTATCTTCTGACTAATTGGATTCAATGTGTCGTGTTATATAATATACTAGCTGACCCGCCTGGCGTCGCCCGGGGAAACAAAATCTTACACATAAAAGCTTTCACACTCACAGCCCCACACTAAAAGTACTATAACTTGTGTCGTGGGGCCGTAAAGATTAACACCACACACACAACATTGACGTCAAACCCAGAACTAGAAACATAAACTATCCGTAGGGAAAAAACTTGTGTTATTGTGTTCCCATCGAGTTTCAAACCCATTGCTTTGAAGCTTTGAACGCGCACCTATCTACGCCAGTGGGTACTTCAAAGTTCTAAAATTACCCACCCTGCGTCGCCCGGTAAAAAAATATACTCATAAACACTTCCACATTCACAGTTCTGGGGGCTGAGTCACCCACGTCCGTAGGAGGATACCCCTTAAGTCTGACTCCCTACACGTGGTCCCCGGGTGGTGCTAATCAGGTGACATTTGAGAGGTGGTAGAGCATTTTGTGAGTTGCTCGCCTGGCTTGCTACCAGAGTAGCTTACCACCATCAAGTTGAAAGTCTGCCGTCAAGCCAAATACGGTGTTCCGGCAGTTATCCTTGAGAGCCTGCGTATTCCAGGTCTAGTGTGTTTACCGATCGATCACATCGCCACTTACCATCAGGTGAGATAGTGGTCAAACACTAGACTGTCACAAATAAAAAAAAAAAAAAAAAAAAAGTTCTACACTAAATGACTTGTAGCGTGGGGCCGTACCTAAACGTCCAATAGATATTTACACAACAATCACAACATATTGAAAACCAGGAACACAAATTTCCCGTGGGGAGAAAACTTCTGTTATCATCGGGAATCGAACCCGCTGCTTTAAAGACGAACGCGCACTCATCTACGCCAGCGAGCAGTTCAAAGTTCAATGATAAGTTATAACTTATAACCGACAAAAGAAATATAAAACAGTCGAATCTGTATCCTCCTTCTTATGTAAGTCGGTTCAAAACAGAAGCACGCCGGATTACGCAGCAACTGTTACTAATTCTGTGACCCACCGTTCTATCAGTCACCCTCAAATAAACTTAACGATTTATCCTAGACTACAGTTCCAAATTATATGCAGAAAAGAGCAAATTGCATCTACGTGAACTACGTAAGCCGATGAAATAAGTTTTTTTGAAAAGGTTTAATATCAAATACCTACTCAAAAGCAGCCAACAAAACAGAAGCCGCTATTTTTTGTGCAGGAATTCGTAGTACGTGTTGATACGTTTCAGACCCGTCATCCTCCCGTAAAACTAATTTCACGATTTCTCATAGACTATTTATCCAAATCATATGCAGTAAAGAGCAAATTGTATCTACATGAACTACGTAAGACGATGAAATAGTTTAATTGGATAAGGATTAATGATGTATTGCTTGAAATCACTTCGTGAATAAGCCATTTTTTCCCGTAAAATATAAAGGATAAAAAATGGTTATTGTGGGTTATCCTTAAGAGACAGACATATACCATCGCGGACTTTTTTGTTGACCTTTATTAGGTGCACAATACTGTAGTACATTATTTTCATTTATCTCGTTGGGTTCAGCCAGCGTTTGCAATGTAAGCGCAAAAAAATGTGTTTATTTACGACATCACATTAGAAACCTCTAAATTTATCAGTGTTTCTCTACAATATTATGTATGTATTATACAAATAAACCTTCCTCTTGAACTCTATCTATTAAAAAAACCGCATCAAAATCCGTCGCGTAGTTTTTAAGATTTAAGCATACATAGGGACGGACAGACAGCAACAGCGACTTTGTTTTATACTATGTAGTGATGATTCTACTGTCTCCACAAAAAAGGAGGAGGTACTCAAGTGGACTGTGTGTTACCTTAAAACTTCTTTACACGTGAAGCAATTTAGAATTTTTTTTTTCGTTTGACAGATTTTGCTTTCCTATTCGTCCAATTTAAATTTGATCAAGATCTGATCAGTAGTTCTTGAAATATCGTCAATAATGACTATTTTGTGGACTACTTTGACGATGTTCTTGTTTATCCAACTTCAAAAGTTACCTCATAACTTCTTTTGTTGTGAGCCGATTTTAATGTTTTTTTAATTTGAAAGCTGGTGCTTTTCATGTGGTCCCATTGAAATTGATCAAAATCTGATACCTAGTTTTTAGTTATAGTCAATAATGCGTGTTTAATACATTAAATCTGATCAAGGTTCCAAAGATAAAGCGGTGAAGTCAGTTTTTTAAGCTTTGCTTGCGTTTAATTAACTATGTTTACTGATCATTAGAAATATATTTGTTTGATTAATAATAATAAGGAAAATGTCCTTTTTCTCACCCTTTATTTTAACTTCTTTTTACTAAAAACTAAAAGATGTGTCCTCAACCAGTCACACCAAATGAATTACACTCTTACTCATTGGTATATTTTTTCGCATTGAGTTACATTTTTACTGGTTGTTTTTGAGAAGAATTATCAGTGAGTTACACTAGCATAGTGAGACTCGGTGGGAAAAACAAATCCCAACAAATCACAGAGTAACTCGTTTAGTGTGACTGGTTGGGAACCTTTTTTAAATAATATATTAAATAAATAATATCCTACATCCTACTTTTTTCACAGTTGGGTTAAAAGCCCACATACTTACATCATTAAAATCCAAGTCCACTTCAATATTCTCCACCTTTATGGTAACTTCAGGATCCATACACATAGTCATCCCTATATCTGGATCCAGAGCAGTTATATCCGGTTCCCTCACAACCCCTAGTTTCTCTTCTATATCTTTAAATGGATCCACTTGTTTTTTCTTCTTTTTTTTCTTTTTCTTCTTTATTTCATACGACATCTCTTCTTCTGGTAAGAAACTGGTAGGATCTTTCCGTCCGTCTTTTTCTTTTTTTATTGACGCTTCCGGCACGAAAGACATTTCGATTATTTGATTTTTCTTAGTTATTCAACTTTAAAAGTATAATCTGAAATATTTAAATTAAAACAAATTTTATCCACTTCACAGATATAACATGTTTTTATTATTCTTAAAAAATTTGCAGTAATTGTTTAATAAATAGTACTAATAACTAGGACATAAAGTACCTTCGTGAACCTCTGTCCTCATTTTTTCATATTTTTTTCGTTTTTCTTATTAAAAATGAAGGATTTTTATAGTGAATTTAAAATGCCAAAATAAAACAAATTATTGTTTTTTTGAAACAGCATATATTCTAGTTGGTTCCATTTCTTTTGTCAAGTATTTATGGAACTATTTCAGTCATGGTTTCAATTATTACAAGTATTCGAACTTGGTGTGTGGCGGCGAGAGTAAAAGTGTTTTCTATTAAGACATACATTACTGATCATGTTTTAAGTTAGAATGTAAGTTTGAACTGCCCGTTCCCCTTTGGCTCAGTTTTGGGTTGGACTCCCAGTGGAAACACAAGTTTTCAATCCAAGGGAAATTTGTGTTTCTCGTTCTGGATGTGATTGTGTGCCTGATGTGAGTGTTTCCAGCACCCACAACACTGAATGTAGAAGCGAAACGCCTAAAGCGAACTGAAAGTTCATAAATGGATGACATGATACTAACTTATTCTTGTACTTAGATAGTTATAATCTTCGAACATAGTATAGGGCTGTGAGTGTGTGTGTAAAAAAAAAGTAACAATTCGGCTCAAGACTATTTAATTTCTCTACAACCAACTATAAATTAAAATTAAATACTTGACTTAAATCATGACTAGCAACACGTAAAGCCTGTTTTAATATATTCAGTAGATCCTCTCAAGGATAGATTTGATGTGTATTTATGATAGTTGAACATGAAAAAGTTTCAAGCTTGACTTATTTACTAAGGGAGTAATGTAAGCGGATTAACGATAGTGGCCATATGAAAAGAAGAAAATTAAAGCATGCACAGAAAAATTACACGTCATATCGACGGTATAATACGTACTTTTGTATGTACTCATAGATTATTTTTATAACATTTTATTATAACTAACTTCACAACATAAACACAACGCTCGAGTTTCAAAGTTAACAACAGTAGGCAACAATTAAATTCCAATTTATTTATAGAAATAATTTTAGGGACTAATCATTGCTGGAGAAAAAATCAATATTTAATAAATTCATAGAAATACATAACCAAAATGGCCTGACATTTTTCATGATATTATTATGACATTTTATTCAATGTTGTCACACTTTAAAAATTACTCCCTACTAATATTTTTTTTACCATGATTTTACTTTATAAAAAAATACTAGTTATCTGCGGCTTTGCTTGCTTTTTATATTTATTTGATTGCAATGAAAATATAGATATAGTGAATATCTGGGAAATATAAATATTTGGATATCAAATGAAAGGAAATGCTAAGTAAACGAATACGAGTTTTAAAAAAAATTTGCAGTAAAAAAAAAAGCTTTAAAAATAAAATCAACTTTTACTATCAACTTATAACGTCACTAGCCATGTCCTGCAGCTTCGCCCACGTTTATCAAGTTAAAAAGTAGTTAATCCTAGGTATAAGCTTTATACATTCCAAATATCATTCAAATCCGTTCAGCCGTTATAGCGTGAAGAGAAAACAAACATACTTACACAAATACACAATTTATAATATTAGTGTGATCTGTTGCAGGTATATTGTCAGGGCCGTGATATTATAATTTCTCGAGTGTGATAACAACTTAAATTATTATATAATATTTAACTCAGTTTCATTTATTTATCTGTCTTCCTATATACCTTGTCATTATCATACATTTATTTACAGATAGGTTATAGGATAGGCAAATATTTAACAACTGATGTTAAGTGACGATGCGGTCAATAATGGAGCACGTTTGCCTAGAAAATACCTATCCACTCTCGACTTGAAGACACCAAGATTGTACTTATCTGGGAACCAGTGAGCGGAACACAGACTCTGGCAAAGAGTTCCACTCCTTTGCATATCGTTGTTTAGTCATTGATACTAACAAGCGAAGTCAAATTTAGTTAGAACCTACTACTAAGTTCAAATACTTTTATCGTGGGTACCGAAAGGGCACACACATTTACACCCAGAACCAGAAACAGGAAAGTCCCTTGACAGCAAACATTTTGCTATTTCGGGGAATTGAACCCAGGATCTTTATCATTATTATTAGCCATAACGAGTGAGTACAGCATCTAGTAAAAGAAGTAAATGTGCTGCAGCGACAAAGTGTCGGGGAGCTTAAAACCCTTGACTATATTTTAACAATTCTAGTATGTGGAATTACAATGAGGGCATCACGTTTTAATTTGCCACTAATCCAGCAACGACGATTGGCTACTTGTGGCATTGCCACTAGAAGCCAATCGTCGTTGGCGCCAACTGGTGGGCATAATAACGATAGCTCTCATTAAACTGAAACTGACCTGTGATTTTTTTAAGTATTGACAATTTACCGTATTTTTTTTTTTATTCAATGCAGGCAAACTTTTGACCACTATCTCACCTGATAGCAAGCGACGATGTGCTCGACGATGGTGCAAGCTTGCCTAGATGATAGTGATATATATATATATAATATTATATATATATGTATATATATATATATATATATATATATATATATATATATATAATATTCAAACCATGATAGTGTGTCGTCGTAGTAAGTCTTCAATGAATAAACGTGGTTTCGTGTCCGCCACGGACCGGGGCTTCCAATGAAGGTAACAATGTTTTGAAATCCATTGAGTTGTGGGATCACACAGTTCGAGGGTAACATTTCTACATGGCAATTTGAAAATAAAACTTAGAAACCTAAGTTTTACCTCGAAAGAAAAAAAGTGGCGTTGTAGATTTTGTATAATTTTACAAAACCTGTAATTCTTCGGGTGTTAATGTGTAATAATGGTGTATTATTAACCGTTAATAATAATCATTTTTTATTCTTGTTATCACCTTCGGCCACAAATTCACTTACCATCAGCCCCCTAATTCAGAACCATACGATAACTCCGTTACGATTTGATTAGTTATAATTATAATAGAACAATAAAATATATTTTCAAAGAGAAAGGTATCCAATCGTATCGATTCGGAAAGCTACCGAAACGTTCTGATGGGCTGAAACGTTCTCGGGGCTGATGAGATAGGGGTAAGCAAAAAACGAAACATTAAATACTATATATTATTTCCGTCACGTAAGTTTTTAGGTGTTGCTTTACAAACCGTCGATTTGTTTCCTATCTCGATGGGTGTTGATTACGTTAAGGGGAACGGAGTTTTTGTTACAATGTCAGTTACATTCTTTGTGTTACTGTCAAAAAGAGCGAAATTCGCAGCGACCAATGAAGTTCTATTAATAGAAAGTGTCTATTTACTTTACTTTACTCCTGTACTCCATCTCCAAATAGACATTCTCTCTCTGTGGAAAAAAAATTGTAACTAATAAATAACCAAACCAAACTACAAGAAATAATACATTTTCGGTGAATGCATTAGGAAGTTTTAATTATGTTTTTAGGACTATTAAAACGCTGTGCCACTCCAAAAAGTTTGAGGACTCTAAGGGCTACAGTTCCCCCACAAATCCGAGCATTTCACGTGACTACTAGTACGAATATTTTTTTCTTATTTAATATGTGTATAGAAACAATTAAAAATAAAGTACTCCTATTTTAATTCAGGTCTTAGGCATGGAGAATATGAATGGCAAGATCCCAAGTCTGAAGAAGAAGTGTAAGTATTTATGTCGCGTTACTTACACCATTTGAAAAGCTAGAATTTCTGGACCGATTTTTAAAACATCAAAAAATGCACGATAACAAAACTATTTTCTTATAAATTTGGTATGGAGCTGCTCTTTTGATTATACCCATGTACGGATGAATGAAACTTGAGTTAGTTATTCTGCCTGTGAATGTTCCTGGTCCGAAAAAGATTGGAAAAATTGCAAATTTTAATGTCATATCTGGCTTTGGGCCGTAGTTTTACATATTCTATGAGAATTTGAAGTCATTCGCTTATATGGTTTTTTTTGGTTTTATGTTTTTTGACGGACGGACGGACAAAGTTCTGAACATCCCAAGTAAACTAAGACATCTCGCTTCGCTTGATCAATGATAAATTGATACTACTAAATAAAATTAAGAGTGAGTGGAGGGAGCACCTGGCTCCACCGGTCCCTGGATAGTGGACCGCCCAGTCCTTCGGAGGTGGGTGTGGCGGCAATTTGAGTCACTGACCTTCCGATTGGTGCAGGTGCTTTCCGGACTCGGATGTTATTTTTTTTTATTTGTGACAGGCTAGTGTTTGACCACGATCTCACCTGATGGTAAGTGACGATGTGATCGAAGCTGGTAAACACACTAGACCTGCCACGAATGTGGGGCGCCGGAGGATACGGCGATCCTAATGTGACCCTCTCACCGAGGGTTTCATATATTATTTTTAACCAATAATTTTGTACTTTTCAGTGTTAACATAGTATACATAGACAAAGATGGCAACAAAACAAAAGTAAAAGGCAAAGTCGGGGACAACATTTTATACTTGGCACATAGATATGAAATTCCTATGGAAGGTATGTATCTAGTAAATGCTTGTATGGATGATGTCTGTAAATCAGAATAACTAGTGTGCCCTGAACTGACTGAAAACTTGAGGTCAATTGCTTATAACTTTTATATTAATGATATTTTTTAGATTTTGTATTTGTTGTTCAAGTACAGGATACAACTGATATATATTATATGTGATGGTTCATCATTGGTGATGACAAACTATTTAAGTCCAAGTTGCAGAGCCTCAGTTTTCGTCGTAAGGTAGCTAGCCTATTGGTGTTCTATCGCTTACATTTCAGAACATGTGCACTCGAATTACATCAGTTGATTCCCCCATGCTGTTTCTAATTGGACCACAAGACGATCTGACCATCGTCATCCATTTATGGTTGACATACCTCATCTCCACTTGAAGCATTTTACCTCTACATTTATCATCCATACAGAGTAGGAGTGGAACTCAATACCCACGTCTTTATTCCCTGAACAGTATAATCTTCAAGTCTAGAGTGAATAGGTATCTTCTAGGTAAGCATGCTACATCTTTGGCCGCATCATCACTTTCCATCAGATGAGATAGCAGCCAAATGCTTACCTATCCAGCATTAAAAAAAGTATCAGCTTTAAAAGTGTAGCAATTTTTTAATAAAACCTATGGACAGAATAGGTCTAAAATCGGTGACTGGCAGCCTACCAAACTGTTTAAAACTAACACAGATGATTAAAAAACAATATTTTGTACTCTACTTGCAAAGCTCTTTTCAGTGATATGGGCGGAAAAAAATTATTTGCCAATTTTAGGCTAGTTTTACATATTCACTGAGAATTTTTTGTTATTCGCATAGGGAACAAACATATTTACACACAAGCTATCCGATTTATAATGGATGAGTGCCAAAACCAGAGCCAGGGCAAATGCTTGCATATATTAGACTACTCACTGGCATAGTTGGTTACATGCCTGCATTCTAATTTGGGGGTGCCAGGTTTGATTCCTGGTAGGAACATACATTTCCTCCCCAAAGAAAGCTCAGGTTCTGGTTGTAGTTTTTTTTTTATTTTTAATGCCTGATAGGCAAGCATTTGACAACAATCTCACCTGATAGAAAGAGATGATAAAAATAATAAATGTGTTAACGTTTGTGTGTGTGTGATGTTAATGTTTCTGGACCTACATTACAAGTTTTAAACTTTGTTTGGGGCTTTGAGTGTGCTAGTCTATCTTCATAATGAATTTTTATCTGAACCAGTTATAGAAAGTTAGTCAAATGTACAAACACACACACTTTCCCATTTATAATGTTACCATGACATTCTATTCCAGGAGCATGTGAAGCCTCCCTGGCTTGTACGACATGTCACGTGTACATACCACATGATTACCTAGACCACCTACCACCGTCGGAGGAAAAAGAGGATGATTTATTAGACATGGCACCGTTTTTGAAGGAAAACTCTAGGTTAGGTATGTAGGAAAGATTTATTAAATGTTTGATCACCTACGTTCTTCGTCATTGAAATGTTTAAAATTAGCACGCCGCAGCAAAATGTGTCTGGTACCATACAAAATATTTCCATCTTACTAACCTACATTTTAAGCAAATAAATGATTATGAAGATTGCTATCACTATTTCTAATTAAGTTAAGCTGTAATTGGTATATTTTGTGGATTGAGCATGCTGCCCTAATTGGATGTTTTGCTAGTAAACCTTCAGAGAGTTCCAAGAAATTCCATGATCTAATTCTTTAATCGGACATCCAGACACTTTGCTAAGTGACACCATTATATGGTAGACATTCCACAAATGCAGATGAAGCATTTTGCCTTCACATTTAGTATGTGAACTGCAAAGCAATGGAACTCTTTGCCTGAGTGCATTTTCTGATAAGCACAATATGGGAAATAGGGAGTCTTAAAGATGCGAGTGAATATGCATCTTACAGGCAAAAATGGTTCATCGGTGAATGTGGTCACCGTCACTTGCCATCAGGTGATTCTATGGAAAATATTGAAAAAAGATTGAAAAAATTAAAACAACAACTTTTATTCATTAAGTTATTGTTTTTATTAATGAAGTTGTTTTTTTTTATTTTTATAATATAGTTGATTTTGTTGTCAATTTTATTAATAAATCCTCTTTGATTTCCAGGTTGTCAAATAGTACTTACGAAAGATCTAGAAGGAATGGAGATTCAGTTACCCAAAGCTACTAGAAACTTCTATGTTGATGGACATACGCCCGCGCCCCATTGATGAGTTAAACTCCCTAATGACAAGATCGCAACATAATAATAGTTAGGATCATTTCTGCACTTTACTGTTCCCGTGTGATGCTGCTAAATATTTGGAAACATTGTAAATGTGAGACAGTACTCTGAGATAGCTTAATCAAGCACAAATCTCATTGTGTGGGGAGTCTCTTCTTTGAGGTTTTACCTGAGTACCAACTAGAGGAATTTGAACGAGATAGGGTTTCAACTGTGTGAAAAAATTCTATAAATGTATTAAAAAATCATATAATTTTATTCATAGAAATGTATCAATAATATATTGAATTGTTGACTGTTGTATAAACGCAGAACGCCGCCACAATGGCTTCGTAACGTCATATAGTAGAAAAACAGAATTGAATTACAAAGTAGTCTAAGTCCAGTCATGCCATAGTAATTGGCGTTTTGAAGCGAAAATCACGTATTTCAACTTTGTTTGATTTGCCTATAACTCATGCAAGTTTACAAACTATTATCGCTTAATAATCCACCATTACTCATTAACATTAAAAGAATCATAAGATATGAAAAAAAAAATCAACAACGCCATTTTCTCATATTCGCGGCAAAACTCCACTGCATTTCTTAAGAGCTCGTCTGAACTCTGAACTGAATATTTGACAGTTATTGACTATCTAGTGACGTCACTAACAAAAACAACATGGCGGCGTTTTCGCGCGTTTTTCAAGAAACGTATGATTAAATTATTTCATAAAATTCTAATGTAAATATAAGTTGAATTATAAAGCATCCAAAACTCAGCCGCATTGGAAACCATTGTGAAATACCTTAAAGAAAAGAGAACTTAGAGCTTAGTGTATCAACGTAGAATAGCTTTTTTGTCAGTATTTTATGGGATACAATATTCGGCAAGTGAGTAAGTAGCCAAACGCTAGCCTATAAAAGATATATCAGAAAAAACAAATCATCATTGACACTACTATCAAGAAGACTAGTCTCGTCTCAAAAATCTCAATAAGGCATGTTTAAAGTTACGTGTGTCGCCTGAAGGGGTCGGTCGTTAGTTGTAAGACAACAGTGGCTAAGCCATATTGGGTAGCTTCAAGTGGCTCACTAGTCAATATGTCAAGCAAGCAATTTTTAGTTCGGAAAGAAACCAGACTTACTGCCTGAAAACATTTCAGTAGCCTGGTCAACCTTGCCTGAGTTGACCTGAATAGATCGGTTGTGTGCGGATAAAGTATAAAACATGGTAAATAAATCTACCAGTATGTGAAAAATAATTCTGAAATAGTAGAATATTATTGAGCCATGGCAATAATCAGCTAGCTGTCAAAACGACAGCTATCTAAAGAGGATATTTATCTAAAATCTTTCCAGGCCTGACTGATTAGTAAAGATTTTTAGGGCTAGTTGGATAGCCATGAACTATCTCACTTAATTGAATTGGACGTGACGATGCGGCGAGGTATGCTTGTTTAAATGGGCAAAAAACTGTGTTATCGAGACTCCCAAAATTATACTGAATTGAGAACAAAAACGAATGAGTTCCAATCCTCCACTGCTGAGCTGATGAACTTGAATCAAAGCGCTTCCTTAGAGCGTATAGCAATTGAAAGAAAGAAGTTGATATAATGTTTAACGGAACGGTTGCGGCTACTGTTTGTTTATGCAAACCAGATATAAATACCTTCAGAGAAACTTAACAGTCAATGGGAATTATGTAGGGCAAAAACCACTAAGTACTCTAGTCAATAAGCGAGTACATTTATAAAAAACATAATACAAAATGGATGCCTATATCCAGCAGTGGACTTCTTGTGGCTGAGATGATGATGATGATAATAAAGAAAAAAGTGCTGTTCCTAGTGGTCGCAAGTAACAAAAATGTCTGAAATGTATGTAAAAGAAAGAACAGTAATCATTATTTTATTATTAAGTTGTACAAATTAGTTGGATTATACGATGTATATTATAATTGTTTTGTTTTCATTTATGAACCCTGATTTTATATTCTTCATTATTCACACTCGAAAAAAAAATGTGTCAAGTAGGAGTCATAATTTTAATTAAACTATCTCAAAAGAATACCTTCCCAACACGATAATTATGTAATAGTTTTAAATACTGTCTGAACATTTTTTCTTTTTATTCTAATGTTTAGTTTAAGAATTACTTTCAACAATTTTTTGTAGATCTACTCTTATTGTATTATAATAACAGTGAGGAAGAGACTGAATCCCACAACACAGGTTTTCCTAGTGTGGGAGACTGGTCACTTCTTATAAACAGAAAGGCCTTGCAAATGCATAGATAACATATTTTGTAATGTATCTTGAATTAAGCTTCAGTTTTTTGATGATGAATAAATTATTATTATTAAAATTATATTAAATTATTAGACACATATTTTTTTTACCACTCCAGGTGATGTCAAAGTCAGTAAGCGTTAATATAATAGAACTGGCTCTCAAGGATAGCTACTAGTATACCGTTTGATGCTTAACAGCATTCAAATATACATTATCTAGTTACAACGTCCCTAAAATAGAAATGATGGCTATATGCTCGAGCCGTGGAGACGTTCAAGCTCGCTTGAACGTCTGACTCAAGCACGTAGGTGACGTAGGTGTGATTGGATGAATCAAGCGTCTTGAAGTACTCAACAACGCCAGCATATTAGCCATTTTGTACTTTACTGGCAGCCAAACAAGGGTTTTGAATACGTAGACGAGCAATTAACGTATGGATTCTCGTCAAAATCATCCTACCTACATAACACAAAGCATGTTGTTTTGGAAGAAACTATCACTGGAATTCAGTGTGACCAGAATACAAAAGTTGAAAAATACCAGAAAAGCGTGATAATCATGTATTTATTTTAAACCATTTTCTTAACTTTGAGTAAGAGTAAATTATTCCTGCAGCCGCTATAAATCCCTTATGATACGATCTCGACAACTGAACAAAATAATCCTATACAGCTAATAAATTGAAATGTGAAAAACAGGAAGTAAGGGGTAAACAAAAATTATAAAACCTGGTTATATATCCTGAATTTCGGAAAGGTTTTTTAGCATAGCCAATTATTTGAAACGGTTAATAGCGCCTTTCCCTTATTTCGTCCATGCCACCCAGGGGAGTTTCGCCTCCCGCAACCCGAAGCAAACATGCTAAAGCACTGCTGACAGCAGAATTACTAAAAAATAAAGCTTAGATGTTTATTACATAAATACCTACGCGAAGGTACAGAGATTTATTAAGTTCCTATTTGAAATCTTGTTACTTCTTCCTAGCCGTAGATTTTTTTCTTATAAAAAGACACTAACAAAGGGTTTTTTATGAAAAAAACCCTTTGTGAGCGTCGGGGATTAAAAACTAAAAATATTTGTACACCTTCTATAAATAATACTTCTAATGAGCTCTGCCTCCCTATTTCGTATCTTTGTTGCACGCGGTTTCTATTCGAATTTAGCAAAAATTAACCTTATTTCTTAGGAGTTTTATCAATTTAGTATTAAAACCGTTTGTAACAGAGATAGGTAATAGGGGGTCTGATAAGTAATCCAATAGATACTAACATATCGCGTCTGGAAATAATGTATCGTTCATTCAATTCATTTCACTCAACTTGTCTTGCACTACGCCTTCTACCAAGACGATGACGACGTAAAAACAAAGATACTGCCAGTGGCCTCGATTCTGATGTACACTCACTAAATTAAATTTAAACTATCCCTGTCTCTTACAAAATAAAACACAAGACAGATATAGCATGCATTTTAGTGCTGTCACGTTAGTTTATCTATTAAAATATGAACAGCAGAAGCAGAAAGGCGCTTGTTTTTAGTCAACACCAATACAACACGTACTCGACTAAGCTTGCATAGACATCTAAGTTCTGACTTACTTAACAGCACAGCAGTATGCTATCTCTGTCTTGTGTTCCTATTTTGTAAAAGACAGGAATAGTTAAAATTTAATTTAGTGTGTGACATCAGAATCGAGGCCAATGTAACCACTCCGTTTACGTTAAACTGTCGCTAATCTGTCGCAAATGGTATTTAGTTCAAATCAAAATGATTCAAAATTACAAACACAATTTACAAAAATAACACTTATTATGATAGGAAATACCGTGTTCCCATAAGTTTGATCTCGATGATCGCCTTTTACACCAAAATACCGCACAATTTTCACAGTGCACCACGACACGAAACGATAAGTAATGGTCGCGGTTGTGAGTGAAATAGTTTCATGTAACGTACATGGCCGAGTAGCGCCAAATGGCCAGCAGAGGGGTACGCTTTGCGTTGACATCTCCATTGGTAAATGCTTGAAGAAATGTCGCTGAATGTTAATTCTTTGTTATTGTCAAAGAAATTGTTGCACTAGGAACCAAGTCGCTAAAGCAGCAACATAGCAAAATAAAAATGGTTGGCTGTAAAGTCGGTTTACGGACGATAATTTTACGAGATAACGTCAAAGACAACGCTTAGTTCGATCGTGCCTCTCTATCGCTTGTTCCGCGCTCTCGCTTGCCCGCTCAGGCTCAGGCGGAACGTGACACTTTCTCGTGCGTGCAGCCGGTGTTCATCGATTTATAAGACGTTATCACGTCAAAACGATCATCGATACTAACTCAATCTATGTGCTATACAATCATATTCGATTATGTGATTATTAACTTTACTATTACAAACTCTGAATTACTTTACTACTCTTGTTAGAAATATTTTTGCTACGCCTGGCAATTTCCAAATAAGTGCTTCATTCGTTTCGTTCACTCTCCATTGGCTTGCCTCGTTTTCGTTCGTTCAATCAGTCTGCTCGCGGCCTTCTCGAGAGGAGGTTCTCTTTGATTCTGATCTCCGCGTAACGCGTTTACGGTGTGATTTGTGTTTTGTTTTGTGGTGCACAATGGCTTACAACGGTAGTGGTGCCAAGAGACTGTGTACAGGGTCTGAGCTGGACGTGGAAAGGGTGAGTTTGCTGATTTTGCACACTATTGTCAAACCTACATCACTGTGGACTCAACATGAAAATGGCCGTGTTTTATACATTGCCCGCTCGATTGGCTGGTTTGGGGCGCTCTAAAGCGCCCCTACGCGTACTAAATTGTCAATAAATTATAAAGCATGCTACGTAAGCGTTTGCAACATTGCATTTTGCTCGGTTGTCATTTTCACGTTATGTTGTTGATCCACGTTTTGAGGTTACGTTTTGTTGACATATGATTACATTTTCCGATCTATACGACCACGCACAATAGTATTCCATTCAGCAAAGTGTTTATTTTATTTCCGCCGTTTCGAAAGATGTTGAGTACAGTTTCAAAATAACATCGCCAGACGCTGTCAATTAAAGTGATTGACATCGTTCGGTCATTAGTTCCGATCTTCGAATGTAGCGCCGGCATTTTTCCCATTTTTTGGGACGCGGGAACAAAGTTATTTTACAGTCGGAATTTTTTAAAACTCGAAACTAAATGACTTGCAATTACTTATGTCCTATTTCTTTTACACACGACAATCGACTGTCGATGGCCTGTTTCTATTTAATGTAATTCCTGCTTTAATGTTGCTAAAGCCAACAATAAATTCGATAAATGTATCATTAGGTCCCACTCCTGCGCTTATTTATGTTGCTCAGCTGACAAATTTTATGGGAAACGAAATTATTTTTGAAACAGCAAAGTCACATTCTGTCTATGAAAAAGTAAACATTTGAATTTAGAATGTGTTACTATAAATACTCTGTGTTGCCTACCCTCATGATATAAAGTAATTCTATTCTTAAACCTTAGTATTTGTAATAACACAAATCTGTTTAAATACTGTATTATAATTTATTTCTGAATCTTATGTTTCTTACTAAATTATTCTTCCTCTAAAAACACATTCAATTAAAATCAAATCAAAATCGTTTATTCACATGAGCTCTAAAGAGGCACTCATGAAAGTTAATGATTCTTTTGCATTTCATTATCTTGTTATTTATTCAAGCAAAATGTGCAACCTAACAAAGATATGATAAGTATCTGCAAAAGAGTTTTCCCTTATCAGTCTACTTATATATAGGTACTTACCGACCATAGGTATTTTTAAAATATCAGATATGTTAATATATATTTTATTTTAGTTATGACTTGGAAATATACAATTTTAGAGTTAAAAATACAAACATAAACTTGAGTAACTAAATTTGAAATTTGATTCATTGGCTTTGTACTGATAACTACCTAATTAAATTTCATATAAATATAATCTTACGTTCATACATATCTAAAAAAAAAAAAAATTATTTTTAAGTTTACATAAAACCTATTTTGAAAATGTTTATTTTTCGCTTCGCAATCTTGTGCATTTAGCCAGTATCAAGTAATAATATTTCAAGTGTATTTCATATTAAGTCCTAGTCTCAGTCAAAGTCAAATAAGAGTCAATAACTCGTCATTTAAAAAACTTTTCTAAAAAACGTCATAGATATATTGGTGCTATACATACCAATAGTAAATATTTTAATTTCCGGTGTGAAAAAACCAATGTCAAAAGTAACCAACTCACTGCCATATTTTAATACTAAAATCAATTTAAAATGACGAAGTTAGCTTATTCGATTACCTGAATAAGGCATGTTAAACATCATAGTGCTAAACAACAAAAAATCAGTTACTCACATCTCAATGTTGTTTTTTACATCAAAACCAATGTATTTGAATGTATGCAAGTTTTTGTTACTGTAATGTTTTATTTTTATACCTAACTAAGATCATCTCTAAAGTTCGAACACAATGTAACTGTTAGTAAATTATGTGGGTAGTTTTATAGTAAGCAAAATCCTTTTATAGGAAGCTAGGTGTTTGGAATAGAAATGATTTTAATACCTATATGAATGAAAATTAAATATTTATTCACCTTACATTACTAATAAAAAAAAATATTCTTTACTTATATTTACCAGTCTTTGACAATAAAGATCTCTTCCAGACTATAAACCTTATATATATATAAATGTCGAGTGTGTTTTCTATCAAAATTTTGGCACAACCCTGAAATGACAGAATCTGAAATGAATTACAAAGTAGGTGTGCCCTGTGGTGTTACCCGTACATAAATAGTAACTTTTTCCTACTTTTTTTAGGCGGATCCATATTCTTTGAATTGCTCATTGACTTAGTTGGGTTCATGTTGACCTTCTAAGCAGTCGGTATTAGATTCTCAGTGGAATCACAAGTTTTCTCCCCAAAGGAAATTTTTTGTTCTGGTTCTGGATGTGTTTGTGTGTATGATGTGAATGTATACGGCACCCACAAAACTTAGTGTGAGCTGTAAGTGAAAGTTAGTGTTATGTGAAATGTTAAAATATTTCATTTTAAATTACTACCCTTAGGTACATTACTGTAATTTCTTCTTCGTTAGTCGTCCTATAAACTCACCCCCTTCATAAACAAGTCGCCTATTACACAATGCTTTCTTTTATAGGTAAGATGACAGTATTACCCCATACCGCATTTTTTTATGCTAAATAGGATAGTCTTTGTACGATATTTCACATGATGGACACTGATGATGCAGAGGAAGATCGCACATTTCAATTATTTGTTAAGTTTAAACCGCAAGTCTTGGAAAGTCATGTTTAGAGTTCTTATGTTTAGAGTTCAGCAGTAACCTCTTTCTAAGTTCTAACATTGTTATCCAGACCGCTGGTTCTCATATCTACCTTCACAGCTTCAAGTAGTTCAGATTTATGTTAATGTCTTTTGTTTTCCTTCAACATACGCGGAGACCTCTTTAAAGTCTGTTTGTTACTTAGATGCTTGTGAATTTGGGCAAGCGCGGGCTATTTTATGCAACTAGGCCATATGTTGGCCCTTTTGTGTGTAGCTTGGATGCACTAGTTTGTGGGCAAGCATGCCACTTACCATCAGAAGAGCTTCTTACTCGGCTCGTCTCTCTATTAGAAAAAAGTAAGGTTTTTTTTATTGTAGTTCTATGTTATCAATTATTTTTTGTTTTCAATTTAACAATGGAAATATTTTTTTAGTTACTTATTTTATTTCTTAATTTTGTTTTATTATAATATGACATTATTAATCATCGAATTGAATTTAATATTTTCGTACCTATTTTATTTCTCTACTGTTATTGTGTGTATCTAGGAAATGGTACATATATGAACTTAACCTGAAATAAACATATAATTTTTTTATTTTAATCGGACATTTTCACGGTTCAGATTGTTCCCGAGTTCATGCACTTAACACACATGTGTCTTTTAGCCTACCATGAAACATGTAGGTCACTAACGGCCTAATGGTGAATATCGAAGCATTCACAATAATTTATATATCATTCTAATAGAAAGAATGCGTTGAAAATAAAAATAAACGCTCCCATCTGTCTCAGTCCATCAAGATCAAAGACATGTTTACGATACAGCCCTAAAATTCACTACAAATTAATTTAATACCAGTTGTAAATTTTAATTACTCTATAAATTTCTACAATATAGGCATAATGTCACAGTTTTAGTAGAAGGTACTAGGTAGAATAATTATGCTGAATCATTGTCAGATTTAACGCTGTTGGAAAAAGTGATTGTCTATGATGCTTTCTTTTTTTTAATTGGTGGTAAATTGGCACAACAATTTGCTTTCTGAGAATATAAAAAGATATGGTGGTCTGTGGTCATTATGGAAAAAAAAAACAATTTGTATGAAGAAATTTTTTAAGACATTTAAAAATATTTAAATAGATACAGCTTCTTACTAGTACATTATTTACTTATTACCTCCACTAGTACTAGCATAAAAAAAATGAGTTCCCAGGAGTTCCCAGTAGTGGACAAATGCTCGCTTATCAGAGAAAAAAAACTACATGTAATTAATTACATAGTTATATTTTAGTTGCTTGATAACTTTAGTTAAGGGTATTTGTACTATAATTTGATTTTATTTATTTATTCTACCAATATTTGATATATTTGTTAGAATATTTATTCCGTTATTGAAATGATATAGTATATTACTAAAGAAATATTTGATGCAACACGTTGAAGAGTTTTTATATATGATTTTGTTTTTTCTTTTCATGCGTATATCCAATAAAAGGGAAACAAAACAAGTTCGTCACTTCTAATAATACTATTTAAAATATCAAAATCAACAGCTGTGGCATTTAAGTCAAAGATTCATTCCGCAGCTTTTATATCATTTAAAATACTTTACGATCTCATAAACATATGATTTATAATCATCAAATGGCTTGGAATATGTGTACGATAAATATAAAGGCAGTAAGGGTTGTAGGCGCAAATAGAAGATGGGAGATAGAACGATTTCGAATAAAAATCCGATGCATAGTGCGTTAGCGCGGAACCGCGCGCCGCGTCTCTAGGTAGCGGATAGAGCCGTTGGGAGATAAGTCTCCGGGATAGAAGGGAAATAAAAAACCGCGGGAGATATACGCGGATATAATTATTTACTGGATAGATTTAAATTCAAATTTATTAAAAGATAGAAATTCTAAAACAATTATTTGTAAATTAAATTGTAAGTGCCTAAATACGGAAGACTCTAGCCCACAACAGGGTATCCTGGTATGGGAACTAGATAGCTTGTTTGTTTAACAGTATATTATCATATATTGTTATCCCTACTAATTATAAATGCGAAAGTAACTCTGTCTGTCTGTTACGGATTCACGCCTAACTCACTAAACCAAATTTGGATAAAACTTGTTACAGAGATAGGCTAGAGCTTGAAAAAGGTACACATATATTATATTCAAGTTGTATACGTTGTTGTAAGTGCATATTTGTTAAATTGAATATGTGTAATATGAATTTGATACTCCGCCAACAAACAGGGTAAACAAAGACGTTGCATTAGAACGCCGATGAAGTTCAATTTATTCACAGGCAATCATAGAAAAAAAATTGGTTGCCTGTAAAGTCGGTATACGGGCGAAAGTTTTACGTGACAACTCGGGCATGGTTAGCCCGCCTAAGAGCGAGAGAGACAGACAACGCGTCCCTCTCACTCGCTCTCATTGTGAGCGCATAACGTGAGCGGAGCGTAACGCAGTTTCTTGAAGTGTCACCCGGCAAACCAATTTATAAGACGTTGTCACGTCAAAAAATGCGATACTTTTTGATAACAGTGAAGCGACGTGTTCTTTAAGCTCCGATATGTATCAAGAAAAAATGGTTGTTAAGAAAAATAAATGGTTAGAAAGAGTGTACCTAAACACAGTAAGGAGGAAATAATTATTTCGGACATGAAACCTTCAGAATCTAATTCGAAACAAAGGAACTTTCACACCTTTTCATAATTGAAACGCAAGCTAAGCTTAAAAATCCGACTTCACCCGCTTATATTTTGGTTTTAGCCTAATCGATTTCAATAAAATTTATATGGGACCACCTCTGAAGTACCAAACAAAATCGATTCATAATTGGCGGCATTATCGCGTAACATACATACAAAAATAAATACAGTCGAATTGATAACCTCCTTTTTTGAAGTCGGTTGAAAAGTTATCATCCGCGCCTGTTCTAGCTATACTAACAGCTTGTGTACCTAGTTAGTAGGGCTGGTGACGTCACGCCTCAGTAAAAATTGTACTGAGGCGTGACGTCACGCGGAATTTCATTAACGCTCTTATCCGAAATTTTTGTTTAATTTATAAAAGAAAAAATACGTATCCATAATTTTTTGATAACCTGTTGGGGAAACTGGCGAACTTATTAGCTTTTTTTTTTACCCAGGCTGATGCCTGATTCCCAATGTGTCCTTACTGTCTGTCATGTCACGAGAAATGTGAAATTTAATCATCACCCAGCCGAGTGCTGAACGAAAATGATTTGTGTTCGAGCGTGAATTTTCTTCAAAGACATTCCCTTATTTACGGTGAATTCTTTGGAGACGCCCCCGTCCGGGGGTTTTGCATAATTTGAATTTAATCAGGTTGTTATTAAGTCTTTTGTGTCATAATGTTTATTTGGGGTTAAGGAGAGATTTGGCATTAGATAATTTAAACGTAAGCAAAGCTTAAACCGACTTCACCGCTTATATTTTGGATTTGGCTTGATCGATTTCGATAGAACTTATGTGCGACCACCTCTGAAGTATATTCTACCAAACAAGAAAAGAATTTTGAGAATCGGTCCACAATGTGTGGGAGAAATCGGTGAACAAACATAAAAAAAATACATACAGTCGAACATAGTACCTACTCCTCTTTTGAAGTCGGTAATATTGCCGAAGTGCTTGTTATTTTGACAGAAAAATTGTTTTTTTTTAAAGATACAATTTTATACATAATCCTATCTGGTGATAACTGATAATGCGGTCGAAGATGCAGCATATTCGCCTAGAAGATACAAATTAAAAAACACAAACACCCGGAACAGAAACTCGATATGTCCCTTGGGGAGACAATTTGTGTTTCAACCGGGAATCGTCACATATACCCGTTGCTTAAAAGACGAACGCGCACCCAACTCGCCCAACGGGTCTATATTTATTGTGGGTATGAATGTTTAAAAGAAAACTACAAAAATGCTTTTTATGGTTGTTATTAAATATGTATAGTCATCATTACAATAAACTAAATGTGTATGTAATCTTTAGTTTGACATTTGATTACCATCAAAGCAACCTATTATCCTCTAAGCAAAGGTGACTGCAATTATTCTAGAAACTATACTATGATATTATGATACCCGATTAATTCGCTATCTTGAAAAAGCATAATATTACGTAGGTATACCTACGTACACATGAGGTCATTGAACTCTACTAGGTATAATATATTCGTGAGAAGACCGAGTGTAGGTTTAAGAACGGGTTATTAAAATGAGGTAATTTGTTATAAAATATATTGTGAACAGGTATGATGCAGTCGTTGATACTGTGAATAAAACAATAGCGAAGTCTAGATAAAATAACGTCTATTATATATATTATTATGTATGATGAATTGTTTTTTTTACGCAAGCAAAGATTAAAATAAACCGACTTCACCGCTTTATCTTCGGAATTTTGATCAGATTAGATGTACTAAACACGGCATTATTGACGATATTTCAAGAACTACTGATCAGATCTTGATCAAATTTAAATGGGACCCATTAGAAAGCAACATCTTTTGAACAAAAAAGAATTTCAAAATCGGTTCTCGTGGAACGGAAGTTATGAGGTAACGCACATAAAAAAAAATACCATCGACTCGAGTACCTCCTCCTTTTTTGTGAAGTCGGTAGAAAAAAGAAGAATATCTTAATTCGTTTGTATTTTTTGTTTGTTACCTTAGAACTTTTTTCTAGGCGAACCGATTTTGATGATTCTTTTTTTATTTGAAAACTGGTGCTTCCCATGTAGTCCCATTTCAATTTGATCAAGATCTGACTAGATCGTCTTTTTGAGTTATCCTCAATAATGCGTATTTAATTTATTTAATCTGATAAAGGGTTCGAAAGATAAAGCGTTGAAGTCGGTTTTTTTAAAGCTTTGCTTGCGTTTAAATTATTTTATTCCGTGTCGTCATAATGATCAAGTGTTTTGCGAAGATTTGAAGCGTTGATAAATGTGTACCTAACTTAGAAAGCGCGTCCAATGAACTGCACATTGGCTTAAGAAGGGGGTTCGATTCCCGGTGGGGAACTCATTGCCCGCGTCTTTGTAACTCGAATTGTCTTCAAGTCTTTGGGCGTCTTCAAGTCTAGAGTGAACAGGTATCTTGGTAAGTAATCAAGTGAGGTAGCGGAAAAACGCACAAAAAAAGCTTCGGTAGCCTTCAATGAGAAATCATCATTATATATATTGTTTATCATCCGTACAGCGAAAGAGTGGAACTCTTTACTGCTCTCTTTTCTGCCTACATCTTTGTTCCTTGAACGGTACAATCTGGCAGTCTTCAAGTCTAGAATGAATTACCTTCTAGGCAAACATGTTTCAACCATTTTCGTCCGCATCGTTGCTTCCCATCAGGTGAGATAGTTGTCAAATGCTTGCCGACTATCGATCATAAAAAAAAGAAAGAAAATGTCTTCCACGCGTACGTCACTGAGTCGTCTCCAAAGTATTCTCATAGTAAAGACTGCGAAGGGCGTTGATTGCCAGGCGGATTACTGTGACTCGGAGACAGCCGACCGCCCAATAACGTCATGCCGACGGACGGACAGACACGCCCATTTGGCACGCTCTTGTGTGAATCATACTGTACTAAATGTCAGACGCGAGTGGGGTTACCAAAATGTGTCGTCATGTGTCGTTATGGGTTAGAAATAATCTATATCACTTCTAACCCCTTTTTTGTTTGTTTTGTAGCATGATAACATTTTGGAAACAAATGTCAATGATTTTCCAAATTCGAAATTATTTAGGATCACCTTTTTTTGGCTCCATGTTTGGTTCATTTATTTACTAGCCGTGCCACGCGGCTTCGTCGTCTTATATCAGGTTAATAAGTAGCCTATGTGTTATCCTCTCCATCGGCTTTCACGGCCCCATACGTCTGGGGGATTGGTGAGCAAGGTCACCCTCCATGGGCGTAGTGACCAAGTTTGTATTCGGGCCTACCGCCGCGGCAAGATAGTGACTACTAGCGCGACCCTATCTTGCCCCACCACGGCGAGGGACTGCTCACAGGGGGGATTTTTAGTGGGTTCGAGCCTTACACACCCTTTTCCTTCACCCCTGGGAAGAAAAGGAAGTGGCAGGCATTTTCCCTCCCAAAAAAAAAGCTATGTACGTTCCAGATTTCATCCAAATCTGGAAGAGATCTCATCTGATTATATTATTAGTGTGATTACAACAAAACACAAAGCTTAGCTTAAAATACCATCAATCATGTGACTTACATAGTTGTATCATATTAAAGGTGGTGGTCCTGATTTGGGTCGTGGTTTCGAATCCTGCAACGAGGCTGCAACTTTCTGTGAAAGAAGCATTGAGATCAGTGAGAAGAATGGCGTGCAAATCAATTAAACGCAAGCAATGCTTAAAAAATCCGATTTCAACGCTTATATTTTGGTTTCGGCAGGATCGATTTCGATAAAATGTATATGGGACCACCTCTGAAGTATAATCTACCAAACAAAAAAGCATCAAAATCGATTCATAATTGGCGGAGATATCGCGTATCATATATACAAAAAAATGTATACAGTCGAATTGAGAACCTCCGTGTTTGATTTGGGTTGAAAATGGATGCCTATAAAAGAGCAGAAGAGAGGAAGGAGAACTATATGAGCAGAGGGACGAGGAGAGACGTGAGAGGCTGTGGATGATAGTGTGACTATTATCCGGGACAAACGGTGATGGTTCAAGCTTATATCAGTAGTATACGAGGATTAACTGTAATATATGATGTTTTGACGAAGGGCAAGTTCTCATTTTCAGATAGAAATAACGGTATTCTGACTAATTTGACACAATAATCCAATTTAAATCAAGCGTAGCGTTGTTACGTACTATTTTTATGAAGAAATAATGTGGGCGATGCCGTTATTATACCAAAGCGTTCAGTATGCGTATGATATAACAGTAAATATTGTCACAGAATGGTACCGTGCTTCGGATGACACTTTATGGGAGTCTTTAAGTCGCGAGTGAATAGGCATCTTCTAGGCCAACGTGCTCCATCGTCGACCGCACCGCCACTTACCATCAGGTGCGATAGAACCTTTCTTAAATGAATAATAAAAGACATCGGCTGCGGTCCTGGTTCTTGTCGTAAGACAATAGTCAAGCAGTGATGAATGCCTTCATGCGGCTTGAAAATACCCCTAACAACAGGGCTGCCAAGTAATCCAAACGACAAGCAAATCGACCACATCGTCGCTTACCATCAGGTGAGATAGTGGTCAAAAGTTTGCATATCTTGAATAAAAAAATAATAATCTTAGGATGATAATACCATTTTTTTTATGATAGATAAGCAAGCATTTGACCTCTGTCTCACCTGATGGAAAGTGAAGATGCGGCCGAAGATGTGACATGCTTGCCTAGAAGATACCTATTTAAACATACTTTTATCAAGTGCATTTCTGGATTTAGCTGTTTTGGATTTCAGTTTTTTCAAGAAAATCAAATACTGACATGTACATGGAAATATATTGACATATATACGGGAATGAATAGTAAATGCGTTTGCATTTAAACGTACTAAATCATACGTTAAAGACCTCTAAATAAGAATTAAAATTGAAGGAACATAAATCAAAATATTGGCGCTTCACTTAGCAACGGTCTATTAGTAAATTAGGAAAGACCTGACCTGTTTCATTGTCTCCGCAAAAAAAAATATCTTGTGACTAAGAATTGGCGCCAAAAGCGTCTGGCTATCTACTTTCATGTTGGCCGATGACAATGGATGGAAATTTGTATGAGTGCCAATAGTTTTGAATCATTCCTGGCATGCCAGATAATTATGAAGGTGTTTAGAGAATGGTTTCGGAACTGGGATTTAAGACCATACACAAATTGTTTTTAGCTCGTGGTGTTTTTACACTACGTGATGCACCGACTGCTCCGAAACTAGTCACGCAACAATTCGAGAAAAAACAAAACCGCGATAATTCCAAATATGTGTAACTAGCCCCGCGGCTTCGCCCGCGTTAATTAAGTCAAAAAGTAGCTTATGTGTTATTCCGGAGCCTAATCTATCTACATCGTAACTATCAACTATCTGTATCATATATAATTTCATCAAAATCTGTTAATTCGTTATGGTTATACGTGGTAACAAACATTCTCTCACACACACAAACTTTCACGTGTGATTATTAGGTATTTACTGAGCAAGTTTGCTACACCATCGACCGCATCCTCGCTTACTATCAGGTGAGATTGTGTCAAAACGCGAGTTTAGTTTCATATAAAAAAATGTTCAAAGCCTTGTAATTAAAACATGGTTTACTTTAATTACTGTTTGCACGATTAATGGTCTGTGCTAATTACCATTTGGGCATGGTAATTGGTAGGTTAATGTTTACTCCAAATAAGTCTTCACTAGCATTCGTAATATGCCTTTTTTTAAACATTCACACCCACAGTCCCACACTAAGTTTAAAAACTTGTATCGTGGGTGCCGACAACATTAACATATCAACACAATAACAAACAGAACCAAAAGCACATATACTACTTAGGAAGGAAAATTGTGCTCCTGCCGGGATCGATCCCAGGACCCATAGAGTAGAGAATTGCCCACTGCGCCAAATGGGTCGTCCTAGTACCTATAATGAATGTATGATGTGGGTAGTTCTTCTCAAACTCTTGTAATTATTGAGCGTGTGCTTAATTATAGAGTTGTGTAAAGTACTTGCATTCGTGGTCATCTTGGTTGTTCCGAGAGTCGAAGACCTAACTCCGCATAAACTTTAGTTTCAGAACTTGCATAGTCATTTAAACTAGAACGTTTATTCGTTCGTTTTAATGCATTTTGGACTCTAGGTCAACTTAAACTTGTACACAAGGTACAAAGTTTGTATGAAAATGTATTTCGACGAAGTTCCAAAAGTATCAAAAACGATTACGGGGTCTTGGTACTTGCAACTGTGTCGAAATTGTAAAATGTTGACTAAATTTTCTACATTATTGCTAATATTATACCGACTTTAAATGTAAAGCCATTTTTAAAATAGGTCTAAACATCAGCTTTGCTGTCCCACTAAACTTAAGTTGTAGAAGTTTCCAAAAACGGTTTCGTGTTTTACTTGAAAAACTCTTTTCAAAGATACCCCACACAACAAAATTTAAAACATTACATCTTTTATGAATGTACGGGCGTCCCCATTATATTTTCTTTAATATAATTTTAACTACCATATTCGGTTTTAAACCATAGCCTTACATATTGCGTGAGAAATTCAAGTAATAAACTTGATTGGTTTAGAAGCTATTCAGCATCTGACAGACGGACGGACCGCCAAAGTGCTGAACACCCGAGTCAACTTAGATCTTCGCTTCGCTCGGCAAGTTACTCTGCCAAATAGTCCAAACGGCAAGAAGGAAAGAATCAAAACAAGACCAGACTTGTGTCACAACAAACCAACTGCTCGCAAATTAAAGAGCATGTTCGACCTTATCCAAATATCCCCAATAAAGCAAAGAGGATTAAATAGCAGCTAAACAAATGGATAAACGCTCTGGTCTGGCTTTTGTTTTAAACCAAGGTATTTTGGCGAAGCGCCAGAATCTGCGCGTCGTACTTGAAATAGATTAAGATGAGGGAATCCGATGAAAAGGTACTAGAGTGTTTATAGCCCTGCTGGCTCAGGATTGGCAATAGATTTTACAATTGCTGCGCCACCCAAGTCTCTGTGACGTTTTTGGTACTCACTGTGTGATACATGTAGATAATACTCAGTAAATTCATATATGTGTGGTTATATATGTAAATACTCGAAATTATATTGGTGAGGTTGTATTTCGAGGCAGTACCAAAAGTTTCAAGATCGATCAGAGAATCTCTACTATACATACATTGGATACATATATTGGAAAGCTGGATCAGCATCTAACAAGCTCACATCTTTAGATAGTCTTGTTACCGACCTAGTGCAGAAAAAGATAATTCGGTGGTTAATGCAATTTTAGTTCACTTCTAAAGCTTGATCAGCATCTAACATGATTTGGATAGTCTTGATTAAATACCAACTCGATGCAGAAAAGAAAATATGGTCGTGGCTTGGTTGATGCAACTTAACTTCACTTCTAACGATAAGTTAGCATCTGGCAAGCTCACACCTTTGGATAATCTTGATACTGACCCACTGCAGAAAAAGATATTGGTGGTGGGCTGGTTGAACTTATTCACTTCTAAAGCTTGGTCAGCATCTAACAAGCTTCGTATAGTCTTGATACCGACCCACTGCATAAAAAGAAAATATGGTCGTGGTTTAGTCGATGCAACTTCACTTCTAAAGCTTGGTTGGTAGTTTCACCACCAATTTATCGTGGAAAAATACATCTAAAGCTGACATAATTGCGCTGAACTATCCATAATTGCTTAGCTCCACGACATCCGCTTACTGGGTATCCAATAAATCACTATAAGGGCGGTTTCAGAGTAGCGTTTTTTCTGCGCGTATACAATTGTTTCGGCATACGCGCTTAAGGGGCCTGCGGAGGTTGATTTGCCCATACAATCGTAATACCGAAATTATTTATAATTCAAGCATATTACCACCATGCTGTGCTGTTATTCAGGTTAAAGACATATTAATCTAGGTTCCTGGATAGTTTTTATTCCAAAATAATTACCTAAAACGAAATATAAACAAATTGATTTTCACACATTATTACGACGTAAATGTTGCATCTTTAACTTATTAGTTTTGTATTAAAAACTAACACAATTCTTTTGTCATTACAACAGGAACATAGATTATCATTTCAAGGTACTATTAATGCAAAAAACAATGGCTAAACATTTCATTTTCATTCATAATTTTTAGTATTACGGCACCTATCATAATTTGCTCGGTCGGTAGTGCTATCACATCGAGCATGGGCACAGTTTGCCAGTTAAACAGATACAGCCTAAGATCGTTTCACCGACTCCCCGGCCTCTTAAACGCGCGCTACATTTCGCACTTTAAAAACGGGACTCGCGTACACGGGCTTATTTCGACGTTTTCGCTTGAACCGGTAGTAGTGAGTTAATGTCAACATGGATTATACGAGCTTATAAGGGCATCAACGCTCGTACGAGTTTGGCAAAAGGCTCGCCTACATGCGCTTCCAAAACGACCTTACACGCGCAGAAAAAACGCTAATCTGAAACCGCTCTAAATGCCTGAAACTCATCAATAATTGGGTTTCCACGATTCACTGTTATGGAACACGTGATGGCCAACGTATTATAATCTATCGATTTGTTATAATTTGATTTCTGTGCTTCTAGTTTCAAGGCTGGAGTTATCGATTTCGGTGTTAAATACCAGGGAGTCTATTCCGGGCATAGATTATCTTTACATCGACGTCGAATACGAACGATTTTCTTTTGTTATGAACATCGAATCAACTGAAATTTCAACCAATCGACTGTCGTATAGGCATCGCATCAATTCGAACAATCGTATTTTGACGACCAGAATAGACCTACATGTTTAGACCGTATGTGTAATGACATTTAAATTATTTTTGAAGTTTTCAGTAACTAGTATGATTGTTGTTCAACACGATAATAAACGATAATTATAGAATCAAGCTAATTTTAAGCTTTTGTAATATCGAGCTAATTTTTAGCTCTCATGACGATAAGCAACATGTATACCGCTAAATAATAATTTGTGATTGCAACAAATTTTAAACTATAGATTTATTTAAATACAAATGTTTCAAGGGAACACTTCTGGTTCTGGTTGTGATTTTGTGTGTGTGACGTGAATGTTTTCGGTACCCACGAAACAATTTATCGAACTAAGTGTGGGACTGTGAGTGTGAAATATATGCTTATTATTGCTCTTTTCATAGACTAAGTATAGAAATATGTATGTCAAATTACATCACACGGTATTGTACTAGAAAAGCAAGCCCTGTTCCTCTAAGTTCAACTAGGTTAAACTGGTTGAACTTATTGTACAAGAAACGTTAAATTATTTCAACTTTGATATTTTTATAACAGTAGAACTTACTGGACATTATTGATCCTATTAGTTCAACTTTCTATTGACTTAAATAATAAATCATTTATTCACTAAATTTTTGGGTTAGGGTGTCTTAAAGACACTGAGAAAAATCGACTGGAGATGGCTGCGCGAAAAAAAAAACGAAAAAAAGACCTTACTCTTTTCATTTTCAATACCTATTCCTTTGGCTGAAGATTAAAAGATAAGCCTTAAGATTGTTTTTTTTTTTTTTTTTTTTTATTTGTGACAGGCTAGTATTTGACCACTATCTCACCTGATGGTAAGTGACGATGTGATCGAAGCTGGTAAACACACTAGACCTGGAATACGCAGGCTCTCAAGGATAACTGCCGGAATACCGTATTTGGCTTGGCGGCAGACTTTCAACTTGATGGTGGTAAGCTACTTTAGTAGCAAGCCAGGCGAGCAACTCACAAAATGCTCTACCACCTCTCAAATGTCACCTGATTTCGTATTGATAGCTGTAAGCCTTCTAACAAAATAAAATTACCTACATATTCTGTTGTAGGTTCTGTTGAAAAGTTATTACAATTCAAATCAGATACAAAAATAACTGAACATTGAGCAAGTTGAACACGTTTTGCATAAGCCGATGTTTTTGTATGAGATAAAATACAATACAAAACTCTTTATTGTATAACCAGTTTACAAAGTGTACAACTAAACAATTTTTAGAAATTATAGATATTTTAGTGGTTATACAATCGGTGGTCTTATCGCGTTTAGCAATTTCTTCCAGACAACCTTAGTATGGACATAAATGTAACTGGAATGTGTTAGAAGGTGGTGTACAATAGTCAAGGAAAAAAAAAAACAAAAAGTACAAGAACCTATCAAAACAATTACATACTTAATATACATACATATATTAGTTTTATTTAAAACGTTGCGGCTTTGGGGAAACTTTAAGTAACTAGCTGCGCCCCGCTGTTTTACTCGCGTAAATCCCGGACCCGTGAGTATTTCGGATAGAAAGTCCATGTGTTAATCCAGGGTGACAGCTACATCCATACCAAATTTCATCAATAATGGTCCAGCCGTTTGAGCGTAAAGAAGTAACAAACACACAAGCACAATCACCAACTTTCGCCTTTATAATATTAGTGTGACTAGTTCTGCCCCGTGGATGTCCTTTCCTATGTCTTTTTTTTCTACCGACTTCAAAAAAGGAGGAAATACTCGAGTCGACTGTATTTTTTTTTTTTTTTTTTTGTGTGTTACCTCAAAACTTTGTTCCACGCTAACCGATTGTGATATATTTTTTAAACATATTGCTTTCCAATTGGTCCCGTTACAATTTAATCAAGATCTGATCAGTAGTTCTTGAAATATCTTCAATAATGCATGTTTGGTACATCTAATCTGATCAAAGTTCCGAAGATAAAGCGGAGAAGTCGTTTTTTTTTAAGCTTTGCTTGCGTTTAATTTTATTAATGCACGATAAGAATTCATTTGACTACCATATTTTCTTATCGACTATCATATTTTTTTTAACCGACTTCAAAAAAAGGAGGTTCTTAATTCGACTGTATGTTTTTTTTTGTAGGTATGTATTGTGCGCGATATCTCGGCCAATGCTTAATCGATTTTGATGATTTTTTCTCGTTTTTTTTTGTTTGGTAGAGTATACTTCGGGAGTGGTCCCATATAAATTTTATCGAAATCGGTCCTGCCAAAACCGAAATATAAGCGATGAAGTCGGTTTTTTAAGCTTTGCTTGCGTTTCAATTATTTGTATATTTAGTAGGTATGAGAATGTGTCGTTAAGTATTTTTCACCCTTGTACCCCTCCAGCCCACATTTTTAATCATGATTTTAGTATTTTTGTGTGAATGATATACAAAAAGATTTTTTTTTTCCATTGCTATTTCTATTTGTGACAGGCTAGTGTTTGACCACTATCTCACCTGATGGTAAGTGACGATGTGATCGAAGCTGGTAAACACACTAGACCTGGAATACGCAGGCTCTCAAGGATAACTGCCGGAACACCGTATTTGGCTTGGCGGCAGACTTTCAACTTGATGGTGGTAAGCTACTTTGGTAGCAAGCCAGGCGAGCAACTCACAAAATGCTCTACCACCTCTCAAATGTCACCTGATTAGCACCACCCGGGGACCACGTGTAGGGAGTCAGACTTAAGGGGTATCCTCCTACGGACGTGGGTGACTCAGTATTGTATTAAAGTACTAGGCGACCATAAACGTGACAGAGGTTAAACACTTTTTCTAAACGTTGCATCGCAACGCATGCCGGGTACAGCTAGTAATTTATACCCGTGAAGAAAGTGAAATGTAAGAAACAGGCTGAGATGACAAATCACCGCTACTAATACAAATTCACAGGTACTCTAATCCCAAGTATTCGCCGGCCGTTCTTTGCCAACGTCCCGCGTGTCACAGTGCCTATTTATATCGGACATACCTACATGAGTCATTACGCCCGAGACGTGTTTATTCGCGGTATTGTATGTTCATTAATTGTGAATGCCGTATAATGATCGTGAAATGTGTTTGATAGTTTTATCGTCGGCAGATGGACGTACAATTTCCACGTGAACTTGTGTTTGTTTTGTTTGAATTTCGAGTGTCGTTGTGTGTGGTCGAATGAAGACAAGAAGCTGTTACTTTTTTTTATTTTTTTTTATGCTAAATAGGCAAGCATTTGACCACTATCTCATCTGATGGAAAGTGAGGATGCGGCCGAAGATGTGACATGCTTGCCTAGAAGATACCTATTCACTCTTGAGTTGAAGACTCCCAGATTATACCCCTCGGGGTACAATGACGCAGGCAATGAATTCCACTCCTTCGCTGTACGGATGATGAACGTAGAAGCAAAACGCTTCAAACAAACTGTAGGTATGTCAACCATAATTGGATGACGTTTGACAGTTTGTCTGGTTGTCAGATGGTAAAATGGGCATGGTGGAATTAACTCATGTAATTCCTGCGCACACTCTCTAAATTACAAACGATAGAATACCGATAGACTTGCGACCATACGTCTGTGACCGAGGCTCTGCAATCTGGACTCAACTAGCTTATTATCCCCAATGAGTCTTTTTGCCCGTCGGTCAATAGACTCAAGACCTTCGAGCTGGTATTTAGCAGATCCATCCCAGAGATGGCCGCAGTACTCCATACACGATCGGACTTGCGCTTGATATAAATTGAGAATCTGGCGAGGTGTAAAGTACTGTCGGTCCTTACTAATCCGCGCTCAAAAATACATACATATACATATATTAGTGTATATTATTGTTATATTTATGTATTTGTGTCTAGAGTATGTGTGAATATTAATGTAGAGTAGAACAATTCTAAACGTATAATACGCGCCACGAAAGATGAGACCATAATGTGTATATATATTCAGGCATTTTCGATCATTTGTTCTCATATTATTACATTCGCAAAATATTATATTCTCGAATTATTATATTCTCACAGTGAAAAATACAAATGAATTTATTTAAATCAAAATCTCTTTATTCCAATACCTAGGCATCATGGAAACACTTTCGAACGTAATACAATTGACATTCGGAATTAGGTGTATAGGAAATTAGCAGTTGTATATTTTAAAAAATAACAATATTTATTACGAAATCAAGTCAACCACGTGGTGTGTCAAGTATCATCTTTCGTGGCGCGTACTATCCAAAAAAAAAAACATATATTTGCCACTCGATCGTTTGACAAATTTGGAAGAGAGGCGTGCACTTAAAAATGATTCTACTCTACTATCATATTATTTGAAGTAAAGCTTTCTTATGTGAAAGCTTTGAAATTCTGATCCGCAACATTTTTGAGTGACGAAAAGTAAACTGTGATGAATGATTATAATAATAATTGAAACGCAAGCTAAGCTTAAAAAAACGGACTTATCGGTAATATTTCGGTTTTGGATTGACCGATTTCGATAAAATTTATATGGGACCACATCTGAAGAATACAACAGAAAACAGAATAAAAATCATCAAAATATATTCATAATTGGCGGAGATATCGCGTAACACACATACAAAAAAAAACATACAGTCGAATTGAGAACCTCCTTTTTTGAAGTCGGTTGAAAATGCTTTCCTGTAATACAAAAGTTTCATTTCTATCGTGAGGCTTTATGAGACACCCTGTTTTTTTTATTGTATATCACCGTCTATTCCTTCTTCTATTACTGTCCATTCAAAGGTCTGGTAGATATTGCTGTAAGCGATTAGATCGCCCATTGTACAACCACAATAAATGTAATATTTTTTATGTCGTTGTTGTTTATTTTTTGGTATACAATAAAATGTATTGTATTGTATAAACTAAGGTATGGCTTAGATCGAATTAAATACAATCGGACTAATGCGATTTTTTTTATGTACGCGTATCTTTTAGCTGCACGCCCAAACACTTTTCTTACACGCCCAGGGAAGCTGGTAGATAATGCTTCAAAGCATTAAGGTTATTCCTTGTACACTGTTTTGTGCTAAACTATTAAATAAATAGATAAATAAACACTTTTGATCTAGATCCTAGATACTTCCCGGGATTGTCTTCACTCCCCGCTTAACACTGTTTGTTTACGATACTGGATTCTTGGTTCGAACTAACGGACTCATCGACAGATTTAAAGCAATTTTGAAACGATAACTTCTTTAGCGGCGTTGTGCACTGAGGTTAAAAAAAAACAGTCGACTTGAGTACCTCCTCCTTTTTTCGTTCCGTTTAAGTCGGTAAAATTTTTTTTTTTTTGAAGAGAATTTGAAGTTATTTGCTTGTATGGTTTAGACGTTAAATGCCTCTGACAGACGGAAGGACTACTCCTAAAAATTTCTTTTATACAATTAAAATTATTTTTTTTCTTATATTTTGAAATGGTAACGAATATGAGTTAATACAACTTTTAAGTTTGGAGTGAACTCCAACTATCAGGTACAAAACGTACAGAACCCAAGTTGCACGATTCCGACACACATTTGGCAGATTTTATCTTAAAGCAACTGTTCTGGCCGCATTCAAATGTGTATATTAGAAGTTTTGCCGCGAAATCGAAAAAATGGTTTTGTTGAATTTGTATAAATTTCCAAAACCTGTGATTCTTCGAGTGTTTTGTTATAGTAGTGGATTTTTAACCTTCAATGCTAAGTAAACGTGCATAATTGTAGGCAAATGATACAAAGTTAAAAAACGTGATTTTCGCCTTCGCTCCAAAACTCCAATAGAAGTTCTAGTAAAGTTTCTACCACTTTACTAGGGCATGACTTGACTAAGACTAGATCTTGACACTTTTACTTGACTTTGACTGTGACTTGTGACCAGTAATTTTAATATGAATTACACTTAAAATATATTATTACTTGACACTGGCTAAATGCACAAGATTGCTAAGCCAAAATATTTATTTTTTTGTGATTTTCAGTTAAATAGATATAACTAGGTAGTTCACTATATGTCGCATTATCTACCAACTAAATCATCAAGAAGACATTACAATATATTGATCAGCTCAAACATATCAAATACCATTAACCACCCGCTATTTGTTCTGCGCACATTATGTCTCAATAACATCCATCAAAACGGGGGTAGTTTCGGGGGTAGGGGGTTTGAAACCACCCCTAACGGAATTGGCGTGACGAAGTGTCGTGCTATGGGGGTATTGTAGCATTAATGTCCGACTTCCCGCGACAAATTGTGTCACAGTAAAAGTATAATGAGTTAAGGATCTACCCCCTGAAGAGGGCGGTTAAGGGTGATGAAATAACATCGGACTCGTCGACGCATAAAAAGTGTGACGTACGTATAAAAGAAACCTTTTTATACGGCGATGAGCGAGCTGTGATGTACAGGTATGGATCCTATCCTAATTTCTAGTAATATTATAAATGCGAAAGTTTGTGTGTGTGTGTGTAAATGTTTGTTACTACGTATCACCGTAACGAATAAAATACATAAAAACATAAACGCTTTCACACTCCCAGCCCCACACTAAGTTCTATGACTTGTGTCGTGGGTGCCGGAAACATTCACATCACACACAAAATCACAACCAGAACCAGAAACACATTTTTTTCCTGGGGAGAAAACTTGTGTTCCCGCCGGGAATCGAACCCGATACACATGGTTAGAAGGCGAACGCCACCCAACTAAGCCAACGGGCAGTTCAAAACCAATTTTGTTAGTAAAATTTAGAATTTACATAGTTTAGGTTTCGGAATAACATATAGGCTTCTTTTTAAACGCGTTACGATTGATTAATCTAATAAGATGAATTAATTAAGGAGTAGACTCGGTACGCTTAGTTATTAGGTACCTAGAACCAAGATATAGTCGTTTTTTAATGATTATTTTAAAAAATGTGGTCACAATTCCACGCATACTTGGGAGGTATGCGGGTACTGTTCCATTTCTACCTACCCGCATATTTACAATACATCTTTTTTTTTCAAGATACGACCTGATGTTATACATAACAAACGAACAAACGCATTCACACACACAGGCTCACACTAAGTTCAAAGACTTGTATCGTGGGTGCCGGAAACATTCACATCACACACACGTATAATCCAGAACCAGAAGCACAAATATCCCATGGGAAGGAATTTGTGCTCATGCCGGGAATCGAACCCAGGATCCACGGCGCAGAGGGCAGACACCTGTCCACTGCGCCAACTGGGTCGTTATGCAACGATGTTGTCGACGATAGCGCAAACTTTCCTAGAAGATTCACTCGCGATTTTAATACCTATATTATACTTACCAGAAAACAGAGAAATTAATAAGGAAGAAGGAATTAAAAAGCGGCACGCTATTATCTAGAATATTCTAGAACATGTCTAAAGAAGTTTTTCAATAACTCTTTATCAACATCATTATCAGCCTGTGTCTCCCACTGCTAGACAAAAGTATCCCGTCCCTCTTGCCAAGTTTTTCGGACTATTGCAGTGTTTGGCCAATCCTTATTGTTAGCATCTAGCTCATCTTCACCGACCACGATGGCGTTTTACTCCGGCTGGGACCCAATCATTTGAGATTTTGACCCACAGCTGAAAAAAAAAAAAATTAAACGCAAGCAAAGCTTAAAAAAACCGACTTCACGCTTTATCTTCGGAACCTTGATCAGATTTAATGTATAAACACGCATTGTTGACTATAACTCAAAAACTGGAGATCAGACCTTGATCAAATTTCAATGGGACTACATAAAAAGCACCAGCTTTCAAATAAAAAAAGTATCATCAAAATCGGTTCACAACGAAAGAAGTTATGAGGTAACTTTTGAAGGTAAACAAAAACATCGTCTAAGTACGCATTATTCGTCACAAAATGGGCATTATTGATGATATTTCATGAACTACTGATCAGATCTTGATCAAATTTAAATGGGACCAATTAGAAAGCAACATCTTTGAAACTAAAAAAAAAAAAAATTCGAAATCGGCTTAGGTGGAGAGAATTTATGAGGTAACACACATAAAAAAACACATTTTTGGAAGTCGGTAAAAAAAAAATACGTGCCCAGCCCAGTCCCATATTTCATTATTATTTTTTTAATTATATGTCACCAAGATTTCGCGCGTACTTTGCCTGCCGTCCCATCTCTATCTACCCTCATTTTACAATACGTCATTTTGGTTAGTTCAATAAGATAAATTAGTTAGGAAATAGGCGCGGCACGCTTTGTTATTGTCTAGAATGTTCGAGGTCGTGAACGTCGTTTTTGTGGATTAATAATTATTCATTTTTTGTTATTGACGACATTCTTTGTATACTTTGCTTATGAAGACTTATAGAAATATAAACTGATAAATGTGAGAAAGTACCCTCGATTTTTGAGAAGAACTCTGCATCATTTTTTTTTATTGAATGTTTGCTCGCTTAACGTATAGACTAGTGGGCCTATTGGCAGGATTTGTCAGGTCGGCTAAAGGCAGCCGACATGGCTGAACGACTGTTGTCTTACGGCCCACAACTCTTTATGTAATTGAGAGACGAAACGAGCTATTCGCTCCCCTGCTGGTAAGTGAAGTAAGTAGTTCCCTAAATAGTTAAAAATCTTAGTGGAAAAGCACTGAGCTCTTCACCTTTAGATATTAGATTTTAAATGTCTTTTATATGCCCTGAAATTAACCCTGTAACTTCAGTATCATACGCTTTTATCGTGTTACACACGATTACAACCATAAACACAAATTTCCCTTCGGAGAACACTTGTGTTTCCACCAGAAATCGAACCCGATACCCGAATAGAAGGCGAACGCGCAACTTACTAAGCTAACGGGCAGTTCAAATAATTGAAACCCAAGAAAAGCTTTAAAAACCGACTTCATCGCTTATATTTCGATTTTGGCTTCACCGATTTCCATAAAATGTATATGGAACCACCTCAGAAGTATATACTCTACCAAACAAAAAAAAAACATCAAAATCGATTCATATTTGGCGGTGACATCGCGTAACATACATAAAAAAACATATAGTCGTATTGAGAACCTCCTTTATTGAAGTCGGTTGAAAAAGAATATAATAATTCTTACGTCACAATGGCATTACCAAAATCATTGTTATTAAAGCTAGACATTAAAAACAATAATATGTTGTTCATTTGTAAAATCTTCGTAATCCAAACAAACTAAAACAATCATCAAAGCAACAAAATGATTAATTCCCGTCATCAAAAATACCATGGATTTCGCTCATTCAGAGACAACCATATCGCAATAACACAATCCAACAATTCTATGAACAACACAACAGCTGTCACCGATTTAAATGCGATAGAGTACTAAAAACATCATCGGAGATAATAAATCATACGTTTTAAAATATGAGACAGATGTACTGTACCATAGAGATAAAACATCTGCAGCTATTTGTACGATAAATAGCGTAATTAGATTAAGTAAATGTCATACAAATGTGATCCAAAGAAAACATCGGAATAGAAATACCTAGGTTGAACAGAAATAGACTGAGAGCTAGTTTGGTAGATGGTGGCTGAACTATAACTCCTTTGATTCCACGTCTATTTGTAGTAATTATTGATTAATGTACTAAAAATACTATTTAATTCGATAACCGAATGGACGAAGTACTGTGAAGTTTTTGCAAAAATACCCCCAAATCTAAGATAAAATCACACATTATTAAATCTTACTAGTTCAAGTTATTTATAGTTACATGCCTAAGTTGGCTCACTGTCATGTATCTGCGGCACATATATTAATTACTTATTTTAAGTTTATCTCAGCAAGTGAATTGTTAATTCTTATGAGATAATAAAGAATTCTAAACACAATTGAACTAGTAGTTTGCGTAGTTGCCTTATATTCTACTCTCTCCCCAAGGACAATTGGCGCAGTGGACAGGTGTCTGCCCTCTGCGCCGTGGGTCCTGGGTTCGATTCCCGGCAGGAGCACAAATTCCTTCCCAAGGGATATTTGTGCTTCTGGTTCTGGGTGTAATGTGTGTGTGATTGAATGTTTCCGGTACCCGCGATACAAGTCTTTGAACTTAGTGTGGGGCTGTGAGTGTGAGTGTGAATGTGTTTAAAAAAAAAAATGTGTTTCTAGCATCACACACTGAAATAACATCCTGTGTGATGTATGAAGTGAATGTTTCTGGCACCATATGACACCAGTATTCTAACTTATAACTCTATCAAACGTTAGCCTATCAATAATTAAAAAAAAAAATAAGATTTTAAAATTTAGAAAAGTGGTGTGTTTTTAATTTCTTTCTATCATACAAACTATCGCAAACCTTGTCCTGACAATTACGAATCAGCCAAATCGGTCAAGCCGTTCTCAAGTGATGTTCTTTAATTCATACGACGATTGATTTTTATTTATGTGTATGAAATATGGGCTATATATATATTTCTTTCTTTTTTTTCTTTGATAGCGCTTGATATACTGGTCCTACCAGTACCACTGGTACTACTGGTACCAGTATATCCGGTGATATACTGGTATCACCGGATACCAAGAGATGTGGTCGAGGATTGTGGTCAAAAGCTTGCCTATCGGGCATACAATAATTTAAACGTACATAAGCAAAGCTTAAAAAAACCGACTTTGCCGCTTATATTTTTGGCTTGATCGATTTCGATCATATTTATATGGGACCACCTCTGAAGTATAAAAATGGAATTTTGAGAATCGGTCTACAAATCGGTGAACATACATAAAAAAATACATACAGTCGAACATAAAATCTCCTCCTTTTTTGAAGTCGGTTTAAAAAGAATGGGAAGCGTCTGACTAATATTCCGATAGATACTATTCCGGGCAATTGGTGATCATTACATCAACGTCGAGTTCTAACGATTTTCTATTATTATGAACCATCGAATCAACTGAACTTTCACCCGATCTACTGTCATATCTACGTCGTATCAATTCGAACAATCGTAGTTTGACGACCAGACCTATAGATTTTGGGCGGTTTTCCCAAAACCAAAAACTACAATGGTTTCGAGTAAATACCTCACAATACATTACGCGTTCAATTCACCTGACGACATAACCGTCCTAGTAACCCAGCAACATTGATCACACAATGCCATAATAACAGACGTGGCTCGTGATGGATCGGCGATAGTAACTGGGTATTTAGAGTTATTGGTAATTCGGTAGTTCTATTGGTTTTGTGTGTATGATTATTTAATGCTTTAGGCGATTGTTGAATGTAGAGGGTTAATCGATTGTGGGCTTTAGGTCGTCAACGCAACCGCGGCATCGAGGCTTAGAGAGCTTTTCCTCCAGAGATGTGCTACCGAGTATGCCACGAATAAATGTCACCTTTTTTCCACCTTACATCTAGAAGAACGGCGTCGCGTCACCCATTTATGGTTGAGATACCGCTCATTCGCACGAAACGTTTCGCGTCTTCGTTCATTTATAGAACAGCAAAAGAATGGAACGCTTTGACGTCGTCTGTGTTTCCCGAAAGGTACAATTTGGGTGTGTTCAAAAGTAAAGTGAATAGGTATTTACTAAGCAAGCGTGCTCCACCTTAGACTACAACGTCACTTTGCAGGTGTGATTGTGGCCAAACGTTTGCTTAGTCTGTAATAAAAAATAAAATAAAATCTATTTTCTTTCTATGGATGCGTTTGATATCCACCAATCATATTCATTGGTCCACATAGCATAGCACTGGTGAGAAACCGGGGCAAGATAGTGACTGCTAGCGCGACCCTATCTTGCACCACCTCGGCGAGGGATAGCTCACGGGGGGTTTATAGTGGGTTTGAGCCCCACACTCCCCTTTCCTTCACTCCTGAGAAGGAAAGGAAGTGCTAAGCATTTTCCTCACCACAAAAAAAAAAAACAAAAAAATGGTGGAAACGGGTCATAACAAAGCTATGTTTTTTGTATAGTAGGATGCGTGCAGTGGATGGTCGCGAGTGGTGAAGCTATCTGCAGAGCAGTGTACCTACAGTACACATAAACCTGCAGTATGCCTAGCGTATTTACCACCCTCGACCACACTATCTACGTATGTAAAAGTAAGATATTGGTCAAACGTCGGTTTGTCTAGATTTAAAAAATACCTAACTTAATCACAATAGCACGTTTTTTATCTCTGATGGGCTAGCGTGTATTCCTGCCCATTTCTTTAATATTTTCTTTTTGTTATTCGTGTACCAATTTCATTTGGTACACCACTTGACACTTTTTTCTTGTGTTCTTTGTTAGTAGCACACACAATATGGGAGTCTTTAAGTCACGAGTGAATAGGCATCTTCTAGGCAAACGTGCTCCATCATCGACCGCATCGTCACTTACCATCAGGTTAGATGGCGGTCAAACGTTTGCCTATCTAGAATAAAAAAAAAACCTTATTTCACTGTCTACTATGTACATGCCCATAAATAAATAAAATTACAGCGCATATTTGTAGAAAATCAGCAACAATAAGCTTAACTGACAAAATACCTACCGTTAAGCAAATAAAACAACCCATTTTACAGTCAAATGCATGCATAGTTATTGTACAACACTCATTGAGGTATATGTACAGAACATAGAATTAACACTTATGCTAATGCCGACCAATATATAGTTTCATACACTTCATATGTAATGAGCTAGATTTGAGTTCTTTTCTGAAATTAACAAAAAAAAGATCGATGAGCATCTCCTGTAGGGAGAGGAAGTTGAATAAATCAGATATATTGCAAATCGACAATGGTTTTTTTTTTGCCACTGTATATACATTATACTTGATGTTAAAGTTAAAACCTAATGGCAAGTCAAAATATTTTTATTGAGTCGGCATATTTTTTACCATATGAAAATTAGAACTATCGTGAATGTTACACATATTTTGTGTACCTATACGACTTAAGACTCATCCTGATGAAGGACAACGAATTTGTCGGAAACTAGTCGCCTACATAGTAAGTTGTCATTTTTACGTATTTTAAGTCGTAAAAATCATTCGTTTTCAACCAGTTACATATTCCCCTCCTAGTTTTTTTTTCACACTCAATGTTTACGATCTTGAGATAAAGTTTTCGAACTTAGTTCAAAAACTTGCAAATACATATTTTATTTATTTATTTTATATAATTATTTATTTATTTATTTATATTGTATTTATGCCATAGTATAAGTAATGGTATTTATTAAGTTAATTAGGTATTCCATACACCCATTTGTTATATCCTGTCTATTACATTCTATAGTTCTCTCCATCCGAAGGTTGCCTGGTAGAGATCGCTATTAGTTATAAGGCCGCCTATTCTGATACTTTACGTATAAGCTTGTTTGTTACCTTTGTTTTATATCATCTTATAAATTGGATCAATTAAGTATTTTCTCTCTATCTTGTATACGTTTTGGCTGAGTTATATCGGCCGCGGTCACGAGAGCCTGAGGTAGCGGTTGTCATCGTCTTGAGCATGATTGCAGTACGTGAAAGTTTTTAAAAATCTGCAGTGTCTCTTCTAGCTGTAGTTCCTACGTATAGTTCACACAATCCCGTCTGCGTCGGTAAGTAATTATGTAAATATTTGTGCAAGCCCGCACTGTGCAATTCACTGCGTCATATTCGTGTTATAAATTGTACAAAATGTGTTTGTTTTGCAATTTATAGATAGAAAATAAACTAAGCAAAGAGATGAGTGATCTGCTTTCTGTGATAACTCATTTTTGTGTGGGAATGCGTTATAATTGGCCAATGATGTTTTAAAAGTGGTTAGATGCTCTTCTATCAAGTAAACAAAAACTGGACCAGATGCATCCGTACTATACAATTTGTGTTTGGTTCTTCAGTTATATGTAAGTCTCGTAGAAGAACAGGACGGCATTGCTCCTGCTTATTTTAAAAAAATGCATGCACGAACACTAATCCGATAGTGATGCAAGCTTTTGACTACTATCTCACCTGATGGAAAGTGAAGATGCGGCCGAAGATTTAGCATGCTTTTTTTTTTGTGACAGGCTAGTGTTTGACCACTATCTCACCTGATGGTAAGTGACGATGTGATCGAAGCTGGTAAACACACTAGACCTGGAATACGCAGGCTCTCAAGGATAACTGCTGGAACACCGTATTTGGCTTGGCGGCAGACTTTCAATTTGATGGTGGTAAGCTACTTTGGTAGCAAGCCAGGCGAGCAACTCACAAAATGCTCTACCACCTCTCAAAATGCTTGTCTGGTAAAGAGATACCTATTCACTCTTGACTTGAAGACTCCCAGATTATATCGTTGCATTTTGATCAAAGCACACTAATATTATAAATCCGAAAGTTTGAGTAAGTATGTTTGTTTTGGACGGATTTGGATGAAAATCGGTACATATCTTATACGTAGAATTAACACATAGGATACTTTTTATCTTGATACATATAAGATACTTTTTATCTTTTTCTTCTTTTTAGACGACCCAGTTGGCGCAGTGGACAAGTCTCCGCCGTCTGCGCCGTGGTTCCTGGGTTCGATTCCCGGCAGGAGCACAAATTGTGCTTCTGGTTCTGGGTGTAATGTATGTGTGATGTGAATGTTTCCGGCACCCACGATACAAGTCTTTGAACTTAGTGTGGGGCTGTGAGTGTGGATGCGTTTTTTTTTAATCTTTAATACGTGCGCGCAGCCGCGGGACACGGCTAGTAGAAAATGAATGTATGAAATACGTAAATTTCTGACAGAGATTTATGTAACGCCCACATTATGGTAATTATTTTGTGTACCTTAATTATCTGTCTTAATTTAGATGTTCCCTAAATGTGCAGATATCTTGAGTGCATTTGGCCATAACCATTACCAATAATTTTAAAATTATCATTTGATAGAATTACGCGGAATAAGCTGTCACAGCTGTCAGGTGCGACGAATGTACATTTGCTTATCGTAAAATGATGCCAGGTTATAAATAGTATGTGTGCGTTTTACTGTGAGACAAGGTAAATACAGCAGTATAGTGCAGTTGTGTATGTTGGCATGGTGCTTGTGTGTGAGTGCTCATTCGACAGTGAAAACTATTTGCAACATGTTCTCAATTTATACAATGGCCCGGACATTATATTTGTTGAAATATGAACGCATCCACATGTTTTATATGATCTATGGTTGGTCATAGATGTCGCTTACTCTGTTCTGCGGTCGTAGTTCTTTCTAGAATAAATGCTCGTGTCTCTTTGTAACATCGTTCTATCTATTATTTCATCAGTTAAGTTCTAGCTCATCTATAAACTAATACTAGTAGTTATCAATATTAAACTGAGAATGAAACTTTTTATGAAGGTAGAGCAACGGCGTCTTATTAATTTACGTTATTCATCTCCATCCAAGTTCTTCAATTTTTATTTGTGTTACCTCAGGACTTTTTTCTAGGTGAACAGATTTTAATGATAATTTTTTTATTTGAAAGCTGGTGGTTCCCATGTGACTCAATTTAAATTTGATCAAGATCTGACCAGTAGTTTTTGAGTTATCCTCATTAATGCTTGTTTAGTTAATTTAATCTGATCAAGGGTTCAGAAGATAAAGCGGTGAAGGAGGTTTTTTTTTAAGATTTTCGTTTAAATTATTTCTTTTCTTCTTTTAAAACAATTCTGTAAATGACACGAATAGTACAATTTCCAAGTAAACATTCTTCCAAGGACATATTCGTCAAAGAAAACGCCGTCGTTCTTCGAATCGGTCCCGGCACGTTAGTCGATTCGCCACGCTTGACTGTTTGTTACTTTGATCTTGCTAATATAGATTTAATAGAAAGCGAAGAGGATGTTTGTTATGCGAGGTTTGTGCGATGATAAAACAAATAGAAATAGGTAGATATGTTATATTCTTCTTGTAAGTGGAACTACGAGATCGAATTAGAAATGAGGAGATCCGTAGACGAACGAAAGTCACCGACATAGCCCGGCGGATTAGCAAGTTGAAGTGGCAATGGGCAGGGCACATAGTACGCAGAACTGACGGCCGATGGGGCCGAAAGGTTCTCGAATGGAGGCCACGGACTGGCAAGCGCAGTGTCGGAAGACCGCCCACAAGGTAGAAGGACGACATAATGAAGGTCGCAGGAAGACGCTGGATGCAGGCCGCTAACAACTGTTCATTTTGGAAATCTTTGGGGGAGGCCTATATCCAGCAGTGGACTTCTTGTGGCTGAGATGATGAAGTGGAACGTAAAATGTAAGCCAATTGGCAAACCTAAGCTCAGTCGCATCTCTATTAGCTTTATGAGGTTCCTGCAGTGATAAAATAAGTTAAATAGGTAGATAGGTTAAATGCTCTTTGCAAGTTAAAATTATTGGGAAAAGCGCTGCTCTGATTCAGCTTGAGCAAAATTAGTTTCGTATGTCCGGATTTTCGGTTGTTCTCCTTTACAGGTCGCATTTCTCAACCGATTTTCGTAAAATTTTGAGAGCAGGTTCGATAATTGTATAGATTTTTTTCTCTCGATTCAGACATTTTCAAAATATGTGTTTCATACTTACTCGTGCCTGTAGCTTCGCTCACGATGATTATATACTATGTTCTCTAGTTTTTAAACACATTATTTAACACATTCTTAAATCTAAATTCGCCTAAATGGATATGTCCTTCAGATGTCTTGCTGGACCGTACCTACCGCATGCTTCATGTCGATATAGCCTATCTATTTTTTAATACTTTTTATGTCAAAGTTTGGATGTTTGGACATACGGTCTCTTTTTATACAATTCCATTATATTCATTTTTATTATTTATATATCTTCGCCTTATTCTTATTCTTATCTCATCATCTATTGGTTATTACTTATGTGGTAGAGTTATTTTGAATTATTTGAAGTCGGGAGGTAGAATAAACCTACATACTCACACTACACACTCATACTACACACTCGCACTACACACTCGCACTACACACTCGCACTACACACTCACACTACACACGCACACTACAAATTCACGCTACACACTCACACTACACACTCGTACTACACATTCACACTCAATTATTTATTTATATTTTATAAGAATGCGCTTCTATTTGCTACACGTTGCATATGATCGACTCACTAACGACGCGTTCACACGTTACTAATTTCAACCCGCATTCCCGAGTCCGTCGCCGTCACTCATACATACGTTTCCCTTCACTAACTAGTACTCAACCTGCGGTGTACGTACATCAGTCATGCGACTGTCAACGGCGGAACTTGTCAACCGTTGATTTATTGCAATGGAAACGAGATATTGATGTTGTACGCTTTGTTGAGTTGAAAATTATTGGAACAGAGCGACGTTTTCTTTTTATGACAAAGGTAAGCATTAGGCCGCTATCTCACTTGATGGAAAGTGATGCGTCTGAAGATATATATTTTATTTATTAATAATAAAATATATCTAATATATAAAATTCTCGTGTCACAGTTTTCGTTGCCATACTCCTCCGAAACGGCTTGACCGATTTTGATGAAATTTTTTGTGCTTATCCGGTATCTATGAGAATCGGCCAACATCTATTTTTCATCATCATCATCATCATCACTTTTCATCATTATCAACGCGGGTGAAACCGCGGGGCGCAGCTAGTAATGTATAAATGGGTGGTTATGCGGCAATATTTTTCTAAAATTTTTAACAAGACTTCAATAAAGGAAGAGGTTAAATTCACACGGATTGTAAAACCTCTAAAAACAAAAAAAAAAATGCATATTTTAACTGACTTTAAAAAAAAGAAGGAAGTTCTCAATACTGACTACACAGACAGTTTTTTTTGTTTGTTACCTCATAACCTTTTATCAAGGTAAACCGGTTGTGATGATTCTTTTCTTTATTCGCAAGCACCACTTTCCATGTGATCCCATTTAAATTTGATCAAGATCGGACCAGTAGTTTTTTTGTTATCTTCAATAATGCGTATTAAACTCAATATGATTAAGGGTTCCATAGATACAGAGAAGTCGGTTTTTTAAGCGTTGCTTGCGTTTAAATTATTGTTTGTCATAACTTCGTCTTTTATAAATTCTTACTTTTTCAAATAAATTTCATATTTCAAATAGACTCCATATTTCATCAAAATCGGTTTAGCAGTTTAGTTTTACAATCAAAATAATTGGAAAAAATATGTCATCCAGATATCCGAATGATTTTTCCGAATAAATTTACGCGGGTGAAGCCACGGGAAATAACTAGCAATTTACTTAACTTAATAACGAATTATAGTCAATCTAAAAATAAACTGTAGGAGTTTAAAAAAAATATTGTTTCGGTTGATGACGTCACACGGCCCCCGAGACGTTAATAATAAGGAAAGGATAATTTCGTCGTTTCAGACAGGGCTTCAGTATATATATATACAAGATATATACAAGAGTCGACCCTAAATCGTGAGTTAAGCCGTATCATTAATAAAGTATGAGAGCTTGAGTAGCTCAGTGGTTAAAGCAATAGGGTGTGTCACCCTATGACCACGCCTCAATCTATAATCCTTTCTAAATTTACTTCTATAGATCTACTATATTTAGTGTTAATCCCGATAAGGTTGTTAGGCTTCAAGCGGAATGCACCAAGGCGTGAAAGATAGTGTTATTTTTTTTATTTTATTTTATTCTGGATAGGCAAGCATTTGACCGCTATCTCACCTGATGGAAAGTGACGATGCGGCCAAAGATGGAACATGCTTGCCTAGAAGGTACCTATTCACTCTAGACTTGAAGACACCCAGATTATACTGTTCAGGGAACAAAGACGCAGGCAATGAGTTCCGCTCCATCGCTGTACGGATGATGAACGTAGAAGCAAAGCGCTTCGAGCGAACTGGAGGTGTGTCAACCATAAATGGATGACGTTTGACAGTTTGTCTTGTTGTTTGATGGTAAAACGGGCATGGAGGAATTATATCATGTAATTCCTGAGCACACTCTCTAAAATGTAGGCGATAGAATACCGATAGGCTTGCTACCTTACGTTTTCGTATTGGGGTGCGTGCGTTAGTATTAGTATCGCGGGACTCCGCCGAAGCCTCTGCTCTCGCCGAACCCTGTTAGACACGTGTTCCGCCTCTACACGAGGCATCCTCAGGAGCTGTTGACTCGCCGAACGGTATGACGAAAATTAACGCAATAATTCAATTAATTTTACTATAGTTCGGGATAAATAAATTTATGCCAATTAATCCAAATTAACACTTTAATTCGCACAAGTAATTCTAACAAGATGTAAACAACTCTTTGATGTAAACAACAGAACAATAGCGCCGCACTTATCGGCTAACACAAGAGGGTCGGCCCAATGGAGGTAGCAACTTGTTTATTTGCGCACGCTCATCTGGAATATTCTAGAACCTTTTTCTGGATCTTTCGATGGGTTGCGTACGCTCATCTGGAATGTTCTAGAACCTCTTTCTGGATCTTTCGATGGGCGTAACAATAATAAAAAAACAATAGCTAATTAGTTTAGACAGCCCTAGATAAATCACAAATATGTAACAGATCATCATCATCTCAGCCGCAAGAAGTCCACTGCTGGATATAGGCCTCCCCCAAAGATTTCCAAAATGAACGGTTGTTAGCGGTCTGCATCCAGCGTCTTCCTGCGACCTTCTCTATGTCGTCCGTCCACCTTGTGGGCGGTCTTCCGACACTGCGCTTGCCAGTCCGTGGCCTCCATTCTAGAACTTTACGGCCCCATCGGCCATCCGTTCTACGTACTATGTGCCCTGCCCATTGCCACTTCAACTTGCTAACCCGCCGGGCTATGTCGGTGACTTTCGTTCGTCTACGGATCTCCTCATTCCTGATTCGATCTCGTAGAGAAACCCCGATCATAGCCCTTTCCATAGCTCGTTGTGTGACTTTGAGCTTATTTATAAGGCCCACAGTAAGTAACAGATACTTGTTACATATTTTATAGTTTAGCTATGAATAACGAAGCGCGAATCCCTAATCGGCTTACCTTGCGGTTAGTAAACAAGCTCGTTAGCATTATCATTTGTCAAAATAACACCCTCATTATCATACATGAGTCTTCATTCTTTGTAGGTATCACTCTTGACAGAGTGGTCGTGGTCATCACTTCAGGTGTTGGTGGCAAGCTTGACAACACGCCGCCACTCTTCTCTGATGGCCGCCAGTAAATGGCTTATAGATAGATAGATAATACTTTATTGATCCACTTTATAAGATGAGATAAAACAAAGGTAACAAACAAGCTTATACGTTAAGTATCACAACAGGCGGCCTTATCACTAATAGCGATCTCTACCAGGCTCATCATCACTACTTGAATGCACGGGAAAGGCGATCTATCATACATAAGTAGAGATCGTCTCAATCTCAATATATAAAAACTAGGCATTGCGGCTTCAACCACATTTATCAAGTTAAAAAGTAGCATATATGTTAATCTATGTACACTCAAAATTTCATCCAAATCCGTTTAGCCGTTAAAGCGTGAAGAGGGAACAAACATACACACTTACACATTTACACACAGATTTATATTTCTCTCTCTTCACGTTGTAACGGCTGAACGGATAAGGATGAAAATAAGAATAGCTTATACCTAGGATTAATACATAGGCTACTTTTAAACTTTATAAACGTGGGCGAAACCGCGGGGAACGGCTAATCCTACTAATATTGTAAATCCGAAAGTTTGTGTGTAAGTATGTTTGTTCCCTCTTCACGCTTTTACGGCTGAACGGATTTGGATGAAATTTGGAATGTACATGGATTATACCTAGGATTAACACAAAGACTACTTTTAAATATATTATTATATATTTGGGAAACTGTAAGGCCTTCTCACAGTTAATATGTAATGAATAAATAAATAAATCTACTTTATATATGTGGGCGAACCCGCGGGGCACGGCTAATTATAACATAAAAACTAAAAAATAACCTTGGCTCTGCTTCGTTATGGTTTATAAGTTTCACTGATAAGAGAACACGTGCCTAGTCTAATACATACGTGTCCATGTAACTATGTTTCCAATCAAACTAAACTAATACAAGATTTCAATACTTTAGTTTAACGGCCGCGGGCCGACCCTCCTCACGGCCCCGAGTCTAGGGCTGTCAACCTCCGTCAAACAATGTTCTAATAGACTGGGGCTGTAATGGAGAGGCTGTAATTATCTGGTTTAGTAGACCAGATAATTAAATAAATAATAAAAAAAATATGCTGTTTTTATTAAGCTATTGCATAGCTTCTATCGCGGGCCTTGAGCGTGGAGACCGAATCCAGAAATTCCGTAACGAAAATAACCTAACACCCCCACTCCGACCGGCACAGCGGTGATACTTTTTAGTTTTGCCATCTATCGATGAATAGCAGAACTTTTAATAACTTTTTGAGATATCACGCTTGTCTCTTTAGTTCAGCAACTCGCCTCTAGGTGGCAAGAAAAAAAATACTGCATAAATAAAATAAATCAATAATGATAATTGCATAAGTAGATAAAAAATTCTATGCAATAGCTTTACCGCGGCAGTCCCCGAGTGCCACACGTCTTTTTTTTTGTCTTCTAGCAAAATGTGCTCCAAAGTCGACCGTATAGTCAAATGAACCTTTATCTTAATTTGATTTTGATTACATTTCTGTCGAGCAAACTTTAACAGAGTACAAACACCTTCACTCTCACAGCCCTACGAAAAGTTCAAGACTTTTATCGTGAGTGCCGGAAACAATTACATTCAGAACCAGACGAATAAAATCCCAAGAAAAATGTGATTTTCTCGGGAATCGAATCCAGAACCCACGGCGCAGAGGGAGAGACTTAACTGTGCCAACGAATCGCAACGGACCTTTTTTTGTTATATTGTTTGGCTAAATTTTTACCACCATCACCTAATGGTAAGCTACGATGTGGTCGACGATGGAGTCACCTTGCCTAGAAGATACATATTTACCCGCGACTTAAAGATTCCCGTATTGTATTCTAGGAAACACCGACTCGGGCAAGGAGTTTCATTCCTTTGCGGTTCGCACAAGGAAAGTGCATATTTTGTTTATCTATCACATAATGAACTCTATAATAAACCCAACACCAAATAGCTTTTTTAAATCTAACAAATCTGCCCTGTCCGTGGCATAAAATCGGGCACATCTTTATGCCCCATAAAAATTAAACCTGACCTGGCTTAGGCTCGTGACAACCCTATTAGAGGCCCCCGTAATCCCGGCGAGATGCGTTTCAGACCCTTTATCCTTAAATAACTTGGGGCTGAAGGTATTGGGTCTCATTTACTTGTTGCAAGTAATTAATAAATATGGGTCCTACTAATATTATAAATGCGAAAGTTTAAGTGTGTGTGTGGATGTTTATTACCACATATCTCGGTAACTACTTAACCGATTTTAATTAAATTTGGAATGTAGGTATGTATAATGTAGCTTATACTCTGGATTAGGACGTAGGCTACTTTAATCGACAATACAAATACTCTTTATTGCACACCAAGAAAATTATTATTAAAAATAGACAAAATTTACATTATAGCTGTACAGTCGGCGGACTTATCGTTAAGCAGTTATCTCTTCCAGGCAACCTTAGGATGGAGAAGATAAAAAGTTTAATAAAAAGTGATCGGTGGTTCGGCAATGACCATTAGACATGCATTCTTTTAAACATACACATAATTATTGATGTAATTAAATAAATCATATACATATAGTTACATACATAAATAAATACAAAATATATAAATAATATACAATACATATATAAATATTATAATACACATACTTAATATAATCTAAAAATAAATTAATATTATATAAATAATGTTATAATGCACCTACAAGACGCCAAAATACTGTCTAAATACCTACATTTTCTCATTAAAGTGAATGTTATTCTTTTTGAGAAAATAATGGTAATGATTTCATATAAGCTGTGTATATTAAAAATGTTTTCTTACTCCTATTTCAAATGTCTCTAGGGTTTGCGTCTTTCTTATAAAAGTAGGCAGCGCATTCCATAGACGAACGCGCAAAAGATTCGTTATAGAATACAGTTCTATGTATGGGCATTTAATAATGGACAAACAATCTGAATCTATATACACTCCCATCATAACTATCGGTATTTCCAAATAATTCAAGTATTTCCAAATAATTCATCAAGTTGAAAGTCTGCCGCCAAGCCAAATACGGTGTTCCGGCAGTAATCCTTGAGAGCCTGCGTATTCCAGGTCTAGTGTGCTTACCAGCTTCGATCACATCGTCACTTACCATCAGGTGAGATAGTGGTCAAACACTAGCCTGTCACAAATAAAAAAAAAAAAAAAAATTCAAACAGGTTTATTTTAAACTTTTTCAATCACAGCAGTCTTTAAACAGTTCGTTAAGTTTTCAAGTCAATTGTGTTCTTAACTGAAAGCATTTGAAACGTTTCAAGTTTTCATCTGACATTTAAAATGAAGTTGTTACGATTAAATTTGGAACAGTTTAAACTTGACAGATTAAAAGCACTGTCACATTCGTATATTTTATTTGTTTAACTCTTTATTAAGAGTTTTGACGCGAAAGTGAAAAAATTGCGTTGTTGGTTTTGTATATTTTTTCAAAACGTGTAATTCTTCGAGTGTTAATATGTAATAATGGTGGATTATTAACCGTTAATACTTAGTGAACGTGAATAAATGTAGGCAAATCACACAAAGTTGAAAAACGTGATTTTTTATTTCGCTCCAATGAAAGTTTCATCGGAGTTTTGGAGCGAAAGAAAAAAAAAGCTAATAATGTTTCTACCACTTATCTAGGGCATGACTTGAATTCACTATTTGACTTGACTTTGATATTGACTGATGACTTTTTCGTAATAAAAGTCAATTACGAAATACACATAAAAAAAATTTATTACCTGACACTGGCTACATGCAGAAGATTTCGAAACCAAAAGTAAAACAAAAAATAACTCTTTATTACCCAATAAAGGTACATGGGGTGGATAGACGCTAAAAGCATTTTTTACGCTAGATAGGCAAGCAATTCTGCCAGTCAACCACGCATAATAGGCATGCACCAAAAATAAAAAAATAAGATGTAAAAATAAGACATTATTAATAAAACTTCGTGTTATGACCAAATTAAAGTATATATTGTATATAGTTAGTTATTTAAATTAGTTGACTCGCAAAATCTCGTGTTTTGGCGCATCTCAGTAGTTGTGATAGGTCGTACCGCATCACTATTGTTGTAGTTCGTTTTCATTGCTTTTTACAAGCTTTTAGTTTCGCCTGCCCGATGTCTGTCTGTCGGTTTGTATTAAATCTTGCGAGTTAAATTTCACCCACTTTCCGACTTCCGATTGAGCTGAAACTTTACATGTATATGTAAATCGAATGACTATTTTTTTTTTTTATGTTTGATAGGCTAGCATTTGACCACTATCTCATCTGATGGAAAGCGATGATGTGGCCGAAGATGTAGCATGCATGCCTAGAAGATACCTATTCACTCTTGACTTGAAGACTGCCAGATTATACCGCTCAGGAAACAAAGACGCAGGCAATGAGTTCCACTCCCTCGCAGTACGGATGATAAATGTAGAAGCGTAACGCTTCGAGCGAGCTGGAGGTATGTCAACCATGAATGGATGACGTTTGACTGTTTGTCTTGTTGTTAGATGGTATAATGGGCTTGGGGGAATTAACTTGTATAATTCCACTATGCAATATTATTATGACATGGACCTGATCTGATGATTCTGTTAGTCTGATTCGTTTTGTCAAGTCCTCTGGGGATATCCAGGATCTGATGATGGAGCCGAACGGTAGAACTTTGTGCTCATATGCTTAGGAATCTAAATAAAAAGAAAATATATATTTTTTATTGTTTTTATTGAAAAATACCATTTCATACATTTATGAACGTTGAAATTTAGAAAATTGCGTAATAATAAGAACTACAAATAATAATCGAATGATACTCTAAATTGTTAAACACTGCGCGCGCTTTGCCCTCTATCTCGAAAATGGTTCAAAATATAAAAAAAATGTTTAAACAAAAGTTGCAGAGAATTTAATCCTCTACAATATTTATTGCATAAACAAATAGCATAAAGCCCATAGGAAACGAGATATTTGCAATAAATGTGTAAAAAATCTATTTTTTACCTTTGACCTTGGAATATATGTAGTCGCGGACACCCTACGATAAGTAGGTTTTGAGACAAGTTTTAGGGTGTCAAAATATAGGTTTATACAAGCTTACAGCCGACTATCTCTCATTCCGAGGTGAAACCCAAATTTTCCAGGACTAATAGTTAAAAATGTGTTAAGCTATTATATATATATAACACAATTACTAAGGAAATCTACGAGTAAATTGCTACGCTACGTCGAGCTTAGTGCTTTTACTAAACAAGCTTAAATGTCCGTAGCTGTCTACGACATCGTGGGTCTGTAGCCGTAGCAGGCGCAAGCGTAACCGCTTGCCTACGGTTGTGCCTGCTACGCAAACAGACCGATACCGTGAGCCTAATATAATGTTAGTCATTGGCCTCGATTCTGATGTCACACACTAAATTTAATTTAAACTATTCCACCTTTTTCAAAATAGGAACGCAAGACAGAGATAGGATACATTTTGGTGCTGTCAAGTTAGTCAGAACTTAGATGTCTATGCATGCTTAGTCGAGCATGAAATTGGTGTTGACTAAAAACACGCGCCTTTCTGCTTCTGCTGTTCATATTTTAATTGATAAACTAGCTTGACAGCACTAAAATGTATGCTATCTCTGTCTTACGTTTCTATTTTGTAAGAGACAGGGATAGTTTAAATTTAATTTAGCGAGTGTACATCAGAATCGAGGCCATTAACTACATGGAAGAATGTCTTTTTTATGAAGAATGAAATTTTAACACAAGCATTATTTTAACCCAAGCATAATACTTCATGATCGCTTTTAAAACAATATGCTGTTATTATTATAATTAACCGACTTTAATAGGACGTAGAGGTTCTCAATACTGTTGTATTTTATTATGTTTGTAACCATAGAAGTCCGATTATAAACCGATTTAATAAAAAATATTCAAAAATAATTATTTAGATAGTTTTTTTATATATATTCCTAGCATACCACTCTTGATCATCACTACCAATAGGCGACACAGTGGTCTAACATTAATGTTTAATAAAAAAACAAGTAACAACAAAGTAGTTGTGGCGGAATTGGTAAATAATCTAATTAATTTAGTGAAGAAAGTTTTTCAGTACCATTAAAATCATCATCAGCTAATGTATGGTTTTCTTTTGTTTCAGGTAAGCTAAACTGATGCAGCCCGGCTGTCGCAAGTCGAAACCATAATCATCATTTATTCACCTTATAACAAAGTTTTTTATAACAAGTATGTCAATTACAATTAATATATTATAATTCAATCATTTTTTTTTTTTTTAAATAATAAGTTTTATAAACAATTTATAAAAACAAATGCATTTAAAATGATCAGAAAAAAATAGTAATAAAATTAAAGACTGCAGTGTGCAATCTGAAATTAGAAATAAATATTTTAAAACAAACGCTTGTAGGCATGCTACATTTTCGGCCGCGTCATCGCTTTCCATCAGGTGTAATAGTGGTCAACTGCTTGCCTATCAATCATAATAAAATATTAAAATTTATTTAAAAAATGGTAAAACAGGATTTGGAATACCTCCTTACCAAAAAGATGTTTGTCTCAATGGTTCGAATGATGTCCCAAAAATTTTCTAGTAATTTACAAATGACCTTTTTTTATCTATAAATCCCAGTTAAATCTCATAATTATTATTATATTATTAATGTATATAACTGTAAAATTTGCATGAACAATATTGAAAGAGACTGAATCCCAAGACACAGGACTCATCCTAGTGTGGGATTCAGGGCTCACTAGACATTATAAGTAATTGTAATGTTCTTGTGTTATAATTTTTAAGTGTCAATGAATAAATTATTTATTAAATTCAGCTCAAATTATCTAAATCCTTACACTTATTAGCATTAACTTTAACTTCCCAAATGATCCACCTAAATGTGTTAAATATCGCTATGCCAGTGAAAAGTTAAAACTACCCGCATTATAGTGCCTTAAAATAGATAACAACTTTTGGTAGGATTATGTAGGTGGTAGTTTTGTAAGACTTTTACAAAAGAAACTTGCTTCGTAGTTTAATATTGTGTAATATTAAACTCGGACGCAAGTTTTTTTTTATTTTATATAAGTTTGTAGTGTGTCGTCTGTGGTATCATAGCTCTCAAACGATTTAACAGATTTTGATTTAGTTTTTTTGTGTTGGAAGGTTACTTGATTGAACATGCTCTTAGCTTTGTTTGGTAAAAACCGGATATTTAGAGAAAAATCGGATATCCAAAATATATTAAAAAAAAAAACGCTTTCACACTCACAGCCCCACATTAAGTTCGATGACTTGTTCGATGAATCTAAATTTTGATTTTGCTACCTGTTTTTTTATTATTTACGGTATATTACTATTCACTCGCGGCTTACATACTCCCATATTGTATTGGAAGCAGGTCCCATTCTTTTGCGGTTCGCTAAATGAATGTGGAAGCAAAACGCATTTTCCGCATTAGTGGAATGTCTACCGTTAACACTGACGGTGTCGATTAGCAGTACCAAATTTATCTTCAGTGGAAGTTAATTAACAATTAATAGCTTAAGCTCATTAAAATAATGCACGCGCCACCGGCCCTGACGTGGGTGAACTAAATCACTATTTTGGTGACGTCACGGTCGTCACTGTCACTATTTGCCGTGATGGTTGCAGGCAGATGGGCAATATGGTGGGGCCACTAAACGCGAGTGTCGTTTTTAATTTTTTATTCAAGTTAGGCTAACGTTTGATCACTATCTCACCTGACGGTAAGCGACGATGCGATCGACGACGGAGCAAGTTTACTTAGAAGATGCCTATTCACTCACGAGTCAAAGACTCCCATTCTATTTCTTTGCATAGCTTATAACTGAATCAATGACACCTTTTCGGTCAAAGTTGCGTCTTAATAAGGAAAACAAAAACATTTTTTTTTTAATGTGGCTGATATATTACGATTTACGCCCTACATACGCCGCTTTGAAAAATGAACAAAAACTAAATTGACAAATAAGTTTTTATAATTATCGACCCTGCACACAAAATTTAAAAAACAGCGCTATACTGACATGTTAATGTTCTATATCTGTCCCTGTTGCACTATACATTCTTCTCATTTTATATCAAGCTCAATTCCGATCGTGTATGGAGTACTGCGGTCGCCTTTGGAATGGATGCGCTAAGTACCAGCTAGAAGCTCTCGAGTCTATTGACCGACGAGCCAAAAGACTCATTGGCGATAGTAAGCTAGTTGAGTCAAAATTGCAAAATCTTGGCCACGACGTAAAGTAGCAAGCCTATTGGTATTCTATCGCTTACACTTTGGAGTGCGCTCAGGAATTACATGATATAATTCCTCCATGCCCTTTTTACCATCTAACAAAAAGTCAAAATGCCAAACGTCATCTATTTATGGTTGACATAACTACAGTTCGCTCGAAGCGTTTCGCTTCTAAGTTCATCATCCGTACAGCGAAGGAGTTGAACTCATTGCCTGCGTCTTTGTTCCCAGAACGGTACAATCTGAGTGTCTTCAAGTTTAGAGTGAATAGGTACCTTCTAGGCAAGCATGTCACATCTTCGGCCTCATCATCACTTTCCATCAGATGAGATAGTGGTCAAATGCTTGCCAATTCAACATAAAAAAAAATGGGAATACAAACTATATATAGGTTTTTTTAAGACTGCATTTATAGCGGTTTTATTTTCAAATCGTTCGTAAACGGGCTATATGTACAAATAGGATTGCTTGTTCTATGGCTCCACATATGGTCTACGGACACTCGAATTAGCAAGAAGTACAAGGATAACCTCGTAATGTGGTTTATTGCATTCATTTACTTACATACTTACAACACCATACACGATAACGTAGCTTTATGGGGTCCTTAAAATAAGCCCGCGATGTCGTCTTTCTTTTAATCGCCCTACGTTTTCACCAGCTAGGAAACTTATCCATAAAAATATGTAATTTCTCTTTCGTTGAGTGATGTGACTTCTCTTAAATTCTAATTAACTGTGCAATACAGAATAATTTTTTGAAAATTTTATTTGCTATGACAATTTAACAAACTTTACGTATCTTAATTTTAAGGAAAATTATGGCTTAGACCGCTCCAAGCCATAATTTTCCTTAGAACTGAACTTTATCGCGGCGGGCTCAGTTCAAACCCCGCGGTTGAACTGAACCGGTTCAAACCCATTTTCAACCGACTTCAAAAAAGGAGCTTCTCAATTCGACTGTATGTTTTTTATGTATGATACGCGATTATTCCGTCAACTACGAATCGATTTTGATGATTAAGGAAATTTTGTATTTCACAAATTTCCCTTGAAGAGAAAACTGGCGTTTCCTTCGGGAATCGAACCCTATATCCGCTGCTTAAAAGGCGAACGCGCAAGTTAGCCAGCGGGCAGTTCGATATATAGCTTATCTTTTAAAAAAACATTGGTTTCAAAATCTGTACATAAAAAATAATTTAAACGCAAGCAAAGCTTAAAAAAATTCGACTTCACCGCTTATATTTTTGTTTTGGCTTGATCGATTTCGTTAAAATTTATATGGGTACACCTCTGAAGTATACTCTACCAAACAAAAAAATATATATCAAAATAGATTCATAATTGGCGGAATTATTGCGTAACATACATACAAAAAACATACAGTCGAAATGAGAACCTCCTTTTTTGAAGTTCGGTTGAAAATTAGTAACGATTGCCGCATAATAATTTACTGTAATAAATTACTTCGCTTCCTAGCCCCTAACGATAGACTGTGCCTGCTAGTGAATCGATAGGTGATTGACGTTATCTATCGACGACGTAATGATAAAAAGTTTTTGCAGCTACCCTCACTAATACTTTGTTATTGACGTCGTTATACCCACGAAAAGTATGAGAATTTTCCTACAAAGCTTTTGAACTTGCATAAGGATTTTTGGTTTGATGGGAGAGGTACAGTGGTAGGTGAGCGTTACATGATCATTGTCATTATGAGGGGCGAAAGGGGTAGGGGCTTTCTTGACTTTGACTTTAACTTGTGACTAGGACTTCTATTATAAAATATTGTATTTGATATATTTTATTACTTGACATTGGCAAAAACACAAGAATGCGTAGCCAAATAAAAAAAAAATCTAAATAGGACACACCCAAACATTTCCTAATAATATTATAAATGCGAAAGTTTGTGTGTGTGTGTGAATGTTTGTAACCACGTATCTCGTAATTTTGAATAGAGATAGTTTAGGTTCCAGAATAACACATAGGCTACTTTTTAACTTAATCAACGCGGGCGACGACGCCGCGGGGCGCGGCTAGAATAATATATAAACGCTTTGATACTCGCAGCCCCACACCAAGTTCGAAGAATTGTATCGTGGGTGCAAGAAACAACATGCCACACGACAGGGACATTTCTTTTTATACACATTAGGTTACTAAGGGAATGTGCTTCTGGATTTGGGTTTGATTGTGTGTGTAATGTGAATGTTTGCGGCACCCACGATACAAGTCTTCTAACGTTGACGGTCCCAAGTTTATATATCTTAGTAACGCTAAATTATCTAGCTAAACATGTATATCTGTTTGAATCCAACGATGAAAGGAAAGTAAGGGAAAGCTCTCGAAGATTACACTTTAGACATAAAACCCAGACTCAGTATTGTTAAGCATGGCGTCATGTATCAAGCGGTCGAGATATTTAACGAGTTTCCAAGGGATATTAAAATTTGTCTATATCAGACTGGCTTTTTCATTGGCAAAGTTAAAGCATTTCTTTTAGAGAACAATTTTTATAGCATTGATGAATACCTCGTAAATAATTATAATTTAATTTAATTCGTTCTGACCTTTTTGATATTAAGATTGACGTTTATAATAAGTTTGGATTTAAATAATTATTTACCTATACCTAATATTGTATCTTCATATTCTAATAATGTTATAATTAATTAATTTATATGACTTAATTTATAATGTATAATAATGTGGACATATTGTTAATTTATATTATTTCAAAAACAATGTATGTTGTAATTGAATAAATACTGAATACCAACGTAATGTAGGCCGCTCCGAATCAGGAATTCTATAAGGGATGTAATTGTTTGCAGAACATTCATATGTTAAAACGTCTATTAGGTGACAAAGAGTGGCAAAACGACTTGCAAGTAAAACGTCCAAAATGTGAAATTATCAATAATGCGAAAGGTCAGGGACAGTCAAGAAAACAATGGGAAAGAAAAAAAAAAAAAGTTATTTTTACTTTTAATTTTTAAAGAAACAAAATACACTCTTTTTAACAACGACGGAAAATGAGGGGTGGTATAAGTCTTAATTAACCTAGCTACGATCGTCAAAAAAGAAATTTATCACAGTCACCTGAAACAAATCAAATATTTATGAATGAAAATTTACCTACCTCTAAAAATCCACCAAAGAAAAACAAGATGGATTCATATTTGATTAAAAACAGTGGCAATACAAGAAACACACCTCCTTTATACCAAACCATTCAAAGCTCATCAAAATACAACAAATGACATGAACCAGCGGCCTCTCTACGCCCCCCACCACGGCCGGTCACCGCGGGGGTCAACGACCACAACCCTCCACTCCACCCGTTATACATATGCACATACAATGCTCGATCTCTTTTATCACATGAAAGACTTCTAGAATTTAAATACGCAATATCTACAATAAAATTTGATATAATCGGCTTAGCAGAAATCAGAAGACCAGATTACAATATAATAGAAGATGAAGACCACATATTTTGCTATTATGGTGAAACAAAAGGCCAGTATGGGGTGGGATTCCTCATCAAAAAATACCTAAAAGAAAATATAGTGAGTTTTATTGCAATCTCTGAAAGAATCTGCATACTGCATCTAAAGTTTGAAAATACAAGCCTCTCTATAATTCAAGTTCACGCACCTACCATAGATGCAACCGAAATAGAAATAAAAGAATTTTATGCTAAAATACATCAGTCTCAGAAACAGTGCTACAAAAACCTTTTGATTTTGGGCGACTTTAACGCTCGAGTCGGTCAAAGATTAGAAGGCGAACACAGGATACTGGGGTCCTTTTGCTTCGGAAAAAGAGATAAAAGAGGTGAAACTCTCCTTCAATTTTGTTGGGAAAATAATATGTTTGTAATAAACAGTTTGTTCAAAAAGAATACCAAAAATTTATGGACATGGCGTTCACCAAAGAATAATAAAAGTCAGATTGATTACATACTTTCAAACATAAAAGAAAAAATCACAAATATTGAAGTACTGAAAAATATCTCTTTTTCCAGCGATCATAGACTGATAAGATGTACCCTTCTATTAAGCAACACTAAGAAATCTAGAGCTAAATTCATAAACAGCAATTCTACACTAAAAACTAAAGAATGTCAAGAGGAATTTATAGAAGCTTTAAAAGTGCATGCCATTAACATAAAACTAGAAGAAAATGAAGATGTAGAGACATACTATAGAAAAATCAAGAAAGCTATCAACAACAGTATAAAAAATATAAATAAAAATTGCACTACAAATAAAAGCGAGATCATATCAGACAGTACAAAAAGCTTAATTAGGAGAAGAAATGAACTAACAAATAAAAAACATTTAACTTTAGAAGAAAAGAAAGAAAAAACCCGTTTATATAAAACAGTTCATAAATATATTAAACGCGAATACCAAGATCACCGAATAAAAATAATGGAAAAACACCTGAATAAAACAGGTAGCATGAAAAAAGGATTGAAAGAACTTACAACTACTAAGAAATGGATTCCAAGCCTACAAGATAACCCAGCGTCGAAAAAGAGTATCTTTTCCAGGTCTGAGATAATAAAATTAGCCACTGATTTTTATGAAAATCTTTATGCAGGACAGAAAACCATATCGTTAAATAAAGAGAGCCTAACTCAAACGTCTAATAACGAAACTCTACAACGCTTCTCTAATTTAGAAATATTTAAAAAAATAGACTCTTTGAAAAATGATAAAAGCAGCGGTCCCGATGGAATATCAAACGAAGCTATTAAAGCTGGAAGGCGTCTACTAGTGGAGCCGCTAACAATTTTATTTAATAAAATATTAGACGACAAATGTATTCCAGAAGAATGGGCGGAATCTGATATAATTCTATTATATAAAAAAGGAAACCCTGCAGATATAGGCAACTATCGACCAATTAGCTTACAGCCAAATATATACAAGCTATTCGCCACAGGCCTCGAAGAACGTCTTGTTAAATACACTGAGCGACACCAACCAGTAGAACAGGCGGGCTTTAGAAAAAACTTCTCTACTATGGATCACATACATACGCTAGAAGTAATAATTGAGAAATACGAAGAAATGAATCGCCCACTCTACCTAGCGTTTATTGATTACGCCAAGGCGTTCGATTCAATTTCTCATGATTGCATGTGGGAAGCTTTACAAGAATGTAATGTACCATCAGAAGCTATAGAACTCCTACAAGACATATATAAAAAAAGTAGAAGTAGAGTCAAATTGGATAGAAGAGGCCCTTATATAAATATTTGCAGGGGAGCTCGACAAGGCGACCCGTTGTCACCCCGAATTTTTATAACAGTGCTGCAAAATATAATGAAAGCTCTAAAATGGGAAAACAAAGGTATCAACATTAACGGTCAATTTCTAAGTAACCTCAGGTTCGCAGATGACATCGTTCTTTTCTCAGAAAATGCACCAGAACTAGAAACAATGGTTCAGGAATTACACAAAGTCAGCTGTGGAATTGGCCTGCAATTAAATAAAACAAAAACCAAAGTAATGACGAACTCTATAAAAACGACTATATGTGTTGACAATGCTCTACTAGAATATGTCCAAGAATACACATATCTTGGCAAACAAATAACGTTCAGAAAATCCAGACAAAAAGACGAAGTAAACCGACGTGTGAATTTATCATGGAATAAATTTTGGAGTTTTAAAGAAGCTCTTAAATCCAATCTTCCAATCAACCTCAAGAAAAAAATTCTCGATTCATGCATCTTACCATGTCTTTCATACGCTTCACAAACATGGATATTTAATAAATATACTAAGAACAAAATAACAACAACTCAAAGATCCATGGAACGAAGCATTCTAAAATTGAGACTGAAACATCGAAAAAAGAATGAAGATATAAGAAAAACTACTAAAGTAATTGACGCTCTACAGCACTGCAAAGGACTAAAATGGAAATGGGCGGGCCACATTGCACGTATGAATGACGAGAAATGGACAAAGAAGGTTACAATGTGGAACGGTCCAGCTGGTAAGAGAAGTAGAGGTAGACCAGCTGAACGATGGCTCGACGAAATTTTAAAAATTGCTGGAGAGGATTGGATGGAGAAGGCGAGCGAGAGAAATACGTGGAGTAAAAAGGAGGAGGCCTATACTCGTTGAGAGGTCCTTAAAAAGCGAGTTCTATTATGTATATTAAAATTATATTTTATCTTGTAAACTTTTTAAGGAAATAAAAATGGCTTTATTATATTATTATTATTATTATAAGTCTTAATTGTGCATCTGTGTCTTTCTGCGCCTTCCAGGCTCCCAAACGACTGAACCGATTGGCATGTGAGTGTTTTTTTTTGTTTGTCACGAAATGGTTTTAAACTGCGCCATTGAGCTCCAACGAACAGATATAACACTAAATACGCGAAAGTTGCTATAAGCGTGTCTAAAACCGTTCATGAATCAGCGTGTACTACCATTACACTTGAGACTAAACAAGCGCTCTTATATCATAATCCGAAATATTCCGATGAATAACAAAAATAAACTACTAGTTAGAACAACACTCAAACAACTTGTTTGGTTGCAGAAATGGGTGCTCTAAAATCACCAAGTGTTTGTTCATCTAGGTGTTTGATTAATCGTTAGACAGATTTGGTAAAGGAGCGTTCATTTTTAGTGTAGGCCATCCCTATTAAATATTCAGAGGTAGTTAATATTTAAAAAAATAATATATAATTTGTTCAAAATAAAAACACTAATACCTATTATGAAGGCGAACGTTTGTGAGTGTGTTTGTTACTTCTTCAATAGCTGCCACACTGGACTTCATCAGGTGAGATAAAGTGCGGGGTCGTGGGCCCGGTAACCCCCCGTGCATGTACCTGCGCATATCCGTTCGAACCAAATGCGTCCAAAGTGTAGCAGCGATAACATCGAATTTTGTCGAATACGACTAAACGACAATGAAATCTATATCGGAGTAATATAACATACATGGGTGATACAACCTTTACAATAAAGTGTGAGTGTGAATGTGTTTGTTTGTTTTGTTTTGTTTCCATTTCAGCTTGGCCGAAATTGCTTTTGTATGTCCGGATTTCCGGTTCTCCTCTACAGTTCGCATCTCTAAAAAATTTCACGAGAACCGATTAAGAACAATCGACTATCGTGAAATTTAGTGAGCAGGTTCGATAATTACATAGATTTTTTTTGTATATTCAGTTTTTAGAAAATATTCAAATTTACGGGGAGATAGTTGAAAACGTAAAAAAAAATACATATATACTCATTTCGAAAAATACTCGAATTTTTCATCTCACAGAGCCAATACTATATGAATACCATATAGAGCATTATAAGTTATCAACGTACATAACACGTTACCCTCCTTAGCGTCGCGCAGTCGAGTAATAAAGATGGTAAGCAGAGAAATCCTAGAATCGGACAGGTTATCGAGGCTTCCGGGAACACCATTACTTGCTACATACATACGTATAATAAGTAGGTAGCTTCTCAGTTGAACAGTAGCCAAAATTTCCCGCGCATTCTGTATTATATATCTCCCGCGTGTGATTATTTGATCTCTGGTTAATTCCTCTGTCGTTTACGCTATTTGTCTAGAGCGGAGCACATGTGGCTGTGTTAATTATACGTTATTTATTGTATTATTTGATTTCCCTGATGGCACAGTGGGTTATTGTTTACTTTCTACTCCACAATTGCTGGGTTCTATTTCCCGACAGGAGCACAAGTTTTCTTCCACAGGACATTTGTGCTTTTGTTTCTGGGTCGTATTGTGTGTGATGTGAATGTTTCCGGTTACCACGAAACAAGTCTTTGATCTTAAGTTGCTGTGAGTCTCCCAGCCAAATCTTTATACATTTCGAGTGCACCTGGTCCCCGTGGACTTGGTGTTTCTAGTCCAAAAAAAAACTTGACTTAGTACTTTGCTGTACATAGTTTTAGTTTAGTCCAAATAGCACAACTATTATATAGTAAATATAAGAAACCTCTGTCGGGGTTTGATTATTTAAATCATAAATGTGAACTGCCCGTTGGCTAAGTTGGGTGAGCATTCGCCTTCTAAGCAGGCGTATCGGGTTCGGTTCCCAGCGGGAACACAAGTTTTCTCCCATGGATAAATTGTGTTTCTGGTTCTGGTTATGAATTGTGATTGGTGTGTGTGATGTGAATGTTTCCGGGACCCACGACACAAGTCATCGAACTTAGTGTGGGGCTGTGAGTGTGTAAGCGTTTTAAAATAAATTTCCTTTTAGCAGGATAAAGCAGCACTGTTCGAAGTCCTTTGATCCACGCGCAAGTACAGACATAAAATCTTCATTTAACAGTCTACCCGACAGTGCGGTCAACAGTAAAATGGTGGTTATTGTTTAAGCCCTATTAAACATACTAATAAACAGTTGACGTTATAGCGTTTGCTGTTAAATTTTACTTTTAATGGTTACCGTTCAGTGTGCTGTCAAATGAGCGTCTTCAGGGCTTTAGCACGCTAAAGTGAATCGGTGCGCAAAGGTTTAATAATAATAATAAGTATACAACTATGTATGGGGAGAAATCGGTGAACATACATTAAAAAAAACATTCAGTTGAACATAGAACCTCCTCCTTTTTTGAAGTCGGTTAATTAAAATGATGTTGACTCATTGTCTGCGTCTTTGTTCCCCGAACGGTATAATCTGGGAGTCTTCAAGTCTCGAGTGAATAGGTATCTTCTAGGCAAGCATGTCACACTTTCGGCCGCATCATCACTTTCCATCAGGTGAGATAGTGGTCAAATGCTTGCCTATTCAAAATAAAAAAATAAAAATTTAAATGACAGTATTCTCCTCTCTTCTAATATTTTTGCGGTGCAGATAACTGTACTCTTAAAAAAACACCCGTATATTACTGTTACAGATTAAATGAATATGAATATCAACGAAGCACCTATACATGTAAGTGAACAAAATATTTTTTCTTCCCGTGTGGTGTTTCGTTAAAGAGCTTTCCAAGTACGAAATAGTTTTTTTTTTAAGTATAGTTGGAAAATATCAATTTGGTAGGACATATAAGTCGCTGATTTTAGACCTATTTTGCCCCTAGGTTCATCTCAAAAACTGTTACACACTTTAGCTGAAACCTACGTATAATATCTGTTATATCCTGTAGTTGAACAACAAATGTAATAATTGAAACGCAGTCAAAGCTTAAAAAAACCGGATTCATCGCTTATATTTCGGTTTAGGCTTGATCGATTTCTATACATAAATTATGGGACCACATCTATTTATTGTTTTGCTTTTCTCCAAAGACAGCGATGCCAATGGTAATGGTATGTATGTACCTATCTGAAAATGGCTGTAGTAGTATGACGGGTAAAAATAAACTTGCCATCGTACTACTGGACCTGTTGGTAGTAACAGAGAAAGGTTTAATTTCCCGTGTTACTACTGGTAGTAAGACTGGTAGTAACACGGGCAATAAAGGATACTCTATCAAACTTTAAAAAATCATAAAAATCGATTAGGTAATAATTGGCGGAGAAATCGCGTAACATACAAAAAAATAAAAAAAACATACAGTCGAATTGAGAACCTCATTTTTGAAGTCGGTTGAAAATTCGAGACTACGAGTACGTATAAAGTATTTCTGTACGTAAAATAACTTCTTGATAGTCCTTGTACATAATACATAGTACATTTATTTAACTATCTCTTAATGAATTAACTTATTTATTAGTAATCAAACCAATACATCCACTCCATAATATTTAAACTAATTGGGTACAGCTGCAATGAAAACTAGATCTTCTGTTATTATTATTAAATATCAATGTTGAATAACTGTAAATGTCGTGAACCAAAACCACTGAAATGTCCATTAGCACGCGATATGAATAAATTTTATTGCTACATCAACTAGTACGTGAAATAGGGCTGTGCATGTCTTAGCTGAAACCGAATTTTCGGTTTTAATTTTTTGTTTTTTTTTATATATTTGAGACTAAGCTAGCGTTTGGCCACAATCTCACCTGATGGAAAGCGACGATGGTAAAAATTTTAATGAAAAAAAAAAAGTAAAAAGGTTCTTAATTCGATTGTATGTTTTTTTGTAAGTTACGCGGTTTCTCCGCCAATAATGAATCAATTTTGATGACTTTTACTACATAATCATGTTCATCTTGCAAGAACTCCGCTGCTGGATATAGGCATCCTCCATTGATTTTCAAAAAGAACTGTTAGAAGCGGTCTACATCTAGTGAATTTTCTATTTTATCATTATCATCATCATCATCTCGCAACAAGTCAACTGCACCATATAAGCCAAAAGATTTCAAAGGTTTAAAAAATATGTCAAACTGTGAGTTTTTATTTAACTGATCCTATTCTAACAATATTTAATTATTCTGATTTTTTGTTTAAAAGGTTCCTAGTTTTGTGAAAAGCGGTGCAGCTGTTTTCCGAGAGAGCTAATCGAGTATTTATAAAATTTGATTATGCCGTATATGTGACTATACACAGATTATTGGAATATATACGTCAAACTTTCCTTGCATCCAAACCGAAAATAATCAAATAACCGAAAGTACCGAAAACAATAAAATCGAAACAGTACGATGACGGCACAAAATATTGTTAGCTTTGAGCTGTATATATAGAAAATAGAGGTGACTTATTACAAGTTCAAGCTTTTATTTAACTTGCAATGTATGTGTAACTATGTTTGTTCGGGTGGAATCTTGCAACTCAATTTTGAAACAAATATCTTCAACCATTTGAGCTGAAATTTTGTATTCACGTTTAGTTTGAATGACAATGCATGATTAGCTGTGTGACGTCATTCTAAATCCAACATGGCGGAACACCCAAAATTACGGATAAGTTATTTTTATACACTCCTGCAATATGGGTATCCAATGAAAGGGCTTGCTGTGAATAACTCGAAAAATAAAGTGACGTCACACTATATCCAATATGGCGGACTTTATACAATATATATATATATATATATTATCTATCTTATGTTGGTTTTGATATAGTGCCGCAGACGAGTTTAGCAGACGTATTGCCCGTAGTAGTGGTGTTTTCCTCCTAAACTCGCTCGTGCATATCGGTGGCGCAAACAGCTTATGTCGACGAGCTCTCAAATAATTAGGAAACGTAAAAACGTTCTCTTACCAGCACATTTTAGCCATCAATGCCAACTAAACATGTTTTCACGAGGGGTAGATGAGGGCTCTGCAGCTTATGCACTCACACTCATCGACCCGCGGCTTAGTAGATAGATAATAGATAGATAACGCTTTATTGTCACACCTTACATAAACCAATCAAAATAATAATAATAAAAAAACTTTAATAATAGTGTACAATCGGCGGTATTATCGCTAAAAGCGATCTCTTCTAGACAACCTTTAGATAGAGAAAATTTTAAATAATTCAGTGAAACGGGGGTGTATATTTGTACAAGTTTAGCAAAAAAAGAAAAATATATAAAAATATATAGTAAGGTAGTAGTAGTGTTGCTTCTAATATCATAGCATGTTCTTACATGCATTTATAACTCCATGACTAATAGATATTCATGTACCAAAACTGATCCGCTATTTTCTATTGCGCGTTGACACGGTACAAGATGTCTGCTGTCAAAACATGCAAGTTCTGTTTTTGACATCTTCCTTCTGTCAGACAGCTTGTGCTTTTAGTATGACACATCTTGTGACTTGTGAATCATTTTTGAAATCTTGCATTTATTTTAATTGTTTGGATGAATTGTGGAAATAGAAATGTGTTCATATATTCGCATATTTCTATTGTTTCTAGTTGTTATTATTTCACGAATCACTTGTTATCAATCGTTCGAAAGTTTGTGCGAGATATGTATCACGCCTAGGGCTACCATCCGTCTGGGATTGCCTGGATTTGTTCTAGTTTAGAGGGAGTCCGGGGTCAGTCTGATACGTGTTTCCAAAAAGTGTCAGGGTGACCTAGTTTGTTCCCTCTTTACGCTTTAACGGCTGTACGGATTTGGATGAAATTTGGAATGTACATAGATTATACCTAGGATTAACACATAGGCTACTTTTTAACTTGACAATAGCGGGCGAAGCCGCAGGGCACGGCTAGTAATTTATATAAAAGGATTAAATTATAACAAGTTTCAATTGAAAAATAATTCGTAATCGTAAGCTAAAGTTAATGACACTACTGCCAGATTCGCAAAATTACAGCCATCTCGAGAAGGTCCTGACAAGAAACTCGGCGGCGCATTTTTTCATTATTTTTTTTAATCATTCTTCAACACTTAAACATGAATTATATTAACCTAGGTATATCTATATTATGTAGTCATTAGTAAGCGCTTGTGCAGTTTGTCTCCATGCATCCTTGTCATGTAGTCAATCGTTTTATAATATGCTTTCTTTTTTTTTTTTTTTATTTGTGACAGGCTAGTGCTTGAACACTATCTCACCTGATGGTAAATGACGATGTGATCGAAGCTGGTAAACACACTGACCTGGAATACGCAGGCTCTCAAGGATAACTGCCGGAACACCGTATTTGGCTTGGCGGCAGACTTTCAACTTGATGGTGGTAAGCTACTTTGGTAGCAAGCCAGGCGAGCAACTCACAAAATGCTCTTTCTTCTTAATTAATGCCCGTTTCATTAATAATATCATCATTCAAAAGCAAAGGAGTCTGGTGGTCCTATAATAGAATGGGTATCTTTTTTAATTCAGTTAAAACTACTAATTATAGAAAATAACCCGTCCCCTCACAAACCTGTGAGATTGTGTGCTGTCTGCTGGTCCAATATAAATAACCGTTATTCTTGTTTCGGCTCAGCTTATTAATAATTCCAGCTTGGCGGTCTAGACTAAAGTTAGACTAAGTAACGTTTCTGACAGTTCAAAACCTAGATCTAGTTGAGACCTAGATTCAAGTTAGGTGCACTTTTAGGTCGAGAATTGCTTGCCGGTAATTGGGCTTCGAGGATCAAAATTCACGGTCTAAGATCCTACTATATGTGTGTTACCTCATAACTTCTCTCCCCGTAAGCCGATTTCGATTTTTTTTTTTAGTTTTATAGATGTTGCTTTCTAATTGGTCCCATTTAAATTTGATCAAGATCTGATCAGTAGTTCTTGAAATAGCGTCAATAATTCTGTTTTGTGGTCTACTTTGACGATGTTCTCGTTTGCCCGATATCAAAAGTTACCTTATAATTTCTTTCGTTGTGAGCCGATTTTGATGATTATTTTTTTATTTGAAAGCTGGTACTTTTCATGTAGTCTCATTGAAATTTGATCAAGATTTGATCTCTAGTTTGAGTTATAGTCAATAACGCGTGTTTAATACATTAAATCTGGGTCTAATACATTTAATCAAGGTTCCGAAGATGAAGCGGTGAAGTCGGTTTTTTTAAGCTTTGCTTGCGTTTAATTATAAGTAAAACTGCAGTCTAATGTCTGTTAACTACAGGTTGCCAGAATAAAATTTTTGACGCCACCAATATTAACTTGTTTTATTTAAAAATTAAGAAGTGGCTTAATCAAGTCTTTTATTCATTTGATGAAATTATTATTATTCAAAGACCTAAATTAAAACCTATTATTAGGCCTATTATTTAAAGAAAGACCTGGATGCGATCAACGCAAAACAGAGGAGAGTGGCACAAGGGTGAGGAGGCTTATACCCTGCAGTGGGTCGATACAGGCTGATGATGATGATGATGATGATTATTATTCAATTTTTATATAATTAAACGCAAAGCTTTAAAAAAATCGTTTTCATTGCTTTTTCTTCGAAACTTTGATCAGATTAGATGTACTTAACACGCATTATTGAAGATATTCCTAGAACTATTGATCAGATCTTGATCAAATTTAAGTGGGACCAATTGGAAAGCAACATATTTAAAAAAAAAAAAATTCAATATCGGTTCACGTGGAACGAAGTTAACACACATAAAAAAAAATATTTAAAAAATACAATCGACTTGAGAACCTCCTCCATTTTTTGTGCAGTCTGTAGAAAATAGTGTTTTTTGTCGATATTGGATTATTTTTCAAAATGGCGGAGAAATGGGCGTTGAAAACGTAAAACATATATCAGCCATTACGAAAAATGTCCGAGATCTTCAGCTGACAGCGCCACTTCTATAAAATTAATAGAAAACAAACCTCATTCGTCACTAAGCCCTGACTCCCACGCGCGTAATGAAGACGTTAGGTTCAACGAATCTTGTATCGACAAACAGACCGATTTGATTTATAATGTTTAGTTTTAATTTAGGCGATGCGCCGACGTCGGCCTTATGAAAACTTCCGGGCGCTCGGCTCGATTGCTTTCAGTTGAGATAAGATCGGAGAGATATAATTAAATTATTAAATCCAGACTAAAACTTCACGGCACGGCAAAACCAAATTTTGAGAGTGCCTTTAAAACTTAATCTTATACACTCTCTCGCTAGTTCCAACAGTGTTCTGAAAATGTTTGCGTCTCGCTTTGATTGTCCTATCCAAAAATATTGGATAGGTATTGTTACTGGCCAGACTAAATAATGATAATAATAATTGTAATATTAACATAGATTTAATTTATAATGTAACTAACCATTCTATGGATTTATCCAAAATAAACAATTTTTATTATTATTTTATTTAATACACACACACACACACACGTGTAATCCCATCCACGCATTGCCCTAAACTGCACTAATAAATGCGACTGTTTCTTGGCTTTTGTTAAATTAGTTTTCACAATAGACTAATACGCTCTTGACCCTCAGACTAAAGGGTCACAATAAATGTCACTAATAAAATTTTGATATAAATGTGATTTTTTGTTCTGTGTATTTTAGTGCAAAAAATTGCGTTTTCTATTACTTTTATTTATATTTATTAAATTCTCATGCATATATATGCTATATTAAAACCCGGTTGTATCACACTAATGTTATAAATCCGAAAGTTTGTGTGTAAATAGTAAGTTTGTTTTTTCTTCACGCTGCATCGGCTGTACGGATTTGGATGAAATTTGGAATGTTCAATTCGTTTCAATATGATATTTTTGAATCTTTATAGCTATATAATTATACATAAAACAATATATTCTTTTTTGAATACTTTGTATTAGGAATCTTGACGACGAACGGAACGCTTTCACACACACAGCCCCACATTAAGTTCGATTACTTGTGTCGTAAGTGCCGAAAACATTCACATCACGCACACAATTACACCTAAAACCAGAAACACAAATTTCTCTTGGGCTGAAAACTTGTGTTCACACCGAGAATCGAACCCGAAACTTGTTTCTTAGAAGGTGAACGCGCATCCAACTAACCCATTGGGCATTTCAATGTAATAAAAAACAAATACAGTAGGTTCACTGTAAACATTCCTCGTTGTAAGACATCACATTCGCCCATTACTCAACACAGTTTTACATCTAATCTAAAGAAACACTTGAAGATAGATAACGTACATTATCTCAATGATTATTTACGGCTGAGTGTAAACACCGCTGTTTTTCATTCAGGAATCAAGATGAATAATGTTTGGTATCCGGAGATGTCAAACACGCGTGAATTGATCTACTGCATCTGTTCATACTGTGGTTGTGTAAACATGATGTAAGATTAGTTTCCACTTGTATAAGAAACTGTTTGCTTTTAAATAAAGAACACTTTCCAGTTTACCAGTCTCTATATGTCGCTCTCAATCACTACACACTTTTAAAGAACAAATAAAAAATACGTGTCAAGGTACACCACCGGCACCGTCCCTGTTTGTAATATTTTTATCATCTCCCTTTGGTTGTCTGGAAGAAATCGCTTTGAGCGATAAGACCGCCCTTTGTGCTACTATGCTATATTTCAGTATTCTTTGTAAGTGTTGTTTATTTTGGTGTGCAAATAAAGAATTTATCTATCTATCTATCACTCATATTAATATCATGAAAAATTTCAGCTCAATTGGTTGAAGATATCTGCTTCTAAATTGAGTTGCAAGGATTCCACCCGAATAAACAAAGTTACACACATCGAAGTTTAAACAAAGCTTGTACAATAGGGAATGTGCATATTTTTTAACCCAAGCCAAGGAAGGGTTATGTTTTTCGCGCTTATCTTGTATGTTTATGGTTATTATTATGGTTGACATACCTCATATCCGCTCGAAGCGATTTGGTACTACATATATCATCCATACAGCGAAGGAGCGGATCTCACTGCCCGCATCCTTATTCCCCGAACAGTACAATCTGGGCGTCTTCAAGTCTAGAGTGAATAGGTATCTTCTAGGTAAACATGCTTCATCTTCGGCCGCCTTTTCATCAGGTGAGATAGCGGCCTAATGCTTGCCTATATTGCATAGAATAAAATAAAAATATCTGTAAATGTCTTTATTACCTCGTAAACAGCTCCATCAGTCCATACAGCTGGATGGAATTCAACAGTTTAAGGTATTGTTGTATTCTTCTTTAAAACCTAAGTGTAGGTGTATGAAAAAAAAACCAAACCTATACAGTAGGATATAAAAATTAAGGAAATTAAAAGGGATTCCATATCAATCAATCAATCAAAATCGTTGATTCACATGGGCCCCAAAGAGGCACTCATGAAAGTTAATGATTATATTGCCAGATCCGCAAAATTACAGCCATATCGAGAAGAACCTGGCAAGAAACTTGGCGGCGCATTTTTTTTTTCAAGAAACTCGGAGGCGTTTTTTTTTCTTTCAAAAAAACTCGGCGGCGCTTTTTTTTTTTCAAAAGTTGGTTCACATTTTTCAGAGTCAGATTTTTTGAATTTATAGTAAATGTCTATAGATATTAGACTTGTTATGTTGATTCTTAGAGATTCGCGATTATTACTTATTGAATTGCCTTTGAAGCGTTTTGTCGCAGAATGTCCAATTCGCAAAATGTCCAGTGGTCGCCGATCGTCCAATTCGCGGAATATCCAATTCCTGGAATGTCCAATCCGCAGAATTTGACCACCAACGTTACAAAGTGAAACGTTGGGAATCAAAATAATATAATATAAATAAAATAAACGTTTAAATATGTTTAAAGAAAAAAAAATGGGTAAATCATTAATATGATAATTTGAATCTATTCCAAATTTGATGGCATCCTTAGCTCCGAGTCATTGCACTCGATTGTAAATGTCAAAAAAGAAACGTTTAAAACCAAGTACACATGACTTCATCGCCGTCCAGTACAAAAACACGAAATAATCCCGCGTGAATCAACTGTTGAAGAACGCAGAAAATGTCTCTATAAATATGAACCTTAACTTAACCTAGTAAAGGCTATTAAACATATCTTCAATACTATTCCTAAATATATGACTACCTTTCGAAAATCTAACCTTCTGATTCATATAACAAAGTTCAAATTTGGATCTCCATACAGAAAGCTAGGAGATTCGGAAAAGTAGAAAAGTTTCCTTTCTAAATAGATTTATTAGATGCCTTGTTATTGACGCGTTAAAGTTCAAATTAGGGTGTTTGTAGATACCGTTGGACGAAATATGCACAATTTCATAGTTCTGGAACATTGCCAAAAGAGATTTTTCGGCTTTAGGCTCGAGACAGACGTTTTTTTTTTCTTTGTGATTAATGATTGTGTCTGATGAGTATTTTTGGAACTGATTGGCAGCTGTTCTCAATTAGATTGATTGGAGAAGGATGTTGTGTAAAAGTCCAAACACTCGAGTGTTTGACACTTTTGATTTTGGTATCAAAATGTTATGGTGATAGCTTTTTTTTTTTATTATTTGTTCAGGCTAGTGTTTGACCACTATCTCACCTGATGGTAAGTGACGATGTGATCGAAGCTGGTAAACACACTAGACCTGGAATACGCAGGCTCTCAAGGATAACTACCGGAACACCGTATTTGGCTTGGCGGCAGACTTTCAACTTGATGGTGGTAAGCTACTTTGGTAGCAAGCCAGGCGAGCAACTCACAAAATGCTCTACCACCTCTCAAATGTCACCTGATTAGCACCACCCGGGGACCACGTGTAGGGAGTCAGACTTAAGGGGTATCCTCCTACGGACGTGGGTGACTCAGCTAAAGCTAAAGTTGATTGATGGTTATTGTTGTAGTGATGATGATGAATGTTGATACAATAAATAATTTAAACGCAAGCAGAGCTTAAAAACCCGACTTTATCGCTTTATCTTCGGAACCCTTGATCTGATTAAATGAATTAAATACGCATTATTGAGGATAACTCAAATGTCAAATCTTGACTAGTACTTTTGCGAAACAAGACAAAATGTGACCAAATGGGAAGCACCAGCTTTCAAATAAAAAAGTCATCAAAATCGGTTCGTCTAGAAAAAAGTTCACGAGTTAAAGCTGCTGCTTCCTATTTAAATTTGATCATGATCTGACGAGTAATTTTTGAGTTATCCTCAATAATGCGTATTGAATTCGTTTAATCTGTTCGAGAGTTCCGAAGTGGTGAAGTCGGTTTTTAAGCTTATTTTATAGTACCAGTAGTATTTATATAGAAGTTCTAGCCGTGCCCCGCGGCTTTGCCCGCTATCAAGTTGAAAAGTAGCCTATGTGTTAATACTAGGTATATTCAATTCAATTTATTTATTTTAGATTATTAATCCATATGTAAAAAAAATTAATTACAAATATACAATAATAACAATTTATAGTAATACATTAATTAACTGCTATGTACATTCCAAATTTAATCTGAATCCGTTCAGCCGTCAAAGCGTGAAAAGGGAACCAAAATACTTACACGCTTACACACTTACACACAAACTTTCGGATTTATAATGTTAGTGTGATAAAAAAAAAACTATAACTAAGAAAAGATATAACAATAACGTATTTTAATATAATTTAAACAGCAATGTTTTAAAAACATTATCGTAGCGCGACACCCGGTTGTCAAACAAAAAAAAAACTAAGTGATATTTGATTGATGTGTTTTAAAAATGTAAAATTTTGCGTTTGTCAATTTATGATAGTTTCTAGGAAACATTTTCCACTAGACGTGTTTGTGATTTTAACTAGCACTAGCCGTGCCCCGCGGCTTCACGTGCGTTAATTGATTTAAAAAGTAACCATGTAACTTTACGTATAATATATAGATATATATAAGTAAATTCACTTTTTTTTTTATTCATTTTTATTCTATTTTTTATTTTTTTATTTATTAAGTAACTTCACGTATAAGCTTGTTTGTTATGTTTGTTTTATCTCATCTTATAAAGTGGATCAATAAAGTATTATCTATCTATCTATCATGTGTTATTCCGAAACCTAAACTATCTACATTCTAAATTTCATCTAACTTCGTTTATTCGTTATGGAGATCGTGGTAACAAACTTTCGTATTTATAATATTATTACTAGTTGTGCACCGCGGTTTCGCTCGTGTCATTTAAGTTAAAAAGTAGCCATGTGTTATTACGGAACCTTTATTATCTACATTCTAAATTTCATCATACAACCAGCCTTATTGTATACAATACAAATACTCTATATTGAAAAACCAATACAAAAATCTAAAAAACTAACTAAATTTATTTTCTTTGAATTATGAGCTCAGAGCGAATAATTTAAAAGAGCTTTAAGTAGACCAAAAGTACATCTGAGACCATTACAATAGAAAAAATTGACCAGAAACATGCACTAAAAAATAATTTTAAGTAAACCTTTAGGAAAATTAAAAAAAAAAATTCTATTAAAAAAAAAACACCTAGTGGCTTTTACGCGAACTTGTATTGTCCAAATAGGTCCAACTACACGTCCACCACGTTTGGTTAACCCTCTACCAATTACCCTGTATATTACACATACATTAATACACATATAATTACACATTCAATAGTTACAAATAACTATAAATAATAAAATAAATAAAATAAAATAAAAATAAAAAAGCCTTTATTTGTTCTTACTTAATGCGTTACATAATATTTACAGTACTTGCTAATTAACCTTAAAATTTATTAAGAACCCCCAGGTGGGTAAAGGCCTCCTCCAAAGATGCCCAAATTTCCCTGTTTTGGGCTGTTTGGCACCAATGTGAGCCTGCAATTTTTTTTATTTCGTCCTCCCATCGTGTAGGCGGTCTTCCTCTTCCTCTTTTTCCCTGTGGCCCTCTCCATAAGGTGGTTTTGAGGGTCCATCTCTGGTCTGTGAGCCTCGCTACGTGTCCTGCCCATTTCCACTTCAGCTTTTACTATAAATAGCAATGTTATATTGTATCTATCAGGTGAGTCGTTCTCACCCACACATTATTGATGTCAGTTTTTTTTTCGTATCGTCATCGTGACAGAGTGACATTGTTAGTTCGACTCGTCTTTTTTTTGTTGTTTTTATTCGCGGTATTACAACGTGAGATTTATGAGGACAGTGAGGTAATAGATGTACGAGTATTTAGTGTAATGTGGTTTATGTAGTGTCGATGATTGTGCTTGCAGAACAATTGTTGTTATATTATTTTCAGTTATTCGGTCAAATTGAATTACAGAATGTAATCGAAATTGTTTTAGAAACTGGTACAGCTTTTTTTGACTTTTATAGCGGCATTGTGCACTTTTTACCGACTTCCCAAAAAAGGAGAGGTACAGAAGTCGAAGGTTTTTATTTTTTTTATTTTTGTATTTGTGTTACCTCATAACGTCCCATTTAAATTTGATCAAGATCTGATCAGTAGTTCTTGAAATATCGTCAATAATGCCTATTTTGTGGACTACTTTGACGATGTTCTCGTTTACCTGACTTCAAAAGTTACCTCATAACTTCTTTCGTTTTGAGCCGATTTTGATGATTATTTTTTATTTGAAAGCTGGTGCTTTTCATGTGGTCCCATTGAAATTTGAACAAGATCTGATATCAAGTTTTTGAGTTATCGTCAATTAAGCGTGTGCAATACATTAAATCTGATCAAGTTTCCGAAGATAAAGCGGTGAAGTCGGTTTTTTTAAGCTTTGCTTGCGTTTAATTATTGTGTTAAATGTTTAACTCGCGTCAGGACACGTGATCTGATCGAAAATTCGTAAGTCGGAGGCAGGAGAGGAAGTAATATACCCTTCTCTTTCTACCGCGCGGCGAAAATGTATGCCTGCTCCTGCTGTTTACAACGTTAATGTTCAAGTTTTCACTTCTGCCGGCACTCCCGGAGTGCAACCCGTATACATTATAAAATATTATTCTATGTAAAAATTATAAACGCTTTTACACTCATAGCCCCACACTTAGTTCGATGACTTGTGCGGCGCAAAAAAGTGTAATTATAAGCTTATGTATGTTTGTTCCTTTGTGGCGTTCTAAAGACCAAACTCGTGGGCCCATTTTTATGATTCATTCGTCAATTGATTTGTCTTAATCTTGCGAGTGTCGCAGTGATTAACATGATGGTAATTAAAATTCAATATCGCAACAATCAGACGACATGTGAAAAATTAAAGTCGACCAACTGTGTTACACATAGACCATTTAAGATCTATAATGGTTAAAATTTAGTTAGCCATTCTCAATTTAATTATCAAAATTTATAATAAAGCTGTGTTAAAGTTCTTATAAAATCGGCCTTATTAACGAACATTTTTAAAATAAAAAAAGTAAATTTATCCCTATAAAAAGTAAGTTTACTTTTCAACCGATTTCAAAAAAGGAGCTTGAAAAGTAATCAATTCGAATGTATGTTTTTTTTGTATGTATGTTACGCGATATCTCCGCCAATTATGAATCGATTTTTATGATTTTTTTTGTTTGGTAGAGGTGGTCCCATACAAATTTTATTGAAATTGATCAAGCCAAAACCTAAATATATGCGGTGAAGTCAAATTTTTTAGCTTTGCTTGCGTTTCAATTATTACACAGTCAAGTTTTTTTAATCTTTAGTACCTATATCGACTTGTTATCCTAATTCATCATGAGTTCCTTCAGCTACGCTAACGAAGCCGTGGGTTACTGCTAGATACACAAACAAAAAACTTGCATTCCAACGTCTAATGAGTTAAAGCAATTTCTAGCCAATGATATGCTACCAATAGAGACGTCATACTTCTTCGTCATACTTCGTCTTTATATAAGCACACAATATTGCGTAAATATCCTAGCTGTTTCTCTGAAACATATAAACAAAAACGAAAAACGCTTTAACTTACAGCTCCACATCAGTCATCCTCAGTCTCTATTGGTTGAATCTCATTGCCCTTTAGCTAGGATATAACTATAAACTTGACATTGAGAGACGTTAGAGTGTTTTACAACGCATCTCCCAAGGCGGTTGTTTGGTTGTGATTAACCGAAGCACCGAACGCGCTAGAACTTTTCAACTCGGTCTAACCGAGTCTCCCCAACCATTTAGAGTGAGAGGTTGAATCAGAGCGTAGCCACCGAACGCAGCTCCGTGAAGCAAGTATGTCGTCTCTATTGGTAGAATCTGGCCTTTAGCTAGGGTATAACTATAAACTTGACATTGAGAGACGTTAAAGTGTTTTACAACGCATCTCCCAAGGCGGTTGTTTGGTTGTGATTATGCGAGGCACTAAATGCGCTGCAGCTTTTCATCTCGCTCTAACCGAGCCTCCCGAACGGGATAGAACGAGAGGTTGAATCAGAGCGTAGGCACTGAACGCAGCTCCGTGAAGCAAGTATGTCGTCTCTGTTGATAGAATGTCATTGCCTCTCGCGCTCTATACTCTTGCACTTACGTCTTAATTAACTTTATTTACTACGTCTAGAGGATTAGCAGTGCAATTAACTGCGATTGTAGTTTAATTCGAGAAACGCATTGTAGTAGTGAGATAGTGTGTCCGGTTGAGTGCTGTGGACAATTAGCAGAGGACGATCCTACGTCCTCTGTTAATTACGTTTGTGCAAAACTTTTATGTAAGGTTAGATGAATGTATATATTGTCAAAAGAATTCACAACACACTTAACTGCTGAAACAAAATCGGCATAAACAAAAACGCTTTCACGCTCATCCACGCACTTAGTGCGATGACTTGTGTCGTGGGTATATATATGTGTTGCCTTTGGTTCTGGTTACGGCTAGTTAGCTGTGACACGCGGCTTCGCCCGCGTTAATTGGGTTAAAAAGTTGCCTATGTATTTGTCGTTGTTTACCCTGGGTATAAGCTATGTACATTAGTAATTTCAGCCAAATCTGCTTATCCTCTTGCTGTGCAAATGTGCCTGGAAATCTTTTCTATAAATTTGCTCTTTTCGTTCATAATTTATTTCGAGTTACAAGTCGAAAAGCCGCCCAGGGCTTACATCTAATTAATGTCGACTTTGGAAGTATGAAAGCGCAGGAATCCTCAATTTGTGAATACAATAGTAAGTCTATTAGAAGCATTTACCGTCAAGACTTGTAAAAATTTAACATCAAAGCCTTCGAGAACCCCATGGAAACAGGGAGTGGGCTTTGAGAAAAACTGTATTTAAATCTCCAGAAGTCGGAAAAGAAAAAGAGGAAGACTACCTACTTAAATAAGAAAAGCTCATAAGACAGAGTGTGGGTTTTAGGAAAATCCATTGTTGGTATTCAAGAAGTAGAAGGTACCGGAAAGGAAAAGAGTAGGACTATCTACAAAAGGAAATGAGATGCCATCAAAAACATAACTTGTAAAAACGGACAGCGGAGTCTTTGTAATAGGGTGGAATTTTTTTAGGGTTCACATTCAAAGCATAAAACTACTAATAACACTCGTATGTTTATTACGTTTTGAGCTGTACCCCTAGTGTGAGTTTTACAGCGAAATATCGTTAACGTAACTGCGGCGTTGATCGAGTATACGAAAACGATTTTGGTTATACTTTGATAGCGAGTGTAAGTTTAATAGTTGGCAACTGTCCGTAAACAGTTCATTCACTCTGTTGATAGTTAATTTTTGTTTGTAATGTTGGTGGCTTGCTATGCTATAGTTAACGAATGCGACTAATTTACGTGAGTACGTAGAGAGTACTATACAAACTTACAAGATTCGACTTCGTTATTTGGTTGAGTTATAATCGTCTCAACAAAATATATGGTTTCTCCTTTTGTTGCGCTAAGTGCGAAGGAGAAAAGAGACCCTCGATCGAATGGCGCGAAGTCATCAATTTTCGACTGTAACAACTTCTCATTGTTTTAATTAAATCAAAATGAATAAGATTAGTTGTAACTCAATTTGAAATGATGGTGACCTATTTGAGTACAAGCAGTGAATGGAAATAATTTCAATCACATGTGGTTATAATGTGTTTGTGAGTGAATTGTTTACTTATGGTTTGTTTACAAAACGTTTAGGTGAGACGAGATATCTCAATAAACTCTCAGGGAATGCTCAAGGGTAAGTCCAATGAATTCAACACTGGGCTACAGTAACCAAGTTGCTTAGGAGAAACAAATCGCCAAGTTTGGAAATTATTTCGCTCAATTTGGGCTGGTGCAGCTACTGTAATTCTCCAAGCAAAATAGTAACGTGAAGACATATCACAAAAAAACAACTTTACCGTCCCTAAATTATAAAAAGTAATAATTTAACGACAACAATTTGCTTCTCACTACCAAAATATCAAGTGAATGACTCTACTATAGAAGTATCGTTTCTATACTACAGTAACTGTCAAACGTGTCACTCACACTCGGGATTAGTGTATAATTACTAACACAATTTACTGAAACTGTATAGTTTACGTATCCGAACGAAACCAAACGCAACTTCGTAAGTTTGAGTTAATCTCATACTCGCATGATTAGTTGAATAGTTCGCTCGTTATAGATTGCCATACAAATGACACTAAAATACGTAAACGAGATAGTAACGTATTTCGTTTGCAAAACTCACACTAGGCATACAGATCCAAATTATTATTGTGTTTATCAATTACGATACTTGAAATAAATGGACAATGTCACATTCGCGGATTTGAAGGGCACATACACACCTGCATTTATTCAATTAATCTATTTAACTTATGAATAAATCATTGAATTTTATGACTGGTAATAAATATATTTATGATTTAATCAACCTAATATACAATACAATAAATTTTCATTGAGACCAAAAAATAAATACAGCTTACAGATAAACTTATAAATATAGGTACAATGGGCGGTCTTATCGCTAAGAGCGATCTCTTCCAGAAAACCTTTTGATGGAAATATTAACGAAAAATTTAAGTAGGGATGGTGGCGCGATAAAATGAATAAAAAAGATAATAAAAATAATAATAATACTAACATTTTAAACAATACATACCATTAAAAATAACATAATATCTTATCAAATAAACTCGCACAAAATAAATTAATCAATCTCTTTATTGTGGATCGAGCGAATCATATACAAGGTTACTTTGAATTAGCGCACCATACTTCACAGTAGGTCGGGTATCGACAATGCAACACAAAAAAAAAATCTTTTATTTTTTTAATGTTTGTGAATTGCCGAGCTATGATAAAAACCAATTATCCATTCGCTATTTCAAAGTAACCTTGTATAGCGAATTATATATCTATCTAACAGGCTATATTGGTTTACGAATCGCCACATCAAAGCGCATCTTCTGTTACATGCAAATTTAAACGTTTTCGAGACAGTTTCAGAATCGTTAAAACAGTATATGCGAACTCGAGACATTTACTATCCGCGATGTCATCTGGCGGACACTTAACACTGACATAAACAAAATATTTAATCAAATGTCCCTTCTTACTGTAATAAAATTGTTACTGTCTGACTGTTGTCTATCTAATATTAACAGTAGATTCTGTCTGTTTGTTTCACATTTAAATTCAAGCTGTTATTATTGAAGTGAAAACTTTAGCGGCGTTGTGCACTTTTTTGGGATAGGTAAAACATGTTAAACTCGCGTCAGGTCAAGTAACCTGATCAAAAATTCGTAAGACGAAGGAGAGGAAGTAATATCCCCCTCTTTCTACCGCGCGGCGAAAATGTATGACTGCTCATGCTGTTTACAACGTTAATGTTCAAGTTTTTACTTCTGCCGGCACTCTCGGAGTGCAACCCGTTGTTTTTTTATTTATCCACGGTGGAACATGTTTAGAAATTATCTGCTCACTTTCGACCTAAAGAGGTCTAACTTGTACTTATCGGGAATGAAAACGAGACCAGAGCGTTCCATTCCTTTACAGTTAATCAAATATAATTGAAACGCAAGCAAAACTTAAAAATACCGACTTCAAATCAAATCAAATCAATTTATTGTCATTACTACAGGTACAATTATATGATAAGTAATATCCCCCTCTTTCTACCGCGCGGCGAAAATGTATGACTGCTCATGCTGTTTACAACGTTAATGTTCAAATTTTTACTTCTGCCGGCACTCTCGGAGTGCAACCCGTTGTTTTTTTATTTATCCACGGTGGAACATGTTTAGAAATTATATTATAATCATATTATATATGTATATATATATATATTATCATATATATTATATTCATCGCTTATATTTCGGTTTTGGCTTGACCGATTTCGATAAAAATAAAAAAACATCAAAATCGATTCCTAATTAGCGGAAATATCGCGTAATACATACAAAAAAAAACGTACATTCAAAATGAAAACCTCCTTTTTAGAAGTCGGTTGAAAAATAATATAGTCGTAATCAAAATCGGTCAACGCGTTAGGTCTCTAGAACACAACAAAGGAACAAACATAGGCCGATAAACACATAAGAGACAAATGGCAAAATCATAATTTTGAAAATGCCCCCGACGACGTTCTATCTGGAAAACCAAACATAAATAAGATCTCGAGTTAATAAACTACAATAACATTGTGCGCCCCTCCAAACTAATGATAATAGAGTATTAATGACGTCGCTAGTCGACCAACAAATCCTTGGATTTGTTTTTTTTTGACAGCCGTCGCAGCACACACTCGTGGGTTGTGAGTCTTGGTGGCGCTTTATAAATACTTTCATTTTACATTTTTCATCATATTGCATATTGAAGAAGCGCGCCACATTACCGTAGTTTATTTCTAAACTCCTTTGCGTCGCTCAGTCGGGTAAAAATATGAATTACCTTAAATTATACAAAAGAGTACAGTCGCACGCAGAATCTAGTCAACAACAAGAAACTTTTATTGGCATTCAGACACAAACAAAACTGACATTTAAACTTACAAGAATACAGTATAATTTGCTACGAGATGATTTGTAAGACAATAATATAATTTACGAAATGACAAGTATTCAGAAGTGTATTTTAATTTACTACGTTTTGATTGAGTGCGAAGTGTGAGAACTGAGCCATTTCGAGATGAATGTTGGGAAAATTGTTTATTGCGTCCGTTTATTTTTATTTGCTCGAGACGGAATTTATTTTTCCATGACCGCTTTTAGAAGAACGTGGGTAGAACAAAAATACTGATATCTTTATATATATGACTAGTCGTGTCCCGCGGCTTCGCCCGCTACTATCAAGTTAAAAAGTATTACCCTATGTGTTCATCCTAGGTATAAACTATGTACATCCAAATTTCAAACAAATCCTTTCAGCACAAAAACTTTCGGATCATCGTCACACTTACACAAAAACTTTCGGATTTATAATATTAATAGGATAGGATTCTTCTGTAACTACGTGTGTATTTGACTGAACTCCTCCAAAAGGATGGACCAATTTTGATTAAAAAAAATTGTGGTTAGGTGGATTAGAATGTTTTTTTTTTTTTTTTTTTTTTGTGACAGGCTATTGTTTGACCACTATCTCACCTGATGGTAAGTGATGATGTGATCGAAGTTGGTAAACACACTAGACCTGGAATACGCAGGCTCTCAAGGATAAGTAATTTAAGCAGAATAAATACTAATTATGGAAAAAAAATGTGTGCATTTTTTTTTCTTATGAACAACTTATATTTATTCGTATTTTTTCCTTGGTATGTGTTTGTTTTAAGCAGCGGGTAACGGGTTCGATACCCGGTGGACAAGTTTTCTCACCATTGAAAATTTGTGTTTCTAGTTCTGTATGTGATGTGAATATATCCAGCACCTACGACACAAGTCTTCGAACTTAGTGTGGAGTATACTCACAGGAGTATGAAAGAGTTTATATATGGAATCAAAAATTTAACAAGTTGTTTAAAAAACGCGAAACAAATCTGCATATAAAATTAAAAACTAACGAACGGTTACTATTTTACTCATTTTACTTATCGCTTCCTTATCAATGTGGCTAATTTGATTATTCTCGTATATTCCATGCTGTACATATACACACGACCATCGCAAATTGTTATAGATTAATTAAAAAAAGTGATTGTTACAGTTGTCAATTTAGTTTTTTAAAACATAGGCCAACAGTGGTTGTCACGTCGCAAGCGACGAAGAAGTCCACGATGAAGCACGTTTACCTGTTCACTCGTGACTTGACTGAAGGATTGTATACTTGGCTACGAAGTAGCACAAAACATGATCAACTAATTAAAAGGACCTATTAGGTTTGTGTTTCAAATTCACATACAATAATTCATTAGGTAGGTTTACTTTATAATGTATCACACTCATATTATAAATCCGAAAGTTTTTGTGTAAATGTGTATGTTTGTTTTCTCTTTGCGGCTGAACGGATTTGGATGAAATTTGGAATGTTATCCATCTTGACGGCATCGTTTTTATGCAATAGTTAATATCGTGGATTAACACATAGGCTATTCTGCCGTCATAATGAAAAAAAACTTAACTGCATTTATTGACAAAATTTATTTATATACATTATCGGAATCAGGAAAAATAGACGCATCTACTATTATTTTTTTATTTTAAAATATTCAATCGCATTCCACTAAATCTTACTTTTAATTTAGACGCATCTGCTACAAGTCATAACATATACTAAATAGTAAAGACATTTCTGATGTATATAATTCAATTTTGACAAAAGTATCAGTTACGTCTTTTTTCCTCATGACGGCAGTATTGTTTTAATTTATTAACGCGAGCGAAACAGCGAGGCACGCCGAGTAATACTTCTATAATTCAATGCCAAAAATCAATTAGTTTCTTAGCTTATATTAATTTATTAACACGAAACAGTAGTCGTCACTGAATAATTAAACGCAAGCAAAGCCAAAAAAAACCGACTTCACCGCTTTATCTTCGGAACTTTGATCAGATTAGATGTACTAAACACGCATTATTGAAGATATTAAAATTTCAATGGGACCAATTGGAAAGCAATATCTTTAAAAAAAAAAACAAAATTGGTTCACGTGGAACGAATTTATGAGGTAACACATATAAAAAAAATAGTCGACTTGAGTACATCCTTTTTTGTGAAGTCGGTAGAAAAGACTAAGTAGAACTACAATAGCACTCAACAGCTTCGAGAAACAACAAAAGCAAGCACGTTCAGGCTTTCAAACACAAGTCTTTTGTGTTCAACTGCTAATTCAATTCCACAATCGCTCATATCGCTCGAGGATTAATTAAATCGCAACGAGCGCCTTTGTATCGCGGAAACTTGCACTCTCGCTGCGTTTCTTCGTAACTTATGTGGCGTGGCGCGAGCGAAAAGTGTAGAGCGTCGAGCGGAGCGAGCGAATAAATAACATTAGCTGTAGCCGGCATGCGTTGCAGTGCCACGTTTAGAAAAAGTGTTTTACCTCTTTCAAAAGTTGTAGAATGTAATGAAGTATGTACTAAATATTGGGTCATTTCCTATAATGAGTGCATCTTAGGATCCCACTAGAATAAACAGACTGTTTAAATTAATTTGCTATTATGTAACATAATTAATAAGAGACAATAGTAATTAGTATAGAGACAATAAAATTTCTTATAGCGAAAACGGATGAGCGGGACGAGCAAAATGGGTTTATTTTTGTGGATTTTGGATATCTCGTAACAATTTCAGGCTTTATGAAACTATGGAAAATATACTTTAGAAAGTAACTACTTAAATGCTCACCGTTAGATACTATCAGAGTTTTTTTTTTATTACAAGTTTTTATTTAACTGAGCAATACTCAATTTTGAAGCAGATATCTTCAACAGATTGAGCTGAAATTTTGTATTCACGTTTAGTTTGGATGACAATGTTATCTGTATGTCGTCATTCTGAATCCAACATGGCGGAACACACAAAATGGCGGACAAGTAATTTTTAATGCACTCCTGGGTATCAAATGAAAGGGCTTGCTGAGAATAACTCGAAAAATAGTGACGTCACTTTAAATCCAATATGGCGGCCTTCTAAAAGCTTGTCTTTAAAAAAGTTTGTAACAAGTAACTTATTTAATTTATAGACAAGATGAGCAAGTCGGTCGCCTGATGAATGTTTAGATTTTTCTGTTTGTAGTTGTTTTTCGGAATGAATAGTCGAACCTATGATATAACGTAGATTTATTGATGAATGCTTGCTTGAATTTTACGGAGTATGCTTTCCTAATATAACGACTTGAAAAATCGACTCGGGAGTCACGAATTAAATTGACAGAATTTGCAAAGAGCACGTTTGAAATAAATCTGCCTTTTTTATAGCAGTGTAAAAAAAAGTATAGAAAGTTAGTACTTACATGTTGCACACTGGAAATTAAGGCACTATTGGGTTTTTATTCTCATATTGTAGGTATGGCCAACTAACCTATTTATTTATTTATAAACCAACAGCATTAAGATATTTTAGATGCAAAACATGAAATATATATAGTACAGCTAATTATAGGTCGCCCTAGATAAGTACAATTATTATTTACTTTCCTAGTTGGTATGAGAATACAACATAATTTAGTGAGATAAATGTGTGTGTGTATGTGCGTGTGTTAGAAAGTGTGAGTGAGTGACTTTGTCTGTGCATGTGTGTAAGAAATAATTATTTATAATAGTCCTTTTTTTTCTATTTATTTGGGTAAATAAACAATAAAAAGAGTGAACAATCCTACTTTCTACTAATATTATAAATTTGAAAGTTTGTTTGTAAGTGTGTGTGTAAGTATGCTTGTTCCCTCTTCACGCTTTAACGGCAGAACGGATTTGGATGAAATTTAGAATGTACATAGATTATACCTATGATTAACACATAGGCTACTTTTTAACTTGATAATAGCGGGCGAAGCCGCGGGGCACGGCTAGTACGATATAAAGGGGAACGTTGGTACGGCAACGAGCTGTAGCAAATAATTTACAAGGGTTACGGCAGGACTTGACCATGACTGAACCTTTTGACTGTAACTAGGACTATATGAAATGTTTTATTACTTGACACTGACTTAATGCAAAAAGCAGAGCCACAATAAAAAAAAACGATGGATATAGTTTTATACAGGTCGTGATATTATTTTGATCTCATCATTGATATTAAGGTTGATTAATGGGATACATAAAATTATAATAAATCAAACTTGATTTAGTAATGGAATAGTTAACCTTGACTTTTTCGTCAGTTATGAGTTCACTTTTGAGTACATGCTTTAATTTGATCTATATTTTGACGGCATCAATCAAATATTCATTGAATAATTGATTGATGCCTTATGCATTGATGTTTTTAATTTATAGATCAGAGCCTCATCTCATAGAATAGAATAGATTTTTTTTTATTGTACACCAAATACAGTTAGTTACAGGGGTAATCTTAAAAAACTAAAGTACAATGGGCGGACTTATCGCTAAAAGCGACCTCTTCCAGTCAACCTTTGCATGGAGAGAGGGATAATTTTATATAATAGGTCGGTGATGTAAAACATATTAATAGACAAATCATTTCGGTTAAGCGATATCATTTTGCATGTGAACTATATATATATATATACCATCTATATGAATCCCTTATTACCTTGGTCACTTGAATTTTCAACTTGAGAACGACTTTACTAATTTCATTCATCTTTTTTTTAAGTTTCCTAATACTTCGTAGAAGGCTTTTACGGAAAGAAAATATGGAATATCTCAGAAAACTTAACGACGATTTTTACTTCGCGAGCTTAATGAATGTGAATTTACCAGACAAACATTTTTAAACTGGATAGAAAAAAAAAATTATAGCAGAATAAATATTAAAACATCTAAAAATTAACGATAAACACATAATAAACGCATGACGGTCTGTCGGTCTTCATGGGTGACTTGAGTTATATCGTGCTTCATTGTTAGTCGTAAGGCAACAGGTCGTAAAGGAACGTCGAATGCTAGTGGCCTAAAAATTTTCACACTAAGTCTACTATCACACAATAAAACGTGCATTACTTAAATACATTGCGTAATGAGAATATCACTAATATTATAAATCTGAAAGTTGTGTGTAATTGTAAAAGTGTATTTGTTTTCTCTTCACGCTGTAAAGGCTGAACGGATTTGGATTTCATTTGGAATGTACATAGCGTATACCTAGAATCAACACAGGCTCCTTTTTAACATGATAAACGCTGGCAAAGCCGCGTGGCAGCGCACGGCTAGTTGAACTATAAAATCGGATACGCCAATATTATTGCCCCCAAGTGTACAGAATGTGCAGATGTGCCATTTTGCAATAATGTCACTGTAGATCCTTGTTTATCGTCCTAATGCAGTGTAACAATTTTGTTTAAAATTGCTCGTACACTTATGGCCCCCTTAATGGGCCAGCGCTGGTGTCTTATTTTATGGGATGTGCTCTATTTATGGCCCGGCTTGTAATGTTAGATTAAGGCTTTTAGAAGAGCTCCGGTGTTGTACTGCAATAACACACTACATAAGTTACTCGAGATATTAAGTTTTGTACTAGGAATTTTGCGGCACCGACGACACAAGTTATCGAACTTAGTGTGGAGTAGTGAATGTTAAATTGTTTGTTTTTTTAACATACATAACATAAACGCTTACCCACACACAGCTCCATACTAAATTCGATGTCTTGTATCGTGGGTGCTGGAAACATTCACATCACACACACAATCACAACCAGAAACACATTTTCCTAGGGGAGTTTTTTTATGCTAAATAGGCAAGCATTTGACCACTATCTCACCTGATGGAAAGTGACGATGCGGCCGAAGATGGGACATGCTTGCCTAGAAGGTACCTATTCACTCTAGACTTGAAGACACCCAAGTTGTACCGTTCAAGGAACAAAGACTCAGGCAATGAGTTCCACACCTTCGCTGTACGGATGATAAACATAGAAGTAAGCGTTAAAGCGTTATTTATTTAAAGAATTACTATTAAGCTCATATTTAAATAGGTAAACGCATAACGCAGTATATGATTTACTTGACTTATGTTCCTGTGTCCCCTAGATGGGGCAGAGGGCGTCCACAGTGTTTCTCCATCTCGTTCGCACTATATGGAGCTATGTTTATCTTTAACTACACAAATAATTATGTAAATTCGACTATGTATGTTTTTTTTTATTTATGTTACGCGATATCTTCGCCAATTATGAATCGATTTTAATTTTTTTTTGTTTGGTAGCGTATACTTTAGAGGTGGTCCCATATAAATTTTATCGAAATCGGTCAAGCCAAAACCGAATTTCAATTTCAATTAACAATTCGGTTTTGACTTCATGCGATGAAGTCGGTTATTTCAAGCTTTGCTTGCGTTTTAATTATGTATTTGTATTGTAAATAATTAACGAATTTTAATTTTGTTTCAGGTAAGTTTTACATGTTCGGATTACTTCGAAGGGCAAGAGAGATAACGGACAAAAAGATTGCCTACAGTAAGACTCATTACTTCCATGAGTGCCTCTTTGGGGCCCACGTAAACATTATTTATATGGAATGGGTCTATTTTCTTTTGTTTTCAAAATCAAATCAATTAATTTATTTGTTAGAATGTACGTAAAGAATGATAGATTTTTATTAATTTGCTCCTTTTACATTCTACCATACAAGTTGGTGTGCAAATGTTTGACTCAGCTTATTTTATAGAACAAATTACATTTAGTCATGAAATTAAACTATTATAATCACAATAATATATAACTGCCTGCGAAGAGTCCTGGAATTATTTGGCCACATCGCTCGAAAGGTCGTAACCTCGAGCAGTTAATGATAACTGGTAAGGTCGATGGCAGGAGGCCGCGGGGCCGCAGCCCGATCAGGAGGTCTGACCAAATTCGTGCGACGCTCAACACCAACTTGCACGATGCACTCCATGAGGCCAAGAACAGACACAGATGGAAGAGTATCAGTAAGAAAAGATTGATCTTTCGTCGGGGGGATTACGACCCTCAGTAATGAGGAACACGACGCAAGGTGGAGGAGTAAAAGAAGTATTAAATGTAATGGAAAATAATGTCTAAACTAAAAAAAACATCAAATTAATTTACAAGAATTATCAAGATAAATCCATTTTAGTCACCGCCTTAAAATTCAATAATACCATACCCCTACTCTGATAAAAACTCACGCAAATTTTGAACTATTAAATTAAAATTAAAACGAGAATTAGCGTGACTTAACCAGTTGTTTCGGCTTCATTCGGAAGCCTTCTTCAGGATCAGTGCAAGGTGGGACGCGACGGCGAGCGCTCCGCACTCATTGACCTTGTCGATTTAGACATAGACAACGCGTAAGTCACGCTAATTCCCGTTTTAATTTTAATTTAATACTAGGGGTATTAATATAAAATTAAATCTCTATATGAATTCTAAAATATGATTTTCCACAACAAATTCAAGGGAAGTTTACTGTCCCATAAATTTTCTGCAGAGAATACTGTATCGTGAAATATTCCTTTCCTCGATACATTACTAGGCAAACATAAACATGAAAGAGGTAAGACACTTTTTCAACCGACTTCAAAAAAGGAGGTTCTCAATTAGACCGTACTTTTTTTTTGTATTTTTTTTATTTTTTTTTATTTGTGACAGGTTAGTGTTTGACCTCTATCTCACCTGATGGTAAGTGACGCTGTGATCGAAGCTGGTAAACACACTAGACCTGGAATACGCAGGCTCTCAAGGATAACTGCCGGAACACCGTATTTGGCTTGGCGGCAGACTTTCAACTTGATGGTGGTAAGCTACTTTGGTAGCAAGCCAGGCGAGCAACTCACAAAATGCTCTACCACCTCTCTACTTGATGGTGGTAAGCTACTTGTGTATGTATGTTATGCAATATCTTCGCCAATTATGAATTGATTTTGATGTTTTTGTTTGGTAGATTAAACTTCAGAAGTGGTCCCATATAAATTTAATCGAAATCAATCCAGCCAAAACCAAAATATAAGCGGTGAAGTCGGTTTTTTTCAGCTTTGCTTGCGTTTAATTATCTTTACGCGGCATTGCAACGCATGCCGGGTATAGTTACTAATATTATAATCTTATGAACTTCCAAGGAGGTTATAATAGCGATTCTAAAAAAAAACTTTACTTGATACAAAAAATTGACGACCCAGTTGGGGCAGTGCACAGGTGTCCGCCCTCTGCGCCGTGGGTCCTGGGTTCCATTCCCGGCAGGAACATAAATTCCTTTCCAAGGGATATTTGTGCTTCTGGTTCTGGGTGTATTTATGTGTGTGTGTGATGTAAATGTTTCCGTCAAACACGATACAAGTCTTTGAACTTAGTATGGTGATGTGAGTGTGAATGCGTTTAAAAAACACTCAGTTTTTGATTACAACCTTTTTATTATCAAAGCATCGTAAACTGAGCTATATTTAAGTACCACTTGACACTCAAGCACTTTAACTTAACATCCTTAAGCAAGCACTAATATTTTCCTAGTTATTGCCAAACGTAAAATACTGCTTTATCACCATTCTTTTTAGGATCGGTTTACTGTAAACTTTAAATGTTGGTTAAGGTTTGAAATATCGATAGATCTGTATCGTTTGTATCGATATCGATAAAAATGATATCGTAATTAGGGTTGTGTACCTACTGGTGGCGTCAATGGTACACATTTTTTTTATTTACACTCAAGATGAGCAAGTCTCTATACAATGATGGGTACTGAACATCAGCATCCTATTCGTAACTACGAATAATTATTCGTAGTTACGAATATAATAATAATAATTATAATTAAACGCAAGCAAACCTTAAAAAAACCGACTTCACCGCTTTATCTTCGGAACTTTGATCAGATTAGATGTACTAAACACGCATTATTGACGATATTTCAAGAACTACTGATCTGAAGGGCAATTCTCGTAAATATGTTACAAATCGAATGACACTTGAATGTATCGAAACTGAATTTTGAATTGACCAAAAATCGGTATTCTGCTCCCATAAAATCTTAATCAAATTTGAGTCTAGTCTCGATTTAGTCAAGTTTCAGTCAATTCAACAATCTACTCATGGCCACAGAAAAAATGTGACAGTAGATCGAAAAAAAGACTGTTTTCTATGTCAATATTACACACATTTTTGAAATTGATGAAGTTGTGGTGTCAATATTAAAGAAAACCAAAACAAAAAAAAAATTGAAATTGAAAAGTCACTCGATTTGTCAAATATGTACATTTAGTGATGCCAGTCGTACAAAATTACCCCATAAAGGTGCTTATTACGATAAAAAATATTTTCTGTGAATAATTATTTTGGTATTGTATTTATAATTATATTATATATATACTTGCCGTGCCCCGCGGCTTCGCCCGCTATTATCAAGTTAAAAAGTAGCCTATGTGTTAATCCTAGGTATAAGCTATGTACATTCCAAATTTCATCCAAATCCGTTCAGCCGTTAAAGCGTGAAGAGGGAACAAACATACTTACACACAAACTTTGGGATTTATAATATTAGTAGGATATATAACTAGCTGACCCAGCAAACGTTGTTTTGCCTTATTTTATATATCATGCTGAATAAAAAAAATGTGTTGGACCACTCGTAACATTTAGGGGTATAAAAAATAGATGTTGACCGATTCTCAGACCTACCCGATATGCACACAAAATTTCATAAAAATCGGTCGAGCCGTTTCGGAGGAGTAAGTAACATTGTGACACGAGAATTTTATATATAAGATAATTATATTTGTAATTATCACAGATCACAATATAAATGCTTTTTTTCTATAGTCATGCCCTAGTAAAGTGGTAGAAACTTTACTAGAACTTCTATTGGAGTTTTGGAGCGAAAGCGACAATAACGTTTTTCAACTTAGTATTATTTGCCTACACTTATGCACGTTTACTAAGTATTAACGGTTAATAATCCACTATTATTACACATTAACACTCGAAGAATAACAGTTTTTGGAATACAGGTTTTGGAAAAATGTAAAAAATCAACAACACCATTTTTTTATTTTCGCGGCAAAACTTGTAAATGCTTACTTACATCGTTCGAATGGCCCGGCAACAAATTAAAAAGTCATCAAAAGTGATTATTTTAGCCACGTCTTGAAAAAGACAGGGTCGTTAGTGATTGTTTAATAATCCTATCCTAATTAGATTTTTTTAAATCTAGATAAAGTGAATAATGACTAACTATGAGTAGAAGAGAAACTTCCTCCACCTTACTAATAAGTCGTCAAGCCACTCATAATCAGTCAATAAAAACACAAATAACCTAAATTTTAATTGTTTAATATATTGACCATACCAACTGCGCGGTTTCACCCGCGTTTATGATGCTGAAAATAAAAAGAAATCTTTGAATTATTCCAGTTCTAGAACAACATGTACACAAAAATTCAGCCAGATCCGTTAAGTAGTTTTTGCGTGAAAGAATAACAAACATCCATACAGACTTTCACATTTATATTATAAAGACTCACAACACAGGTCGCCCTAGTGTGGGATTCAGGGATGTTTATTGTAATAAATGAGCTATTAGAATAAGCATCCATAATTGGTTTATTTCATATCTTAATGACATGTATGTCTTGTAATATAGGAGGGTAGTTAAAATTTTACTTACAACAAACAAACAAACAAAAAACGCATTCACACTCATAGCCCCATACTAAGTTCAAAGACTTGTATCGTGGATGCCGGAAACATTCACATCACACACACATATTACACCCAGAACCAGAAGCACAAATATCCCTTGGGAAGAAATGTGTGCTTCTGCCGGGAATCGAACCCAGGACCCACGGCGTAGAGGGCGGACACCTGTCCACTGCGCCAACGGGGTCGTCGACTTACAGCACGAGTGTAAACCTTTACGTGTGTTATACGTTATAGTAATCAGAGATGAAACGTAATTATTATTGTTCATGTTGTGCTGCATAATCAAAAGTTTATACTACACTGAATTGTAAACAAACAAAAAATAAAAAAATATGTTAGAACGAGCAGTTACAGTTATTTTTATTTTGGTTTGGTTCCGAAATTGTGTAGTTGTAGTCAGAAAAAGAAAACTGCCAACACAGCCATGATAATTGTAGCCATTATTTACAACATGAATTGTTAGACTAACATATTGTGCCCTTATATTTAGCTATCTAAATAATGATGTTATACAACAACAGTGGCTCAGTGCACTTGAAATATCATCAATAAATAATATATCCTATGTTCTAAAAAAAATACACATATATTATGGTTCGAAATGGCAGAAATATGGGAAATTTCAAAGTTTATACTGGCAGCACTTATTTGTCTTCGCGCGTACATAATTTAAAACTTATTAATTTTAAACTTAAAACTTCGTTTTTGAAGAAAAATAGAGTGAAGCATTGTACAGTTCATCGGAAAAAATGCCGCCTCACGTTTCTCCAAGGCAGCTTGAGCTACTCCTGGATTTCATGGAGGCGCACCGTTCCTTGAGAGAGTGCATAGAAAGGAGGGAAGCGCACTCTCCAAAAATATTAAAAACTTAATTTGCTGGCGCTAAAAAACCGCCATAAGAGTGGAAGAAAGTAAGTTATTATAATAAAATTAAGTAATATGCTATGCTTTATCTTCATTGTATTTTGTACTAGCTGAAACTCGGTCAACACAACTTGAAAATTATTTATGTAATTACACTGTCAGTGACGTGAGATCGTCATTCATCTACGTCCATGAGGACTGTGTTATACACAAATAAAATACATTCAGTAAAACTATACAAATCGTTTATTTTACAAATTTATATTATTCCACAGCATTTGCACAACATCTTTGTGGACTGCTCTTCCCTCTGTAAGTGATTGATTGGGATGTCCCGAGCAAGCGTGGAAGTAGAAGGCACAGCAGCGGGTGCCAATATTTATTCTTCATGCTGTTGCTGCAGTTGCACCCATAGCTCTTCATCACACTCGCGGTCCAAGAGTCGGGGTACTCCGAAGCGAGAGTGGATCGCAGGATGCAGCAACTGCCGTGCTACTAATAGGCATCTGTGTCACAAATAAAAAACACAAAGGTTAAAAAGTACTTTTGTATTGGATTTTAAAATTATAAAATTAAAATATTAAGGGGCATTATTATATTAATATAAATACACATCATTGAAGAGCAAAATATTTTGTTTTTTTTATCTACCCTTGTGTAACATTTAACAATCTTAACTTCTATCATCACATTGAGTTGAGAGAGAGAGAGAGTATCTCTTGCGGCAATAGTAAGCCTCTTGCGTGAGATCTCAGTTCGGCATGAACGACTAGTAACTTAGAAGTCATAATTTGAACTGCGCACTGGCATAGTAAATTGGCCTTCTTAGCTTGGGTGTTAGGTTTTTTGGGGGAAACACAATTTTTCCATCAGGAATATTTGTGTTTATGGATGAATGAGTGATGTTTCTGACATGAGCAATACAAGTCTTCAAAGTTAGTTAAATAACTTACTTTCTCCTAACACTTTCCCTCTCCTGTCTCGTAAGTGAAAAATAAACATATTTTCTAAATATGCTCGGGTGATTAAGAGCATTTGTTGCATATCCAACAGCCCTTGATACACTGGGCTGTGATACAGCATGTGACATGATCTGTAAGACCAGTTTGCTAAGATCCCTTTGCAAAGAATGCAAGGGAAATCAAAACCTAGAACAATCACACATATTACGACATAGCAATAATATTAGAGAATCAATATGCTTTAGGTGCACCTCCAGTATCCTTAAATTAATCAAGAATATAAGAATATTGTCTTACCTTAGCCGAAGCATCTAAGCCATCCCCCCTTCGCTTTTGAGTAATGTGTGGCTTTAGCCCCGCGATGATTTTTCTTACCAGCGTCTTCGTGAGCCTATAAGTCTTTATAAACTCCCAGTGGCTGAGGGAAAATGCATCGGCAGCAAGGCGCAAATGTAAACAGCGAATGTGTTTGAGACGCATTTCTCTAGCTGATGCTCTGTCAGCTTGTTGTTCGTGCCACAAATATTGCCAACGTAGGCAGTATGAATTAATATAATTATCTTTGCAAACTAAATATAAATGATGAAAGCAATACTATTTTTATTACTAGTTTAGAGGTATCTTGTACCAAACTCATAACAATCAATTGTCAGTCAACTTTCAAACTCAATTTTGACATTTCTTATGGTACGAGAATACCATCGGTCAATTATCAGTCTATTTTTATTAACAGCAGAATACCGTTTTTGCTTAAATCAAGTTTCAGTCACAATTCAATCTAGCTAGCGCGACACACCGATATTTGTAGGTTAACAGAATACCGTTTTTGACAGAACGAGATCGATACTGGATCCCAACTTGAATTTGACTGTTTTAAAATTACCAGAATTGCCCTTCTGATCTTAACCAAATTTAAATGGGACCAATTGGAAAGCAACATCTTTAAAACAAAAAAAAAAAAACAAAATCGATCTTCTTTCAACGTGAAAGGAAAGAAGTTATGAGGTTAACACAAATAAAAAAAAACAGTCGACTTGAGTACCTCCTTTTTTGTGAAGTCGGTAGTAAAAGAGGTTTTCAATTGGGCTGTATTTTGTGTATTAATTCATAACTTTTATCTATGTACCGATTTTGATGCTCCTTTTTTTTATTTGAAAGCTGCTGCTTCCCATGTGGTTCCATTTAAATTTGGACAAGATCTGGCCAGTACTTTAGAGTTATCCTAAACAATGCGTATTTCATTCATTAATTCTGATCAAGGGTTCCGAAGATAAAGCGGTGAAGTCGGTTTTTGGTTTTTACCGACTTCCCAAAAAAGGAGTACTCAAGTCAACTGTTTTTTTTATGTTTCTTACCTCATAACTTCTCTCCACGTGAGCCGATTTCGAATTTTTTTTCGAATTTTAGTTTGAAAGTTGTTGCTTTTTAATTGGTCCCATTTAAATTTGATCAAGATCTGATAAGTAGTTCTTGAAATATCATCAATAATGCGTTTTCTGCGGACTACATTGGCGATGTTCTCGTTTTTAACCGACTTCAAAAGTTACCTCATAACTTCTTTTGTTGTGAGCCGATTTTGAAGATTGGTTTTTTATTTGAACGCTCGTGCTAAATTTGATCAAGACCTGATCTCTAGTTTTTGAGTTATAGTCAATAATGCGTGTTTAATACATTAAATCTGATCAAGTTTCCAAATATAAAGCGGTGAAGTCGGTTTTTGACAGTTTAGCTTGCGTTTAAATTATTTGACTACTCATCATCAACACTTATCTCGAGTAAAATATTTAAAGCATTTCACCATAACCCTAACCGGCTGTTAAAGTTTAGTACTCTTGATTAAACAGTTTAAACGGCTACGATTGAAGTTATATTATCACTTACAACCCGAGGTTTATAGCTTAAGGTCTGTTTAAACTCGGGCTAAGTTTATTAAGGTTTATGTAGATATAGTCTGTACCGGGAGGTTTAAAACCGGAAGGCTAAAATGGTCGCTGCGACAACTTCCGGTGACGTCGCTCTCCGTGCCGCTACCGTTTAAGACTCGGAATTCTACGAGTTAAGTTTTTTTTAATGCATGATAGGCAAGCATTTGACTACAATCTCACCTGATGAAAAGTGATGATGCGGCCGAAGATGTAGCATGCTTGCACATATTTACGAAAAAAAATTTTTTTTTTTTGACGTTTACCTTATTTTTATTTTTTTTAATTTTTGCACCCACATCGCCGCACTAAGTTCAAAGACTGGAGTCGTGGGTGCTAGAAACATTCACATCACGCACACAACCAGAAACATAAATTTCCCTTGGGTAGAAAACTTGTGTTCCCACAGAGAAAACCCGATAACCGCTGCTTCGAGGCGAACATGTACGACAGTTCGGACTTAACTCGAGTAAGTCCAAGCGGGAATCGAACCAGGGAACTTATCGTCACTAAAATAACTTTAAAATGATTATGTATATATTTAAATTAAGCTTGGACTAACCTAACCAATCTATATGAAAAGATTTGTTTGTACTCTTTATATGTACATATCATAAGATGAAACTGTATATCGGATTGAAAGGCAATGGTTCTTGTGAAATTACAGGGTACAAAGAAATGTAAGACCTAATATCTAAACGAGACGAGCACAGGGCATTGCCGCGCTGCATTTTGAACTGTTAAAAATTCTGGATGATACTGAATTGTAAAGGGCTAGTAACGCTTGCCATTAGGCAAGCGAAGTGCTAGACTCGTTAATCGGTCGCATAAAAAAATATACAATATCAATTATCTACCAAGTAAATATAAAGGAAGTGTACGGGTTTCCGTACATTTCTGTGCTCAGCAATATTCATTCAATAGATTATTAGCGTTTCCGTGAAAATGTATCCATTTCGCGCACGGACTGCGTCCGAATCAGTTGTAATAAAATGAAGTGAGGAAACATATACAAACCTTATATTTGTACCTTGTACAGGAAGCATCAGAAAGTATTCCTAACTATTTTTACCGAATTCCCAAAAAAGGAGGAGGTACTCAAGTCGACTGTATTTTTTTTATATATGTGTTACCTCATCACTTCTTTCCAAGTGAACCGATTTGGAATTTTTTTTTAGTTTGAAATATTTTGCTTTCCAATTAGTCCCATATAAATTTGATCAAGATCTGATCAGTAGTTCTTGAAATATCGTCAATAATGCGTATTCTGTGGACTACATTTACGATGTTCTCGTTTTTAACCGACTTCAAATGTTACCTCATAACTTCATTCTTTGTGCGCTGATTTTTATGATTATTTTTTTATTTGAAAGCTGGTTTCATGGTGTCCCATTGAAATTTGATCGAGATCTCATCTCTAGTTTTTGAGTAATCGTCAATAATGCGTATGCAATACATTAAATCTGATCAAGGTTCTGAAGATAAAGCGGTGAAGTCGGTTTTTTTAAGCTTTGCTTGCGTTTAATTATTTTAAAATATATATTCAAGATAGGTAAAAGCGACGATCTAGTCGACGATGGAGCAAGCTTGCCTAGAAAATAACTTTTTACTCGCGGCTCGAATATTTAATTTTGTTCCTTGAAATGTTATTTCTCATCATACAAAAATAATATAAAACTGGACATTTCCGAAAACAAAATTGAACTCGCTCTGAACCGTTAAGTACCCATCGATGTTTACACTCGCTTCAGTGTATTGGGACGTTATATTTAAACGTCTTTAAGCGGAGGGGTTAAAACGTTATAAAAAGGGGTGATTCTTTCAGGATGGGGTGGAACGTTTTAGGGGTTGAGATGTTCTAAAATGGACTGGACGATCGAGGAATAATGGATATTTTTATTGTCTAGTGATAAAGTGTTTTGCCGTGGAAGCTGCGTAGTGGAAATCTTGGCATTGTATATGTTCTAAGAATGTTTCAAAAAATAAATTTTGCTCCTATATTCAACTATGAATAATAATACCAATAATTGAAACGCAAGCAAAGCTTAAATAACCGACTTCATCGCTATTATTTCGGTTTTGGCTTGACCGATTTCATTAAAATGACCAGGACCACCTCTGAAGTATACCATAGTAGAAATAAGTAAGTATGATAACTCGAGGCCCATACGACATGTAAATGGGGGTAAATATAGGCAAACGATCTGTATAGCTACAGTTTCATTCTCTTGAGATATTTGCTACGAAGAATACTAGAAACACATCTCACTGATCGAATACGATTGTCCGCGGCAAAGTATCCTATAAAACTTGTGAACTGTGAAAAATACAACGGATATTAAATTCTTGTGTGAGATATGGTTGTTTCGAAAGATTGGTCGGTGGTTTTAAATCGTCTAAGAAACAAGAGCGATTCGGTATAACGCGGACTTAAAAAAAAACCTACTTAAAATAAAAAATGCTACACTAAGTTTGATGGTTTGTGTCGTGGGTGCCGGAAACATTTATTTATTTATTTATTCAAAATTTCAATTACTACTAATTTTACAGGATTATCCTAATGCAATAGTGTAAGTCCACATAAGTACTAATTATTAATATGATTATTAAAATATTAAGTTATTAAAATAAAAAATCTAAAATAATTCGAATTGATATTAATTATTACTAATTGGTACAAATAACAAACAAAATCGTTTTTTCAACCGACTTCAAAAAAGGAGGTTCTTAATTCGACTGTTTTTTTTTTGTATGTATGTTACGCGATAATTCCGCAAATTACGAATCTATTTTGATGATTTTGTTTTGTTTGGTAGATTGTACTTCAGAGGTCACATATGAATTTTATCGAAATCGATCATGTCAAAACCATAACATAAGCGGTGAAGTCGGCTTTTTAAGCTTTGCTTGCGTTTCAATTATTAAATTCAGAAACTGTACATTTAAATAAGTATTTTTTTTCTGAAACTTGATTTAATAAGTGCATCGTTCTTACTAAGGGCGTCTTAGCTAATAAAATATGCTAGTTCTAGTAACATTACATCACATGCCAACATTCACATCACTCACACAATCACCACCAGAAACAAAAAGTTTCCTTGGGTGAAACCTTGTGTTCCCACCGGGAATCAAACCCGATAGAAGGCGCACCTAAGTCAATGGTCAGTTCATTCTATTCTATGATGATAATTATAATTATTGTTTCAAAAAATACGGATATAACCTCGTCCATTCACGGGTAAAGCAAAATTTGCATATAAGCAAAAAAAGAATGCAAAAAAAAAAAGGATTTTTTGCCTACAAACACTTTCACACTCTTCAAACTCAGCTCCGCCCTAAGTTCGAAGACTAATATCGTGCCGGAAACAAACATTTTCAACACACTATTACAACCAGAAACATAAAATACAAATTTCACTTCGAAAATAAAAAATGTGTTTCCATCGAGAATCGAACTTGGCACTCGTAGAGTAGAAAGCAACAAACACTACAAGAACTGTCACAGATTACTAAATAGTTACGAGTACTGTATATTATAGCCGATTTTCGAATCTAAGTGTTAGCATTATTTTAACGTAATTTGTAGGACCTAAGGTTCACTGATTTTGTCTACACCATTACGTCCGTATGTTTTTTAGGTCCATGACTCTTAAATGTTTGCGTTTATCATAGTCGACAGTACCTAATTATATTTGTATGACAGTATATTAGATACTTTTTATGAAAATAATCGTAATCCTACTAATATTATAAATCCGAAAGTTTGTTTGTAAGTGTGTAAGTATGTTTGTTCCCTCTTCACGCTATAACGGCTGAACGGATTTGAATGAAATTTGGAATGTACATAGATTATACCTAGGATTAACACATAGGCTACATTTTAACTTGATATTAGCGGGCGAAGCCGCGGGGCACGGCTAGTATACATATATAACTTTGATATTTATCTCAGAGATATTTTATTTTTGCTCAGCTTTCAAACTTTAATTATGAAACTTGAAATCCTAGGTATTCTGCTTATTCTAGAAGCCAGCCAAAGCAATTCATCATCTCAAACTTAATTAACTTTATGTAATTTAAGTTTGTACCAAGAATTGTTTTATATTTTTACAGATACTGTAGCTATGAACATTTTTCGTTTTTACAAGTTTGAACTTTTAAACCTCTAACGCAAAATAGGCGTGTTTATTTAGTTTAGGTCAAAGTCTATTTCTTTTTGTCTGTTTTTTTTTTAATATTACGATATGTTTTCTATGGGTTCTTTTAAACTAACTAGTGACGGTTTCAACATATTGATTTTTTATTGTATCACCTGGTACGCGACGATGCGGTCGACAATTGAGGACTTTTGCCTAGAAGGTGCCTATTGACTCGCAATTTAAAAACTTCCCTATTGTATTTATCAGGAAACACACAGGCAGGGTGTTCCATTCCTTTGCGGTTCATATAATGAATGAAAGCAACACGCTTCGTCTGCATTTGTAAAATATAGCGCTGTCGCTTAGCAGTCTGTCTTAGCAGTATGTCTTAGTATTGATTATCCATCAATCAATTAATGAAAATAAATTATTCTCTATCTTAAATTACATTGTTTGCCGAGTTTACGTCTAATATATAGAGGGTGCCTGAAGTAGGTTGAAAACAACCGGTATTGCAGGTGAACAAGACTTCTGCTAGTATGTTTACTGTTTGGAAACTATTATTATTAAACATAACTTAATCATATATTACTTTAAACTAAAACTTAATTAAAATTAACCAAAAAAAAACTACAATTAGATATAAATATGTACAAAACTTAATCTAATAGACCGCTACCAGTAGGCAAAGTACCCAAAATGCTGGCAGCATTGCCACGTTGAATGGCAATACTCAATCTCTGTCCAAAATATTTGCTAGCATTTTTGTCACTTATACAATGGATGTCCGATAATAGAATAGGGATGGGGAATTAGATTGTGTAATGCCGTTGCGCACTCTCTGAAATGTATCCATCCGATACAAAACCAACAAATACGCCACCATGACACGAGGCTCTAAGTTCTGAAGTCTTGTATCAACTGGTCGCTGCTAAAAAATTTAATAAATTTATGTAAATACCACCCTTTTTACCATCAAACAACAAGACAAACTGTCAAACGTCATCCATTTATGGTTGACATACCTCCAGTTCGCTCGAAACGTTTTGCTTCTACGTTCATCATCCGTACAGCGAAGGAGTGGAACTCATTGCCTGCGTCTTTGTTTCCTGAACGGTATAATCTGGGTGTCTTCAAGTCTAGAGTGAATAGGTACCTTCTAGGCAAGCATGTTCCATCTTTGGCCGCATCGTCACTTTCCATCAGGTGAGATAGCGGTCAAATGCTTGCCTATATAGTATAAAAAAAAAACTTAGTTTTTTCATAATAAATAAACAGTTAAATAATAATTTAACGTGATATTTTTGTAATTCAATGATTTTTAGACTAAGATTTCCTATTGTCCACGATACAAAAGAGTTATTTGTACAGACAACATAATGTAAATGTTAACGAATTTAAACAGGTGCCTGTGATACGTTGCACTTGTTTTCGAGTATTTTGTCCGTGTTATTTATGATATTTAAATGATTGTATGACTGTCTAATTTTTGTTGTAAATATAAGGAACTCCCACGTTTTTATTTAAAAATATCGAAATGTTTTGCCTTGAGGTTGTTAGCGTCTTCATGCAATAGGTAGGACTCTCTACATCTCTTGTTAGTAACTTCATATACAAAAAAATCAATGCTTATTTGTTTGTTCGTTCGTATAGCGCTGCTATACTGTTCACCCAATCCAATGCAAGGCTACAGAGGAAATTAGAACAAGAACTCTTTTAGAATGTGAGGTAGAAATGGAGTCTACAATAAAAAAAAAAACAACAAAAGGCCAGAATTCCCTCATCCATCTACATCAAAAACTCATGCATCAGCTTCTATGCTTAAACACATTCGATACCAATTTTGCATATATCATCATCATCATCATCATCTAAAACACCTACTTCAACAGCTTAGTCGGCTAGCCAGAGCCATCCTATCCTACTAATATTATAAATCCGAAAGTTTGTGTGTAAGTGTGTAAGTATGTTTGTTCCCTCTTCACGCTTTAACGGCTGAACAGATTTGGATGAAATTTGGAATGTACATAGATAATACCTAGGATTAACACATAGGCTACTTTTTAACTTGATAATAGCGGGCGAAGCCGCGGGGCACGGCTAGTACTCCATAAAGAAGTTGGGATGGCTTGCGTTGTTGCCGCCAGAAGGAAATGCACAATACACCCCACACGGGACGTCAGTGAAGGCCATATCGCTCCTATCATTATATCATTCAAACGACAAGAAAAACTGTGAAACGTCATCCATATATGTTTGACATACCTCCCGTTCGCTCAAAGCGCTTCCCTTCTACGTTTATTATCCGTATTGCGAAGGAGTGGAACTCATTACCCGCGTCTTTGTTTCCCCAACGGTATAATCTGGGAGTCTTCAAAAGAGTGAATAGGTATCTTCTATGCAAGCATGCTACATCTTCAGCCGTATCTCCACTTTCCATTAGGTGAGATAGTGGTCAAATCCTTGCCTATCGAGCATTAAAAAAAAAACACAAATTAGAATTCATTGTAATTTTTCATCATAAGTAACGCGGGCGATGCCGCGGGGTTCAGCTAGTCGTATATAATAATATCCACAGGGTGCGGAATATTCAGGTCACAGAGTTTCAATGTTATAGCCGTAAATAAAACGTTTAGGTGCGTGTACAGCCTACTGGCAAGACCTAAATAGGATTTTAGTTACAGTAACTGGCCTAGCTTACTTGTTTGCGCTTTCGCCTTCTAAACAGAAGTATCGGGTTCGATTCCCGGCGCGAACACAAGTTTTCACCCCAAGGAAAATTTGTATTTCTGTTTCTGGTTGTAATTGTATGTGTGATGTGGATGTTTCCGGCACCCACGACACAAGTCATGTAACTTAGCGTGGGGATGTGAGAGTAAAGCATTTAAATTTAAACTATTTTTATTTAACGCACCACCTCACAAGACGTTCGATGCCGGAAAGATTCACGCTCACAACCAAAACCAGAAACACAAATTTCCCTTAGGGAGAAAACTTATGTTCCCGCCGGGAATCGAACCGATAACCCTGCTTAGAAGGTGAACCAGCAATACCAACGGGCAGTTCTCAAAAAAGAGATCCCTCAATGCCTGTGTAAAAATCACCTAAAATGGCCTACCGATATCCAGTATTCAAGTCACAGGAATTCAATGTGATAGCCGTAAATAAGAGGTGCGGCGCGTGACGTGCCTGGGAAAATAGAGACCGCGGTACACGTAGCACATTGGGCGTTTTACACGTGTTTTTGAGGCCTGTTGGTGCATGACGGCTCACTTTTTCACCGATTTCAAAAGAGGTGCAAGTCATTTATCGCTAACAAAAAGAAAATCTGATAATCTTCAAGTCGTGAATTGATATCTTCTAGCCAAGCATGCTACATCTTCGGCTGCATCATCGCTCTCCATCAGGTGAGATTTTGGTGAAAAGCTTGCCTATCGAGTTTAAAAAAAAACCGCGTTCACACTCACAGCCCCAGTTTAAAAGCCCCTAAGTTTAAAAAGTTGTATCGTGGTTGCTGCAATCATTTACTTCACATATACACATTCAGTCATTAGGACAGGTGTCCTTTTCGAAAAAAATCTGTGCTCTTACCGGGAATCGAACCCAGGGCCAACGGCGCGGAAGGCAGAAAATTGCCTTTACGCCAACTAGATCGTTTCTTCATCGAGTACTTCAAGATTTCTTCATCGAGTTGCGTATAAAAGTAGTAGTAGAACTAGGAGTCCATCTGGGGTAATACAACATCATTGCCAGACATTCAACCGCCAGCAGTATAAACATTACTGTGTTTCAGTTTGAAGGACAATGTCTTCAGTGAAAACATTAAAAAAAAAAAACTACAGGGCTTAACGAGATTTATAGTCTAATATCTCGGAGTGACGAGCGTAATGCTCTGCCGCGCATGATTTGGAATAAAAATAATATTTAGCAAAAAAAAAAAAAAAAAAATTAAAAAACAAATGTATGACAAAAAATAATTATCTCATCAACTGATTTTTTTTCTTAAATATTATTAAATCTCTCATACAAATATACAAACTTATCTTGAAGAAACCACAGTCAAACAATGGCAGAACGATAAAAGAGGTCGTAAACTTCTTAATTAAGATTTCTGAACTAACGATAAAACACGGGAGTCGGATAGCTGTAAACTTGATTTGCATGTACGTTTGGAGCGTTGTTTTAAATTTGTGATTTCTGACGTTTACGAACGCCTTGTTAGGTAACTTGTTAGTTAGAGCGCGTCGTTATCACGGTTGGCAATATTTTAAACAAGTGAGATAACGGTCTAACACACATATATATATATATATATATATATATATATATATATATATATATATATATATATTCCATAACTTATTGTACGTCCACTATGGCCATTTTTGCATCTAATGTGGCGTCCACCTGCTTAAGACGTCCATATACGGACGTCAAATAGGAGACTTAGCGCAATGTTTGCGAAATGACGCACTGATATTAGAAATGTCAAAATATGAAAAAAGAATTGGACGTCATTTTTCTTCCAATCTTGCTAAACTGCATATTTACGTAGTTCCGTTGATTTTCGTTGCAAAACGAATGGCGCTGCTGACAATTTGTGAATACTTTCATTGATAGCCGTATTTTACTTCCGCACAAACTTTGGAGATGCGACGTTGCCGTACCGTGCGCATTGTTTATGTCTTAGACAAATCATAATATTTCGCTATATCATATCGTATACGGGCGTCGCGTCGTGAGTGAGCTTGGTTTCGCGCGAATTTATTTGATAAGATATGTGACCTCCGCCTCTTTTGGCGAAATGGTCAGTGAAAATCGTCGAAGTGCAAGGATATTAAAATTGATACTAAGAGATGAAGGTAAGTTTACAGTATTTAGAATTATAATTGACTTTATATTTAGAATTATGATTTAGACCGAGCGAGCGAAACATCTTTGCATCCACTGGCAAAAATTTTTTTCGTCTGTCAGTTAAGTTGTTTGTTTGTATGTTCGTACTCGCGTACAGGTCGTAATTTTGAATCAATCTTGATGAAACTTGTACCTAATGCATAGAACCTATATACCTACATATAGGTTCTATGCATTAGGTACCTATTGCAATTGCGTGAAGCGCATAATTTAAATAATTATAATAGTTTAAAAACCAAAAAACACGCTTAAATTAAAGTGGGTCAAAATAGAGTCCAAAGGAGTCGGTTACAAACATACATACATACATATAAACGAACATATGTACAAGTGAAGCTAATAAAAGCGTGTTATAAATGTGTTTCGGCGGCCAGTGATGAAACGCAAGTCAAACCCATATCACTAAGACATTTAACTACTGAACACTTTTTGTTTCTAATCATTTACTCTATTGATTGACATGCATTTCATCACTGGCCGCCGGAACACCGTTGTATACAGTAGGTATACCGAGGTTCGATGCTCTTTGATAACGATAGACTGACAGACAAATATTTCCGAATCTAAACAATCTTTTGATTTGAATGATAATAATGAATTAAATATATATTATTTTTAGGTGAAAAAAATTACTTTTTGTTAGCAAAACCCGGATCGGAAAGCACATTATGTGGCTGTAAGGTATTGAAAAAGTACGCCACTGCAAGTGGAGCTCAAAATCCAGCAGCTATCAATACGACTTAGCTACGCAAACATTTGGCTACGTTAACTCAGATGTTTAACCTTAAGGAATCTGACATTGAACCACTACCCAACTTTATGGGCCACACACAGGCTGTTCACAGACAAAACTATAGATTGCCTGATGACGTGTATCAGACGGCCAAACTGTCCAAATGACTGCTGCTTATGGAGAGTGGCAAAGCAGACTCTTATAAAGGCAAATGTTTGGATGACAGAAACTTAGACTTAGAACAAGATTTACTATAGAATGCAGAGGACCACGATAATTGTGATGGTGATGAGTTAATGGAATACGACGCTGCACTACTGACTGAAAGGACAAATGAAACGGACTTCACAAAAGATAACCCTGTCATAACTCCGAAGCCATTAAGCGATGTTACTAATGTAAAGAAAAAACGAAACCTTGTTCCTTGGACCACAGAACAGAAAAACATAGTTAAAAAGTTTTTTAACAAATACATTAAAAATAAACAACCGCCAAAACACAATGAGTGCGAGGAACTTCGTAGTCAGCATCCTGAAATTCTGCAAAACAAAGACTGGTTAAAAATCAAAGTCTTCGTCCAAAATGCTTTTACAAAAAACAAATAGCCGTGTCAGGTATATATGCGGACCAGTTGGCGCAGTGGACAGGTGTCCGCCCTTTGTGCCGTGGGTCCTGGGTTCGATTGTTGGTGCCGATGTTGAAACTATTTTTATTCTACAAAAGAGAGCGGTTCGTGCAATATATGATATGGGTCCACGCGAATCTCTCAGGGAATTCGTTAAAGAAACAGGCATACTTACCATGCCTTCGCTTTACATCTTTGAAAATATTATGCATGTTCGCAAAAATATTAGTAAATATAAATTAAGAAGCGACGCACACAATCTTAATACTAGATATAAGCATAAAATTACAGTGCGCGCATTTAGATTAAGCAAAACGAATAAATGAAACATAAGTATAAACTTTTATGGCAAATGGGGTTAGATTTTACAATAGAATTCCTAAAATCGTAACTGAATTACCACTGGGAAAGTTCAAATCTGTAATAAAACGGGCATTAATTAAGAAAGCTTATTATAAGACTACAGACTATATTAATGACAAGGATGCATGGAGGCAAACTGCACAGGCTCTTTCTAGCGACCAAAATAACACCTAGGTTAAGAAAATGATGTATTAGAAATAAGGAATGTTTAAAAAAAAAAAAAATGAATGAAAAAAAATGCGCCGCCGAGTTTCTTGCCAGGTTCTTCTCGAGATGGCTGTAATTTTCCGAATCTGGCAATAGATTCATTAACTTTCATGAGTGCCTCTTTGGGGCCCATGTGAATAAACGATTTTGATTTTGATTTTTGATTGATTCCCGGCAGAAGCACAAATTCCTTCCCAATGCGTCAATTGCAAAGGGTTGTTGATTTCTACAATAGACCATGGCATATTGATGCTGACATGAATAGTCCCGAAAATATATTTTTTTTACTTGTTCGTGCGAGTTTTGGTGCTCTAACAGCGAGTATAGTATTTATAATCACTATACTGAAGACGGGTGCTACTATTGTACCTAATATGTACAACTTTACTATCTACTAACTTAAGTTCTTTTCGTGAGAGGCTATTTTTGTTAAATTTTGTGAAATTTAATTTGTTTTGAACTTTGTTGAAAAATAATTATAATTTTTGTTTTAAATATGGACGCTATATTACTAAAAAAAGTTATGATGTGCGTTATTTGGCGTCCGTATATTAACAACGTTTCACGCTTCTGTTTAATTGCTTTTAACTTTTTTTTACTTAAATTTATAAGTTAGGTTAATATAGCTTAAATAAAACTGTTAAAGTTGATTAATGTACATGACAAGGATTTTGAACTGAGGTATTTTCACGTCTGTTGGGCATTGACGATATACGGACGCCAGATTACCCAAAAATATTCACACTAACTATTATTCGACGTCCATATCTTCGATACCTATCTGATATTATATTTCAAATACCAAATGATGTTAATTTCTTAAAATCTTATTACACAATTATAATAAATATCTACCTCACTGAATGAAGGATTGATAGAAGATGCATGTTTAATAAAGGTTTTTAACTTAAGTTCTTTTCGTAAGAGGCTATTTTTGTTACAATTTTGAACTTTGTTGAAATTATTTTTGTTTTAAATATGGACGCTATACTACTAAAAATATGAATAACTCGCATTATTTGGCGTACCAAATTGTGTTAATTATTTTTCTTAAAATCTTTATTACATAATTATAAATATCTACCTCTGTATAAAGAATTGATAAAAGATGTATGTTTAATAAATGTTTAATTTGATCTCAATATTTGTTTCATTTACATCAATATTTTTTTATATTGCTTCTTGCTTATTTATATTGACCTCGAAGTGGGGTGTGGGGCTTTTTGAATGCCAAGAAAGGTAAAGGTTTTTAACTTAAGTTCTTTTCGTAAGAGGCTATTTTTGTTACAATTTAGAACTTTATTGAAATTATTTTTGTTTTAAATATTGACGCTATACTACTAAAAATATGAATAACTCGCATTATTATTATTACTATCACAGTTAAAAAAAAAAAAGAACCTTCAGAACCGCGAAGTGTGCAGTCTCAGGGATTATTTTCACAACCGCGAGTCCATGATGCATCGTGCATGATAGCTAATAAGAATGGCAACGTCGCATTCTAAAAAGGAATTGCAATAAGCAGTAGAATAAATTAAAAATCATGTATATCATAGGAGTTCTGATAAGTGATAATATGGATAGGAGTCCTTATTGGTTTCCCTCCGTCTGGCAATATACGAATATTTGTATATCAACATATCGTAAATATTTAAGAAAATAAGTTTTACATGATTTTAGAAATTATGTAATGGACCAATATTCGCTGCCATAGTTAATAAAAATGAAGTAAAAGTAGCGGACGTTACAATAATGCGAAATGAAAGGACGTAAGATTAGTATTGTGATGTAAATATATATATATATATATATATATATATATATATATATATATATATATGTGTGTGTAATCAGGATCTCGGAAACAGCTCCAACGATTTTCATGAAAGTTACAGATTAGGGGTTTTTTGGCCCAAGGAATCGATTTATCAAACGTTCCAGGTCCGAGAAATACTCGGTTTCCAAACTGCATTTGAAAAAACCGGGCTTAAGAAACTATCAGCGCCATCTATTATGCCATGACCGATGTAAAAAACTGTTTCTACTCGACACTAGAGCTTTCTGAGGCTACAAATTCAAACACATTCTACCAAAAACAAAAAACCGAGCTAAGCTCGGTCATCCGGATATTGATTTCTTATGTAGCATTAGAAAAAAGTGTTTAAAACACTGAAAACTTGTTATAAAACATGTTTAAAACATTCTATGTTTGAAATACGTAAATCATTGATGTTTCAATTTATGTTATTAGTATTTTTGTACTTTTCAAAACATTTTGTTGCCAAAATTATAAGAAGAATAACGACTGAATTGTTTATTTTAATTTCACGCCGTAGTTTTTGCGCAAAGCGTGTACAAACATACGTTTTGACTTCTGTCACTCTGTCTGTCTAATCTGTAGGTCTATTCTGGTCGTCAAAATACAATTGTTCTAATTGATGCGACGTCAATTCGACAGTCGATTGGTTAAAATTTCAGTTGTTTCGATGTTGACAACAAAAGAAAATCGTTCGTACTCGAAGTCGATGCAAAGATAATCTATGCCCGGCATAGACCCCCTAATTCATCAGGGGACATGGCGGTCAAAGGTTAGCCTATCTGGAATACAAATTTTTATATATTATAGCAACAGAAGTCAAAACAACAATTAGTTTTTAAGCTATTGCATAGCTTCTATCGCGGGCCGTGAGCGTGGAGACCGAATCCAGAAATTCCGTAACGAAAATAACCTAACACCCCCCCACTCCGACCGGCACAGCGGTGATTATTTTTAGTTTTGCCATCTATCGATGAATAGCAGAACATTTAATGACTTTTTTGAAATATCACGCTTGTCTCTTTAGTTCAGCAACTCGCCTCTAGGTGGCAGGAAAAAAAAAACTGCATAAATAAAATAAATAAATAATTATAATTGCATAAGTTGATAAAAAATGCTATGCAATAGCTTTACCGCGGCAGTCCCCGAGTGCCACACGTCTTTTTTTTTTTTCAATATATGTAATACAGACATCGGCCTGTTACAATTTTATTATGTAAGTATGTAGAGATACCATTGTTCTGTTAGTAGGTTCTGATTAAATTCAATCAAATGCAGGCTAAAGTAATAATCATTTGCTAACATTTCCCTATCCGGATAAAGCCGGTTATGACTTTGACGCTGCCATACAAATTCCATTTCTGGCTGCCATCCCGACTCGAGCCAAATGTGACCGTTGCGAACAACGATGTTAATTGAATCGCTATAGATACTTACTGTTTCTACACTAGAATAAGCTATTTGACTAGGTTCTGCATTTCTGGTTGATAAGTTTAAAAAAAAACACATTTACACTCACAATCCCACTAATTTCGATGACTAGTATCGTGGGTGCCGGAAACATTCACATCACTAACCCAATCACAACCAGAACCAGAAACACATTTTCCTTGGGGAGAAAACACGTGTTCCCGCCGGGAATCGAACCCTATACCCAACTAAGCCAACGGGCAGTTCAAGTGAATATAATAAGCGAATCGTTGGCATAGTAGGGCTTTCGTCTTCTAATCAGGGTTTCGATTCCCGGCGGCAACACAAGTTTTCACCCCAAGGGAAATTTGTGTTTCTGATTCTGTTTGTCATTGTGTGTGTGATGTTAATGTTTCCGTCGCCTACGAACTTAGTGTAGGGTTCTGTGGGTGTGAAAGCGTTTATGTTTACGTGGTATTCTTAATTATCTAGTCCATGCATGATTCATGTATTGATGATTGACTTGAAATGTGATTCATAACAAATGTCTATATATTTTTTTTATTCTCGATAGGCTACCATTTTACCTTAATCTCACAATGGAAAGCGTCGATGTAGCTGAAGATGTAGCATGCTTGTCTATAAGATACGTATTCAATCTTGACTTGCAGACTCCCAGATTATACCGTTCATTGAACAAAGACGAGGGCAATGACGACCACCCCTTCGCTGTACGTATTGTTAACTTAGAAGTGTAACGAAAGAATGCCGAGCAAAATGTTCAGCGATTTAATATCGCCTTGATTATCTTCAAAGTTCAAATACCCACTCAAACGTGATTTAATCTTGAGCGAATGCCAAGTAGCTATCGGATATCGAGACGTTTATTTGTTAAATATTAAATAACAGTACATATATTGGGCAGTATGGACCTCTTGTAGTAATAGGACTTATTTGTAGTATCGGGTTGGAGCCTACACTTCGGTCGCCTTTACCCTAATATTCTGGCATTTGACCCGTAATATTTCACGACAGATTTTTTCACTTGAGGATGACTTCATCATCGGACGCCACGACCACTCCCATCAAGACTGTACGGTTGAATTGTTATTTTTTTTGTGCTATCTCACCTGATTGAAAGTGATGATGCGGCTGGTTGTAACATCCGATTGCCGAGATTAAAACCTATTCATTCTAGACTTGATTTTCGGATTATACCGTTCGGATTGTACCATTCCTTTGTAGTACGGATGATTAACATAGTAGCGAAACGCTTCCAGATAAGTGGACCTAGGTCAGCCATAAATTGATAACGTGTGACATTTTTTCTTAGTATTAGGTGTTAATAGGACATTAAATCGTGTAAATCCTGCGATCACTCAAAAAGATAAACGATTGAATACCGCTTCTATTTTCAAAATAACTTTATTTTGACTTATCTCGGTAACAATATTGACCGAGTGAGTGAAGCATGAATTACGAAGCATCTCCGTTACAGCTTGGGTAAAATTGCTTTCGTATGTCCGGCGGATTTCCGGTTGTTCTCCTCTACAGGTCGCATTTCTCAACCGATTCTCGTGAAATTTTGTGAGCAGGTTTGATAATTATAAGTGTATAGAATTTTTTGTCAATTAAACTTTTGGAAATTGTGCAAAGTAGCGGGGGTTAAAAACTTAAATAAAAAACATGTCAGCAATTTTGAAATATACGCGACATCTGTAGCTCACAGATCGACTAGTTAAGTGTATCCGACGAGGTAAAATTATTCTAGTCTATCTACCCTTACTGCCCATATAACCCTATCACAACGAAAATAATTCAATTGACATCAGAAACGCGATCCGTTGTCAAAACATCGATTACTGTTCGTGAAGCGTTTTATTGCTTTTCGGTAGATAAACGTTGAAAACGATTCGAGATCTCGAACCGCTTGTGTTTGTACAATTATGTTTAACTAGGGAGATGGGAATTGATTTTTGTTTTTATAGCATTAGCCATGTTAGGCAGAATTAAAGTAGACAATAATAGAGATGTACCGATTACTCATCGACTGGTCGGCGTCTGACTTTCGATCGTCCGGCTTTAGAGACGGCGTCTAAATATAGTAAAAGTAAAGTCAATAAGTATCCAATTACTTATTTATATCTCAACTCAGCCTTTCGTTTGTGTAGAATTAGAAGATACTGAAGATGTAAAAAATAAGATTAAAGTTGGGTAGATTATTAAGTTAGAGAGTAGAGTAGAGTAGAGTAGAGTTTATTATTAAGAACATGTGTATATTTTCGTAAGTACGTACATACTTACTAATGTTTGTTTCTGCATGACATAATTGAAAAGCAAGCAAAGCTTAAAAAAACCGACTTCACCGCTCATAATATTTTGGTTATGGCTTGATCGATTTCGATAAAATGTATATGGTACCACCTCTGAACACCTCTGAACTCTACCACAAAAAAAACATCAAAATCGTTTCGTAATTGGCGGAGTTATCGCGTAACATAAACACAAAAAAAGCATACATTCTAATTGAGAACCTCCTTTTTTAAAGTCGGTTGAAACTAAATAGTCAGCGTACGCCGATGAAGCTGTCCACATTATCTCACGAATATTGTTAAACTCTTATCGCAATAAAACATAGTCTTTGACTTAAGGGATAGTCCATCTATCTATTTTTGAAAGAATTTTCAAAATCGGATCAGTCCTTCCAGATATTACCTTATACAAACAAACAAACATTCTATTCTATTAGAATAAACTTTTATCTTATTATAGTATTAGCAAAAAAGTATATATAGTATAAACTATTTCTAAATGAAATCTATGACATATAATTAAACATCATATCCCTGGAATTGGCTTTAAACTATTAATGTAACAAGTATAGCCTCCATCCCTTCCAGTGACCAAGGGTAGCTAATCCACAAGGTCCGTCCCGAACAAACAGACACAATGGTCCCGGGGCCTTCAAGTCCCGCTTACCTCCCGCGGGTAATGAATGAGCCACGAGGTCGAGAAGTTTACTTACTGGGTTTCATTTGTGTATATTGGGTTTGAAGAGCTTTGTATCTTTTACTAAAATAAACCAGATATTGATTTTCGTTAGTGCGCGTTCACTTTCTAAGCAGGGGGGTATCGGGTTCGATTCCCGGTGGAAACGCAAGGTTTCTCCCCAAGTGTTTCTGGTTTTGGTCGTGATTGTGTGTGATGTGAATGTGTCCCGCGCACGAGATACAAGTCATCGAACTTAGTATGGGTATGGTATGGTATACATGCTGTGAGTGTGAAAGCGTTTATGTTATGTTTATTTAAATGGAATAATTTTCATACATTTAATAAAAAATAATACTATATATTCGTCATAATAAAACTGGCGGATTTTATTCTGAGCCGATCTGGGTCAGTTTATTTTTATACCCCCGGGCAGTATCAACACCGGGTGATTAGAGAGTTCGCCATAATAGGGGTTGATTTCAGAGGGTTGTTTGGTTAAATCTGTTTTAAAATGTTGCTTGTTTTTGAAATTTATACGTGGGATGAAGATTTACCGTAATTCATGTAATTATTATTCATTGTAACATACGTGTCTACGCCCAGACATTTCTTAGGCATGAGAGGACATGAAATATAAGAAATTAATAATATTTATTAGTTTAAAGTTTTATTGAAAGGATAATTCAAAATTTGTAACTTATTGCTATGTATCGGATATCTAATAACAACAAATAACTAAGTCATAAAAAACCGGAAAATTTTACTCAAACTTTATATTCACGTTTTTATAGGTTTATTTTGCGATACTAAATAAGTGAGTACGATTTATTTTACTTTTTTTAGTTGACAAATTTTTTTTTTAGTTAACTAAGCATTATACTAATAAATTATGTGAACAAATTTTAGCGATTTCAGAATTATTATAAGTTACATATCGCACCGCAATCGTACTGTTAGGTCTGTTCACTGGAGCGGTGCGAGTATGCGGAGCGGAGAGCGGTAGTAATGCGGAGCGGAGTTGCGAACTGGTTTTATCTATTGAGTCTGAGTGAGGAAGCGCAGCAGAGTGAATGAGTATGCGGAGCGGGGTAGGATACTGTGTGGGGAGCTAGGCTGTGCGCATTGTCAAATAGCGACGAGCCCGCCTACTTAATTCGCTGAATTATTTTTATTTAAGTTTGAAAATCCATTACAATAAAGTGGAGGTGAGCTTAAATTCTATTGGTTACACAGCTCTTCTCCACTCCAGAAGACGGGCAGCCTTCCTGGGCTATAAATGTCTAACAATAGAGCAATATATAAGATTCGATAAAACATAAGAATATGCGTAACTTAAATGCGTACCAGTACTTATTTCGTGGACGTCTCTATCGCACCACAGTGCAGCGATGCAGTGCATCAACCTGATATATTTGCCACCCCTTTGATATATTCCAAATCTCCCAATGCCACAATTTTAATCAATCAATATGTACATTCGGTACCCTTTGTCTGTGTTGTAGATTTATCGTACCACAGACAATAAACGTTCTGGCTTGGAGTTGCACCTCGCTGTTTATTCCGATGTTCTTGCCGGTTATCGACTTGCATTAGGGTTGTATTTGACTTCTATATAAATATAGGCAAATGGAAGACAAATGAACGTGAGCTTATTCGTAATTTCTGTTGGAAATTTTGGTACGAATGTGAAATAAATAATAATCTATCGAATTTGGTGATAATCAAGGAGTTCTTGGTAAAACGATAACATTGTAGAATAACGTCGGTGAATGCCACGTACCTTGTACGTGGCTTACTTGGGTGCGCGTTCGGCTTCTCATATCGGGTTCAATTCTCTTAAGGAACACACATTCTTCCCGAGAAAAATTGTGTTTCTGGTTCTGGTTGTGAAGTGAATGTTCACGACACGACACGAACTTAGTGTGCAGGCTGCGTGTGTGTAAGCGTATGTTTAATGTAAAATGTACGTCGGTTATTTGTTTGAAGCAATGGCTTTATAAACTTTCAATGTAAAATATATAAAAATCCGTTAGAATTTGGTAATCCTCTAAACTGATTCGGTCTACGAGGTACAGCTTAAGAAGTGGCCGGATTTATGCCGGATATCTTCATCCGCTCCACAGCTCAATACCTCACACGTCTCACGCCATAACTCGTGATAAAACATGGAGTGCGACCTCTGTCCGGTTTGTTTACACGATTCCTTTGAGACTAGCCGATCGGAAGAGGTCGATCTATTTACTAGACCGAGTTCACGCACGATTTATCGCCATTTATGTGTCATCATCATCATTATTATCATTAACCTATGGGAGTTCAATGATCTTTCCAATTGCACGCCACTGAGCAAGATCCTCGGCTTCTCTTATCCAGCTCTTGCCAGCCACCTTGCGAAGATCGTCGCTTTACCGAGCCTGAGGGCGTTCTAAGTTTGCCGATTCGCGGTCTCCACTCAAGAACACGTTTAACCCAATGGTTATCGGTTCTCCAGCTATGTCGACTACGTTGGTTCTCTGTCTGATTACCATTAATGTGTAAACAATAGATACATTTTTAAGTTGTTTGTCAACTTCAGGGACCTTAAATATTTTTTAGCTCTGCAGCTAGCGGCTAACTTTTGACTACTATCTCACCTATTGTTAAGTGAGGATGTGGCCGGTAGTGGTAAATACGTTAGACATAGGAGACAGTCACTGTCTCTCAAAGATACCTGCCTATATTCGTTTAAAAGTTTTTATCTTTATAAATTTATACTCAGAGTTTCTTTCTTTCTTACATAGTGTGGGGACACTAAGTAAGAAAGAAAGAAAAGAAAGAAAATAAATTTATAGGGGACAACACGCGAGTACTAGGACTTGTATTGTAAATGACGGAAACATTTGTATCACACATATGATCACACCCAGAACCAGAAGCACAAATGTCCCTTGGAATGGAAAATTTCCCAGAATTGGAATTAAACCCAGAAACCACGGCGCAGATGGCAGGGACCGGCTCACTACGCCAACTGGGTCGTAAAATAATTGAAAAGGACCTGGGAGCCATTCACCATATTTTTATTTATTTTCATCGTCGTCATGAACACGAGCGAATCCACGAGGAAAATCTAGGTTAGCACCGGTCATTAAATGCAGACAGCCTTCTAAAACACCTCGAGAATGTCTCAGAACTGTATTAACGCAAAACACCAAATGAAATTCCGTTGAAACTTACCACATGAAACCACAACTCCCATACCCTTCTAAATTCTCGACCGCCATACCGAACTTCCTCGAAATTCAAGACATTACAAGACGTGCAATCTGCATACCAGTTCTCGCCCCATCCGCTGGCCCCGTGCAAACGAAGCATAACATAAACCATAGTGGAGCTGTGAAGTGAACATCGCCCTGTCGCTACGTTTTATTAAATTCTTGGCCACCATTATCCTACGCTATGAGTACACGACTTTACTCATAAAGGATGAATCGGCTTTGAGGCGTTTTATGACGAACGACAGCGCCTCAACCCTTATGCGGTAGAATGATTCCTTTTATATAATGCATTATACTTAAAGGCTTTTGAATTGGATTATAGTTTTAGCGCCTATTAAAAAAAATTTTTTTTTTTTTTTTTTTGATGTTGGTAAGCTACGTAGCAAGCCAGGCGAGCAACTCACAAAATGCTTCTACCACCTCTCAAAATCTATGTCTATTTTGGTATGAAAATAAGTTACTTCGGGCGTGCGCTGTCTAAAAATTCTGTATAGTCGGGCCTTACAGAGACAAAAGCCCAACTAGCCGCCAAAAAGCTAGAAAAGTTGCGACGGTACTTCACTCCGGAACAATTGCTCGAGCTGTGCCAAGCGCAGGTGCGTTGGTGTATGGTATGGAGTACTGTTCTCATCTTTGGGATGGTTCAGCTAAATACCAACTTGAGGCTCTTGACATCATTGAGCGAAGAGCTTATTAACAGCGACCAGATGACTGGTGCAAACTTCATAGCTTAGGGCATCGTCGCATGGTGGTGAGTCTCTCGCTATTTTATCGGATACATTTTGGAGAGTATGCAACGGAATTACACAATCTAATTCCCCCATCCCCATACTATCATCGGACATCGAGACAGACTCTTAAGCGACACCAATATATGATAGACATTCCACAAATGCGGACGAAGACTTTTGCCTCCACATTCATTATGCGAACTGCACATGTATGGAATTCTTTACCCGAGGCCGTGTTCCCTTATAAACACAATATGGTCTTTAAGTCGCGAGTGAATAGACATTTTCTAGGCAAACCTACTCCATCGTTGACCGCATCGTCACTTACCATCGGTTTAGATAGCAGTCAAATGTTTGCCTTTTACGGATAAAAAAAAATATTCTCGACACTGGCGAAAAGCACATAGATTGGGAGCCGAAATTAATTTAAAAATATTTGTATCGTTAAAGCGAGGTACATTAAATGCAAATTTTGCATTGGTTACTGCCGGGTACTGTATCTATTTATAATTTGAGCATTAAATTAAATATGTCTTTTTTTTAGCTAGTAATTTATTTGTCATACATACCTATTCAAAACGTTTCACATAGATTGTTTAAATAAAACTATTATTTATGAACGGAATAAAAAAAAATCTTCTTGATTTTATGATTTTTGGCTGTATTGTGTGAAACAATACATTTGTCAACTTTCCCACATTACGACAATTTATTTCTCATGAGAGATCATGAGATATAAATTGTTCGGCAGTTACGGAAATATTAGCCGGAAATTTGCGAATAATATCACTATGTCAAAATATTATATTTTTTAAGACGATGCACACATTTATTTAGGTATCGGGTTCGATTCCCGGCGGGAACACAAGTTTACTCCCCAAGGAAAGTGTTTCTGGTTTTGGTCTTGATTGTGTGTGATGCGAGTGTGTCCCGCACACACGATACAAGTCATCGAACTTAGTATGGGGCTGTGAGTGAAAGCGTTTATGATGTGTTTATATAAATGGATGTGTTTATAGAAATTTGTGTTTCTGGTTCTGGTTGTGATTGTGTGTGTGATGTGTATGTTTCCGGCACCCACGACACAAGTCATTGAACTTAGTGTGGGGCTGTGAGTGTGAAAGCGTTTATGTTTATGTTATTATGTTTATTTTAGCAGTAGGTGTAAAAAAATGGAACAAGCTATTACGCCTTACATTAATAAGATATATATAAATCAGAGCCACGTATCGTTATCTCGGTTAATCGATAAATCATAGAAACTCGTTATGTATGATAACTATACAATTTAAAGTAAAAATGGTTTATATTTATTTTGGTATTTCATTTATCTAAAGTATGTAAAAAAAATATTGAGTTATTCATTTATAGAATCTGAGAATTAACAACAATTATTTATTTTTAAAGTGAATATATAACTCAGTATTTTGTGAATATGCCAACCGTCTGCCTGTTGCCGTTATCAATATCGAGCAAAAAAATAACGTTTGTTGTATGGGAGCCCCCTTAAATGTTTATTTTATTATGTTTTTTAGTATTTGTTGTTATAGCGGCAGCAAAAATACATCATATGTGAAAATTACAACTGTCTAACTATCACGGTTCATGAGATACAGCCTGGTGACAGACTGACGGTCAGCTGAGTCTTAGTAATAGGGTCCCGTTTTACCTTTTGGATACGGAACCCATTAAAAACAACATACAGTCGAATTGAGAACATCCTTTTTTGAAGTCGGTTGGAAATTTAAACAAAATTTATATAGCGTCTTAATGTAAGTGGCCAGCTTTATTCTGAACGAATACCATTTATTTTTGGTTATTTATTAACAAACTTCCGCGTTGTAAACAGTTTTTTCGCGGGATCGTTTTATTCATCGAAATTAAACGATTTTTTATTTAGATCTGAAATTATTTTATGTTGAAAGTGTATTTTGGCGCCAAAACAAGGCAACGACTCCATTTGCATTCATTAACAAAAATATCCATTTTATTTTTCATAAATGTTTTATTATTGCCAAAATTATAAGCACGCTGATAAATTATATTTCAAGTCACTGAGTCATGAAATATGATTCATTTTTAAGAAATCTTCTACTACAGCGTTTCATGGCTCTCATTCAAAAGTGGAATTATTTTTATGACCATTGAGTTCTTACGCAAAATTAAAAATACACATAGTTTACGACTTGGACGTATGTTTTTGTATTCCTTTGCCAAATTGCATCGTTGCACTGTCGTATAACAGTAGGGACGTTCGCCAAGAAATAGATGTACGCTCGATAAAGTCAAGGCAGAGTATGTTCCGGCTGTTTATGAGCTTTTATATGTTTGTAGTAAGATTAAGTGACTACTCGCTGGCGTACTTGTCCATCTGCCTTGTAAGGATCGGGTTCAATTCTCTGTATTACAAGTTTTATCCTCGTGAGAAAATTTGTGTTTTTGGTTTTAGGTGTGATTGTGATATGAATTTAGCGTGGGTTTGTGATTGTGAAAGTTTTATGTATTTATATATGCACGTAGATTGTAAAATATGTAAATCATATTATCATCGGTATATGTAGCTATCTATCTGAAAGTCGGTTAATGGAACTGACGGCTTAGCCATCCTTGAACACAAGTCCTTAAAAATAGGTAAGGCACTGGTCAAACGCTATTGTTTCAGCAGGTGTCCTAGCTACGTACATGTCACGAGCTACATAAATGTCACGAGCTACATAATCATGTGTACGCCAAAGTCGCGCTTACGAGTACCCATACTGTTATTATAACGCGATTGCAATGTTCTTTCATCTACCCTCTAAAACGTACCACGTGGACGCTGTTTGTAAATCGAATGGTCTTGTTTTCGAATTGAATGTTTGCGAAACTGGCACGGCGTGAAACTGAGACCAGCGCGGCATTTTTACCCGACTACAACGAAACAAAAATTAGGATTATGATTTAAGCACAAATGTATAGTAGGTATGTATGTGTTTATGTGCGCTAAATAAATCTAGCTAGGTCTCATTTTTAAAAAACGTTGTTTTATCCGTGTTTTCAGGCAATAAAAAAATGCTGCAATTTCTTAATAGGAAGGTAAATTTCGCCTCTATCTACAAGGTTATAATAGTTCAGGTGGAAAATCGGTCGGTCCCGAAACCAGAAGACCCCGGTCTAGATGATAATTTTTTTCAAATTATTTTATTAATTTATTAATTTCAATTAATTTATTTTGAAAACAATTCTTTCTACAGCCTTGATGAATTTATGGACATGCACTTAAATAATAATTCTTTTGATAATGACTAATTTACCTCAAATATATTTTGACTGTTAATCAATTACTATATTATTTTATTAATAATTTTATTCTTGACATACCTAATGCTTATAATTATATATTTTTATTTTATTACCTGATTTCTGACATATTCATTAACGAATTATTAAATTGTAATTTGACATGCCTAGAATAACGATCACTGTTATTATTAATGTGAATAAAGAATCTGAATCTATTATATTTGACGTCACCGTCTAAACACCCAGTGGCGTCACAAGTAAACAGCTTTTCAGACGATCTACGTAACATTTCCTGTCGGTTCAACCGTGAACCATGTAAATGGGGGTGGAAACGCTTTTGTTTCTAATACAATGCTGGTTTGAGCCGCGGTGAAGCCTAATAGGAATTGCAATTAGGTACACTTAGAGTAATAGTACTGGAGGAAACAGTAGCTGATAGTAACGCTAGCTGGTGCAGTTGGTCTTCTAAGCAGGCGGGGTTTTTGTGCTCGTGTGTGTGTGTGAAATTTTTCGACACCCACGAACGAGTCTTCGAATTTTAGTGTGGAGTAGTGAGTGTAAAAGCGTTCAATATTTATCACTTACTATCTTTGCTCCGCGACTTTAGCCCTTTTAATTTAGATAGGTACTAAAGTAGCAAATTTTCTTTTATACAAACCTTGCCCTGACGATTACGAACACAACAAAATAAAAATGAGACGAATCTTTCGAGCCGATCTGAAGTGATGATTTTCCATACATGGTGCAATTGATTTTATTTTATTTACATAGATTAGTAGTTGTTACCTGCGACTTCGCGCGCGTAAATTAAAAAAAAATTTTTTTTTTCATATCGAATTGTAAATCTGAGCCATTCTTGAATCCACCTGAACACAATGAGTTTTAAAGAAAAAGTCTTAGGACGTCTTTAACAGATTTTTGATCACTTAACTATACAGTTCAACTTTGATAAGTATATTTAATGTCAGTCACACGTCCATGTAAGTTCTTTTTCATACAACGTGCTTACTTGAACCTCTATATCATTCACTCAATCACAACTAGTATTCAATCCATGTTTAGTTACCAAATGGATTGTTACTGATTTTTTGAGATGCGACATGCTTACTGTGAAGACGATGCTCTTATATAGATTGAGGAAACAGCAGTGTCACCTCTATATCATTCATAGCTCAACAGCAACTAGTATTCTACCCATGTTTAGTTACCGAATTGATTATAACTGTTCTTTGAGATGCGACATGCCTTCTGTGAAGACGATGCACTTATATAGATTGGGGCAACAGCAGTGTCACCAGGGCTTGTTATATTATCGTTATTTTCACAATAATACCTGTATAACGGTAATATAAATTATCGTTACCGGGGTATCGTAACAATAAAATAACGTTAACAATTAAGCAATTAACAATAAAATAACTTAACGACGAACGGAGACGCGAATCGCGACAAAGCAGCAAACATAAATTTATTTGTTTTTTGAAATATGGGACAAAGGAAATAATGTTATCAAGTTACATTTACCGATAAAATTACGTTTAACGTTATATAAATATATCGGTAACACGCCTATTGACTAACGGTAAACCATAAAACGTTACATGTAGTAACAATGCTACCGTGTTTGACTTCGGTAACGTTACCACCATTTTACCGGTATTTCAAGCCCTGAGTGTCACCTCTACATTCACAGCTCAACAGCAACTAGTATTCTACCCATGTTTAGTTAAACCGAATTGATTGTTTGATAGCCTATTATTAACGTTACTGCCGTCCCGGGTATAAAGCTCATTGTTCAATGGGAATTTCGCCGGGAATGTTAAACGGTGCACCTGAAACGGGTCAAATTGTTATAATCGGTAATTTAGCTAAATAGTTCAGATTATCGGTAAATGAAATATCGGAGCGATAAATTAGGTTTGGGTGCTTGAAAATAGATTTTTTTTTTTTTATTTGTGACAGGCTAGTGTTTGACCACTATCTCACCTGATGGTAAGTGACGATGTGATCGAAGCTGGTAAACACACTAGACCTGGAATACGCAGGCTCTCAAGGATAACTGCCGGAGTACCGTATTTGGCTTGGCGGCAGACTTTCAACTTGATGGTGGAAATATGAAATTGTGAAGGGTTTGTTATAACTACATTTTAAAATCCGACAAAAAGAGGAGTGTTAAGAGTTTGACCGCTACGTATGTGTGTGTGTCTGTCTGTCTGTGGCACCGTAGCTCTTAAACGGGTAAACCGATTTGAACGCGGTTTTTATAAGGTGACTTGATCGATAGTGTACTTATAGTGATAAACTTAGAACGTTACGTTAATACTAAGGAAAGGTTAATTTCGTCGCTTCAGGCGGGGCTTGAGTAGCTCAGCGGTTAGAGCAATAGGGCATGAGACCCTATGGCCGCGGGTACAAATCCCGCTTCAAGCGATAATTTTTCCTTTCTAAATTTATCACTATAGTTCTGCGTAGCATGGCTAATGCTATATAAATAAAATCGATAGTGTACTTATCTATGTTTGGTGAAAATCGGTGCAGCAGTTTTCCAAATAGAGCCTCGAGGGTATAATCAAAATTTTGATTTTGCCTCTTGTTATCTACGTTCATGTTCTTGAATAAAAGGAACTCCTTGCCTGAGTCGGTGTTTCCTGATGAGTACCTACAATATGCGAGTTTTGAAGTCGCTAGTGAATATGTGTCTTCTAGGCAAGGCTTGCTACATCGACGGCCACAACGTCGCTTACCATCAGGTGGGTGGTCAAAAGTCTGCCTACCTCAATTGAGACTTTGAGCTTTATTAACTACCACTTATGGCTATAATACTGCGTTTCTCGATAAAGAGCGTTTCTTTGCCTAAAAGAAACTTACCACTTCACACCTGAAACAAAATTAAATTATCCCACGATCTCGTAATTTTATCAGCGCTATATTATATACCGCTAGACAGTACATAATGTTAGAAAAAATAGTTTAAAAACACATAGGATTTTTTAAACTTTTACAATGTTCCCTTTTTTAATTACAATCTGTCTAAAATATGGCTAGTCATTAATTAAACTTTAAAATAAACTGCTACAAAAAATAACACGTATTAATAATATGAAGAAGTAAATTTAGAAAGCTAACTGTATCGCCTGAAACTGAGATTATAGTGTGTCATTTAGATACTCTAACCGCTGAGCTCTTCAAGCCCTGCTTCAAGCGAGAAAATTATCGTTTCCTTATTTTTAACGTCTTATGGTGACATGAGACGTCATCTACCTGAATATTCGTTACGTACTTGACAATGTTTATTTTTTTATTATTTTTGGCTCTTCAAACCATTTGCATTTAGCCAGCTTCGAGTGATATTTTTTTTCATAAGTATAGTTTATAAAGTCCCTGTCAAATGCAAGGGGATATACACAGTCCAGACATAATAAAGGCATGTCCTAGTAAAGTTGTAAAAACTTAGTAACTACAATTATAAAAGCGAAATCAACACTTTTCAACGTGATTCAATATCGACAACGTTACATTTTGTAGCGGTAGTCTCTTTAGCAGAGTCCGTCTGGGGCAGTACCACACCGTTGCCAGACAGTCTACCGTCAAGCAGTAGTGTGCTAACATTACTGTGTTTCGGATTGAAGGGCAATGTTTTCAGTGACATTACAGGGATTAAAGAGATTTAAAATCTAATATCTCGGAGTGACGCGCTCAGTGCTTTGCCTCGCAGGAGTTCGAAGTAATAAGTTCTCACTGAACTGCCGTAGCGTGAAGCCTATACCATCAAACATATACTTCACCGTCTCGTCTCTCAATGACATAAAAACAAAACTACTATGTAAATAATTTGCAACATGTATAACTGTCAATCTATTTATTTATTTAATTCAACTTCGTCGTTTCGTTTGAACTTCACGTACTGTATTCCACAGTGAGTAAGGTGACAAAGAGCTTTTGCCACCTACGTGATGTACTTACGAAACTCCGAAAACCTTCACGAAATCAAGTTATTTTCTATGTCTAAGTGAAAAGTTGAAAGGTAGTGTTTATGTCAAATAAATTGTTTTTGTAGACAGAATTAGATCCACTAAATTGGGCAAATGTTTACATTGGATCGGAGTCTTGCTTCCCTTGGCTTCTGGATTGGATTGGATTGGATAAAGGTATATGAAAAGAAATTAGTGGAAAAGTTTGCCAATCGGTTAAAGACTTGCTAGGTTTTTCTTTACCCGATTACGGCGAAGAAAGCGAGGGTTATGAGTTTAATACTGTTTGTATGTATGTTGCCAAGCATATCAGGAAAATTCCTAGTTGTACCTTTTGATATTGATCTCCGACGTTTTTTTTTTTTTTTTATTTGTGACAGGCTAGTGTTTGACCACTATCTCACCTGATGGTAAGTGACGATGTGATCGAAGCTGGTAGACACACTAGACCTGGAATACGCAGGCTCTAGACGTAGAGGGGTGTTTTAAGTTTAACGAATATATCTGTGTCTCTATGTGAAAAACGGCTAGACCGATTTTAATTTAGTTTTTTTGTGTTTGAAAGGTGACTTGTTAGAAAGTGGTCTTAGCTATGTTTGGTGAATAGTTTAAACGTAAGCAAAGCTTAACAAAACCGACTTCACCGCTTATATTTTGGTTTTGGCTTGATCGATTTCGATAAAATTTATACGGGACCACCTCTGAAGTATAATGTACCAAACAAAAAAAGAATTTAGAGAAACGGTTCTTAAATGAGGGAGCAATCGTTGAACAAACATAAACAATACATGCGATTTGCTTTATTTTTGTAACGTCTATAAACAAAAGCTTATATTATCACAAACATCATACTATCTTAGTAATATTAAAAAATCATATTATAAATCCGAAAGTATGTGTGTAAGTGTGTAAATGTGTGAGTATGTTTGTTCCCTCTTCACGCATTAACGGCTGAACGGATTTGAATAAAATTTGAAATGTACATAGATTATACCTAGGATTAACACAGGCTACTTTTTAACTTGATAAAAGTTGGCGAAGCCGCGAGGCACGGCTAGTAATTCATAAAGTTTAGTTTGGAAAAAACATGTATTTCCACAAAAAACTTATTCTATCACGTGTTCATAAATTCCTTTATCACATTTCTCCCTCATATATTTATATTACAATTCTACCCTTACCTTTCGATATCAGTGAGAAATGAAGTACATCCCCTTGCGTTATTCATTTCGTCACATGATGAAATACTGATAGTGAATCAACCCTTTATGATAAGGTAAAGATTGGTGTCCGTAAGGGGTTTAGGTGAAGATGTGTAGGGGTCTTTAGCAGGGATTTGTATTATATATTTTTCGACCGACTTCAAAGAAGAGAGAAGAAAGGTTCTCAATCCGACTGTTTTTTTTTAAATGTAAGTACGCGATAATTCCGCCAATTATGAATCGATTTTGGTGTTTTTTTTTTTGTTAAAAATAAAAAAATCCCTTTGTTAATTTTATCCAAATCGATCACGCCAAAACCAAAATATAAGCGGTGCAGTTGGTTTTTTAAAATTGTAAGGTTGGCTGCTCAGGTGGTTAGGATTCTTCTTCGTATCGACGTTTATTGATTATAACTCAAAAACAAGAGATCAGATCAAGATCAAATTTCAATGGGATCAATTAGAAAGCAACATCTTACAAACTACAAAATTAAATTTCGAAATCGGCTCACGTGGAGACCAATTAGAAAGCATCATCTTTCAAACTAAAAAAAAAAAATTCGAAATTAGCTCACGTGGAAAAAAGTTATGATGTAAGACACATAAAAAAATAAAAATACAATCGACTTGAGTTAACTCCTCCTTTTTTGGGAAGTCCGTAAAAAATCAACCATTTTATTCGTAGGATTAGCCGAGCGTGTTTTCTCAGTTCTGTTTTTTGTATATTTCTATACATGTATGATGAATGCATATAGAATTTGATATATATCAATATGTATGTCAAAATTCTCAATTAACCAACACTGACGTCTTCATCGCGCCCTAACAACCAGGGGTGTCTCAACACCGGTGTGAAGTTGGCAGCCAAAATTTATCTGCCTATAATCCGACCAAATTAAGAAGTTTTTTTCAACAGATTGTTTCATGCTCTAGGAAGTTTATTTTAATATAAAAAAGCGCATACATAGTGTATATGAACAAAAATAATCTAAATTATCATTCATTTTATACCATTTCACTTTATAATTTCCAATAGACATCATTTTATAAATTAGCATTTTAAAATATTAAGTCCCCTAAACTGAGACATAAATGGAGCATAAATAAAAAGAACAACATCCAAGCTATCATTCAAACAAAACGAGAAGGTGGCTAAAGCACCAATAAACCCTTTAATAGTTATCTGAAAATCGCAACTTTTTTTTCCAACTCTAATTTAGGCATATGCTGCTATGGATCAATCAAATCCCATTGCCTGGGCCATGATTGTAGCTAAAATAGATAGAAATGGTCTAAGCTTTCAAATGAGTATACTGAAAAAGTGGCCAAAAGCCAAATTAGCTCTCTACCAGTCATCTAAGCACCAAAACTTTTTATTTTATATATATTTACGCTGACGCCATTTTCCACCATCAAATCCCCTAATCTGGGTCATAATTGGCACAAAATAAGAAACACGATTAAAAATACTTTCAAACAAGTATAGTAAGAAGGTCGCAAAAGGTCGGCTTAACTCTCTACTGGTCATCTGAATAAGTCTTTTTTTATTTATTCCTACGATAATTTAGGCAGATGGTGATTTAAACTATCGTATCCCCTAAGCTGGCCCACGGTTGTAACCAAAATGGATAGAACATGGTCTAAGCTTTCAAATGAATATACTCACAAAGTGGCTAAAAGCCAACTTAACCCTCTACTGGTCATCTGAAAATGAAAATTTTATTAAATCCACACCAAAATTTAGGCAGATGGTGATTTGAACTATCGTATCCCCTAAGCTGGCCCATGATTGTAACTAAAATGGATAGAATATAGTCTAAGCTTTCGAATGAGTATACTCACAAAGTGGCTAAAAGCCAACTTAACCCTCTACTGGTCATCTGAAAATCACATTTTTATTAAATTCACACGATAATTTAGGCAGATGGTGATTTAAACTATCGTGTCCCCTAAGCTGGCCCATGATTGTAAACGAAAGGGATAAAACATGGTCTAAGCTTTCAAATGAGTATACTCACAAAGTGGCTAAAAGCCAACTTAACCCTCTACTGGTCATCTGAAAATGACAATTTTATTAAATTCACACGATTATTTAGGCAGATGGTGATTTAAACTATCGTATCCCCTAAGCTGGCCCATGATTGTAAACGAAATGGATGGAATATGGTCTAAGCTTTCAAATGAGTATACTCACAAAGTGGCTAAAAGCCAACTTAACCCTCTACTGGTCATCTGAAAATGAAAATTTTATTAAATTCACACGAAAATTAAGGCAGATGGTGATTTAAACTATCGTATCCCCAAAGCTGGCCCATGATTGTAACCAAAATAGATAGAACATGGTCTAAGCTTTCAAATGAGTACACTCACAAAGTGGCTAAAAGCCAACTTAACCCTCTACTGGTCATCTGAAAATGTCATTTTTATTAAATTCACACGAAAATTTAGGCATTTGGTGATTAAAACTATCGTATCCCCTAAGCTGGCCCATGATTGTAACCAAAATAGATAGAACATGGTCTAAGCTTTCGAATGAGTATACTCACAAAGTGGCTCACAGCCAACTTAACCCTCTACTGGTCATCTGAAAATCACATTTTTATTTTATTCACACGATAATTTAGGCAGATGGTGATTTAAACTATCGTATCCCCTAAGCTGGCCCATGATTGTAACCAAAATAGATAGAACATGGTCTAAGCTTTCAAATGAGTATACTCACAAAGTGGCTAAAAGCCAACTAAACCCTCTACTGGTCATCTGAAAATGTCAATTTTATTAAATTCACACGATTATTTAGGCAGATGGTGATTTAAACTATCGTATCCCCTAAGCTGGCCCATGATTGTAACCAAAATAGATAGAACATGGTCTAAGCTTTCGAATGAGTATACTCACAAAGTGGCTTAAAGCCAACTTAACCCTCTACTGGTCATCTGAAAATGTCAATTTTATTAAATTCACACGAAAATTCAGGCAGATGGTGATTTAAACTATCGTATCCCCTAAGCTGGCCCATGATTGTAAACGAAATGGATAGTACATGGTCTAAGCTTTCAAATGAGTATACTCACAAAGTGGCTAAAAGCCAACTAAACCCTCTACTGGTCATCTGAAAATGTCAATTTTATTAAATTCACACGAAAATTCAGGCAGATGCTGATTTAAACTATCGTATCCCCTAAGCTGGCCCATGATTGTAACCAAAATAGATAGAACATGGTCTAAGCTTTCAAATGAGTATACTCACAAAGTGGCTAAAAGCCAACTTAACCCTCTACTGGTCATCTGAAAATCACATTTTTATTTTATTCACACGATAATTTAGGCAGATGGTGATTTAAACTATCGTGTCCCCTAAGCTGGCCCATGATTGTAAACGAAAGGGATAAAACATGGTCTAAGCTTACAAATGAGTATACTCACAAAGTGGCTAAAAGCCAACTTAACCCTCTACTGGTCATCTGAAAATGTCAATTTTATTAAATTCACACGAAAATTCAGGCAGATGGTGATTTAAACTATCGTATCCCCTAAGCTGGCCCATGATTGTAAACGAAATGGATAGTACATGGTCTAAGCTTTCAAATGAGTATAGTCACAAAGTGGCTAAAAGCCAACTAAACCCTCTACTGGTCATCTGAAAATGTCTTTTTTATTAAATTCACACGAAAATTCAGGCAGATGCTGATTTAAACTATCGTATCCCCTAAGCTGGCCCTTGATTGTAACCAAAATAGGTAGAACATGGTCTAAGCTTTTAAATGAGTATACTCACAAAGTGGCTAAAAGCCAACTTAACCCTCTACTGGTCATCTGAAAATCACATTTTTATTAAATTCACACGATAATTTAGGCAGATGGTGATTCAACTATCGTGTCCCCTAAGCTGGCCCATGATTGTAAACGAAAGGGATAAAACATGGTCTAAGCTTTCAAATGAGTATACTCACAAAGTGGCTAAAAGCCAACTTAACCCTCTACTGGTCATCTGAAAATCAAATTTTTATTTTATTCACTCGATAATTTAGGCGGATGGTGATTTAAACTATCGTATCCCCTAAGCTGGCCCATGATTGTAACCAAAATAGATAGAACATGGTCTAAGCTTTCGAATGAGTATACTCACAAAGTGGCTAAAAGCCAACTTAACCCTCTACTGGTCATCTGAAAATGTCAATTTTATTAAATTCACACGAAAATTCAGGCAGATGGTGATTTAAACTATCGTATCCCCTAAGCTGGCCCATGATTGTAAACGAAATGGATAGTACATGGTCTAAGCTTTCAAATGAGTATACTCACAAAGTGGCTAAAAGCCAACTAAACCCTCTACTGGTCATCTGAAAATGACAATTTTATTAAATTCACACGAAAATTCAGGCAGATGCTGATTTAAACTATCGTATCCCCTAAGCTGGCCCATGATTGTAACCAAAATAGATAGAACATGGTCTAAGCTTTCAAATGAGTATAGTCACAAAGTGGCTAAAAGCCAACTTAACCCTCTACTGGTCATCTGAAAATCACATTTTTATTAAATTCACACGATAATTTAGGCAGATGGTAATTTAAACTATCGTGTCCCCTAAGCTGGCCCATGATTGTAAACGAAAGGGATAAAACATGGGCTAAGCTTTCAAATGAGTATACTCACAAAGTGGCTAAAAGCCAACTTAACCCTCTACTGGTCATCTGAAAATCAAATTTTTATTTTATTCACTCGATAATTTAGGCGGATGGTGATTTAAACTATCGTATCCCCTAAGCTGGCCCATGATTGTAACCAAAATAGATAGAACATGGTCTAAGCTTTCAAATGAGTATACTCACAAAGTGGCTAAAAGCCAACTTAACCCTCTACTGGTCATCTGAAAATCACATTTTTATTTTATATATTCTATCCATTTTTGTTACAATCAAGGGCCAGCTTAGGGGATACGATAGTTTAAATCACCATCTGCCTAAATTATCGTGTGAATAAAATAAAAATGTGATTTTCAGATGACCAGTAGAGGGTTTAGTTGGCTTTTAGCCACTTTGTGAGTATACTCATTTGAAAGCTTAGACCATGTTCTATCTATTTTGGTTACAATCAAGGGCCAGCTTAGGGGATACGATAGTTTAAATCACCATCTGCCTAAATTATCGTGTGAATAAAATAAAAATGTGATTTTCAGATGACCAGTAGAGGGTTAAGTTGGCTTTTAGCCACTTTGTGAGTATACTCAATTTAAAGCTTAGACCATGTTCTATCTTTGTTGGTTACAATCATGGGCCAGCTTAGGGGATACGATAGTTTAAATCACCATCTGCCTAAATTTTCGTGTGAATTTAATAAAATTGTCATTTTCAGATGACCAGTAGAGGGTTAAGTTGGCTTTTAGCCACTTTGTGACTATACTCATTTGAAAGCTTAGACCATGTTCTATCCATTTCGTTTACAATCATGGGCCAGCTTAGGGGATACGATAGTTTAAATCACCATCTGCCTAAATAATCGTGTGAATTTAATAAAATTGTCATTTTCAGATGACCAGTAGAGGGTTTAGTTGGCTTTTAGCCACTTTGAGTATACTCATTTGAAAGCTTAGACCATGTTCTATCTATTTTGGTTACAATCAAGGGCCAGCTTAGGGGATACGATAGTTTAAATCACCATCTGCCTAAATTATCGTGTGAATTTAATAAAAATGTGATTTTCAGATGACCAGTAGAGGGTTAAGTTGGCTTTTAGCCACTTTGTGAGTATACTCATTTGAAAGTTTAGACCATGTTCTATCTATTTTGGTTACAATCATGGGCCAGCTTAGGGGATACGATAGTTTAAATCACCATCTGCCTGAATTTTCGTGTGGATTTAATAAAATTGACATTTTCAGATGACCAGTAGAGGGTTAAGTTGGCTTTTAGCCACTTTGTGACTATACTCATTTGAAAGCTTAGACCATGTTCTATCTATTTTGGTTACAATCATGGGCCAGCTTAGGGGATACGATAGTTTAAATCACCATCTGCCTAAATTATCGTGTGAATAAAATAAAAATGTGATTTTCAGATGACCAGTAGAGGGTTAAGTTGGCTTTTAGCCACTTTGTGAGTATACTCAATTGAAATTTTAGACCATGTTCTATCTATTTTGGTTACAATCATGGGCCAGCTTAGGGGATACGATAGTTTAAATCACCATCTGCCTAAATTATCGTGTGAATAAAATAAAAATGTGATTTTCAGATGACCAGTAGAGGGTTAAGTTGGCTTTAAGCCACTTTGTGACTATACTCATTTGAAAGCTTAGACCATGTTCTATCCATTTCGTTTACAATCATGGGCCAGCTTAGGGGACACGATAGTTTAAATCACCATCTGCCTAAATTTTCGTGTGAATTTAATAAAATTGACATTTTCAGATGACCAGTAGAGGGTTAAGTTGGCTTTTAGCCACTTTGTGAATATACTCATTTGAAAGCTTAGACCATGTTCTATCCATTTCGTTTACAATCATGGGCCAGCTTAGGGGATACGATAGTTTAAATCACCATCTGCCTAAATAATCGTGTGAATTTAATAAAATTGTCATTTTCAGATGACCAGTAGAGGGTTTATTTGGCTTTTAGCCACTTTGTGAGTATACTCATTTGAAAGCTTAGACCATTTTCTATCTATTTTGGTTACAATCAAGGGCCAGCTTAGGGGATACGACAGTTTAAATCACCATCTGCCTAAATTATCGTGTGAATAAAATAAAAATGCGATTTTCAGATGACCAGTAGAGGGTTAAGTTGGCTTTTAGCCACTTTGTGAGTATACTCATTTGAAAGCTTAGACCATGTTTTATCCCTTTCGTTTACAATCATGGGCCAGCTTAGGGGACACGATAGTTTAAATCACCATCTGCCTAAATTATCGTGTGAATTTAATAAAATTTTCATTTTCAGATGACCAGTAGAGGGTTAAGTTGGCTTTTAGCCACTTTGTGAGTATATTCATTTGAAAGCTTAGACCATGTTCTATCTATTTTGGTTACAATCATGGGCCAGCTTAGGGGATACGATAGTTTTAATCACCATCTGCCTAAATTATCGTGTGAATAAAATAAAAATGTGATTTTCAGATGATCAGTAGAGGGTTAAGTTGGCTTTTAGCCACTTTGTGAGTATACTCAATTGAAAGCTTAGACCATGTTCTATCTATTTTGGTTACAATCATGGGCCAGCTTAGGGGATACGATAGTTTAAATCACCATCCGCCTAAATTATCGAGTGAATAAAATAAAAATTTGATTTTCAGATGACCAGTAGAGGGTTAAGTTGGCTTTTAGCCACTTTGTGAGTATACTCATTTGAAAGCTTAGATCATGTTCTATCTATTTTGGTTACAATCATGGGCCAGCTTAGGGGATACGATAGTTTAAATCACCATCCGCCTAAATTATCGAGTGAATAAAATAAAAATTTGATTTTCAGATGACCAGTAGAGGGTTAAGTTGGCTTTTAGCCACTTTGTGAGTATACTCATTTGAAAGCTTAGATCATGTTCTATCTATTTTGGTTACAATCAAGGGCCAGCTTAGGGGATACGATAGTTTAAATCACCATCTGCCTAAATTATCGTGTGAATAAAATAAAAATGTGATTTTCAGATGACCAGTAGAGGGTTTAGTTGGCTTTTAGCCACTTTGTGAGTATACTCATTTGAAAGCTTAGACCATTTTCTATCTATTTTGGTTACAATCATGGGCCAGCTTAGGGGATACGATAGTTTTAATCACCATCTGCCTAAATTATCGTGTGAATAAAATAAAAATGTGATTTTCAGATGACCAGTAGAGGGTTAAGTTGGCTTTTAGCCACTTTGTGAGTATACTCAATTTAAAGCTTAGACCATGTTCTATCTTTGTTGGTTACAATCATGGGCCAGCTTAGGGGATACGATAGTTTAAATCACCATCTGCCTAAATTTTCGTGTGAATTTAATAAAATTGTCATTTTCAGATGACCAGTAGAGGGTTTAGTTGGCTTTTAGCCACTTTGTGAGTATACTCATTTGAAAGCTTAGACCATGTTCTATCTATTTTGGTTACAATCAAGGGCCAGCTTAGGGGATACGATAGTTTAAATCACCATCTGCCTAAATTTTCGTGTGAATAAAATAAAAATGTGATTTTCAGATGACCAGTAGAGGGTTAAGTTGGCTTTTAGCCACTTTGTGAGTATACTCTTTTGAAAGCTTAGACCATGTTCTATCTATTTTGGTTACAATCATGGGCCAGCTTAGGGGATACGATAGTTTAAATCACCATCCGCCTAAATTATCGAGTGAATAAAATAAAAATTTGATTTTCAGATGACCAGTAGAGGGTTAAGTTGGCTTTTAGCCACTTTGTGAGTATACTCATTTGAAAGCTTAGATCATGTTCTATCTATTTTGGTTACAATCAAGGGCCAGCTTAGGGGATACGATAGTTTAAATCACCATCTGCCTAAATTATCGTGTGAATAAAATAAAAATGTGATTTTCAGATGACCAGTAGAGGGTTAAGTTGGCTTTAAGCCACTTTGTGAGTATACTCATTTAAAAGCTTAGACCATGTTCTATCTATTTTGGTTACAATCAAGGGCCAGCATAGGGGATACGATAGTTTAAATCACCATCTGCCTAAATTATCGTGTGAATAAAATAAAAATGTGATTTTCAGATGACCAGTAGAGGGTTTAGTTGGCTTTTAGCCACTTTGTGAGTATACTCATTTGAAAGCTTAGACCATGTTCTATCTATTTTGGTTACAATCAAGGGCCAGCTTAGAGGATACGATAGTTTAAATCACCATCTGCCTAAATTATCGTGTGAATAAAATAAAAATGTGATTTTCAGATGACCAGTAGAGGGTTAAGTTGGCTTTTAGCCACTTTGTGAGTATACTCAATTTAAAGCTTAGACCATGTTCTATCTTTGTTGGTTACAATCATGGGCCAGCTTAGGGGATACGATAGTTTAAATCACCATCTGCCTAAATTATCGTGTGAATAAAATAAAAATGTGATTTTCAGATGACCAGTAGAGGGTTAAGTTGGCTTTTAGCCACTTTGTGAGTATACTCAATTGAAATTTTAGACCATGTTCTATCTATTTTGGTTACAATCAAGGGCCAGCTTAGGGGATACGATAGTTTAAATCACCATCTGCCTAAATTTTCGTGTGAATTTAATAAAATTGACATTTTCAGATGACCAGTAGAGGGTTAAGTTGGCTTTTAGCCACTTTGTGAGTATACTCATTTGAAAGCTTAGAACATGTTCTATCCATTTTAGTTACAATCAAGGGCCAGCTTAGGGGATACGGTAGTTTAAATCACCATCTGCCTAAATTATCGTGTGAATAAAATAAAAATGAGATTTTCAGATGACCAGTAAAGGGTTAAGTTGGCTTTTAGCCACTTTGTGAGTATACTCATTCGAAAGCTTAGATCATATTCTATCCATTTTAGTTACAATCATGGGCCAGCTTAGGGGATACGATAGTTTAAATCACCATCTGCCTAAATTATCGTGTGAATAAAATAAAAATGTGATTTTCAGATGACCAGTAGAGGGTTAAGTTGGCTTTTAGCCACTTTGTGAGTATACTCATTTAAAAGCTTAGACCATGTTCTATCTATTTTGGTTACAATCAAGGGCCAGCTTAGGGGATACGATAGTTTAAATCACCATCTGCCTAAATTATCGTGTGAATAAAATAAAAATGTGATTTTCAGATGACCAGTAGAGGGTTAAGTTGGCTTTAAGCCACTTTGTGACTATACTCATTTGAAAGCTTAGACCATGTTCTATCCATTTCGTTTACAATCATGGGCCAGCTTAGGGGATACGATAGTTTAAATCACCATCTGCCTAAATAATCGTGTGAATTTAATAAAATTGTCATTTTCAGATGACCAGTAGAGGGTTTAGTTGGCTTTTAGCCACTTTGTGAGTATACTCATTTGAAAGCTTAGACCATGTTCTATCTATTTTGGTTACAATCATGGGCCAGCTTAGGGGATACGATAGTTTAAATCACCATCTGCCTGAATTTTCGTGTGGATTTAATAAAATTGACATTTTCAGATGACCAGTAGAGGGTTAAGTTGGCTTTTAGCCACTTTGTGACTATACTCATTTGAAAGCTTAGACCATGTTCTATCTATTTTGGTTACAATCATGGGCCAGCTTAGGGGATACGATAGTTTAAATCACCATCTGCCTAAATTATCGTGTGAATAAAATAAAAATGTGATTTTCAGATGACCAGTAGAGGGTTAAGTTGGCTTTTAGCCACTTTGTGAGTATACTCAATTGAAATTTTAGACCATGTTCTATCTATTTTGGTTACAATCATGGGCCAGCTTAGGGGATACGATAGTTTAAATCACCATCTGCCTAAATTATCGTGTGAATAAAATAAAAATGTGATTTTCAGATGACCAGTAGAGGGTTAAGTTGGCTTTTAGCCACTTTGTGAGTATACTCTTTTGAAAGCTTAGACCATGTTCTATCTATTTTGGTTACAATCATGGGCCAGCTTAGGGGATACGATAGTTTAAATCACCATCCGCCTAAATTATCGAGTGAATAAAATAAAAATGTGATTTTCAGATGACCAGTAGAGGGTTAAGTTGGCTTTTAGCCACTTTGTGAGTATACTCATTTGAAAGCTTAGATCATGTTCTATCTATTTTGGTTACAATCATGGGCCAGCTTAGGGGATACGATAGTTTAAATCACCATCTGCCTGAATTTTCGTGTGAATTTAATAAAATTGACATTTTCAGATGACCAGTAGAGGGTTAAGTTGGCTTTTAGCCACTTTGTGAGTATACTTATTTGAAAGCTTAGACCATGTTCTATCCATTTCGTTTACAATCATGGGCCAGCTTAGGAAATACGATAGTTTAAATCACCATCTGCCTAAATAATCATGTGAATTTAATAAAATTGTCATTTTCAGATGACCAGTAGAGGGTTAAGTTGGCTTTTAGCCACTTTGTGAGTATACTCATTTGAAAGCTTAGACCATGTTCTATCTATTTTGGTTACAATCAAGGGCCAGCTTAGGGGATACGATAGTTGAAATCACCATCTGCCTAAATTATCGTGTGAATAAAATAAAAATGTGATTTTCAGATGACCAGTAGAGGGTTAAGTTGGCTTTTAGCCACTTTGTGAGTATACTCATTTGAAAGCTTAGACCATGTTCTATCTATTTTGGTTACAATCATGGGCCAGCTTAGGGGATACGATAGTTTAAATCACCATCTGCCTGAATTTTCGTGTGAATTTAATAAAATTGACATTTTCAGATGACCAGTAGAGGGTTAAGTTGGCTTTTAGCCACTTTGTGAGTATACTCATTTGAAAGCTTAGATCATGTTCTATCTATTTTGGTTACAATCAAGGGCCAGCTTAGGGGATACGATAGTTTAAATCACCATCTGCCTAAATTATCGTGTGAATAAAATAAAAATGTGATTTTCAGATGACCAGTAGAGGGTTAAGTTGGCTTTAAGCCACTTTGTGACTATACTCATTTGAAAGCTTAGACCATGTTCTATCCATTTCGTTTACAATCATGGGCCAGCTTAGGGGATACGATAGTTTAAATCACCATCTGCCTAAATTATCGTGTGAATAAAATAAAAATGTGATTTTCAGATGACCAGTAGAGGGTTAAGTTGTATTTTAGCCACTTTGTGAGTATACTCATTTGAAAGCTTAGACCATGTTCTATCTATTTTGGTTACAATCATGGGCCAGCTTAGGGGATACGATAGTTTAAATCACCATCTGCCTAAATTTTCGTGTGAATTTAATAAAATTGACATTTTCAGATGACCAGTAGAGGGTTAAGTTGGCTTTTAGCCACTTTGTGACTATACTCATTTGAAAGCTTAGACCATGTTCTATCCATTTCGTTTACAATCATGGGCCAGCTTAGGGGATACGATAGTTTAAATCACCATCTGCCTGAATTTTCGTGTGAATTTAATAAAATTGACATTTTCAGATGACCAGTAGAGGGTTAAGTTGGCTTTTAGCCACTTTGTGAGTATACTCATTTGAAAGCTTAGAACATGTTTTATCCATTTTAGTTACAATCAAGGGCCAGCTTAGGGGATACGGTAGTTTAAATCACCATCTGCCTAAATTATCGTGTGAATAAAATAAAAATGAGATTTTCAGATGACCAGTAAAGGGTTAAGTTGGCTTTTAGCCACTTTGTGAGTATACTCATTCGAAAGCTTAGATCATATTCTATCCATTTTAGTTACAATCATGGGCCAGCTTAGGGGATACGATAGTTCAAATCACTATCTGCCTAAATTTTGGTGTGGATTTAATAAAATTTTCATTTTCAGATGACCAGTAGAGGGTTAAGTTGGCTTTTAGCCACTTTGTGAGTATATTCATTTGAAAGCTTAGACCATGTTCTATCCATTTTGGTTACAACCGTGGGCCAGCTTAGGGGATACGATAGTTTAAATCACCATCTGCCTAAATTATCGTAGGAATAAATAAAAAAAGACTTTTTCAGATGACCAGTAGAGAGTTAAGCCGACCTTTTGCGACCTTCTTACTATACTTGTTTGAAAGTATTTTTAATCGTGTTTCTTATTTTGTGCCAATTATGACCCAGATTAGGGGATTTGATGGTGGAAAATGGCGTCAGCGTAAATATATATGAAATAAAAAGTTTTGGTGCTTAGATGACTAGTAGAGAGCTAATTTGGCTTTTGGCCACTTTTTCAGTGTACTCATTTGAAAGCTTAGACCATTTTCTATCTATTTTAGCTACAATCATGGCCCAGGCAATGGGATTTGATTGATCCATAGCAGCATATGCCTAAATTAGAGTTGGAAAAAAAAGTTGCGATTTTCAGATAACTATTAAGGGGTTTATTGGTGCTTTAGCCACCTTCTCGTTTTGTTTGAATGATAGCTTGGATGTTGTTTTTTTTATTTATGCTCCATTTATGTCTCAGTTTAGGGGACTTGATATTTTAAAATGCTAATTTATAAAATGATATCTATTGGAAATTATAAAGTGAAATGGTATAAAATGAATGATAATTTAGATTATTTTTGTTCATATACACTATGTATGCGCTTTTTAATATTAAAATTAACTTCCTAGAGCATAAAACAATCTGTTGAAAAAAACTTCTTAATTTCGTCGGATTATAGGCAGATAAATTTTGGCTGCCAACTTCACACCGGTTGTCTCAACAGCCCTCAAATTAGTGAGCGCCTTTTCACGCGCGCGCTCAAACGTGACAACCCTGTGATGCGACTGAAGAGCCACTGTATTCAGATATTTTTACGTCTACATCTATCTCTACTAGTATATGGAAGTGATATGAGGAGACGAACAAGTTGTTCTCCTGATGGTGAGCGTCTACTTATAACATCTGCTGAATGAAATACGCATTATTAAGAGGCCGGGGAGTCTGTGAAACGATCTATAGGCTGTCTCTGTTTAACTTGCAAACTGTGCCCATGCTTGATGCGATAGCACTACCGACCGAACAAAATTTGATAGGTGCCGTAATACCAAAAATTATGAATGAAAATGTAATGTTTAGCCATTGTTTTTTACATTAATAGTACCTTGAAATGATAATCTATGTTCCTGTTGTAATGACAAAAGAAATGTATTAGTTTTTAATACAAAACGAGTGAGTTAAAGATGCGACATGTACGTCGTAATAATGTGTGAAAATCAATTGGTTTATATTTCGTTTTAGGTAATTATTTTGGAATAAAAACTATCCAGGAACCTAGATTAATATGTTTTTAAACTGAATAACAGCACAGTATGGTGGTAATATGCTTGAATTATAAATAATTTCGGTATTACGATTGTATGGGCAAATCAACCTCAGCAGGCCCCTTAAGGATAACTCAAAAACACATCAGATCATGATCAAATTGAAATGGGACCACAGTGGAAGCACCAACATCAAATAAAATTCTAAATCGGTTCACCCAGAAAGAAGTTATGAGAAGCCTACCTCCAGGTTGACCTTGAATACCAATATCCATTGTTATACAACACTCGACAGTAAGCAGGAGTCGCGACCTTTGCAGCACTCTCTCTTGTTTACGCATAATTAAATATATTTATTTTCAGTATCACCTTAAGTTTTATATTGTTGTGTTTTCTGGTTTTTCTTAACGGTGTGCCGAATAAATACTACCCAGGGCCTACCCCTCTTGTCGTGTTAAGTCCACCTTTTAAACTATTTGAGGAATAAAGTATTAAACGCTAGCTGTGCTCCGCGGCTTCGCCCGCGTGAGTTGAAAGTTGTGATTGAACTTTTTCATCAGGGGTTATAATTTTGGATTGATAGATTAATGGTTTGAATTCGCAGTCTAATGATTTTCAGATTAATGGTTTGTCTATAATCTAAATCTAGTAGACCATTTATTTGTACCGAGTTTTGAGTAAATCGAAGCAAGAAATAAGATTTTCCATACAAACTTTAGAACTACCTTGCACACACCCTAGGGGTAGTTTTGAAAAAATAAATTATACGTGTTTCATTATTTACTTTAATGTTTATTTTTACCAAGTTTTGAGTGAATCGAAGCGAGTAAAAATTTCCATACATTCACCCTATTTGGCACACTTAAGGGTTGATTTTTGAAAATTGGATTAGCCTATGTGTTATTTCGGAACTTGAACTATATGTATTCTAAATTTCATCAAAATCAGTTAATTCGTTACGGAGATACGTGGTAACATTCACACACACACAAACTTTCGGATTTATAATATTAAGTTGAAAAGTAAGAAATAAATGGTTTTCTTTATTTCTTTCTATTTGAGGTCATTTTAATTTCTTTTTCATAGCGTGTCGATGGCATCACTTAGGCACACTTTTTTGTGTAATACTCGGCGACGCAAACAGCAGCTTCCTAGTCAAATTCGCAATCGGTCACATTCATGAAAATCGCAATCCGTCAGAATAGTGAACCGTCAAAATGGCGAATCGACATTAGAGCGAACAGTCAAATTGCAAATCATATGAGAAATCATACGGCCGCGGGTTCCATCCCCGCCTCAAGCGATAATTTTTCCTTTCAAAATCTACTTAAACAATGTATTTATATTATTTGAAATTTTATTTCATTAATTTTATTGCACCACCATCCCTTCATCAGTCAGTCTTTTCGTTTATATTTCCACCCAAAGGTTGTCTGGAAGAGATCGCTCTTAGCGATAAGACCGTCCATTGTACCTATCTTTGTAAGTTTCTCTGTACCTTGTATTTATCTTTTGGTGTCAATAAAGAGTTATTGTATTGTATTTACTCCTTTAGTTCTGCCTAGCATGGCTAATGCTATAAAAACAAAATCAGTCTGTGACGCTATTAACGGTCAGATGACAGACATATCTTCGAAACATTCGACAGATTACAAAATATGAAATAGATGTAATACTATCCCGACTGACTTTGATAAGGATGAGGGTAACAGTATTGCTGATGTGAATATCCCGCACGGGCCCCCGGGGACCAGAAGGGTCAGGAAGTTTTATCACATGTTCAGATGGATACCTACAGTTTATTTGAATCTTTGGAAATTATGTATTTTTTATCAGATATATGTGCTGTTGGAATCTAGGGCTTTTTACCTGACTACGGCGAATCAAACGTGCGGCCAAAGATGTCGCATTCTTTTTTTTTATGATGGAATCACTTTCCATCCAGATGCAGCCGAATATATAGAAAGATAGATAGATATATTCTTTATTGAACACCTTAAAATAACAAAGAACACAAATAGGAATGACAGTAAATAATTATATAAGTGTAACAATAGGCGGTCTTATCGCTGAGAGCTATCTCTTCCAGACAGCCTTTTATATAATATGCTTCTCTAGAAGTTACCTATACACTCTTGACTTGAAGACTCCCAGATTATACCCCTCGGGGAACAATGACGCAGGCAATGAATGGAATTCATTCCTTGCCTGCTCCTTCGCTGTACCGATGACGAACGTGACCGAACTGGAGGTATGTCAACCATAAATGGATGACGTTTGACAGTTTGTCTGGTTGTTAGATGGTAAAATGGGCATGGTGGAATTAACTCGTGTAATTCCTGCGCACTCTCCAAAATGCTAACGATAGAATACCGATAGACCATACGTCTGTGATCGAGGCTCTGCAATCTGGACTCAACTAGCGTATTATTGCCAATGAGTCTTTGCTCGTCGGTCAAATAAACATGGTTTAATAATATCATTATCGCGCACTTGTTTTTATCCTAAGTTCTATTCGAATTCGGAACAGCTCCCAAAGGGACAGTCGCCTAACCTTATATTGGCAATACTTTCATCTTAAAGGTTACTTTGTACTACTATTTATTCTGTGGTAAAGGCTAATATAATTCCAAAACCTTTTATCTCCAAAACCCCTTTAAGAGTTTCGCGGCTATCTCGTTTATGACCGGTTCAGGCGCGGTTATCTTTGTGTAAAGCAAAATAATAATGTTTTATTTATTTATTTTCAGGTAAGTCTATCGAGATGATGGGGAGATGTCGTTTGCTGTATATCTGAAGTGACGTCATTGTTGTAAGCCTTAAAACTAATACAAGGGTGAATGACTTACATATATAGGTACTAGTGACTCGCCCCGGCTTCGCACGGGTGTAATTTCTTACTTTATTTATCGGATCTAATTGTGAATCTAAACCATCCTTGGACCCATCCGAACGGACACCAAAATAATTCAAATCATTCAGAATTCAGAAGCATTATATATAATGATCCGTACCTACAGCGAAGAAGTGGAACTCATTGCCTGCGTCTTTGTTCCCCGAACGGTTGTCTTCAAGTCTAGAGTTAATAGGTACCTCCTAGGCAAAGATGTCACATTTTTGGCCGCATCGTCACTTTCCATTAGGTGAGACAGTGGTTAAAAGCTTACCCATCCAGCAAATAAAAAAATATTACAAGTTCATGGTCACTTCACATGGTTATTGCGCCCAATCACAAAAATCAAATGCTTGCATAAAAAAAAAGGGGCTATATATGGAATTTAATGATGCGGCCAAGATGTAGAATGCTTGCCTAGAAAATGCCTATTCAATCTTGACTTGAAGAACCCCAGATTATATTGTTTAGGGAATAAAGACGATTATTGCCCATAATGCTTCTTCCATTATGATTTTTTAAAGTTTTCTAATACTTCTTAGAAGGTTCTTACGGCAAAATTTATATAATCGCGCATCTTATTAGGAAATGAGAATATTTCAGAAAACGTATCGTCGATTTTTACTTCGCGCGTTTGATGAATGTGAATTTACAAAACAGCAGTTTATAAAATAAATAGTTAGATATTTTTAGTTGCAGAAAAAAAAAATCGAAAATTTTACGAAAAAAAATCACTTCGAATCGAACAGTATAATCTGGGAGTTTTCAAGTCAAGAGTGAACAGGTACCTTCTAGGCAAGCATGCTACATCTTCGGCCGCATCATCGCTTTCCATCAGGTGAGATTGTGGTCAAACGCTTGCCTATCGTACATAAAAAAAAACTTTCACTGGACTACACTAAGGTAGTAATAATTTAATCAATATTTTTTTAGTATAGTATTAAAGTACTAGGCAACCATAAACGTGAAAGAGGTGATGCGTTTTTACTTTACGTGGCATTGCAACGTATGCCGGGTGTAGCTAGTTTGTTTTAAATATTGAAAACATTCACAAAAACTAAATTATTTTTATATACTACTAGCTGTCCCGGCGACCTTCGTTCCGCCTAACAGTCAATGAATGTGCATATTTAGGAAGCCATACCCGGCATGCGTTACAATGTCACGTGACTATATTATTACAACCTTCATGTTTATGTTTGCCTAGTACTTTACCAAATCCGAGTGACGTATGAGAAAATGGAAAGAATGTCGAAATGTAAAAAAAAATTGAAAGAAATGTACGTTCTTAAAAAGTATCCTATGTCCTTCTCCTGGCTCTAAACTACCTCCCTGCCAATTTTCAGCTAAATCGGTTCAGCCGTTCTTGAGTTCTAAGTGGAGTAACTAACACGACTTTCTTTTATAAATATAGATTCCAATAAACGTTCTCTATTCACCAACCATCAATATCTCGTCCCACAGATAATAATATCAACTAAAAGTGTCCCATTTAACGCCTCTGGACATTCGGGATAAAATCCCACTTTTATCCCCTAATTCCCTAATGTTACCCTATCGAAAATCGTAAAGTACCTTATCGGCAACCTTCATTGTGTGACAGAGACTCAAAATGTTACGATATTTTTATCCTTTACGATTTGCTGTACACTTTATAGTCAGTATCGCAATTCACACTTTTTTTTAAATGTTGTCCTTGCAAATATTTTTTTTTCAGCCAGTGTCTAGTGGTAAACTAAGTATATATGTCAACTAGCTGTGCCCCGTGGCTTCGCCCGCGTATTATCAAGTTTAAAAGTAGCCTATGTGTTAATCCTAGGTATAAGCTATGTACAATCCAAATTTCATCCAAACGCGTTCAGCCGTTAAAGTGTGAAGAGGGAACAAACATACACAATTACACACAAACTTTCGGATTTATAATATTAGTATGATTGTTTTTAAATTGCGATAGTCAAACATTTAACCACTCTATCTCATCTGAGTCAAAATGAAGATGTGGTCGACGATGATACACCTTTTTTTTCTATTATAAGTATGTGCTATTATATACATATTTAAAATAAAACATAATTATCTTCATAACTATAAAGTCTCCACAAACAAGGACGACCCAGTTCGCGCAGGATTGGTGGATGTTTTGAAATCAGTTAAATTGCTCCAGTCTGTTTAGACAGATAAATTCATTTGGAGACTTGGAGATATTTGTGCCGCCGACTGTACAGTTTAATATTTTTTGTTTGAATATATATTGGGTCTAGTTAGTCCCATAAATCTTTAAATCAAGATTGGATACCTTAGCATAGCGGCGTGGAAGTCGATTTTCAACTCAATTCAAAAAAGGAGGCTCTCAAAATTCGACTGTATAATTTTTTCTATTTGTGTGTTTGTGACGCGATAATTCTACAAATTATGAATCAATTTTGATGTTTTTTTTGTTCGATCGATTTTGTTAAAAAAAGTCGGTTTTGACGTGATAACGTCTTATAAATCGATGAACACCGACTGTACGCACGAAAAAGTGTCACGTTCCTCTTGAGCCTGAGCGTGCAAGCGAGAGCGCGGAACAAGCGATAGAGAGGCACGATCGGCTGAAGCGTTCGTCTTATGACGTTATCACGCAAAAGTATCGTCCGTAAACCGACTTAACAGACAACATTTTTTTTAAGCTTTGCTTGCGTTTCAATTATGGTTTTAAAAGTTCTACTTTGATCTACTACCTACGCACATCTCGTCTTAAAAATGTTAAATTAATTATTTTTGGACTTAGTGCATTTAAAATTGAGTTGAAAACCGTTTGTGTGCCGTAAACCCATTGAACATAGTACTGGGCCACGCCTTTACGTGATGATGCGTCTCACTTTGTCAGCACATGGGGGTGTGATTTACCCTCTTCTTTTATGAGTCGTTAGCGCCCTGTGCTCTGAATCTGCAAATTCGTGTAAGTGGAACTACAACACAGAAAAATTGGCAAGGCGATAGCTGCTTCAGAGCAGGCTGCTTTTATGTTAGGACGTTAGTTATTGCAGGTGATCAATGCGTGTATGCCGTTAAGTTCGCTCGTTCGCTAAAAAAAGGGTAAAATGGGGAGAATACTGCGTTTTCAACCGACTTCAAATAAGCTACTTGTTTAAAACTTTTTAAAAACATGTTTTTAGCAGGCTGCTATTGGATTTAAAGTGACGTCACTTTATTTTTCGAACTATTCTATCTCTCTATTAGTGCATTAAAAATAACTTGTCCGCCATTTTGGGTACGTCACACAGCTAACCATCCATTGTCATCCAATATAAGCGTGTATTCCAAATTTCAGCTCAATCGGTTAAAGATAACTGATTTAAAATTCAGTTGCAAGATTCCACTCGGACAAACATACATACATTGCAAGTTAAATAAAAGCTTGTAATAAAAAGGAGGTTCTCAATTCGACTGTATGTTTTTTTGTATGTATGTTACGCGATAATTACGCCAATTATGAATCGATTTTTAAGCTTTGCTTGCGTATTAATTACTAGCCGTGCCCCGCGGCTTCGCCCGCTATTATCAAGCTAAAAAGTAGCCTATGTGTAAATCCTAGGTATAATCTATGTGCGTTCCAAATTTCATTCAAATCCGTTCAGCCGTTAAAGCGTGAAGAGGGAACAAACATACTTACACACAAACTTTCGGATTTATAATATTAGTAGGATTTAAATTAAGTAAAAAATGTTGTTTACTAAAATATAAATATTTATCGCGGTTTACTTGGTTTTCTACATAGGCTTAAATTAAAAAGAATAAAGCAAATTGTTTTTTAAAATAAATCCAAAGCAATCGAGCACATATTGACCTATATACGCAATAAGAATACGCATATTGCCAAATCTCACGTGAGATTAGGGTGGAGGGAGAATTGTCCATCTTGTGTTTTTTAACTAAATTTATAGAATCATATTATATTATCACCATTATAAAATAAATTGGAAAATACAAAAAATCACAAGGATAAAGATTATAAATAAATAGTCACAAGTCACAGATCATTAACGTCATTAAAAAACAATAAAATAAATTAATAATACAAAATAATGGTCTTATGTAGTAATGAATATTCTCTTAACCCTGTACATTCGTTACGATGGACCAGGCGGGCCGCGCTGCGAATCAAAATCAAAATATTTTATTCACAAGGGCCCCAAAGAGGCACTCACGGAAGTTAATGATTCAACTGCCAGATTCGCAAAAAATGTAAATAGTCTCAACTATAAAGCCGTTACGTGTAAATTGAACTTCTGCCTGTCTTATCTCAAGTTTTGCGGGTACATACAAACACGCCCGTCCCTAAGTTTAACTTTGTTAACTGATACGGGGCTAATATTATATTTTCGTAGATATAATATCATACTGTTTGTTTGTGTTTGATTAGATATCGATATTTAAGTTTAGTCTGGAAACTTTTAATGTTAAACTTATATACGAGAGTAATATTTCAAGCAGTAATGGTCTTGCTTGCTTGTGATATGGATTAGTGGGCATGAAAGCATCCGACTGTTGTCTCACGAGTAACAACCGGGACCGACAGCTAAACGTGCCTTCATAAACTGAACTGTCCGTGCACGTTCGCCTTCTAAGCAGCGTGTATCGGGTTTGATGTTATTTTCATTAATTTCCTTAAATATAATATTTAACAAATTATTACATAAAATGCACCTTAAAACCATGAATAGATTTGTCTGTGCGCATAGTCCTCTTAAGCTGAGAATAGACTAGATAATTTTCTTGAGCCTTTATGTGTAATGTAACGTTCTACACACACTACGATGTACACTAGAACATATCATAGAGCGGCTCGTTGTTCTGTTACAAGTAAATGCTCTAGTCTATACTCACCTTTAGATGTTACGTGCACATTGTTAACACCGGTGGAAACACAAGTTTTCTCCACAAGGGAGATTTGTGTTTCTATTTATTTATTTTGCACTATATTTGTACATTGAAAGGGTAGGGGTATACAGTACGAGGGTACAGAACAGTAGACACTGTAAGGGTATGATGCAAAAACATAACATACATATGTTCTGCTTCTGGGTGTGATTGTGTGTGTGATGTGAATGTTTGGCACCCACGACACAAGTCATAGTGTGGGCTTAGAATGTGAAATCGTTAAAAAATATATGTATATTTTATTGTGAAATGTATATACGTATAAATGCCTTATTAGTACATTAATTTGCCATCACGTTTGGAATGGTTAAACGAACCCGCAAAGCTGTATTAAATCTCTATTAACAAACACACTAATTGGGAACCCGGCGTCATATTACATTGTTAACAACTAATATCTACTCATTAGCGAGTGTAACGATGTTCATTAGAAATTAGTAGATCTATTTTGGTCGTCAAACCACGATTGTTCGAATTTATGAAACGTCGATACGACAGTCGATCAGTTGAAAGTTCAGTCGATTCGATGGTTCATAAGAAAAGAAAATCGTTAGATTTCGACATTGATATCAAATGTATGAAAGATAATCGATACCCGTAATTGACCCCAGGACTTATAATATCTGTCTCTATTGCGATTGGATTATATTTGTTTTGGCATATCTGTTACTAGCAGTGCCGCGCGGCTTCGCCTGCGTTTATCAAGATGAAAAGTAGCCTTTGTGTTTATCCTAGGTAAGCTATGTAAATTCCAAATTTCATCCTAATCCGTTCAGCCGTTAAAGCGTGATGAGCAAACAATCATACTTACTTACACATTTACACACAAACATTCGCATTTATAATATTAGTATGAATAGTGTGATAGAATGATATTTATAGTGTATGGAACAAGTGTATATATATATTTAGTTACATAAACTTTTGAGCATATTAGTTATTTTACGGTTAAAAGGTTGCCAGTGTGTAAGTAAATACCGGAAATAATGTGTGATATAAGAGCTTAAGACTCAAGGGATGAAGCTTTTACTTACTGGTGTACTGTCCATTGATTACACTGTGGCAATATCCTACCACAGACAAACCACGTTAGTAAATGGAACAATTCCGTCTCGGTTCAGTACAAATTATGAAAGGTTTCACGCAAAAAGCGTCCTAGGTAGCGGTCGCCGCAAAATGGATTTGAGGTCATCACTCACTAAACCTGGACCACGCGTAGACCACTATTTGAATGATAATAATAACGTATGTCAAATAATCACATTACATTTTTTATTACTCCCTAATGTGCTTACTACCCTCGACCACTTAATTTTTTTATGAAAGGCAAGCATTTGACCTCTATCTCACCTCATGGAAGGTGAATATAAGGCCGAAGGTGTAACATGCTCACTTAGAAGATACCTATTCACTCTAGACTTGAAGACACCCAGATTTGTTTTAGTTTATCAAGTTCGTCATCTATCGCGCATAAGTGCAAATGGTCGAAATGACTGCTCTCATCATATCAGCCACAAGAAGTCCACTGCTGGATATAGGCTTCCCCCAAAGATCTCCAAAAAGAACGGTTGTTTGCTGCCTGCCGGCCCCATCGGCCATCAGTTCTGCGTACTATGTGCCCTGCCCATTGCCACTTCAGCTTGCTAATCCGTCGGGCTATATCGGTGACTTTCGTTCGTCTACGGATCTCCTCATTTATGATTCGATCTCGTGTAGAAACCCTGAGCCCTTTCCATAGCTCGTTGAGCGACTTTGAGCTTATTTATAAGGCCCACAGACTGGCCTATATTGTCTAAAACTAAAATCATATAAAAACAGCAAAATGGCTCACTACAAGCCCCCAAGCTTTTAAGTATTTTAAGTGCTCAAGCACACAAGTGGGCATCGTGCATATCACAATGCAAATACGAAGAGCTAAATAAGAATTATGATCACAGCACGTAGAATGAGCTCTCGGTCCTCACGGGCTCAGTATTTCAACGCGCATAAGTAATCACTGGCAAGGTTTCCATCATTTTTATGGTTCATCATCATCAGCCCACTGCTGGTCGTAGGCCTCGCTTTGGTTTTGCCATTCGCCTCCGTCTCTCGCCACCCGCATCCACGTATTACCCGCTATCTTCCTGATGTTATCTGTCCTTGATTTTGGTCGACCAACTTATATGGACCATATTATGGTAATATGGTCCGATGTAGTGGCCTGATACCCTTAACCCGGCAAATTATTCCAACCGGACCGGATACCCGTATGGAAACTTTCGGCTTCCGGTTTATTATAAAGCAAATAATGAACCGGTAGTTTTGCAATAAAATTAAGAAACTAATCCAGTTTGTTAATTCCATTATTTATATCTGGGGATAAAGTTTGAATACGAAACCTGATGCGTGACTATTTTGCTAGAAATGTAAAACGTTGAAATAGATTTTCTTTTCGTTTTTATGAGTACATAAACTTAACAAAAATTATCACACTCACTATAAATGCTTTTAAAATCGGAATCTTGAAACAAATATTAAAACATTTACGTTGGTTCTACAGCATTAGCCATGCAAGGCAGAACTAAAGTAGTAAATTTATTTGTATCACAACTTGTAGCCAACTTCAATTGTAGACTCGTGGTCCGTAGCGGTTTCAAACTATTCCGGTAGATGATATCACATGAGATAAGACGTTAATAATAAGGATGACAAGGATGCATGGAGGCAAACTGCACAGGCTCATTCTAGCGACTACCATAATAACACCTAGGTTAAGAAAATTATGTATTAGGAATTAAGAATGTTTTTTTTTTAAAAATGAATGAAAAAAAAATGCGCCGCCGAGTTTCTTGCCAAGTTCTTCTCGAGATGGCTGTAATTTTGCGAATCTGGCAATAGATTCATTAACTTTCATGAGTGCTTCTTTGGGGCCCATGTGAATAAACGATTATGATTTTGATTTGATTTTGAATAAGTAAGGTATAATTTCGTCGCTCGAGGCAGCGCTTGTGTAGCTCGGCGGCTAGAGCAATAGGGCATGACCCCCTACGGCCGCTGGTTCAAACCCCGCTATATTTAACTCAAGCGATATAATTCCTTTCCAAATGGACGCTTCTCTAACATTTATATAAACAGAAACGCTTTTACACTCTAAAGCCACGCAATAAACTCCATGATTTGTGATGTGTGTCGCGGGACTAACATTGAAATTTTCAGCCATTTCTCTCAGTTTGTAGTGTGTGTATGTGTGTGTGTGCATGTAACTGATTATTTTAAATCGAGGTATCTAAGAGTACTGTCAGCTGGACTCCATTCGATCCAGAGACCTCTCCACTACAGTGGTGACCCTGGAAAAAAGTATGAAAAAGTAATTTATTAAAAAACTAGCGATCCGCCCCGGCTTCGCCCGGTGTGATAAATGAAGAACCGCTCGACCGATTTTGTGCAAACTTCACATAAATCATCTACTAAATAGTCAGAACAAAGCCTAAACATTTGGTTTGGATAGGTGAGCCCGTTCTTGAGTTATAAAATAACATCGAAAAGTGGCATTGATTTTTATATTTATAGATATGTAAATAAATAAACACACAGTACTTGAAAGAAATACGGACGTAACCTCATCCAACAACGGGTGAAGCATGCAAATGTCCATGTGTGCGTGCATCTCGCTGCAAGCCGTCGCAGACTAATAGTTGCAAGGTGTATTAGCAGCGAGCGTGTAGCTCGCGTTATGACAATTAAAATTTCTAGGACCTAGGATGCTTCACCCGTTATGGATGCGGCATTGAGCCTGTGTGAATAAAGTAATTAGATCATAAAACAATATATAATAAATAAAGATCATAAAACAAAATCAATTATCTTTGAATTACTCGAATCTGTTAATTACAAAATGAAATCGTGGATTTGTTGCCGAATTCAGGGGATTTTACTCAGGTGTTACTGAAATGTTTATTAACAAGCCGTTGTTTGGAGTTTCAAAATGGAAAACGTGATTGATTTTATTTTAGGCTGACTGCACGACGCAAAGGTAATGTGTTTTTCCGTACTGGGAAGGAGTAGAACTCATTGCCATCGTGTTTGTTTCCCGAACGGTATAATCCGGGAGTTTTCAAGTCAAGAGTGAATAGGTACCTTCTTACCACTTTCCATCAGGTGAGATTGGTCAAATGCTTGCCTATCGGGCATAAAAAAATGTGTTTATCAGCCTATGTTTGTTTGTTCTTTTATGGCGCTCTAGAGACCAAATGCGTAGGCCGACTTTGATGATTTTTACGTTAATCGAGTTGTCTTTATGAAAGTGTCTCCAAAGACATGACTGTAATCAAAATTCAATATAGCCACAATCATACGCCATATTGTAAAACATTAACCACCAGTTGGCGCAGTAGACAGGTCTCCGCCATCTGCGCCGTGGGTCCTGGGTTCGATTCCCGGCAGGAGCACAATTTTCCTTCCCAAGGGATATATGTGCTTCTGGTTCTGGGTGTATTTGTCTGTGTGATGTAAATGTTTCCGGAACTCATCATACAAGTCTCTGAACTTAGTGTGGGGCTGTTAGTGTGAATGCATTTGTTTGTTTAATTAAAATTGAAGAATTGTGTTAAGTGAGTGGTATCACTGAATTGGTATTTCAAAATCATCTTAGTTGAGAGAGCATTCGCGAACTGCCCGTTGGCTTGGTAGGGTGAGCGTTCGCCTTCTAAAGAGGGGTATCGGGTTCAATTCCCGGCGGGAACATAAGTTTTCTCTCCAAGGAAAATTTGTGTTTTTTTTTAATGCTGGATAGGACCAAAGCGTTTGACCACTGTCTCACCTGATGCATAGTGCAGTTTCTGGTTCTGGGTGTGACTGTGTGACGTGAATGATTCCGGCACCCACGACACAAGTCATCGAACTTAGCATGGGATGGGGCTGTGAATGTGAAAGCGTTTATGTTATGTTATATTTAGGATTTTTTTATCGATATTAATTTTGAATGAACATTTGGGAGCTATCGATTTAAAGTATATTTATCACCTTAATTTTTGATCCTTTTGATGTTATAATACAGTTTTGATAAAGATAAAATAGATTTTTGTGTGAAAAGGTTCTTATAAAATCGCATAATAGATCTTATTAACGGGAAAGTGTAAAATAAAAAAATAAGAAAACCCGACTGCGTAAAAAGTGTATAAAATAAAGAAATACTGAGAAAAAAAAACCGACTAATGTATATGTAATATTGAACAACTACACCACTAAATTCGTTTCATGATCGATACACACATAAAACAAATTGTAAATTGAAGTAAATTCTAATGCGGAACATATTTATAGATTACAAACATATTTATGGACTTTTAATGGATCTGGTCACGTCGCGCAGCCGTGTATAAAAAGATTTGTAATGCCTAGAGATTGCATTAGAATTATTAGCCAAGTAATTTTATTTTTAATCTTTTTTATCTACATTTTTAAACGACTTAAAAAATTGAGGTTCTCAAATACCCTGTCCTTTTTTTGTGTGTGTGTTATCAGAACTTTTTTCTAGGTGACGCGATTTTGATGATTCTTTTTTTTTATTTGAAAGCCGATGTTTGATCTAAAACTGACTGGTAGTTTTTGTGTTCTCATAATGCGTGTTTAATTAATTTAATCTGATCAAGGGTTCCGAAGATGAAGTGGGGAAGTCGGACGCAAGCAAAGCTTAAAAAAAACTTCACCGCTTTATCTTCGGTACTTTGATTAGATTAGATGTACTAAACACGCATTATTGAAAATATTTCAAGAACTACTGATCAGATCTTTATCAAATTTAAATGGGACCAATTAGAAAGCAACATCATACAACAAAAAAAAAAATTCAAAATCGGTTCACGTGTAACGAAATTATGTCGACTTGAGTACCTCTTCCTTTTTTGTGAAGTAGGTAGATAAAATCTATGATTGAAAATAACAATTAAACTGGCCACCATCGTCACTGTTTTTAGACCTATTTGGTCACGGGACGTAACTCAAAAAGGCTATACATTTAAAGCTGAAACTTATGTTTAATATTCGTTATATCTTGTAGTCGAACAAAAAAAAAACAAAAGTCAAACAATTATCATAAAGAAAAAAGTTACAAGCAATTAACCTCAAAAGCTTTTCTCTATTAGGCAAAATTTAGGCGCGAGATCTCGCGAACGGTTATTTTGATATGAAACTTAAGGTTCTTATGACTGTAATCTTTTTACTGGCAATCTAATTAACTTAAACAATCTATAGGTTTTGCCGCGAACGTGAAAAAATGGCGTTGTTGATTTGATTTTGTATAATTTTCCAAAACCTGTGATTCTTCGAATGTTAATGTGTAATAATGGTGGATTTTTAACCGTTAATACTTAGTTAATGTGCATAAGTGTAGGCAAGTCATACAAAGTTGAAAAACGTGATTTTCGCCTTCGCTCCAAAACTCCAATAGAAGTTCTAGTAGTTTCTACCACTTTACTAGGGCATGACTTGACTATGACTGACTACTTGACTTTGACTGTGACTTGTGACTAAGACTTTTATTATGAAGAATAGAAATTGTTAATATTTGTTTAATATTTCGACTGAAGGACTGAGCATCCATGGTCATGAAATAAGTAAAAAAAAAAAAATCTATAAAAAGCTTAAAACAACATTATTCGTATACCCTATTGTAACCTCTAACCTACCCGTCCGCTCCAGTTTTCCTTACAAATCGTTTTTGCTCCTACCTCCATTAACATAATACGGAATATAATAAATACTGTTATGAAAACAATGGACTCCATTGAAAAAATAAAGGAAGTGAAATATTGGCGGTATATCCGGCCTGGAGCCTAACACGACGGCGGTATTTCCCTCTTTAGCACCGTTCTTGTCGTTCTCGCCGTTTTGTTTTGCTATAAGTAAGAGCCTTTATGTGGAAATCGGGTATAAATATGTTCTGAATTTGAATTTAGAGCTATTTTTATCTTTGGAACATGGTAGGAAAATTTGCCGATTATCAATCGGAAATGACACTATCATAATTAAACGCAAGCATAGCTTAAAAAAACCGACTTCAACGCTTATATTTTGGTTTTGGCTGAAACGATTTCGATAAAATTTATATGGGACCACCTCTGAAGTATAATCTACCAAACAAAAAAAAACATCAAAATCGATTCATAATTGGCGGAGATATCGCGTAACATACATACCTACAAAAAAACATACAGTCGAATTGAGAACCTCCTTTTTTAAAGTGGGTTGAAAAGTGTGTTTTTTTGTTGTTGTAAGTAAGCAGGAGCAATGGACAGCATTGCTCCTGCTTACTTAACAAGATCTACAAATAGTTGAAGAAGGAACACAAATTATGTGTTTGTTCCTTTGTTGCGCTCTAGAGCCAAAACGCGTGGGCCGATTTCGATGATTCTTACGTCAATCGATTCGTCTTAATGTTGTGGGTGTCACTTAAGGCATGCCAATAATCATAATTCAATATGGGACCAACCAGACGCCGTACAATTACAAATAAAAAAATAAAGTCGACGAACTATATGTTTATGAATAGCTAATCAAAAATCATTTTTAGGTTTCTCCTATCAACTTTTTCTTTTTCCAACTTTAAATCGTTTTTATAACCATTTTGATATTGGTTAGCAAACATTATAACCTAATAGTAATTGATAATGTAAAAAGATAAGATATTTGTCCACTATCACACCTGATGGAGAATGATGATGCGGCCGAAGATGTAGCATGCTTGCCTAGAAGATACCTATTCACTCTTGACTTAAAGATTCCCAGATTAATTACCGTTCGGGGAACAATGACGCAGGCAATGAGTTCCACTCCTTCGCACTGGATTGCACAAATCAAAATCAAAATCGTTTATTTACATGGGCCCCAAAGAGGCACTCATGAAAGTTAATGATTCTATTGCCACCCTTTCCTCTGCACCAGCAGGATAACTGGTAGAAAAACTAAATCAGCATTGTCTTTCTTATTTTTGTAAAAGTTTCAAATAAATAAGAATATGAAATAAACAAACAAGACGAATATTACAATTCTGTTAATCTTTGATTATGTTGTAGTACTTAATCCTAAAAGCGCGACTTCCATTCTCATTATAAGCATGATTTTTATCTCGGTACAATCGCCCTCAAATTTGCCAATTTTTTCCACCAACAACAAGACAAATAACAGTTTGAAGTACACTCGCGTGCAATCACCGCGGGGAGAGGAGACAAATGAGCTCTCGTTAGTGGAGCTCAATTCTATTTTACTTACGACGAGTTTTTGAGACGCAAATTGAGTCTCATCTGTAATTTTTTCGAGCTGTTGTAAATTTGTATATATGCAATAAAGATTTTTTTTCATGCTTTAAAGTTTAAAGCCAAGCATCTGACCACTGTCATCTGATGGAAAGTGAAGGTGCGGCCCTATCACTATCACACTGAACTGCCCGTTGTGGCTTGGTTGGATGAGCGCTCGCCTTCTAAGCAGGGGTATGGGGTTCGATTCCCGACGGGAACACAAGTTTTCTCCCCTAAGGAAAATGTGTGTTTCTGGTTCTGGTTGTGATTGTGTCTATGATGTGAATGTTCCACCCACGACACAAGTCATCGAACTTAGTGTGGGGCTGTGAGTGTGAAAGCGTTTATGTTTATTATGTTTACATTTATATTATTAAGGCGAGGTTTGTGAGTGTGTTTGTATGTTTATACAAACACACTCACAAACTCATACGTCTTAACGCTCAAACGGCAGGACCAATTTTAATGAATTTGATATGTAGTTAACTGACACCACGGATCGACACATAGGAAATCCCGGAATTCCTGCGGGACTTTTTGTTTGAATGCTTGTGCTTTCCCATTGGTCCCATTTAAATTTGGTCAAGATCTGATCAGTAGTTTTTGAGTTATCGTAAATAATGCCTGTTTAATACATTGAATTTGATCAAGGTTCCGAAGATAAAGCGGTGAAGTTAGTTTTTTTGAGCTTTGCTTGCGTTAAATTATATAAGAAACTAGCCGTGCCCCGCGGCTTCGCCCGCTATTATCAAGTTAAAAAGTAGCATATTATGTGTTAATACTAGGTATAATCAATTTACATTCCAAATTTCATCCAATTCCGTTCAGCCGTTAAAGCGTGAAGAATAAACATACTTACACACAAACTTTCGGATTTATAATTTAAGTAGGATAAATGAACCAACCACAAATTAATTTCCAAATTAAATATTATAATATTTTTAAAGGATAAACATAATTAGTAAGATTAATTACGATTCGTTTCCTACAAAACTAATTTGCAATTCCAACGCAGTGTTTTCACTATTGTATTAGTATTCCCTAGGAAATTGGTTAACGAACTGACCGAATTCAAGAAAAAGTAAAAAGGAATTCGACGTACATTTCGAATTGAATGGAAAATATTTATACAGAACCAAGGAAAGGAATTATGCAATGATATTATGTCAAATCTATCAAATCAAAATCGTTTATTCACATAGGCCACAAAGAGGCACTCATGAAAGTTAATGACTACTGCCAGATTCGCAAAATTACACCCTATTATCATGTTTTTTTTTTATTACAGACTAAGCAAATGTTTGACCACAATCACACCTGATGGAAAGTGACGATGTAGTCTAAGGTGGAGCACGCTTGCTTAGTTAATGCCTATTAACTTTACTTTTGAACACACCCAAATTGTACCTTTCGGGAAACACAGACGACGGCAAAGCGTTCCATTCTTTTGCTGTTCATGATGATGAATATAAACATAAAAGCTTTCACGCTGTGACACTCACAGCCCCAAACTGAGTTCGATGACTTGTGGTTCGGAAGAATTTACATTACACACCCAATCACAACCAGAACCAGAAACACATTTTTTTTGGGAGGAATACTTGTAGAGCCGGGAATCGAACCCCATACCCTTGCTTAGAAGGCGAACAAGCACCCAACTAACCTAACGAGTAGCTCTAAGTTAAATTGTGAATATTTCCAATTCCACCTTAACAACGTGACAAACACATTCGCACCGGACATCGTGCGAAGTCGGAATATCCGGGATTTCACGGGATCCCGCTTTCTGAAGAATGTCCCGCTTTCTGTATGTTGTCGTCGACACACTTGTGATTTAGGGGTGTCGGAGTTGTTGGAAAAGATTTTAATGGATTGACAAGGATTTAAAAAAGAATATAATACATAGAAATATTTATGAAGAATTCATAATGTAAGGATATTGTTCTCGCTCTATATACAATCTAAATTCGGTCTTGTTATTATAAAATAATTAAACGCAAGCAAAGCTTAAAAAACCGACTTCACCGCTTTATCATCCGAACCTTGATCCACCAGCTTTCAAATAAAAAAAGAATTATCAAAATCGGCTCACAACGAAAGAAGTTGTGAGGTAACTTTTGAAGTCGGGTAAACCAGAACATCGTCAAAGTACGTATTATTCCTCACAAAATAGACATTATGGACGATATTTCAGGAGCTACTGATCAGATCTTGATCAAATTTAAATGGGACTAATTAGAAAGCAACATCTTTCAAACTAAAAAAAATTTTTCGAAATCGGCTCGCGTGGAGAGATGTTATGGGGTAACACACATAAAAAAAAAATACAGTCGACTTGAGTACCTCCTCCTTTTTTGGGAAGTCGGTAAAAAATAAGAATGTTTACTTAAAAAATAAAGTCGCTGAAAATATACATTACACAAAAAGCAAATATAAAGACATATATATATTTTTTAAAGAAAAACAAAATTAATTAAATATTTATTTAAACTAGTGCTTTGTGAGCAGAAGACGCCGCGTATTTTTCGAAATGGCTAAAATAAGTTTTCGATCCACATGTCTCCGCCATTTTGATAAATTTGCTAAAACCGAATCGACAAATATAATTCTTGGTTTTCGATTCTTGGTTGTGATTGTGTGTGTGTGATGTGAATGTTTCCGGCACCCTATAACCTACACTATACACCCTAACCCTGGTTGATTACAAGAAAAATCCAACTAAAATGTGGCGCTTGATAAACAGCTTTGGAAAACATAAAAATTTGCCAGATAGACTTTAAGCAAAAGCTGGATGCATAAGTGACGTATTTGAAATTTGTAAAACTTTTTTTTTTGTATTGATGCGTTTCTAGATGAACAAATTCGAAAGGTACAACAAAATAATATCAATTCTATATATGAGTAAGCGCAATACTATTATATATATATATACATCCTATCTAATATCTTTATTACAAATATATATATATATATATATATATATATCATATTATATATATATATACCGCCATGGGTAAGTAGTGCACAATACTGCAGGGGATGGTTTGGAATCGACAACTGAGCAAATTAAAAAAAAATATTTATTTTTTTTTTGAATTTTTAATCGTCTGACCAGCTGGCAGTTCAGTAGTAATTGTCTAGTAAAGTATGGCCCTCCGTAGACAGCCGCTACAACAATAGCTTCCAGAGTAGGTGAGTGCTACGAGTGCTATGGGGTCATTGAACTAACATGTGACGAGAGGTCAATTCAAAGAGTCAAGGAAAATTGAAAAAAAATTTTTTTTTTTTAATTTGCTCAGTTATCGATCCCAAACCACCCCCTGCAGTATTGTGCACTACTTACCCATGGCGGTATATATATGTGTAATCAGGATCTCGAAAACGGCTCCAACAATTTTTATGAAAGTTACAGATTAGGGGTTTTTCGGTCCAAGGAATCGATTTATCAACGTTCCAGGTCTGAGAAATGCTCGGTTCCCAAACTGCATTTGAAAAACCGGGTTTAAGAAACTATCAGCGCCATCTATTACGCCATGACCGATGTAAAAAAACTGTTTCTACTCGACACTAGATGGAGCTTTCTGAGGCTACAAATTCAAACACATTCTACCAAAAACAAAAAACCGAGCAAAGCTCGGTCATCCGGATATTATATTGAAAAGACAATCAAGTTTGCCTTCTAAAAACACATCCAGAAGTCTAATTTCTTACTGGAATAAAAAAAGCTGATTTATATATAAGATACTATTTATATTAGGTAAAAAGTACTTAATTTATTTCGAGCATATATCTCAACGGAAAGCAATTCTTTTCCTAATAAATATATCATCATTCTCGATATACATTTTATAACTCTCAACTCTTTACACGCTTGCTGAAAGATGTTTATATTCGGACTAGTTTTTCGAAACGCACCTTCCCCTCTCCCCCCATTCGGAATGGCTTAACATCATCATGTATTGCTTCTACTCACATCCGAATGACATATCTTTCTAATACACTTCTGGACACATCTATTGGCCCACCTTTTATTTTCAGTTTCGTTTGGTCCTAGCTAAAATTTTATATTAGGTCGAGCAAAAAGTTTTTATGCAGTTTTGAACCTGGCACATTCATAATTTCATTCAATAGTCTTTTTTTGAATTTCGAACACAGAATTTAAAGAAACAAAAGACGATTTGGAGCCTGTTTGTTGATATCAAACAATCGAATACTAAGAAAACTTGATTTTATTGGTTTACTTGGATTTAATTCTTGAAAGTGTGATTGATCTCCTTGGTTTTGCAACAAACATTACTTATTCTTAACATTAAGGTGAGGTTCTATCAATAATCTATGGATACTTTGCCTGAAGTCGCCGCCCAAGCTGTGGCACTTATCCAGGCCGGACACAGCCAAAGAAATGTGAGTGCTCAACTTAATTTAAGTCGATCTGCGGTCCGAAATGTTTATCGGAGGTACCTAGAGACTGGTGGCTTTGTTCGTCGCCAAGGAAGGCCACGATTTCGGGTCACAACAGATCGTAAGACACCCGTATACGCCTGTTTCCTAGATCTCTCCAAAGCCTTCGATCTCGTGTCATATGATGTGCTTTGGAGAAAACTGGCGGACAGTGGTATACCGGGGGAATTGCTAAATGTTTTTAAGTTCTGGTACGCTAACCAGACCAATCAAGTTAGGTGGTCCAACTCTCTATCAGAAGCATACGGGTTGGAGTGTGGGGTGAGGCAGGGGGGGTTAACTTCACCTAAGCTCTTCAACCTATATGTTAACGAACTTATTGTCGGTCTCAGCAGCATGCGTGTCGGATGCCGCGTGGGGGGTGTTAGTTTCAATAGCATCAGTTATGCGGACGACATGGTGCTGCTGAGTCCGACAGTTAAAGGGCTACGAGAGATGCTTAAGGTTTGCGAAACGTATGCTACTTCACATGGCTTAGCGTACAATGTAAAGAAGAGCGAGTACATGGTCTTTAAGGCCGCCGGTAAGTGCCCAGAAATCATTCCACCCATTACCCTTAATGGCAAAAGTCTCAACAGAGTTTTTAATTTCAAATACCTCGGGCATTATCTTACCGAAGACCTTAAAGACGATGTAGATATAGAACGCGAGCGTAGGGCTCTGGCGGTCCGTGGTAATATGCTGGCCCGCAGGTTCGCCCGATGTACAGAACAAGTCAAAATTACGCTTTTCAAAGCGTATTGCCAGGGAATGTACACGGGTAGCCTGTGGACCAGTCATACCAAAAAATCGCTCTCTACGCTAAAAGTGCAGTATAACAACATATTCAGAATGCTGGTGGGACTCCCTCGCTGGTGTAGTGCCTCCGGAATGTTCGCGCAAGCTCGTACCGATGGCTTCTACGCCGTTATACGAAAGAAAATCGCGTCGTTGGTGAGGAGGGTGCGAGGGAGTCACAACAGCATTCTGAAAGTTGTTGCGGATGATGTTTCTTCGCCTGTGCTGAGACATTTCATCGGGGTGATGATCAAATAGGTTCTTTAGAATTTATTCTCTTACTCGCCCGGATGGTATGTCTCAGCTTCAGTGTAAAAATAACTCTTTTAATTTGATTTATCACATTTTATCGCCCATACACTAACATAGTTAATAAGTTCTTTTTATAATTAGTTACGTGTTTACTAACCCATGGACTGTAAGTTGTCTAAATAAATAAATTTGAATTTGAATTTGAATTTTGAAAGGCAGGATCGATTCATCGTGATGACGAGCTTGAGAACTCGTCACCTTACCTCCATTGAGATACAAAACCAACTTCGCGACTTCCACGGAGTATCTGTGAGCGCTCGAACTGTTCGGAGAAGGTTAAAAGAACGCGATATGGTACCACACAAGCCAGCTAATGGCCCCAAACAAACGCGAGCCCACCGAACAGCGCGCCTTCATTTCGCGCGCACTCATTTAAATTGGACTTAGCAGCATTGGAGCCGTGTACTCTTTTCTGATGAGTCTAAAATTGTGTTACATGGCAATGATGGAAGGAAGAAGGTCTACCGACGTAAGGGAGAGCGTTTCGCACAATGCTGCTTTGAAGAGAGGGTTGCTTATGGCGGTGGCTCACGGACTGTCTGGGGCGGTATATCCGCGAGCGGCAAAACTCAACTTGAGGTTGTTACGGGACCACGGCTGCCAACATTAAATGCTGAAAGGTACATTCGTGAGTGCTTGGAACCTCACGTGATGCCATACGCGGACTATGTGGGCCCAAATTTCCTTTTTATGCTTGATAATGCAAGAGCCCATACGGCTGGCATCGTCAGGGAATATCTTCGGGATGTGAACATTACAGTTATGGACTGGCCAGCCAGAAGCCCAGACATGAACCCCATTGAGCACATGTGGGACGAGCTAAAAAGACGTGTTAGGGCTCGTCAGCCAGTTGCCCAGACGATGCAGGAGTTGAAAACTGCCATAGAAGAGGAATGGGAGATGATCCCTCAAAATTTCATAGAGCGGTTGATAAACTCTATGCCTAATCGTATGAGAGCTGTGGTAGATGCCCATGGAGGCAACACGCGTTATTAAAATAAACGTTTATTTGATAAAACATGTTTTTTATTCAAAAATCAAATGCCTTTATCAAGGCGCATACCCGACTTGTTTGGGGTAGCTCCATGTCGTGTGGTATTCTGAATTCAAATTTAAAACAATACGATCGAAAAAGATGGTAAAATGTATCAGGTTTAAAACTGCATCAATAGTTTTTGCTCGACCTAATATAAAATTTTAGCTAGGACCAAACGAAACTGAAAATGCAAGGTGGGCCAATAGATGTGTCCAGAAGTGTATATAAATATCACGTGTCACGGTGATTGTGGTCGAACTCCTCAGAAACAGCTCGACTGATTTTAACGATTTTTTTTGTATATTTGGTAGGTATTAGAATAGAATAGAATAGAAAATTCTTTATTGTACACCAAATACAGTTAGTTACAGGGGTAATCTTAAAAAACTAAAGTACATTGGGCGGACTTATCGCTAAAAGCGATCTCTTCCAGTCAACCTTTGGATGGAGAGAGGGATAATTTTATATAATGAGGTCGGTGGTGTAAAAACATAATAATAGACATAAATATAACTTACTTAGATACCTATCTATATACAGTAATACATACATACATATAAACTTACATAAACAATATTTTATATAAACCTACGTAAATATTATAAACAATACCCTTTTAATAATTAATATCGGATACCAATTTGTCCTTAGTTAGTGATTGTAGCTAAAACACTTTAACCTTATTTTGAAACACGGCTAAAGAAGTAGCTTGCCTGATTGTAACAGGAAGACCATTCCATAAACGCACTGCCTCTACAGAAAAGGATGCATCATAAAAACCGGTTTTATGGAGTATAGGTCGTAAAGTATTTTTCATCCAGCATTTTACTTATCACCCTCAAGTCCATGGTGGGAGGGCATTTTCACGAACTCGCCTCTTGCTGCCCTGTACCAAAATACAATCATAGTTCACTCCCTTAGATAGAAACATGTATCGCTATAGTAAAAAAAATATATTGCCCGTTAACAAAAATACAATTGAATAAAATACAAAATAACAAAAATACAGTCAATCAACACAATTCAAGAGGACTTCGCTAAATCAAAATGTCATTTAAAATTGGGCTAGACCAGGGGTCGGCAACCTGCGGCTCGCGAGCCACATGCGGCTCTTTGGATGTGAAGCTGCGGCTCTTTAGTTCCATACGCAAATATTATTTATTTTATTATAAAATATAAAACATTTAAAAACAGTTTTGAATCGATAAACGAGGATTAGGCACCATTTATATTTATTATTTATTTATGTATTTTTATTTATTTTTTATTTTTTTTTCTCTCAGCCACTTGTCGCTTTTCACTGCACCCCTCCCCCGTGACGAAATTTTTGTGTCTCTTTAAAAACTTTGAAATTTTGTTAATTATAATTTTTGACTCTTCCAACTCAAAAGGTTGCCGATCCCTGGGCTAGACGGGTAGATTGATAAGAGTTGACAAAGTTAGAATATTAAATTTTCTAATTTGTAGAGAGGTGGCTAAACTTTAAATAAAATCATAAAGTCTGCAAACTATACTATATAATAATATGGAACATTTCAATATGGAGTTATGCCGCGAAAGTGAAAAAATGGCGTTGTTGATTTAGTATAATTTTCTAAAACCTTTGATTCTTCGAGTGTTAATTCTTAATAATGGTGGATTATTAACCGTTAATACTTAGTAAACGTGCATAAGTGTAGGCAAATGATACAGAGTTGAAAAACGTGATTTTCGCCTTTGTTTCAAAACTCCTATAGAAGTTCTTATAAAGTTTCTACCACTTTACTAGGGCATTACTTGACTGAGACTGGACCTTGACTCTTTTACTTGACTTTGACTGTGACTTGTGACTAGTACTTTTAATATGAAATATACTTGAAATATTGTCTTATTACTTGACACTGGCTAAATGCACAAGATTGCGAAGCCATAATTAAAAGAAGAAAAAAATTTCTATGAGTCGGTAAAACGTGAAAGTCGGCGAACGCCCAATGGATCGATCCAGCGTATGCTATGCGTCCAATTTCATGTGCTTGTGTCGTAGCACTTATTTACAATAACAAAAAAAATGTTTCGGCAACTATGCCATAAATCTAGTTATTCTAGGTGTTTCATTCAACGTGTTCTTGTGTTGTTTGTCTAAATAATTAAATAACATGACCAGTACAGCACACGTCTCACATGTTATCGACAACCCTACCGTTAAACCGTGTTCGGGGCGACCTTCCGATCTCCACCCCCTGCAGAAGTCCTAACATTGTGATGCGATTATCCGCCCTCCTAACGAAATTTATCCATTTCTATTTAGTTTATGTCAGTGCGTGCTTCGCGAATTTCACCTTGGGATTACATATTTTAGACTATTTTTAACCGACTTTAAAAAAGGAGAAGGTTCTCAGTTCGACTGTATGTTTATTTTTCTGTATGTATGTTATACGTACAACATACATGCGATATCTCCGCTTATTATAAATCGATTTTGATTGGTTTTTTTTGTTTGGTAGAGTATTCTTCAGAGGTGGTCTCACATAAATTTTATCGAAATCGGTCCAGCCAAAACCGAAATATAAGCGATGAAGTCGGTTTTTTAAGCTTTGCTTGCGTTTCAATCATAATTGTTTATCTGTTTGGTAGATCATACTTCAGAGGTGGTCCTATATAAATTTTATCGAAATTGATTCATCGCTTTTTGAGAAAATCAACAAAAAAGAAAATATAAGCAGTGAAGTCGATTTCGTGTTAATTTTTTAAATGAATCCAGATATAATAAAATACATACATAACATGAACTCTTTCAAACTCACAGCCATACACTAAGTTCAAGGACTTGAATCGTAGTAGCCGGAAACATTCACATCTTACCCAGAGTCGTACATTTCCCTTGTGGAGAAACTTTGTTTACACTTGGAATCGAACGCGCTGCTTAAAAGGCAGACGCGCACCCAACTACGCCAGCGAATAGTTCAAAATCTTTACTGACGATCTAGATGTCGGTTGTAGATTTGTCATCAATTCTATTTTATGATATTTTATTAGACTTTCTTAAGTCATAAGATGATATGTTTATCGGACATTTGCGTGGTGATGGTATTTATTTTGAAATATCACTTTTTTTATTTCGCTATAATAATATAAATGTCAGTTATTTCTTTACTAGATTTGTAGAGGTTGTAAATAAAAAAGTTTCCCTAGGAAACCAATTATAAAAAAAAACTACGGCGCAGCGGGTATCTGCCCTCTGCGCCATCTATGTAGTTTTTTTTTCTCGATAGGCAAGCATTTGACCACTATCTCGCCCGATGGAAAGCGACGATGTGGTCGAAGATGGAGCATGCCTGCCCAGAAGTTATCCGTTCACTCGAGATTTAAAGATTCCTAATTGTACTTATCGGAAAACACAGACTCGGGCAAGGAATTCCATTCATTAGCAGTACGTATAATAAATGTGGAAGCAAAACGCTTCGTACGCACCCTTGGAATGTCAACCATAAACCGATGTCGCGTGGTTGATTGTTTGGTTGTCAGATGGTAAAAAGGGGATGGGGAAATAAGATCATGCAAATCCGTGGCACACTCCGAAAATATTGTATAAATTCTTCCTAATATAAATTCAATTCATATTCAATCATTTATTGCATCATATATCCTACTAATATTATAAATCCGAAAGTTTGTGTGTAAGTGTGTAAGTATGTTTGTTCCCTCTTCACGCTTTAACGGCTGAACGGATTTGGATGAAATTTGGAATGCACATAGATTATACCTAGGATTAACACATAGGCTACTTTTGAACTTGATAATAGCGGGCGAAGCCGCGGGGCACGGCTAGTGTTACATAGTTCTTAAAAGTCAACATCTTGTATTTTCTCAATATAATATATGTATTCCCGGCAGGACCGCAATTTACTATTCCAAGGGAAATGTGCTTCTGGCTCCGGGTGTGACGGTGTGCGTGATGTAAATGTTTCCGGCACTCATGATACAAGTCATTGAACTTCGTGTGTATTAACTAAGGTGGGAGTTTTTGGTCGCTGAACTGTATACTGTAGACTCTTCATGTCAAGAGTGAATAGGTATCTTCCAGGAAAACATGCAAAATCCTCGGCCGCGTCATTATTTTCCATCAGGCGAGGTAGTGGTCAAATGCTTGCCTTTCCAACATAAAGAAAAAAGTTCAAACGCTAGCGGATCTAGAGCGCGCCCTGTACTAGTTTTGATTGTTTGATTCGTTGATTTCGTATCGTATTCACCGACTTCAAAAAAGGAGGAGGTACTATTGTGCGACTGTATGTTTTTTTTATGTATGTTTATAAGATTTCTCCCCCATTTGTGGACCGATTCTCAAAATTATTTTTTTGTTCGGTAGATTATACTTTAAAGGTGGTCCCATATAAATTTTATCGAAATCGATAAAGCTAAAACCAAAATATGAGCGGTGAAGTCGGTTTTTTAAGCTTTGTTTGCGTTTACATTATTTACATACATTAAAACCCGGCATTGTATGGAAGGATACAAAACCCACTGATAATTATTATAACAAACAGACAAACAGTCGTAAAGACACACGATAGAAGTGATACTTAAATATTACAGGGATTTTTTAAAGTATATCATCACAGCTTACCCCCACCACTTCTCGTCACACAAAAAGGTTGCGGATCAGAATTTCAAAGAGCTCCCATAAGAAGTTTCACGTTCACAAATAATCTGAAAAATAGTAAACAAACAAACCCCAAAAACAGAATCCACACCCATCTCACGTCCACATCGCGATCCCGCGGAAAATCCCGGCGAATCCCGGGGATTATTACCGAATCCCTAATTACAAAAGGTTTTAATGAGAAGCGGGGGGATATAAAAATTATACTGAAACCAGTGACACTTCTATGTTGATGTACACGAGAATATAACCATGTTAAGTGGAATGTAGGTTAAGGGGCCTCCGGTGGTTGAGTTGCCCATACAATCGTAATACCGAAATTATTTATAATTCAAGCATATAACCACCATACTGTGCTGTTATTCAAATTAAAAACGTGTTTATCTAGGTTCCTGGATAGTTTTTATTCCAAAATAATTACCTAAAACGAAATATAAACCAATTGATTTTCACACATTATTACGAAAATGAATAAATGTCGCATCTTTAACTTATTCGTTTTGTATTAAAAACTAACACATTTCTTTTGGCATTACAACAGGAACATAGATTATTATTTCAAGGTACTATTAATGCAAAAAACAATGGCTAAACATTACATTTTCATTCATAATTTTTGGTATTACAGCACCTATCATAATTTGCTCGATCGGTAGTGCTATCGCATCAAGCATGGGCACAGTTTGCCAGTTGAACAGAGACAGCCATAGACTCTCTTAATGCGTCTGGTTACGTTTTACGAACATGTATGAAAAGACTCATGAATGAAGGAGAAGCAAGAGATGTGTGTCAGGATCGTAGCAGGTTGAGAGAAGTGGTATCTGCCTACTCCAATGGGAAAGAGGCGTGACTATCGGTATACATCATACATTGCATAAAGTTTTTTTTTTTTTTTTATTATTATATTATGACCATGAATGCATAGTCCTTCAGTCGAAATATTAAACAAATATTAACAATTTCTATTTTTCATAATAAAAGTATTAGTCACAAGTCACAGTCAAAGTCAAGTAGTCAGTCATAGTCAAGTCATGCCCTAGTAAAGTGGTAGAAACTTTACTAGAACTTCGATTGGAGTTTTGGAGCGAAGGCGAAAATCACGTTTTTCAACTTTGTATGACTTGCCTACACTTATGCACATTTACTAAGTATTAACGGTTAATAATCCACCATTATCACACATTAACACTCGTAGAATCACAGGTTTTGGAAAATTATACAAAATCAACAACGCCATTTTTTCACGTTCGCGGCAAAACTCCAAGTTTTTATATAAATAAATAGTGTTGCAAGTGACATAATATTTTAGAATCTTTAAGAACCCGTATACATTTTTACGTCTGTCTCGCTCGCACAATTCATTATTTTGAGAAATAAAAATTATGGAGCGAGTTATGGAAAATGTTGTCAATAACTTTACTAAATAATTATGTAACGGATACTTTAAATTAATTTTCGTTTAAATACTTATTAATTAGACGAAGAAAGAGTGAAAAAAGTATAAAATCAATTTGACATCGATTTTCTCCGCCAATCCAAAAGCTAAGAAAACGAATATCAGTTTATAAGATCCGTGATATTATTATTTAGGGATTATATTGACAACATTTACAATAACTCACACCGTCAGTTTTATATCTCAAAATCAGTGAATTGTGCGAGCGAGAAAGACATAAAAATGTATACGGGTTCTTAATTTATCGTAGCTCAATATTCATGGTGCTGCTGGCTTGAGTATTACCATGTATTACTACACCTTTTCGTTACACATTGTGTAATAAGTTTGTTAATTTCTCGCAAAGTAATTTCTTGTGTTACTTGACTTGGTTACCTTCACTTAGTTACATTCTGCGCGTTATTAAGTTTTTACGAGTCAGTTTCGTTACCAGCTTGTACTTACTTAGTTACTAAAGCGCGTTGAACTCAAAGTTCAAACTCGTGTTCAGATTTGTATTAACTTTGTTTATTTGTTTGTTGATTTTGTAGCTGAAAATAGTAAATATACGCAAGCAAAGCTTAAAAAAACCGACTTTAACGTTTATAGTTTGGTTTTGGCTAGACCGATTTCGATAAAATTTATATGGGACCACCTCTGAAGTATAATCTACACAAAAAAAAACATACAATCGAATTGAGAACCTCCTTTTTTTGAAGTCGGTTGAAAATGTATACTTATATGTAACTAGTTGTACCCTGCGGCTTCGCTCGCATAAATTTAAAGCAACATTATTTATCGGATCGAATTCTGAATCTAAATTTATGGCATGGTCGAAGTTGGTGGGTTTGGGGCATTGTCTGCATTTATTTGCTACCTTTGGCAGATTTTCTGTATTTTTTTCAAGATAATATTTTTTTTGGCCAATAATGCTGCTCTCCTTTTTTTTAACCTTTTAAAGTTGTGACTTTATGTAGACTTTCCTCCGTTGTTTCTTCATGCATGCTGCAATTTGTCTTTTTGTTAAAAGGATGATTTATAGAAAGAATAGTAACAGTTCAGAGTCTACCTTTTTTGTGTTAGTCCCGACCGACTCCCGAGTGTCACCGTGGTGACGCTATCCCGGATGATATGTCATAACTCCTAATACATCATCCGGGTGCGCTCGTGGGGCACGTGTCGTGTTATACTATGTTTTATACACTTTTGTTTTTATTTTCAAGTCATCTGTTGAATAATGGATTATGTAACTCCAGTTGTTTTGTGTTATTGTAACTGTATGAAAGGTTTTTTTTCAGTACGTTTAGTTTCTGTAGTTTGGTATTTGTTATATTTATTAGGTGCATAGTTGAATTCAGTGAAGACAATAGTTTCATATTTGAACAAATATACACATGAGGGTGTAATCCAAATAAATAAAAACTAGAAATATAATTGGTGACAGTTATCTCGATAAAATTATTAAAAAATCGAACATGTGTGAGGCGGTGAGTGTGAAAGCATTTATTTATTAAATAACCTGAACCGTATGTGTAGTAAATTACAAAAAAATATGTTCAAATTTAGAAAAAAAAACAAAATGTCAAAAAAAAAATATCTGTAATATCCAACGTTGTGACGTCACACCCAGATGGACTCAATTTATCTTCGTGTCACGTGACGCCTTTTCGTTTTTTTTTCCCGGTTGTTGTTTTAATTAACGGGTCGTTTGTTCGGTAATTTGTTCGGGGGTTAGTGAGGGTTGTTTTTTTTGTTTCTGCCGAGTGATGAATGCTTGTTTGATATCTTTGGGTCGGAGGTTATGTTATTAAAATGTGTTGGGATTAGGTAGGCGCAAAGAGTTACCACCTGTTTAAACATATATATATTTTTATTTATGCCTGATAGGGACCACAGTCCCACCTGATGGAAACTGAAAGTGTTTAAACATAAAGACGAAATTAAAACTAACAAAAGGGTACATTGATTTAGAATAGAATAGAATAGAAAATCATTTATTGCTAAATATTTAAACAATCACATTATGGTGGAATCACATTGTTTTTTTCCAATTTGTTTTTTTTTTTACATTTTTACCACAAACCGTCCCCAACTCGGCATTACGCGTGTTTCAAAAAACCAGCGCTGGTCTTCCGTTGGGAACGGCAGGTGGTTTCGCACACGAAATAACAACACTGCACAGCTGTGAAAGGAAAACAAACACACAATTTGTTATCTAATACCTTTAAACGAGCAATTAAAGTACCGGATGACCGAGTTTCGATCGGTTTAAAAAAAAATTTAAACGACGTTTTCTAAAAATGAAACCTAGCTAGATCGATTTATAGCCCCCGAAACCCCTGCAAACTAAATTTCATGAAAAATCGACGTAAGGTAGTGAGCCTATCGGTTTGTTATCGTTTGGATTTCGGAGAGTGTGCGCAGGAATTATACGAGTTAATTCCCCCAAGCCCGTTTTACCATCTAAAAACAAGACAGACAGTCAATCGTTATCCATTAATGGTTGACATACCTCCAGCTCGCTCGAAGCGTTCCGCTTCTACGTTCATCATCCGTACAGCGAAGTAGTGGAACTCATTGCCTGCGTCTTTGTTCCCCGAACGGTATAATCTGGGAGTCTTTAAGTCTCGAGTGAATAGATTTCTTCTAGGCAAGCATGTTCACTTTACATCAGGTGAGATAGAAGTCAAATGCTTGCCTATTCTGCATAATAGCTAAAACTAAACTAAATGTACATACAGCAAAGACCTAAGTTACCTACAAGATATCTAGCTTATAGGTAACACAATTGCTCAAGCCCTTTCCATCAGGTGACATGGATGGCTATCGAGCTTGAAAAAAAAGGAGATGTCATTTCGCTCTTTTCAACATCGGAACTATTCTTTATTTTGCGCGGGTTATAACCTCAAGAACACTCTCTATGCATCTAATATTAATACTATTCCGAGTAACAACGCCAAATGACACTGACATTAACCTTAATGTCACTATAATGAGCCGTCTAATGACGTGGCTTATAAATCCGTTACTGTCCTCAAAATCACATAAATAAGTCCTAAGTGACAAGAGAGCTGAGGCTTTTAAACTGAATTAAATCTCAGCTGTTTATTGTAGCACTTCTTGCAACCGCCCATCCAGTGACTATTGACAAAACTTTTTATATTATAATTGTACTTTGTAGTTTGTTTTTTTTATACTCGATAGGCAAGTCTAAGAACACCATCTCACCTGATGGTAACTGATGATGCAGCCGAAGATGTAGCATGCTAGAAGATACCTATTCATTCTAGACTTGAAGAGTCCCAGATTATATCGTTCAGGGAACAGAGACGCGGGCAATGAATTCACTGTATTTACTAATTATTGTGATGGAGAATAAATCATTACTTAAAATTATGACTTATAGCTATTATATAAGCTAACAATACTTGTCATGATGTACTATGATGATGTACTTGTACTAAATCCGTCTTCAATATATACAATCAAGAAGATATACGACGATTTGCAATATTTTTATATTATTTTCTTTATAAATTTACAACAGACAAATATTTAAAGCCGATGTGATCGATACTACATCGATATCGATACATAATTATTATTTGTTATCGGTCGTATTGTATGTAGTACAATACGACCGATAACAACACTATTGTATATCTCTACGTATAGCTAGATCTCGCGTCGCCAATCACAATCGTAATTATTACGCCGTCCTCGACCCCGACGTGATGAGTTGTGTTTTGAATAGAAAATGGCCTCATGCCTTATCAAATTGTTATATTATCTTTGCACTAGACCGTCCTCATCAGTCCAGTTGGAAGCCTGGTAAATCCCGCCTGTACCCTTGTTCGAGACACTCGAAAATGGAACCTAAATATATTATTCACTAATCTCTACTTCCCTTACATCGAATTTAAAACTAAAACTTAAACTGAAACTTCAATTTAAAAAGCAACTTGAGCACTCTGTAATAAAGTTGAAGTTACAACTTCGAACACGTGTATGCCGAATAGGGATTAGTCGAAATCGCGTTCGGTTTGAACTTTATTTGGATTTAATTTTAGAATTAAACATTTTGTACGGTTGAACTCGTACAGTACGAGCTTTGCGTGGAAAGGAACGTGAGTGTCAGACTGAGGGAATGATTGCCAATATAACTAAAGGTCAGTTCAAGTTCCCTGAACAGAATAATCTGGGAGTCTTCAAGTCTAGAGTGAATATGTATTTTCTAAGTAAGCATACCTACTATATATTCGGCCGCATCATCGCTTTCCATCAGGTGAGATAGGGGCCAAATGCTTAAATAATGCGGCAAAAAACATCAAGCAGCCGACTTCATCGCTTATATTTCGATTTTGGCTTGACCAGCTCCTTTTTTGACTATACCATACAAAAAAATAAAATAAAAATCAATTCATAATTGGCGGAGACATCGCGTAAGATAAATAAAAAATAAACATACAGTCGAATTGAGAACCTCCTTTCTTTAAGTCGGTTTAAAATACCTGTTCATGAGAATTTGTTTCATAATTAATCTCAAAAACAAGCTTATAAAATGGATATCAAAAAGGAATGCTTGGACACCGTTTCACAGACATAAGACAAAATCAAAATTTTGAAAATACTCCCTATCTATATTTGGAAAACGGCTTCACGGATACTAAATCAAAATCGGTCTAGCCGTTTGGTAAAATAATGAAGGTAGGCTATTACTACGAGTAGACATTATGTTAATCTATTTTTTAGCATGAGGAAATCTTAAACCAAACCCTATATAAAAAAAATATATAAAATAATATCACACAAAAAAATGCTACATATTTACACTTACACGTTCTACGTTTGCGTGGAAGAATTCTTACATGCCATATCAAGTTGTCCGCCATCTTGTTCTCTATTATGTTTCGCTGCGGGGTGGGATGCGGGGACAAGGCTTGCGCGGGGCGGAGATTGGCAACTCCATACGGCACACAGATTGCCTAATAGTTTAGGTCTATTATATAATTCTGTTCCTGAAATCGAACTTACAATGTTACATTTACAAGTTTGCTTAGCAATTTAGCTTCGATTGAAATATGAGCGGTTTACGAGCGGGGCGAGCGTGTAACGGAGCGTATATGCCAATTTGTGCAGCAATATATTATGTCCCGGGTATTTACGGACTTGTCAAACCGAGTGCGAAGGGCTTAAGTTATTTGTTTGTTTATTTATGGAGGATACATCAATCAGGAGTGACTTTTGTGACACGGGCGCTTGTTTTTGTGTGCATTTTTTAATGTTACATTTGTATCGCGGGTAAATATTACACTAGACTACTTGACGCGAAACGAATCAGAACACAGTTATTATCTTTTAGGCAAGCATGCTACATCTTTGGTCGCAACATCGCTTTCCATCAGGTGAGATAGTACCTAGTCAAACGCTTGCCTATCAAGCATAAAAAAAAAGTTGTCTTTGCAAATCGTCAACAGACATTAGGTTCAGAGATTTTTATTTATAAAATACGAGCTGCGCCTCGCGGTTTTACCCACGACCCGGGCTCACGAGAATACCGGGATAAAAAGTAGCCTATGTCCTTTAACGACCTCTAGTCTATATCTGTACCAAATTTCATCAAAATCGGTTCAGAGGCTTAGGCGTGAAAGCGTAACAGACAGACAGAGCTACTTTCGCATTTGTAATAATGTATATATAATTGGGGATAACAAGACCAAACTATTTGATATACGCATACGCATCCACACTCGCAGTTCCACACTGAGTTCAAATACATGTAGCGTGGGTCCCGCAAGCATCTCACACATATACTCACACCTAAGCTAAAAATCAACAGTAAATAATAAATAAAAAAACAAACGCTTTCACACTCACAGCCCTATACTAAGCTTTATGACTTAAGTCGTGGGTGCCGAAAACATTCACATCACACACACAATCACAACCAGAACCATAAACACAAATTTTCCTTGGGGAGAAAACTTGTTTTCCCGCCGGGAATCGAACCCGATACCCCTGTTAAAGAAGGCGAACGCTCACCCAACTTAAGAAACGGGCAGTACAGCGACGTACTTAGTGTAATATATTTAAAAACTCATATTTATTTTAGTATTTAAGATATTTATAAGATACAAGCCTTGCCTCGCGGCTTCGCTCGCATTGATAAAGTTAAAAAGTATTCTGTGTAGTCTATGTGTTAATCCTAGGTATAAGCTATTTACATTCCAAATCCGTTCAGCCGGTACAGTGTAAAGAGGAAACAAACATACTTACACACAAACTTTCAGATTTATAATATTAGTAGGATGGGTCATAGAATCTCGTTTTGTTTTATAAGTTGCCTGTAATTGAGTCCAGATTGCAGAGCCTCGGTCACAGACGTATGGTCGCAAGTCTATCGGTATTCTATCGTTTGCATTTTGGAGAGTGTGCGCAGGAATTACATGAGTTAATTCCACCATGCCCCTTTTACCATCTAACAACCAGACAAACTGTCAAACGTTACCCATTTATGGTCAACATACCTCCAGTTCGCTCGAAGCGGTTTGCTTCTACTTTCATCATCTGTACAGCGAAGGAGTGGAACTCGTTGCCTGCGTCATTGTTCCCCGAGGAGTGTAATCTGGGAGTCTTCAAATCAAGAGTGAATAGGTATCTTCTAGGCAAGCATGTGGCATCTTCGGCCGCATCATCACTTTCCATCAGGTGAGATAGTGATCAAATGCTTACCTATGCAGCATACAAAAAGTTATTATATAAGCTTAAAAGCGTTTAAGTCGTATCTGTAGATCTATTATTTATACTGTGCCTAAGTCCAGTCACGAGGCCAGTCCGTTTGAAATCTTTTCAAAATGCTAAAACCCCTTGAAAGTCGAACAGGCTGTCGGGCTTGGACTGTGCAAACATAGCTAACGCTTTAACTCTTCGCAATGATATGTAAAAATGGGAAATTCCTTCATGAATAATGGAAGGGATTATGGAACCTGTACAAGTAGAGATAAAGTCGGAAATGTAGTATGTTCGGTTCGGGTTGAATTTTTCAAGGGGTCACGGTTCACTTTACAGACTGACTGCTTTGATACTACAAACTTGTCCTCTACTAAATTACATTTTTATTTTTTTTTATTTGTGACAGGCTAGTGTTTGACCATTATCTCACCTGATGGTAAGTGACGATGTGATCGAAGCTGGTAAACACACTAGACCTGGAATACGCTTGGCGGCAGACTTTCAACTTGATGGTGGTAAGCTACTTTGGTAGCAAGCCAGGCGAGCAACCCACAAAATGCTCTACCACCTCTCAAATGTCACCTGATTAGCACCACCCGGGGACCACGTGTAGGGAGTCAGACTTAAGGGGTATCCTCCTACGGACGTGGGTGACTCAGCCCCCATTGTTTTCGTTGTTCTATGTTAAGGAAAGGCAGGGACTTATAATACCAGCAATTTTTGCTTAAAAGGAATCCCTGGTCGCTTGAAATTGTCTTATGTATTATTGGTTACAGAAGTAAACAATATTATTTTATTATATTATTATTATACACCGATATATGGTGTACTAGCCGTACCCCGCGGCTTCGCCCGCTATTATCAGGCTAAAAAGTAGCCTATGTGTTTATCCTAGGTATAATCTATGTACATTCCAAATTTCATCCAAATCCGTTCATCCGTTAAAGCTTGAAGAGGAAACATACACACACTAGCGCACAAACTTTTGGATTTATAATATTAGTAGGATTGTCCGCGGCGCGTACCCACCCTCCCCCGCACCGCCACTACCGCAGGAGCTTACGTAGCTGTAGTACCATCATCTGTAGTTCTAATTGAGCCACTTCCAGCATTTCCAGTTAGTTAACATTCAGTCAGTGTAAATCACTGCTGCGTACATCTAAATCAACCTCGACTGTAGATGTACAGCCATGTAATGAGCGGTTTGGACGTTATGCCGTGTAATTGGACATGCGACGCCATTTTGATGTATTGCTCTCAGGATGGACGCTATTTTTGTTTAAGTTAATGCGTGAAGGATTGGTTTGTTTGTGTGTGTGGTTTTCTTGAATTCGGACATAATGTGGGGTGATATCTTTTTTTATTATAAATTTTATTTACACTCTAGTAACCTAGCGTCTGTGCCCTTGTTAAACCTATTGACTAAATAAATACGTCCACCTTTAGGACTTATAAAGGAACTATAGAGAACAAATTCTCAGTAGTACCTTTTTTATGTCCGATAGGCAAGCTTTTGACAACAATCTCACCTGATGGGAAGCGATGATGCGGCCGAAGATGAAGCATGCTTGCCTAGAAAGTACCTATTCACTCTTGACTTTAAGACTCCCAGATTATACTGTTCGGGGAACAAAGATGAGGGCAATTCCACTCCTTCGCAGTACGGATGATAAACGTAGAAGCAAAACGCTTCGAGCGAACTGGAGGTATGTCAACCATATATGGATGATGTTTGACAGTTTGTCTTGTTGTTTGATGGTAAAACTGGCATGGGGAATTAGCTCGTGTAATTCCTGCGCACATTCTTAGGAACTTTTTTTTAAGCGACCGTTTTACCTCTATTTTACTTAGAAATAGACAGTGATACATATCTATAGATATAAAATTAGCATTAAAACTAAACACCATTAACAAGTTTTCGCATATTGAATCTAAGAATACAGCTTGCTTTTTATACAACTATAAATGTATGATTGATGTTGTGTACGGCTTGAAACACGTCTAAATTTCTACTTACTTTGTAGTCGACTAGTTTCGGACAAATTTGTTGTCCTTCATCAGGATGAGTAGTCGAAATTTAGACGTGTTTCAAGCCGTACACAACATCAATTATGTGTAATACTCACGATAATTTTAATTTTCATATAAATTTATGTATTCATATATAATAAATATCTCACCTGATGATCGAGAAAGGTATTCCTAGAATTACTATTAAAAGTAACCGACAACAAATTTATAGTTGCGCGCGGCCAGGCGTCGGTATCGGCCGCCTTGTTGACTCCCAGATGAAGAGCATCATATACGCTCGAAACTGGTCGGAGTATTTCGACACACTATATAACGCGATTAATAGCCGGTTAGTACCATAACGATGAATAGCAATCACGATAGTTTTCATAATGAAAATACACATTTATAGATTTTGAATCCAGATTGCAGAGCCTCGGTCACAGGCGTATGGTCGCAAGTCTATCGGTATTATATCGTGTGCATTTTGGAGAGTGTGCGCAGGAATTACATGAGTTAATTCCACCATGCCCAATTTACCATCTAACAACCAGACAAACTGTCAAACGTCATCCATTTATGGTTGACATACCTCCAGTTCGCTTAAAGCGGTTTGCTTCTACGTTCATCATCCGTACAGCGAAGGAGTGGAACTCATTAAAGATAAAGATTATTTGTAAAACATGCGTTTGCATGTAAGTGGAATGCTTACATGCAGGTTGTTGTACAATTTAGTTGGTGTCGATACATGTTTTGCCCAGGAGTAGGCGTACAAATATGGTGTTGGCCATAATGACCGAATACAAAAATGAAACATATTAATAATTGCCTGCGTCATTGTTCCCTGAGGGGTATAATTTGTTAGTCTTCAAATCAAGAGTAAATAGGTATCTTCTAGGCAAGCATGTCACATCTTCGACCGCATCATCACGTTCCATCGGGTGAGATAGTGGTCAAATGCTTGCCTATTTAGCATAAAAAAAAAGTTCGCACAAACTAGCGTGTATCATAGAACCTTCACGGCAACGTGTTTGATTGAAACTCGAAATATCAATACTCTGCAATTAATTAACTTCCGTATACATCGCTCGATATCCTGATCTCATCCAAATCCTTTTAAGACGTATACACACTGATCCACTTTGAATTCCAACTCCGACGCGCGAAATTAGGGGCTTAACTAAATTACATCGAGACGCACCCGTTTACCTACCGATTGTATCGTGTACCCGTGCCCTATTTAATCGATGCAAGTTAAGAGATACAAGCGAATTTGAACTGAGAATGAGTAATTGTAAAGCTTAAATTAAATGCATACTTCAACGAGACTACTCGAGACTCACCCGATAACCTACGACCCGATTTAATGTGTGCAAGTTAGATACAAGCTAATTTGGACTTAGAAATCACTAGAATAAGCTTAAATTTAGAGATTATTAAATTACAGTAAGATTTCGAGACTCGTCCGTTTACTTAGGTCCCGATTTTATCATGTTTTCGTACTCTGTCTAGAGGTTGCGAGTCAGAAGATATAAGCGAATTTGGATTTCAATAGCTTACAATTAGGATTTGCTACATTACATTGAGACGCGCCCGTTTCACTATCGGTGTTAATGTGCGCTCGTGCCTTGTTTCATAAAAAGTGATGTATGACGTATAAGGGAATTCAGACTAAAACTTCTGATTGGGATGATGCCTGGGTAAAAAAATTCTAACTAGTCCTTCAGTTTAAAAAAAAATGGACATGCACTTTTTTATTTGACAAAGATAAAGTGTAAGTAGTAAGTTTTTTATTTGACAAAGATAAAGGGTAAGTGATGATGGGGCCGAGGTTGATAAACACGATAGGCTTAGAATGATAAGTTGTCAAGGAACACATTTTTAGTAATTATGGATGCAAATTTTCTACTTGAAATTAATGAGCTCCGACTTTAAATTATGTATACATTTGGCGACTTTTTAACTAGAATTACACGGACGAAGCCGCCATGCGAAGCTGACACAATACATCCGCTATCGCTTGTAATATACGCCGATGCTCATCTCGCGGAGTCATGATGATGAATATTCATACAGCGTCTTATTGCGTTTGTTCTGCGTTGTACAGATTTGTTTGGGCCAATTAGGTGGGAGTTTTGCGTTATAGTTAGTTTGATTTGGAATACAGTTTACCACGGCTCTGGAATAATGTAAAATAATACAGAGTACGGCCGAAATAAGAATCTCAATTGTATTTTTATTTATAGTGATAAATTTAGAAAGGAAAAATTATCGCTTGAGGCGGGATTTGAACCCGCGGCCATAGGGCCGTAGTAGTTTCTATAAACTATTTCGGTAGATGACGTCACACGTCCCCGTTAGACGTTAATAATAAGGCAAGGTTAATATCGTCGCTTCAGGCGGGGCTTGAGTAGCTCAGCGGTTAGAGCAATAGGGCATGAGACCCTATGGCCGCGGGTTCAAATCCCGCCTCAAGCGATAATTTTTCCTTTCTAAATTTATCACTAAAGAATCTAAATGTGTCGCAATTGTATCTTTGTTATTGTCAAATTTTTTGAGCGCCCTTTGGTTAGTTCGCTGACTTGTGATGACTTAATTTAAACGTAAGCAAAGCTTAAAAAAACCGAATTCGATCGATTTCGATAAAATTTATAGGAATGGTCCCAGTCCCAGTCCTCTGAAGTAGGTATAATCTACGAAACTAAAAAAGAATTTTGAGAATCGGTTCACAAATGGGTCCCCCCAATCGGTGAACACACATAAAAAAAATTCTTACAGCCGAACATAGAGCCTCTTCCTTTTTTGAAGTTGGTTAAAAACTAACTACAATCCCTAGCCAAAGTAACTGCAAACTTTGGGATTTATAATATTAGTAAGATTATTATGTGTAAAAAACTAATTAACGTTATTTTATCTTATTTACAGAGTAATGGCAACAACTACATGGCGGGCGAGCCGCGACGCAAGCGTGAGCCGCCCGCGCGGCCCAACCACATCCTGCTCTACACCATCATCAACCCAGCCTATCCTATCACTGTGGTAAGTTTTATCACATAAACATAAACGCTTTCACACTCGCAGCCCCGCACTAAGTTCAAAAACTTGTATTTTCGGTGCTGTAATCATTTACTTATCAAACACACAATCATGCCCAGAACCAGAAGCACAAGTCTCACTTGGGAAGGAAAATTGTGCTCCTGCTGGGAATCGAACCCGATACCCGCTGCTTAGTTGGCGAACGCGCACCCAACTAAGCTTAGTTATAATCAGTTACTGGGTAGGTGGGTGGCTACCTGCCCACCTAGTTGCCGAGTCCTGTGCCTAGTTGCTGAGTACATGCTGAGTTGGTTACCTTATTCATGGCATCACGCAGCGTTATATTTTACTAGCCGTGCCCCAAGGCTTCGCCCGCTATTATCATGTTAAAAAGTAGCCTATGTGTTAATCCTAGGTATAAGCTATGTACATTCCAAATTTCATCCAAATCCGTTCAGCCGTTAAAGCGTGAAGAGGGAACAAACATACTTACACACAAACTTTCGGATTTATTATATTAGTAGGATTATTGTATTTTGTAAATAGTGTAACGTAACGTTGTCATAAAAAAATCTATTTTCATTCATTCTTTCTTTCTTTCTAAGCGAGTAAAGCTAAGAGATAATGGTAATTCCGCTACCGAATGAAGAACTACATTTTAGTCTTGTACTAGGAGTACTGTACCGACAGTGTCTTCAGTACAATACATTGTCTGGCTCTATAATATCATCAGACGAGATGGTACAAACTACTGACGTAATGTACAGTAATGTGATGTTCATGAACAGTGTAACAAATGTTCCTTTTAACGTTACGTGTTATTGGTAGATGTTTGTTGGGAAATTGGCTATTTCTTTTATTTCGTAGTTTACTTTGGATTTATTTTTTTTAACTGACTTCAAAAAAGATGAGGTTCTCAATTCGACTGTATGTTTTTTGTGTATCTCACAAATTATTTCTGGGTGAACCAATGTTGATTATTATTATTTTTGTTTGAAAGCTGGTTTCCCATGTGGTCCTATTTAAATTTGATCAAGATTGGAGCAGTCGTTTTTTAAGTTTTCCTGAATAATGCGTATTTAATTCATTTAATCTGATTCAGGGTTCCGAAAATAAAGCGGTGGAGTTGTTTTTTTATCTCATAGATATAGATAGATGTTTATATATGGAAGATATTCTGAGTTTCGTGCCAGTTCCTTTTTTTTGCCAAACTTATAACCTAACTTTGATGAGTGTCTTTGGTCTATGTGAATAATATAGAACCTTACGTCGGTGACCGAGACTTTGCAATTTGGACTTAATAAGCTATTACACATTTAGACTCGAAGAATCACGAGTTTTGGAAAAAAACACAAAATCGACAACGAACTTTTATCACTTCACTATCACAATTTAGATACATAGGGATGTATGAGTAAGCACACGTACAAAGCTACACACACATACACACAGTAGAAACAATGTTGTGTAGTACGTCGATGGTAGAAACACGTCGCATAAAGTTTCTCAAGTTAAATCTGTTCTCGCAATACGTACAGAAACTATTTGGATGTAATGAAGTGGAACGGCAACAGGTCCTCCGGCAGCTGTTTGGTAAACTGAAGGAGCTACAATTGGTATTGATATTGCTTGTACAAGTGTGTAATGTGTTTTGATTTAAAATAGCCAAACTAAAAAGGTTACAAAAATACAAATTGATGTTATTTGCGTGAGATTTTTTACCTAGATATTTTTTACCTTTGTATTTAAGAACGTTATCTAATATCTTTTAACGAGAAATTCTTGTATATATATATATGTGTAATCAGGATCTCGGAAACGGCTCCAACGATTTTCATGAAAGTTACAGATTAGGGGTTTTTCGGCCCAAGGAATCGATTTATCAACGTTCCAGGTCCGAGAAATGCTCGGTTCCCAAACTGCATTTGAAAAACCGGGTTTAAGAAACTATCAGCGCCATCTATTACGCCATGACCGATGTAAAAAACTGTTTCTACTCGACACTAGATGGAGCTTTCTGAGGCTACAAATTCAAACACATTCTACCAAAAACAAAAAACCGAGCAAAGCTCGGTCATCCGGTTATTAAATATTATAAGAAGAAGGCATCATTTGTCATATCATACAGATTCCGATGAATATTTCTATTCATCAGATTTTTTTATAATTGCCGAGTAAAACGGTTACAAAAACACGCGTTTTAGGAGAAATTCTGGTATCACCCCCTTAAGACTACGGTGTCAAGTATCAAGTGGCGTTGGCGTGGATGTTGCGAAAAGCTGTGTGGCGATACAGTTCTTTGCAGGACCGTGTAGTAAAAACAAGTATTAATTATAAATTGTATTGAATAACATCATCTTAATTATTACGCTTAATAGCATTCAGAAGAAAATCGTAAAACAAAATGAGCGAAGGGTTAGGACAAGAATCAGAGACTGAGAGATGTCTGGTATTTTACAAAAAAAAGCCTGCATATTTTTTATTTGTTTTTGGTTGGCATTTCCAATGTAAGAGGAAGTTTACTCGTATTGCATTCACCAAAGTCAAGCTGAAACTTGTAAAATCGAGAAAGTTCTTGCATGTGATAACTCGCAGGATTTCGATAAAACTTATATCCCCGGGTATTGTAGTTCAACTTTTATAGATATACGCAAATCGCTCTATCAATATAACAAACGCATTCACACTCACAGCCCCACACTAAGTTCAAAGACTTGTATCGTGGGTGCCGGAAACATTCACATCACACACACATTACACCCAGAACCAGAAGCACAAATATCCCTTGGGAAGGAGTTTGTGCTTCTGCCGGGAATCGAACCCAGGACCCACGGCGCAGAGGGCAGACACCTGTCCACTGCGCCAACTGGTCGTCAATATAACAAGTGAATAGATATGCATTAACTGTACTACTTAATGTATATTTGTAACTACCCGTAAGCTTAATTGTGTGCGCGTTCGCCTAAGTTCTAAGTTGGGGTATCGGGTTCAAATCTCGGCGGAAACACATGTTATCTCCCCAAGGAAATATTGTGTTTCGGGTCTGGTTGTGATTGTGTGTGCGATGTTAATATTTCCGGCACCCACAACACAAATCATCGAACTTAGTCTGGGGCTGTGAGTGTGAAAGCGTTTATGTTTATTTAAAATGTAATGTGATGTTTTAACAGTCGTGTTATATCTTCTAATATATAAAAATCTCGTATCACGATGTTTGTGTGAATGTTTTTTTGTTGTATATTTAGTAGGTATGAGAATAGGTCGTAAAATATTTTTCACCCTACTACCCCCCATTTATTAATCGTGGTTTTAGTATTTTTGTGTGAACATTATCTAAAAAGGCTAGGCGACCATAAATGTGAAAGAGTAATTTACACTTATTCTAAACGTGGCAATGCAACGCATGGAGGGTATTTCAATAAAAAGTTTGCTAAACGGGATGTAAACCTGATGCGATTTAAAAGTTTTCCGATCAGGATTAAATTATTACAAAGCGCACTTTTATATATAGGTATAATGTTGGCAACCGGGACATACTTTTCTTAATTCGCGATAAAAAATCTTTGACCACTATCTCGCATCATGGAAAGTAAAATTGTGGTCGACAATGGACCACGTATGCGTAGATTGGCCTAGAAGATTCAGGCAAGGAATTTATTCGTGACTTGAAGACTGCCGAATGAATATATTGTGTTACTTTTTACATTAAGATCTTATGTACATGTATTCTAGTAGATAAACGATTTGATTTGATTTGATTTGCCATATGCCCGTATCGGGAAACACAGATTCAGGCAAAGAATTCCATTAGTAAGCGGTGCGCATAATAAATGTGAAAGCAAATCGCTTTGTGCTTTTTGTGGAATATCAACTACATAACGATGATGCAATGCAGTTCGTTTGGTTGAGTATGGCGGAATCGGTTTGAGATAAATAACATATTCCAAAAATGTATTTGAAACAAATCATAATACAGAGTATCCAATAGCCGCACCACGAAAGATGGACTCAAATAAATAATATCTCAAAATCTTTCTGATTTTTTTTTAAATATCCTTGTATAAGTGTGAATGAGGAGCTGGATGAACAAACATGACTCTGCAGAAAAATAATTTCACTTTTATGTATTATTTTATTACTGGCTCCATCTAACCACCTTATCTAACCTTATACCCGTCAATGCGACACCTTAAAGTTTTGAAATAACGTCATAAAAGTACCCGTAACTACATGAGCAGCAGGCATGATACCTCTCTTGGATTTATGTCTCCAATATCATGAGTCAGGGCATTTGTAAGTCAGTGTTATAGAAAATATATGCAGATGAACTATCAGTATCGTTATTTTATCGCTTTTGGAGAGTATGCGCAGGAATTACACGAGTTAATTCCCCCATGCCCGTTTTACCATCTTATGACAAGACAAACTATTAAACGTCATCCATATATGGGTGACATACCTCCTATATCCGGTTTGCTCGAAGCGTTTAACTTCTACGTTCTACGTTTTCCAGATATCAGAGAGCATATTTTCAAATGTTCGATTTTTTGAAAATTTTCAAAAGTTAACAAATCAGAAAGCCGGGGATATTTTCAAAAGTTCGGTTTTGTTGAAAATTTATTTAAATCGATGCTCATTATAATCGAAAGTGACTGACGGTGCATACAAACCAGAGTAAATTCTTATGTATCATGATAATTCTGTCTATCTTTTTTACCGACTTCCCAAAAAAGGAGGAGGTACTCAAGTCGACTGCATTATTTTTTTTTTATTTGTGTTACCTTATAACTTCCATACACGTAAGCGGATTTTGAAAAATTTTTTTAGTTTGAAAGATGTAGCTTCCTAATTGGTCCCATTTAAATTTGATCAAGGTCTGATCAGTAGTTCTTGAAATATCGTCGATAATGTCTATTTTGTGACGAGTAATGCGTACTTTGTCGATGTTCTGGTTTACCCGACTTTAAAAGTTACCTCACAACTTCTTTCGTTGTGAGCCGATTTTGATGATTCTTTTTTTATTTGTAAGCTGGGGTATCAAGGTACCGATGATAAAGCGGTGAAGTCGGATTTTAAGCTTTGCTTGCGTTTAATTATTTATTAATGAACATAACACACCTCGCTAAGCACAATTTTTTTTCTATTCCGGTATATTTATCGAAGGCCGAGTGCACAGCACTGTGTGCTCATGTAAATGAACACGCAGTACAAAGCTGAATTTACCCCAATTGCTCTATAAAAAGTAGTATAGGTTAGTATATAGTAAAGGTTTAAGTTTAATTTGATGTATTTTTGTTTTTTATAGTAGCAATAAATATATTTTCTTTCTTTCGTTCCTTCTTTCAATGATGCCTCGCAATGAAAACTGGCATCAACTTTATTACCAAACTGCTAAAAAGTGCATCGGCAGCATCCATTCATTACCCCAACTAAAAAGGTCCGATACACTCTATATCCAAATAGCGGAATGATCGAGCACTTTTCCACGAGTTGCTGGGAGTTGTCCAAAGTTGTCCAAAGTTGTCCAAAGTTGCCGCGAGTTGCACGCTCGTCCCACACATGTGATAATTTGTCAAACTGCTAAAGTTGGGAAGCTGGAGTTAGGGAGTGCTCGCGCTGTATCTTAATGTAGTATGATCGATTGGGCGGCTACTTTCAGCAGTGGGATGTATTTAAAAAGGTAATTTAAGTAAGAAGCAGTAGTAAGCAAGCAATACTTAAAATTACTTTACTTTTTTTAATAATTAATTTCTTTTTCTGTTCACACATTAGTTTTTAAATAATTCATTTCTGTTTTGTTTTATGTCTTAATTAAGGTTTATTTTTATTTTTATTCATGATAGGCAAACTTTTGACCACTATCTCACCTGATGGTAAGCGACGATGTGGTCGACGATGGAGCAAGCTTGCCTAGAAGATACCTATTCACTCGTGACTTGAAGATTCCCATATTGTACTCATCAGGAAACACCGACTCGGGTAAGGAGTTCCATTCCTTTGCGGTTAAGGTGTTCAATAAAGAGTTTATTTATCTATCTATCTACTGTAAGTAAGCATTATATTATTGAAAGGCAATATATCCAGTGTAATTATAGGACTTAAAGAGATCTGTTATGGCGAGCGTCTTGCTCGTTTTCAACCGACCAAAAAACGTGCTTCTCAATCTGACTTTTTTTTTTAAATATATTTTATGCGATGTCTCGATTATGAATCGATTTTTATGATTTATTTTATTTGGTAGAGTGTACTTCAGAGGTGGTTCCATATAAATATTATCGAAATCGGTCAAGTCAAAACCGAAATATAAGCGATGAAGTAGGGTTTTTAGGCTTTGCTTGCGTGTCAATTATGACATTTCATTATCATAAAAAAGTTGAAATTGCTCTCTTAACTGTTCTTCTATAAGTCCGAAAGCGTTTATTTTTATGTTCAGGAAGCAGTTGTGTTATCCTTGTTGTACCCACTTAGTGTGAATGCTGAAGATGATCATAACATTACCGTCAATACACCTTCTAAAAAAATAAAAAAACAACTTCCGCGGTGGGCAAGTGTCTGCCCTCTGTGCCGTGGGTCCTGGGTTCGATTCCTGGCAGAAGCACAATTTTCCTTCCCAAGGGAGATTTGTGCTTCTTGTTCTGGGTGTGATTGTGTGTGTGTGTCTGTTTCCGGCATCCACGATACAAGTCTTTGAAGTGTGGGGCTGTGAGTGTGAATGCGTTTGTTTGTTTGTTTGTGTTTGAAATGTGAACTTATATTTTTGTTGTACACTTTTTCAGTAATAAGACTTATGCAAGAACTTTAACCTATTCTTTATAATATTGAAAATTGAAGTGAAAATGGTTGCTAACCAAGTTCAAATCGTTATAGTTCCTGAACGGTCATTCGATATGAAAAATGATAAGAGAAAACTGAAGATGATTTTCAAATACCTATTCAATGATACCCCAATTAACACAGTTCGTCGACTTACATTTTTCACAATATGGCGTCTGGCGGTCGCCATATTGAATTCTGAATAGTGTCTTGTTAGTGACACTTGCAAGATTAAGACAAGTTTTAGTTAAAAAAACTATATGAAACTAGGAGTTAAATGTAAGTACTTAGCAAATTAAATGCATAGTTCTTTGTGGTATATTTTATAGGTTTTTTTTTATCTGTTACTTACCTACTGATTTTTGTTTCTATAGCATTGGACATGCTTTGCAGAATTAAAGTAAATCATTTGTTAAAATATCGCTTGAAATATGGGATGCTTATTATTACTATATATAAGCCATATTGCCGCGGATTCAAACCCCTCCCGCTAAAAGCCATATTTTCCCTCTATGAATGTTTTTTTTTTATTCTAGATAGGCAAACGTTTGACCGCCATCTCACCTGATGGTAAGTGACGATGCGGTCGATGATGGAGCACGTTTACCTAGAAGATCCCTATTCACTCGTGACTTAAAGACTCCCATATTGTATTTATCAGGAAACACAGACTCAGGCAAGGAATTCCACTCCTTTGCAGTCCGCATAATGAATGTGGAGGCAAAACGCTTCGTCCGCATTTGTGGAATATGTATCTACCATATAGCGGTGTCGCTTAAGAGACTGTCTCGATGTCCGATAATAGAATGGGGATGGGGGAATTAGATTGTGTAATTCCGTTGCACACTCTCCGAAATGTATCCGATAAAATACTACATAGGTCGCATTTAGAATCAGATTTTTTTTTTTTTTTTTTTAAGCGGTATGCAGTGTCCTTAAACGCAGACGTCTCTTTTCTCAATCAAAACTCTTGCCTCGTATAAAACATCAATTTTCCCAACTTTTCCCATCAGATTCCATCATTTTGTTATCTTCATTACATCGCCCTTCCGTCTCACGTAATAAAGGAGTTTTTATTTCGCTTTTATAACCCTTAAGTTGTTTAGAAAAGAATGGCGACTTTATGGGAAAAGTTCTTAAAAGACACGTGGAAAGTGATTTCTGTTCGGATTATTTGTTTTTTTTGCTCTTGTAGGTCACGATAGCGTGTTGTAGCCTATTTTCTACCGACTTCACAAAAAAGGAGGAGGTACTCAAGTCGACTGTTTTTATTTGTGTATTACCTCAAAACTTAGTTTCACGTTAAACGATAATGAATTTTTTGTTGTGCGAAAGATGTTGCTTTCCATTTGGTCTCCTAGATTAAAAAAAGCCAAGAATGTGTCCATTAGCACTTTTCTTATTGTCTCAATTAAGGCGAAGACACTTGGTTGCTTCAACAAACATCTCCGGACGCATCAGCGCATTCATTTCTACCTACTAATATATTAATTATTTTGTGTCTACTACCATGGTTAATATGTGCTTCAAAAAGTCATTTTACTTAGTGTTATTATAAAAAGAATTGCTACAATATAAGTGCTGCAATGTTATCTCAAGTCCAAGAACGGCAATTTTCTTGATGCCAGTGTAATATGATGCCAGTGGGCCGTCTCTAGAAAATAATTATTTGAAGTGCCACTGTGAATTGTATTCTTCTATTTCAAGATGTTTGTTTTCATGTAGAAGTAACTTGAAGCTACGTTATTCTATTAAAAGGTTCTGTTGATTATAAATTCAAACATGGATGCAAACTGCACAAGCGCTTTCTAGCCACATAATAACACCTAGGTTAATAAAATTATGTATTTTTTTTTTTTTTTTTATTTTTTTTATTCGTGATAGGCAAACTTTTGACCACTTTCTCCTACCTGATGGTAAGCGACGATGTGGTCGACGATGGAGCAAGCTTGCCTAGAAGATACCTATTCACTCGTGACTTGAAGACTCCCATATTGTACTCATCAGGAAACACCGACTCGGGTAAGGAGTTCCATTCCTTTGCGGTTCGCACAATGAATGTGGAGGCAAAACGCTTAGTGCGCATTTGTGGAATGTCCACCATATAGCGGTGTCGCTTAGCAGTTTGTCTGCTTGTCCGATGATAGAACGGGGATGGGGGAACTAGATCGTACAGTTCCTTAGCACACTCTCCGAAATGTATCCGATAAAAAACCGAGAGACTGGCTACCATGCGGGTTAGAGATTAACAATGTTTTTAAAAAAAATTAATGAAAAAAAAATACGCCGCCGAGTTTCTTGCCAGGTTCTACTCGAGATGGCTGTAATTTTGCGAATCTGGAATAATTAACTTTCATGAGTGCCTCATTGGGGCCCATGTGAATAAACGATTTTGATTTTGAATACTCTTGTGTGAGAGTGTCACGTTCAACATCTCATATTGCCAATAACGAGTTGATGGCTAATGAATAGAGTCTCCTAAATCCTAATTGTTGTAATTTTGTGAATCTGGTAGTAGTCATTAACTTTCATGAGTGCCTCTTTGAGGCCCGTGTGAAGAAACGATTTTGAATTGAATTGACTGAGACAAATAATACTTAATGTTGACGGAGGTCAATAGTAAGGAGACTCTCCACAGGTGAGATAATGTAACCACCATCGACTTACAAACAAATTGACCGACTAACTCAAACTCCACGAAATAAATTAAATGATTAACCTATACAGTATAAACGTGGATCTGGATACCTATGTCTGTATCATTTTTTTATGCCCAATAGGCAAGCATTTGACCACAATCGCACCTGGTGAAAAGTGATGATGGGGCTGAAGATGTAGCATGCTTGCCTAGAAGGTACCTTTCACTCTTGACTTGAGGACTCCCAGATTATACCGTTCAGGGAACAAAGACGAGGGCAATGAGTTCCACTCCTTCGCAGTACGGATGATAAACGTAGAAGCGAAACGATCTGATTATAAACAAACTGAATCAACTAAATTTATGCCTTATCTTTATTACTACACAGCTAACACTTACTTGCAACAATGTATCGGCGTAAAGCAATATTAGACTTCGGATTTGTCGGCGACGACGGTCGATCTATTCCACCTTTAGAAGTTTTTAGCGAGACGGCATTGTCGCTTATGTTTCGTTTTATCGCCTATGTTCCGTATACTTTGTTTTACCCGGAGTTGTAAAAAATCGGATAGCTTTTTACCCGCCTAACTTAAAAAAGAGATAAACATAGATATCAGAGTCACTTCTCACAATCTCGGTTAAGTCATAAATCATAATTACTAGTTTTGTTTGTAGAATAAAACCATTTAAAATAAAAATTATTTATATTTATTTAAAATATTTTTTTATCTATTTTAGATCCGGTGTCAGAACTAAATGCTCGCTTGCTTGTCGTATAGAATGGGCAATCCTAGTGTCAGGATTTTTCAGGCCGCCTGAAGGCATCCGACATGGCTTAACGACTGTTGTCTTGCGACTAATAACCGGGACCGACAGCTTAGCGTGCGCTCCGAAGCACGGTGACATTTCATCTTGTCAATCAGTTATAATCGACTAGGCGGACCGCGCTACAAGTGTCACATAGAACTATATAAGAGTTTCAAAAGTCCCAGCTTTGAAAAATAATTCTATCGAGAAAACTTTCACCCATCGTATTCTCGTTTTTATTTAGATAATATCCTCAATTATATATTGTCTAAATATGAAAGCTTTATCTTTTGTCCTCTCTGAATATTATTAGCCTCTCATAAAATTTGCATAATTTATTTTTTAATTCTTGATGGACATTTAGCCACTATATCACCTGCTAGATAGTGTCGTATGTATCAAAACTACTTAAATGTATATATAAACAAAATGTAGTTCAAGCAAGTCTATTTTTTACTTTGTCAGCTCTCCTACTCGACGTTTCGGATAGCTTTTAAATTTACGACTTTCAAAATATAAACCGAAGACTTTAAAGTTGGCTATCGTAAGTTTTAAACCAAAACGTATAAAGCATACCGCAAAAGCAATAAAAGTTCAAGTGATAGTCGAGATATGTATCTTTGTATTCGGAGGTGGAAAAATTGTTGCGATCGGTTTTTGTGTCCAGTTTTCTTTTATCCAAGGTATGCAATCTTTTGACCACTTGATTGTAAGCGACGATGTGGTCGACGATGACACAAGCTTGCCTAGAAGATACCTATCACTCGCGAGCTGAAGACTTCTATATTTTACTTATCATGCAACACCGGCTCAGGCAAGGAGTTCTATTCCTTTGCGGTTCGCACGATTAATGTGGAAGCGAAATGCTTCGTCCGCATTTGTGGAATGTCTACCATATTTCGGTGTCGCTTTGCAGTTTGTCTGCTTGTCCGGTGATAGAATGGGGATAGAGGAACTAGAACGTGTTGTTCCTTGGCCAAGTAGAGTTTAATATTCAAGAGAGCCTCTTTAAGGCCTATATGAATTAACTAATTTGAATTTAAATTTGACACTCTCTGTCTTCTCTACCTACGTCATATAATTTCTGTGATTTGAATTTTTTGATGTGAATGTTTCCGTCACCCATAATACAAGTCATCTTAGCGTGGGGCTGTAAAAAAGGACATTGGGGCAAAAAAAAGAAAAGAAAAAAGGCATCTTTTCGGAATTCGATTTGAATTAGAAAAAATGAAACCAAACGAATATTTTTATTACTTCTGTCCTATTCTGTCTAACTCCTGTCTCCTGTTAATAAGTAATAATGTGCTTAAGGGTAGTGAAAGGCCTAGCGTCATTAAAGGCTAAAGGGTGGATAGCTGCCGGAACATATTTTTTAGTGATATAGCGACAGATTTTTGTTAATGATAGGTAGGGTATATTAAAGCTAAGTCAACTAAGAGCCTAATTTTAAATCCTAACTAAAATTTTAACGTAAACAAAGCTTAAAAAAACCGACTTCTCCGCTTCTATTTTTATTTTAGCTAGATCGATTTCGATAAAATTTATTTGGGACCACCTCTGAATTGCAATCAACCAAACAATAAAAAAAAAATTGAGAATCGGTCCACAAATGGGGGAGAAATCGGTGAACATACATAAAAAAAACATACAGTTGAACATAGTACCTCCTCCTTTTTTTAAGTCGGTGAAAAGGTTACGTTCATCTTAAATCTAGGTACTTGAAAAGCAGTGGAAAAGAAACGTCCCGCAGAAAGAAATCTTAGAATGTAATAAAAGTTGAAGCGACATTGTTCAGAAGTAAGCTTGCTTGTGGTGGAAATAAAGTCTTGAAGAATATTGGAAAGAGAGATTGCTATAAGATAGAGGTTAAGTAAGCGTTAGACCACTATTTAAGATGACTATCTGTGCTTAGTCATGTTAGATTGTGTTCAAACGCTAAATTCGCCCGTTGTCAAAACATATGGTTGTATCAGTGAGAGAGATAGGCGAGTAACGTATATTTTCAGCCCAAACTGAAAATTTAAAACAACCGTTAACCCCATTATTGTCAAAATTATAAGAATAAAATCTATAGTGGACTTGACGAGATGGAACATGCTTGCCTAGAAGATACCTATTCACTCTAGACTTGAATACATCCAGATTGTACCGTTCAGGAAACGAAAGACGCAGGCAATGAGTTCCACTCCTTCGCTGTGCGGATGATAAACGTAGAAGCGAAACGCTTCGAGCGCACTGGAGGTATGTCGAACATAAATCAAAGTCGTTTATTCACACGGGCTCCAAAGAGGCACTCATGAAAGTTAATGACTCTAATGCCAGATTCGAAAAATTACAGCTATCTCGAGAAGAACCTGGCAAGAAACTCGGCGGCGCATATTTTTTCGTTCATATTTTTATTAAATCTTTCCTTGACACTAATACATAATTATATTAACCTAGATTTATCTATAGTACCTGGATGAGCGAGCTTCGCTCGGTTTTTGTTTTTGGTAGAATGTGTTTGAATTTGTAGCCTCAGAAAGCTCCGTCTAGTGTCGAGTAGAAACAGTTTTTTACATCGGTCATGGCGTAATAGATGGCGCTGATAGTTTCTTAAACCCGGTTTTTCAAATGCAGTTTGGGAACCGAGCATTTCTCGGACCTGGAACGTTGATAAATCGATTCCTTGGGCCGAAAAACCCCTAATCTGTAACCTTTATGAAAATCGTTGGAGCCGTTTCCGAGATCCAGATTACACATATATATAGTTAAGTTAAGTTTGTCGGAATAAATGATTATTCTATTCTATTCTATTCTATTCTATATATACAAAAATTGTTCGTTTAAAGATATTAGATTATGTAGTCACTAGAAAGTGTAATTGAAATGAAATGGAAAAAAATGTATGACGTTGTACACAATACTTTTATCACTATATATTATAAAATATGTAGCCTAGCCTTTACGGGGTCAAATCTGACGCCCCTTGTCGTCATTCTCCTTGTCAACTGCTTATAAATCAGAATAAATAACGAAACGGGGGGAACATGCGAATTTCATATTCCACAAATGGCATTCTTGGCCCATATTCTTGAACAATTGCCTGCGAGTTATGTTTTATTGGGATAAAGAGGCTCTGCTCGTGACACTGTTATTTGGGATGTATGGAGGCCTTTTTTGAGGGTTAGTAATTGGCTTAGACTGATATAGTTTTTTTGCGATTTGATATATTTATTCTTTTGCACAATTTAGCTGTACACGGAGGACTTCATTGCTAATACAGCATTTTGTGCCAGTCATCTGAAAAGTGCAGGAAAAATCGCGGTAGTACAGTAAAAGGACTATTATTACTATATGTCTATTTATGCCTTAAATATGCATAGCATATACATAGCAAAGCATACAACAATATACCAAATAATATTTTTTCATACATAAATATAATATAAGATATAATGTACATGATATAAAAAATATATTATATTATAATGAAACCGATGAACTTTGGACTAAATCAATAACAATGTGGGTTCAAGGAGACGGCGTGATGACCTTGAGTCTGACCTCGAATATTGGTCATCTTTAGCACAGGATCGAGATAAATGGCGAAAGGGTAGGGAGGCCTTAGCCCTGCAGTGGGACACTGAAGGCTTACCATAATAATAATATTTATATAATAATAATGATATAATACGTAACTTTCATCTTCAAATGTGTAGCCGTTTTTGAGATAGATCCCGGAACAGAATAAATCTTAAAACAGTAACTTTCATGGCCTAACAAATTGTTATATACAAAAATTAGATTTTTTTTTAAACGGGTTCGTACTATACTTGCGGAGTTCTTTTCAACGATACCCCACACGGGCAGAAAAAAAATATTTTGCTCCTCACTTACGCGTATGGGTGCCCCCTTAATTTTATCATTTATGTCTATTATATTATGTCTGTGTCATATATGTATTTTTAATTGCCATGTTTTGCTTTGGGCATAGTATCACATATTATGTGACAAATTGAACTTATTCTCTTGTATGGTTTAGGCGCAAAATGCCTTTGACAGACGGACGGACGGACAAAGTGATGAACTCTATAAGTTAACTTAAAAATCGATCAATTATTGATATTTATTTTGAATACACAGTATTCTTGTTAAATCAATAGAAATAGGTATATTAAATAGATAACTGTCAACAGAACGTCCTGCTGCCTCGCCGCAAAACTTTATTGTTACGTTCAAAATGTCCAGTTTTATTGATATTGGGTTGTAAATGTTCGACATGTGATTTTGCTTTGAATTGTTATATTGTTGTTGCACTTTCCAATTCAATAAATGTTAAAGCTAGAACATTGGATATATGTAATCACTTTGCAATTCCATGTAAATAAATTATTTAAACGCAAGCAAAGCTTAAAAAAGCTGACTTTATCCGTCCATCCGTTCGTCCGTCCGCTTTTCAGAGGCATCTAGCGTCTAAACATTGTAAGCAAATGACTACAATTTCTCACTGAATATGTAATACTATGGCCCAAAGCCAGAAATGACGTTTAAAATGATATAAATGAACATATTAAGGGGGCTTCCCATACATGTAAGTGGGGAGCAAAATATTTTTTATTGCCACCAAAGTCACTATTTTTTTACTATTTTGTCTCTTAGTCTATCTCAAAAACGGCTTCATACTGAGCGCTGAAACTTACGAATAATATTCGTTGTATCCTGTACTTGAACAACAAATACAGACATAAATCAATTATTATAAAGAAAAAAAGTATCATGCAAGTAACCTCAAAAGTTTTTCTCTATGAGGCAAAATGTAGGCGCGAGATCTCAGTTCGGCGCGAACGACTAGTATAGTACTATATATTAAAAAGTATCTAAGTATGTTTGTTTTGTAAGATATAACTATAAAGATCAGATTTAAAAACTGCTTGCTCCGCCCGTTATTGCAGTACGGGAATAATAATCAAGATGACGTCATTGTTTATGGTCCATTGTCAGCGACGCTATTGTCGCTCCGAGATTAATCCGAGTACCTAGTATGTACAGATAGTAGGATCATAGCTGGAACTAGTTCCAGCACGACGCGTGATGCTCAAATTTGGCTCAACGTACTCCTTGTGTATTAAAACAAACAAATTCACAGTCACAGCCCCACACTTACTATTATATTAAGTTCTTTTGAATTATTGGTCACTTGTTATATATTTATACTTACATTACACGTATTTTTTTTAATCCTGATATGCAAGTATTTGGCTACAATCTCACCTGACGGAAAGTGATGACGCGGCCAAAGATGTAGCATGCTTGCCTAGATGGTATTGCCATGGTACCTATTCACTCTCGACTTGAAGAATCCCTGATTGTACCGTTCGGGGAACAAAGACGAGGGCAATGAGTTCCACTCCTTCGCAGTACGGATGATGAACGTAGAAGCAGGTATGTCAACCATATATCGATGACGCTTGACGTTTGTCTTGTTGTTAGATGGTAAAATGGACAAGACGATTCTATCGTCGTCGTTATTTGGTTGGTTTGCTTCTACGTTCATCATCCGTACAGCGAAGGAGTGGAACTCATTGCCTGCGTCATTGTTCCCCGAGGGGTACATAATTTGGGAGTCTTCAAATCAAGAATGAATAGGTATCTTCTACGCAAGCATGTCACATCTTCGACAGCATCATCACTTTCCATCAGGTGAGATAGTGGTCAAATGCTTGCCAATTTATGTGTGTTCAAAAATAAAGTGAATAGGTAAATACCTATTCACTGCTTAGTAAATACTAAGCAAGTGTGCTCCACCTTAGACTACATCGTCACTTTCCATCAGGTGTGATTGTGGTCAAACGTTTGCTTAGTCTGTAATAAAAAAAAAAAATCAAAAGAAAAATCAGACAGTGGTGTACTAGTAGTGTACTATTAATCTCAGTGTTCTGTAATACGTACTCTGAAGACACAGGCCCCGGACTAGTTTGGCACTCATTGAAAAGTATGATTTGTAAATAAATATTGTATCTGTTAACATGTGTATGAACCACGTATTGTAAACTGTTTAAGAACAATAAACATTTATTATTGTTATACATTTCTCACCCGAGCGACGGGCTTTGACACAACACAGTTTAAAACTAGCTGAGTTGGCAAAAGCCTTACACTAGATAAAGCAAGAGGAATACATCTTTTATGGCAAATGGGGTAAGATTTTACAATACAATTCCTAAAATTGTAACTGAATTACCACTGGGAAAGTTCAAATCAGTAATAAAACGGGCATTAATTAAGAAAGCTTCTTATAAAATATTTGACCACTTTAATGACAAGGATGCATGGAGGCAAACTGCAGACGCACTTTCTAGCGACTACATAATATAGATATACCTAAGTTATTTAACTTAAGTAATTAATCTAATAGTGATAAAAAAAAATGAAAATATGCGCCGCCCCGTTTCTTGCCAGGTTCTTCTCGAGGTGGCTGTAATTTTGCATATCTGTCTGTAGAGTCATTAAATTTCATGAGTTCCTCTTTGGGGCCCGTGTGAATAAACGATTTTGATTTTGACTATACCTTGGATCCATCTATTTCCAAAGCTTCCTGTAATGTTTGACTACGTACCTACTTATAGCGGTTAATCATATGCTCTATACTTAATTTTTTTTTTTTTCAGATTAACTTTTTCTTGTAGGTATATATGTTTTAAAATAAGTCTTCTCAATTGTGTCAATAAAGATATATTATTTTTACAAAACAATAATTTGGCTCGTAGTTCGGATATACTTGATTTGCCTTTTTATAATTGACCATACAAAAGAAAACCCCGAAAATACGGTCAAATTCAGTTAAGCCCTAAATTCCCAAAAATCACCAAGAAATCCGATTACCTGTCCCGTTCATCCTCTGGAGCTTCCAACAATTTACTAAAATTAACAAACCCCTGCCCGAAGCACTTTATCAATAGCGGCAACCCTAAGTGTCCAAAGCCTGTTTACAGAGTAAACATAACTCGGGGATGAAATAAAAATATTTCTTCCAGTTTCACGATGGTGTAAGGTATAGGCGGAAGCGGGAATTCTAGAACGAAAAAAGTAGGAACTATGACAAACTTAAATAAAAAATGGTTGTCTGTAAAGTCGGTTTACGGACGATAATTTTACGTGATAACGTCATAAGACGAACGCTTAGGCCGATCGTGCCTCTCTATCGCTTGTTCCGCGCTCTCGCTTGCACGCTCAGGCTTAGGCGAAACGTGACACTTTTCGTGCGTGCAGCCGGTGTTCATCGATTTATAAGACGCTATCACGTCAAAATACCACGCTCTATCTGGATAACGGCTACACCGATTTTCACCAAACACAGCCAAAAATACTCTTGATTAAGTAACCTTTTGAAAAAAAAATCTAGATCAAAATCGGCTCAGCCGTTTGGGAGCTATGGCTCCACTTTGTGAAGGAGTCTACAGTATAGACTATTTGTTATTTTACTTATTATTGTATAATTATATGCTAGTTGTTCACCGCCTGGTTAATTTCTTTAAAACAAACGTTGTCCAGACAATTACGAACACAACAAAATTCATCAGCTAGTTATTCTCTTTATTCTTTCATATAGGCATTAATTGATTTTATTTATATATAAGCGGTTCCCTTAAGCTCCGCCTGCATAAATTAAATAAAAATTTAATTGATTGGATCGAATTGTGAATCTAAACCATTTTTGAATACACATGAACCTACACTAAAAAAGTTCATCAAAATTAGTCCAGTTTAGGTGGAGTTCAGTCACATACACACGTTCAGAATTATATATATATATAAATAGTAATTTAAGAATGTCATAATATTGTGTATACTCACAGAAATTCTTAGAACAATTGTCCCTGCTTTCTCTTATGGATTGTACCACACAAAACGCCACGTTAAGAAGTCTGAAGTTTTACACCGATGTACATAACTGGCAGATTTCTTTCCTATCTATCTGTTTTATGTGGATTCGCTTTTAGTAAGCGATCGGTAAATTTCATGAATGTATATTTACCGATCAGAAAAAAGGAGGAGGTACTCAAGTCGACTTTATTTTTTTTTTGCTAGTTTACTTACTGATGGTAAATCGATCAAGAGTTCTCATGACGTCACTCTCTGTGAAAAATTTACTGCATTAAGCATTGATAAGTCATCATAAGTTACATGTAAGATGCTAGTAATTATTCATCATCATAACTTACCATTATGGAATTGCATTGATTGTTAATTTATTTTATAAATATCGAATAAATAATAATAACAATAATCTTCTAGGCAAGCTTGATCCATCGTCGAACACATCGTCGCTTACCATCAGGTGAAATTGTAGTCATAACTTTGCTAATTTTGATTAAAAAAAACTTTTCTATGCAGAGAAGAAAAGGGGTATAATATAGAACGGGCAGAAAGCCTAGTAGTATTTCTGCATTACCTTTGTTAAATTTATAATTAAGTTATTTTTAGAGTAGTCGTTACTTTTTTTATTTTGTGCTCGATAGGTATTCATTTACCACTCTCCAACTGATGGAAATTGAAGATAAGGCCGAACATGTAGCATACTTTAACCGAGTTATTTGGCCGAGTATGAGTACTAAAAAAAACACCGATTTTACCGAGTAGTAGAAGAGTACTCGGCGCATTTCTAGCGATAACCATTGACAACCCAACAAAGTACCTACGTTACACAATGTTTGTAGTATTTTGATTAAACTTTCACGTATCAAAATAACTCTAAACTACATCAATATAGGGTTATCTTTCCCACTTCATACAAAGTGTTTCAGGATGGCGGAGCAACGTCAAAACGCTCCCGACGCCGTCAAAGTGGCTGCTTATCCGAAGCACCGTACATCCGTTTCCTTCGAAACTTATCTAGCTATTTAGGCTGGTGTTAGACGGATAGTAGACGATCGGTCTATCGCGCGGTATTGTTCTACTTAAGCTTGGATTTAACTGAGACGGTATCGTGTAACTTTTTAATCGAAGGAGTGGAACTCATTGCCTGCGTCTTTGTTCCGCGAACGGTATAATCTGGGAGTCTTTAAGTCTCGAGTGAATAGGTATATTCTAGGCAAGCTTGTCCTATGTTTGGCCGCATCATCACTTTCCATCAGACGAGATAGTGGTCAAATGCTTGCTTATTCAGTATAAAAAAACTGACTTTAATAAAAAGAGGAGATTTTCAATTCGACTATATTTTATTTATGTGTTGCCTTGGAACTTTTTTTGTAGGTGAACCTATTTTGATGTTTTTTTTTATTTGATAGCTGGTGGTCCATGTGGTCCTATTTAAATTTGTTTAAGATCTGCTCTGTAGTTATGAGTTAATCGTCAACAATGCTCATTTAATTCATTTACGGATCAACTGTTCCGAAGATAAAGCGGTTAAGTCGAGTTTTTAAGCTTTGCTTGCGTTCTAGCTTATTTACAAGTAAAAAAAAAAAAAAAAAAAAGGAAGAGAAGGTTAAGTTTGAGAATGCTTAGCTAAGAAAAAGCTCAACGCAATTAATAGAATAATTTGAAAACTTAAAAAGAGGGTCCTTTTTGTTTCTTTTTAACAATCTTTCGCTCGCGATTACACGCACGTCTCTTACACCCGCCTTTACCCCTGAGTAGCTTGAGATCAGCATGGTTATATTTATAGGGGTAATGTCTAGGTTAAATCGCTCCGAATCGATCTTAATGCGATGTTGATGCGGTAATTCCGCGGTCTTATCGCTTTGCGAACATTTCGAACTGTTTAGTGTTGATACATTATTATGTGATGGGGATATTTTTGATATTATGGTAAAGATTTGAGGTTATGGGGTAGTAGGTAGGTGGGTATGGGGATATAAGTAAAATTTACCTTTTTTTATTGTGTGGGTGGATGCCTACCACTTCCTACCCAGATGTGAAGGGAAGAGGTAGGCATTTTACCCCGGATGCAAACCGGGCCACTGCCCCCATGGAGAGGTGACCACCCTCCAATCGTCTGGGTCGTGCAATGATGGAGAGGTCCCCTGACTCTCCACCAGTGACCCCAATACAAAATAAAATTTACCTTCCATAAGTTACATTTATGTCAATACTTGCTGTTGGAAATGATTCCTACCGAAGTGCATTCTTGTAAGGGAGGACTTCTCACCTGATGGTAATTGATGATTTGGTTGACGATGGAGCACGCTTGCCTAGAAGATACCAATTAACTCGTGACTTGAAGTCTTCCATATTGTACCTATTAAGAAATACCGACTCATCCTATTTTAAGGTTAAATTTTGAGATAGCATTCGTACACACGTACTTACTCGTAAACTTTTGCATTTATAATATAAATGTGATGTGTTATTTGTAAAATATTTAGTTACACTAACTCTATCAAACTGATTTTCGCCTAAAAGTATTTTGTTTTTAAATGTCTTTACACTAATAAATTATTATTTACGAATTATGAAATTTAGCATTTAACTGCCTTAGAATCTATTTCTATAAATAAAATGAACAAAAAAGGAAAATTCGAGAAAGAATTCAACTTCTTGGTGAAGTTGAGAGTTGAAAGGAGATTTATGGGGGCCGACACGACCTGGGTATATACGATTTTCTGAAAACTAATATATTTGAAGAAAAATCGAATTTCTATCAATTAGCTGTGCATTGCCTTCCCCAAACTGGTCACTGGCCATCCCCACTAGTATCCCTACTGGTGGCGATTTCAGAAATATTTATATAAACATAAACGCTTTCACACTCAAAATCCCATACTATGTTCGATTACTTGTGTTGTGGGTGCCGGAAACATTCACATCGCACACACAATCACAACCAGAAACATACATTTTCCTTGGGGAGAAAACTTGTGTTTCAGTCGAGAATCGAACCCGATACTTAGAAGGCGACCGCCACCCAACTATGCCAACGAGCAGTTCAATAAATATAATATAATATTTATGTTAATGTAATATAATATTTTTATATAAACATAATATAATTTATAATTAATTGTGACTGTTTCTATGACTGAACGCCTTTGTCTTTGTCTATAAAAATGGTTTATTAGTTATAATATTTGAAGAGCTACTTACTCAACTTACACAAGCTCTATTGTAATAAATAATTAAAACGCAGGCAACGCATAAAAAAACGCTTTAGCTTCGGAACCCTCGATCAGATTAAATTAATGAAATACGCATTATTGAGGATAACTCAAAAACTACTAGTCAAATCTTGATAACATTTAAATGGGATATGGGAAGCATCAGCTTTCAAATAAAAAGAGAATTACTAAAAAATAACATATACTTTGAACTTCGTGTTTTATTCTAGTGCATCCGGTTGGTGAAATATCAATCGTTACAAATTCCTAGTTTCACCAATTGGACACACTTGTATCGGGACCCGCGTTCCGTTGACACTTACTATCAACGTCGTATCGCGTCATTTAAAGTTCCTTTTTAGAAGCAGGTCGCCTTCTTTATGCGAAGTTTTCAAAAAGAGTTGTATAACTACGTATAGGCATTGGTTCTTTGATCAAGTCGAAATTAAGAGCCAAATGGAATATCAATGGAGAACCGCCCGTTTGATGTTACCGCCCACACCTTTTTGTACCTAATTAAAGGTAAGGCTTGATTTTTTTATTTGATCTCAATATTCCTTGCTTATTTGTACTTTTAAGCTTTAGGAGTGTTCCTGCTATTATTAGATGTTTGGGATATACATTTCGAAGGGAATAAGAATTAATAAAAATGTTAGAAACTGAAATCAATCTTAGTTACGTCTGAATAGGTCTGAAATTAATGTGTTTTTAATTGATCAACCAATACTTGGATTTCGGGTCCGTGCCACGGATTTTTTCATGGAATTTCGACAAAACGAATTGTGAATTGTGTTAGTATATTTTATTTTCTGACAATGCCCCTATACTGCTGCTACGATATATTGTTTAGATTATTATGTTATTATTACCCTTTTCTTGACAACGCTTCTATACAGCCGCTTCTTCAAATGATTTTAAATTTTATGTTAATTGTGCAGAGATTTTAAGACATGACCAAGTGTTCCATAATTGTTCCTACGGTAAAAAATAAATGAATAAAAAAATAAATGAACGACAATTCCGCCACGGTGAAAACTTCGTAAGGTAAAAATAGTGCGACCGTCGTTAGTCGAATCTGCGTACGCTGATAAATTGTTGCAAGATTTTTTTTATTTATGAAACAAATTATTTATTTACTATAAAAAATCCACACCCCTTATATTAAACATTATGTTCTTAACTAACTTATTACGGCCAATAATGGATTTACATTTTCAACCGACTTCAAATTTTGAGGTTTTCTATTCGACTGTGTTTTTTTTTATGTGTGTATGTTACGCGATATCTCCGCCAATTGTGAATCGATTTTGATGATTCTTTTTTTATTTGGTAGAGTATACTTCAGAAGTGGTCGTTTATAAATTTTATCAAAATCGGTCCAGCCAAAACCGAAATATAAGCGATTAATTCAGTTTTTTTGAGCTTTGCTTGCGTTTCAATTATTACAATAGATTTTTAAACAGACAGTAACATTTAGAATTTTGAAAAGAGGCCTAAATAAAAATAAAACTTAGTGTAAAGAGTAAAATTACTTTATAATTGCACATTGATAGGATATGTGATCGTCTCAGGATATCATTGCAAAGAATCATAATTTTTAAGGAGCCACCTAGCTACTCGAAGCGCGGTCCGCCTGGTCGATCGTAACTGATTGACAAGGTTACGCAATTTCAGTCAGACCAATGCTTGGATCGGGTGATCGTTTAGTCGGATTTTCAATTTAGTGTCACCGTGCTTCGGAAAGCACGTTAAGCTATAGGTCCCGGTAGTTAGTCGTAAGGCAACAGTCGCTAAGCCATGTCGAATGATATCAGGCAGCCTGTAAAAATCCTGACACTAGGACTGCTCGCTAATCTACGCGAAAAGCATGTAAATAGCTAGCCCTTATTTACCTGCGATATAGAGACCACGTATCATTTATAGGTATCCTATCCTATAGAAACTAAGTCCTTCATCTCCGCAGCTGAACAGGCGTACGTTATCAGACGATGATTACCTAGGTGACGTCCGACAATGGGCATTGTGTCTACACCTAGCCTCTGTCGACACCTAGACATCTGCTATTCGGGTTCAATTTCGCTGTATATAGTATGCAGTGTGTCCTTGTCTGTCCGTTTTAAGCCTCGAAGCAATGAGAGATGTGTTATAAGATTAACAGGTGTATTGGCCTTTGACATCGAAATTCCGAAACGGCTAGATCGATTTTGTTTGAAACGTGATTTTGATCGAGAGGGACTTTAAACGAGAACATCGTCAAAGTAGTCCACAAAATAGGCATTATTGACGATATTTCAAGAACTACTTACTGATCAAATTTAAATGGGATCAATCAGAAAGCAACATCTTTCAAACTAAAAAATAAATTTCGATATCGGCTCACTTGGAGACAACAGTCGACTTGGGTTCCTCCTCCTTTTTTGGGAGGTCGGTAAAAAAACATACAATCGAATTGAGAACATCCTTTTTTGAAGTCGGTTAAAAATAAATAGTAACGAATTGAGGACTTCCTCCTATTTTCCAAATCGGTCAATAATAGACAACGCAATTTTTTTAATACATCGGAATTTTTTAATTATGGTTATCTGGAAAAATATAAAGCTATTTGAAGTCTTCTTGCCTATAAATAATAAAATAAAATGATTGATAGGCAAGCATTCGACCACTATCTCACGTGATGAGACGCGATGTTGCAGCCGAAGATGTAGCATACCCGCCTAGAAGATACCCTCTTGACTTAGACTCTCGGATTATACCGTTCAGGAAATATAGACGCGGGCAATGAGTTCCACTCCCTCGCATTACGGATGATAAACGTATAAGCAAAACGCTTCGATCTTAAATTTAGTATTTTAATTTAGTATTTATCTGAAATTACATCTAAAAATTCAATTTTACTTTATTTGTTGCCGTTTATCTATACTCATGAACTTTCTGAAAAGCTTGACAAGTTTTGCCCCCTTGGAACAAGTTTTGAATAAATTCTGAATATAATATTTCCCTCTTTACTTTGCAAACCGAAACAGATTACTATCGACTAACAATTAAAATGAACATAAAAAAACCGCTTTCACACTCACAGCCCTACACTATATTCGATGACTGGTGTTGTGGATGCCGGCAACATTTACTTCACATGGACAATCACACCAAATTTTAAATTGGGGATACATAGAGATATAGGTATATCAACCCGTAGCAGTTATGCTACGTCGTAGTCCGTTCTCTACGACGACGCGACGTAGCGTAAGCATCAGCGTAACCCGCAAAAGGCTACGTGTCCCGGATCGTCCGATGAAGTGACCCGGTCACATTTGTATACAATTTAACAGGGCCTGTCCCGTTTCGATACAAACTAGTGGGCTACTGAGGAATATGCTGGATTGAGTTGCGTGCGTTAGTGATTTCTATTTTTTAAATACCTACTTTAATATTTTAATGCGTAACAAGGGATGGATTGGTATAGTTGTATTTGCATGCGGTGCAGGCTGATATGAAGCATTCCATCGATAATTAATATCTATTACTTGTCGATAAGTAGTAAGTATGACTTGTGTTTACGAAAATTTAAGGATTTTCGGAACGAAGTATTTTTTTCAAATCTGTGGTAGGCAAACGTTTAACAATGTGTATGTTTGAGAGGTGTAACAACTGAACAGGTATAAATTAAATTTACTAAAATAACGCAATTATTTATGGCATAATTTGTGGGCAGTAGATATGCCTTTATTTATGCACGACTGGGAATTTCTAGTTTCCACACTATACTCTGTTGTGGGTAACTAATTAATCTTTTTCTGGTTGTTTACATTTCCAACGTCAAAAATTGTCATATGATGCAACATAAAACATTAAAAAACGGTAATAAAGTAGATTTGACACATAGTAAAACAGAAATTTACGATATTATTGTTGTCTGAAATGATCCGTGTAAAGCCGCTTCAATAAATTATAGTAGCTTATGAATGTGGGCCGTTTTTCATATTTTGATATGCCCGTAGTTTGTAACGAGGTTGCTTATTACGCTGTAGTTGCCCGGTGGTTACGTTTAGTTAGTTAGATCCAGGCACAAAATTTCACTTAACTAAATCAGATTTACCTTAAATCTGATTTTGGTTCCGAGTGTTCCCGGGACCAGCAATACTAGTCTTAGAATTTAGTGTGGGATTGTGAGAGTGAATAATATGTATTTTATAGTACATGAAAATCCGTCTTGCACGGAAAAATGCGTGAACAAATAAATCTGTTAACTGGGCAACTTAGTAATTTTGGACTTTTCTACCGACTTCACAATAAAGGAGGAGGTACCTACTCAAGTCAACTGTATTTATTTTTTTAATGTTTATTACCTCATAGCTTCTTCCCACGTGGACTGATTTTGAAAGTACTTTTGTTTTGTTCGAAAGATGCTGCTTTTCAATCGGTTATTTAAATTTGATCAAGATCTGATCAGTAGTTCTTGAAATATCGTCAATAATGCGTGTTTAGTACATCTAATCTGATCAAAGTTCCGAAGATAAAGCGGCGATGTCGGTTTTCTTTAAGCTTTGCTTGCGTTTAATTATTTGTAACATTTCCAATAGCTAGCAACGTAGGTAACTTTTTAAACTGCAAGAGTTATTCCATATTATTGTACATTTAGTGTCTAAACATCGTAACAAGCTCGGTAAATGCCTCAAATTGTATTGTTATATCAAGCATTCCTGTTACGAATATCATCGTAGCGTCCCGTTTATGCGTTTTGACGTCGGCCTGTCCCACTTAGATATACCGTCCCACTTAGATATACTATGCCATTTCCTGGACGTTTAGGGTTAATAACAATTTGCGTAGAACGGTGTTATTGTCGTAATTTCGAGTAGCTTAGCGACTGAATGCAATATGGATTGTTATAATCGGATTTGAATGCGGTGCAGGCTGATATGAAGCATTCCTTCTATAAGTAATATATATTACTTGTCGATAAGTAATAAGTATTACTTGTGTTTACGAAAATCCTTAAAAATCGAAGTATTTTTTCTTTTGTTATTTTTATCTGTGGTAGGCAAACGTTTGACCATTATCTCGCCTGATGTTAAGTGACGATGCGGTTGACGATGAAGTACGCTTGTATAGAAAATACCTATTCACTCTCGACTTGAAGACTCCAAGATTGTACTTATCTGGGATCACAGACTGGCACGGAGTTCCACTCCTTGGCAATGCGCATAATGAACGATAGTTTATACGTAAGATACACGCAAGCTTGCTAAACTGCCATTTTTAAACCTTGACGAAAAAGAGAGGTTTTATAATTCTGAAGTGTTTACCTGTCAGTTGCATCGTAGCTCCCAAACGGCTGGGCCGATCTTGATTTCTTTTTTTTGCAAGGTGAAAATCAGTGCTGCAATTTTACAGAGCGTCGAAGCTAAGAAAAAAAACTTAAACGTTTAATTACTGCAAAGCCGCACACTAGGTAATATAAAAAAAAACCGAAAGTTTTATGTGCATGAATGTAAATGTGTGAGTGTGTAAGTATGTTTGTTTTCTATTCTCGCTGTACAACGCCTTTGGATGGAGTTTGGAATGTACATAGCTCTTATATTGTACCGAGGATTAATACAGGCTTATTTATGACCTAAAGGAAATCATTTGGCCACAATATCACTAGATGGAAAGTGATGATTGCTACTTTTTAACTTGTGAAACGTCTTCAAAGGCGCGGTGCACGGCTGGTATAAAACATCGTATCTAGCACAAACTTGGTAAATGCCTCAAATGGTATTGTTATACCAAACATTCTGTTACAAATATCATCGTAGCGTCCCGTTTATGCGTTTTGACATCGACCTGTCCCACTTAGTTATACCTTTCTAATCTACCTTAGAAAAGAGTCTACTCCGTTAGAAAATGGGGTAATCCTTTGATACCTAATATCTTATGATGATATAGTAATATATGTGCACTGAATGTATAGGATGTAAGCATCAAAGGGGAGCTCGGGCGGACTAAGTAAATTAGATAAGAGAGAGACGGATTGGCCACTAGGGTTGTCAATTGAAGACATTCCTCTATGTTTTGACGTAGGAGATAATTACAAGTTTTTATTTAGTTACCTGTCCCGATGTTTGTCATCAAATCTTGCAAATCAAATTTGATCCACTTCCCGGTTACCGATTGAAATTTTGCATACATGTGTAAATCGCGTGACAATGCAATTTTATGATGATATGGTGCTGATCTGATGAAGGAGCTGGAAGGTGGCCAAAGGACCTTAGCAATAAAACGACACAGCCCTATCGAGTTTGGGCTCATTTGAATCGTCTTGACGAGTAGTTTGTCTTTTAATAGTAACCAGTGTCTGATGATGGAGCTGGAAGGTGGTCATAGGAACTCTGTAATGAAACGACGCAACCCCATCGAGTTTCAGCTCGTTTGATTCGTCTTGACAAGTTCTATGGTTATATATATATATATTTTTATACTAGATAGGCAAGCATTTGACCGCTATCTCACCTGATGGAAAGTGACGATGCGGCCAAAGATGGAACATGCTTGCCTAGAAGGTACCTATTCACTCTAGACTTGAAGACACCCAGATTATACCGTTCAGGGAACAAAGACGCAGGCAATGAGTTCCACTCCTTCGCTGTACGGATGATGAACGTAGAAGCAAAACGCTTCGAGTGAACTGGAGGTATGTCAACCATAAATGGATGACGTTTGACAGTTTGTTTTATTAACCCTCTTTATTTAGAACTTAGTAAAGCTTGATTTAAAAAACTTTTTTAAGTATGACTTTTTTCAATGTTTAGGTTCTTAAGCTACTATGGTCACTCTCACGAGCTCGAATTTACCTAGTCCTATACATCCAGTGCGCATATATTATTACAAACATCGGGACAGGTGAAACTAAATAAAAGCTTGTAAAATATTCGTGTGAGGCCGATACGTGGCGGCGTATAATTAGACTGTCAAAAGATTAGTCTGATGTGCCACCCCTAATGCAAAGACGTTCGCCTCGGCTTAACACAGACGTGGTAAAGTTTCGGGTTACTATCAGGAGCCCTAGTTAATATCGGCCAAGTTTTGGACAACTTATGCTGAACTCACACATTCTGTGGACAAGTTTCTCGTATGAGGAACGATCTAGCCTTGATTTCTGATACATAAATAAACTACTAAGCGGCACCGGTATAAGGTAGATATGAACCCCAAAATCTAAATCGTTTGTTCACATGGATGAGCCCCAAAGAGGCACTCATGAAAGTTAATGACTCTAGTGCCAGATTCGCAAAATTACAGCCATCTCGAGAAGAACCTGGCAAGAAACTCGGCGGCGTTTTATTTTTTCATTCATTTTTTTTATCATGCTTTAACACTAATACATAATTATATTAATTATATTAACCAAGGTATGTGTTGTAGGTAACTTAGTTCTTTGCTGTACATAGTTTTAGTTTAGTTGTAGGAAATATAGGCAATTGGCCCGTGGATAGCATTCTAAATAGATATCTGAAAAAAAAACCAGGTATATCTATATTATGTAGTCGCTAGAAAGCCCTTGTGCAGTTAGGTCTCCAAAGGAATGGAACTCCCTGTCTGAGTCGGTATTTCCTAATAAGTACAATATGTCATATCGTCGCATACCATTAGGTGAGATAACGGTCAAACGTTTGCCTATAAAAATAATAAAAAAAACGCTTTCACACCCACAGCTTACACTAACTTCGAAGATTTGTATCGTGGGTGCCGGAAACATTCACGTCACATATAATATCACACCCAGCATTTCTTTAGAATACATTTATTTCCACCGGGAAACTAACCCGGTACCCGTTGCTTAGAATTCGAAATGGCAGAAATATGCTTTTTACGTTTTCGACTCCAATAACTTTTTCTTTTTTTTTTTTTAATTCAAAAACTGATTCGACATAAGATTCTATATGATTATCGTACTTGCTTACAAAATTTCACGAGAATCGGTTGAGATATGCGACCTATAGAGAAGGACAATCGGACATCCGGACATAAGAAAGCAAGACCTACCTGAAATGCAGACGCTTCACTCGCGCTTCACGTTCGATCGGTCAATTGGTTTTTTTTTTTTTTTTTATTTGTGACAGGCTTGTGTTTGACCACTATCTCACCTGATGGTAAGTGACGATGTGATCGAAGCTGGTAAACACACTAGACCTGGAATACGCAGGCTCTCAAGGATAACTGCCGGAACACCGTATTTGGCTTGGCGGCAGACTTTCAACTTGATGGTGGTAAGCTACTTTGGTAGCAAGCCAGGCGAGCAACTCACAAAATGCTCTACCACCTCTCAAATGTCACCTGATTAGCACCACCCGGGGACCACGTGAAGGGAGTCAGACTTAAGGGGTATCCTCCTACGGACGTGGGTGACTCAGCCCCCAAAATAAATGTGTAATTATTACTAATGTGTTTTAAAAATATGCGTTTTGTTTCAGGTAAGTTTCCACTGGCATCAAGTTAATTACAATTACGTAAGTAATAAAATAAATCCAATTTGTCTCTCTGAAATGGAGGAAGAAAAAAAAAAAGGACTCGAACAGTAACGAGTTTAAACTTTATACTTTGAACTGCCTATTGGCTAGTTAGGTAAGCGTTTGCCTGGTATCGGGTTCGAAATAATATTATTACGAGTTAATTTCCCCATGCCTGTTTTACCATCTAACAACAAGACAAACTGTCAAATGTCATCCATGTATAGTTCGCTCGAAGCGTTTCGCTTCTACGTTTATCATCCGTACAGCGAAGGAACTCATTTCCCTCGTCTTTGTTCCCCGAACGATATAATCTGAGAGTCTTCAAGTCAAGAGTGAACAGGTATCTTCTAGGCAAGAATGCTACATTTTCGGCTACATCATCATTTTCCATCAGGTGAGATTGCTTGTCAAATATTGCCTATCGAGAATAAGAAAAAAAATAGAATCATCAAAAACAAGCGTTTTATATCTAAAGCGACACAAAAGAACAAACATACATACATACATAGACTAATAAAAACATTACCCTCCTTTGCGTCGCGCAGTCGGGTAAAAAGTTTGATACGGCCCTTGTAGAAATGAAAATTAATCGAGGCCTAAACACAAAACTTGGCTAAAAACCACATCGTCTAATAAATCAGGCGTTTCCTTACACACGGCCTTATCCGGGTAATTTAGCATAATATACTCCGGTCCGGATATCGTGCGGAATAACCTGTTAACGGATAGGCATCTAAGGGTTAACTATAATGTTGAAGTTGATTAGATTTTGAACCGACTTCAAAACAGGAGGAGAGATTTCTTTGAGACGAGACGGCCGTCGTCGGTTGGACAGCGTCATGCTTTCCCATTACAGTTTATTTTGCTCGATAGGCAAGCATTTGACCACAATCTCACCTGATGGAAAGTAATGACGCGGCCGAAGATGCAGCATCCTACAAAGTTCAATGCCACCTTGAACTTCAACAGTTAAAAACCGTGCTCTACGCTCGTCACCTTTAGAAATTATATGTTAAAACTATTTATGTCCCCTTCATTTCGATTTTGTCAAAGAAAATCATCAAAATGTTTTTAACATTTCCTGCGTGATGCTCGAACAAACAAAAAAAGAAGCAGGTAACAAATTTATACTAAGAAATAAACACATTACGGTGTTCCGGCAGTTATCCTTGAGAGCCTGCGTATTCCAGGTCTAGTGTGTTTACCAGCTTCGATCACATCGTCACTTACCATCAGGTGAGATAGGGGTCAAACACTAGCCTGTCAAAAAAAAAAAAAAAAAAAAACATTAACACTCACAGTCCCACACTAAGTTCAAAGATACAAGTCTTGGCTGTCGCAATTATTTACTTATTACACTCGCAATCAGAAGCATATATGTGCTATCATATCTTTTGGAAAGGCAAATTGTGCTTCTGCCGGGAATCGAACCCAGGATCCACGGTGTAGAGGGCAGAGACTTGATATAGACTATAAGAGATAATCGTTGACCCAAAGGTAGATTAACGTGGGATCCTACTAATATTATAAATCCGAAAGTTTGTGTGTAAGTATGTTTGTTCCCTCTTCACGCTTTAACGGCTGAACGGTTTTTGATGAAATTTGGAATGTACATAGATTATACCTAGGATTAACACATAGGCTACTTTTAAACTTAATAATAGCGGGCGAAGCCGCGGAGCACGGCTAGTATAACATAAATATTAAGATTTAACGAAAACATCCACGCACACAGCCCTGCATACAGATTGTACGGGGACTTGGATACATTCACATAACACACACGAACACATCTAGAAGCGTAAGTCGAGAGAACCCCTCAGATATATTACATTATTTTATAATAAAAAGTAATTTCGCGAAATCTTCAGAAATAATAACAAATCATAAAAAAGTAATTGTTTAATGTTGCATGAAAAAAATTGTCTACTTCATTTTCATGGGCAGTAAAAATGTCGTAAAATTCTTCTTTTAGGGTTCCGTCTGTCCCAAATTGTTAATAATAGACCGGATTTTTTTAAGCTCGATATGCAAGCATTTAACCACAATCTCACCTGATGGTTAACGACGATGCAAGTTTGCCTATATAGAAGACTAGCTGAGCCCCGCTGCTTCGCCCGATGATGATGATGATGATTAAAGCAGGCTATGTTTTAATCCAGAGTATAAGCTACATGCACTCCGAATTCCATTAAAATCTGTTTTGTATTTACAGAGATACGTGGTCACAAACATTCACACACACACAAACTTTCGCATTTATAATATTACTAGCTGACCCGGCAAACGTTGTTTTGCCATATATTAGAAAATTAAAATGGCCAGTTAAAAATAGGGGTTGATTGTAGAAGGGTGAAAAAATAGGGCCGTATGTATTTTTTAGCGCTGAATCATAAAAAAATAAAAACAAAAAATATTGTCTAAAAATAAAAATAAAAATGTTAAGGATGACCCTTATCACTTAGGGGTATGAAAAATAGATAGTAGCCGATTCTCAGACCTACTGAATATGCATATAAAATTTGGTAAAAATCAGTAAAGCCGTTTCGGAGGAGTAAGGTAAACTAACATTTTGACAAGAGAATTTTATATTCTTCTTCTTCTCTTATATATAAAAATGAATTGCTGTTCGTTAGTCTCGCTAAAACTCGAGAATGGCTGGACCGATTTGGCTAATTTTGATCTTGAAATATTTGTGGAAGTTCAGGGAAGGTTTAAAAGGTGAGAAAATATAAAGAAATTGCAATAAAATTTGTAAAAAGTAGTATTTTATTTTCCCATACAAACTGTTCGTACCTGTCAAACAGGAGATGTTTCTGAATATTTGACCACAGACAATTGGCGGTATGAAGTTCGCCTGGTCAACTAGTATAAGATAAGTAAGATACATATTCACTACGTTATTATCGAGATGATGTAAATCTGCAAAACTGGATTTTTTTTTCAAACATTTGAAAGTTAATGACTGAAAGATAGAAGAAATGTTTGAAAAAAAAATGCATTCACACTCACAGCCCCACGCTAAGTTCAATGGTGGGCAAAAATTTGCCTATTAGAATTTAAAAAACTCGGTGGTGAATTTTCATCGATTATTTTTTCAAATAATACATAAGTTTTCTACATGAACATACATGTATATCATGTAAATACAGAACCATGGTCTTTAACTTATTCTCGCAATATATATTTAGAAATTGAGACAGGTCGTAATTCGTAACTTCATCTGTTTCGGTACAGAGTTAATGACATTTTCAGCACTAAATATAATTAAACATTCATGTAACAGGAAGTATTTAGAGTTCCTCGTTTTATATCTTTTTAATTGCCATAGTTTAAAACAATGTTGAGCGTTTAAAATGTCTGATTTTTATTGCATTATGGAGACATTTTAATGTTAAATTACTTTTTTTTTTCTTTTAATATTGGCTTCGCAATCTTGTGTATTTAGCCAGCAAGTATTTTTTTTCTTTTTTTTATGTTGGATAGGCAAGCATTTGACCACTATCTCACCTGATGGAAAGTGACGATGTAGTCGAAAATGGAACATGCTTGAAAGTATCTATTAAAAGGTACCTATGCACTCTAGACTTGAAGACTCCCAGATTTTACCGTTCAGGCAACATCTGGGTGTCCAAACAAAGACGCAGGCAATGACATAATGTGAATAACATTCAGCTTTAAATTTTCATTTAAAGTATCCTTTGTTTATGTTCCCCTAGTATTTATTTTGTCTCGTACCTGTAACTCTGCGCGACGTTAAATTTGTCTTACGTCCCGATTATTTGTCGCCGCTGGCGTCTCAAACTCGACTAATTGCTTTCTTCCAATTTCAGCTTGATAATGACTCGGCGGCGGTGCAAGTGATACGCTCGAAGCGGAATACGGGCGTTTTTATTTATATTTCTAGTTAACGCTTGGCATTGGACAAATTACAGTTTAGATTATATCTATATACGGAATCACTCTAATATTACAAAAGCGGAATGTGTTTGTATGTTTTTTACTTCTTCACACTCAAACTGCTGGACCAAATCTGATGAAATTTAGTATGGAGGTAACATACGCGGGAAAAACCACGGGCGCAGCTAGTATTCAAAATGTGTGAAATATCATTAAAGCGAAATTAATGCTAAGTAATACTTTTATAATGACTCTTAACTCAAATTCAGCTTTATATGTAGTGTTTATTACATTTTTTTTGCAACTTCAATAGAAAAATCTAAGAAAAAAATGTTATTCTTCATCGCGATCGCCGTCTCCTGTGCCTTGTTCCTGGTCATTATTTGTGACTTTCCCCGAAGCCGTGGTTTTCTTACGGTAACAGAGAAGGAGTTTAACTGTGTACATTTCTTTGTTTTCCGCGGTGGCCATATTTATGCCGTCACCGCCCATTTGTTTTACTGTTTTCAGCAATTAAAACTGGATTAAAGGTTGAAACTAATTTACACAAATCCATAGCAAGAGGAGTACAAATAAAATATGCTCGAAGCATGTACGTCTTACGGGGCTTTAGGCCGCAACATCACTTTTCGTCAGGTGAGCGGTCAAATGCTTGCCTATCCAGCATAAAAATAGGGGTTTTTCACTCAGCGACCATGCCACCCCCATATAAAAATCAACATATCAAGTCCCTTATAGTACAGCTTTGTTACTATCTTGGCTTCCTCCGATAACGGGTAAGCCAAGATGCTGTTACAAGCCCATTACATACATAAAAAATGATGCTGACGATCGTGGTTCTTTAAGTCGCTCCCAGTCTCCTTGATCCTCGTCTTCTTCGCTCCACTCCAACGATTATTGGATTCCTGGAATCAACTTCATCACTTGCACTACACTCTCTTATTTAGTAGTCTTGCAGTTTTTCTATTTCATGAAGTCAATAAACAAAATCATTCACACTCACAACCCCACAATAAGTTAAAGTTCTTGTATCGTGGGTGACATATAATGACGTCGCTAGTCGAGCAACAAATACTTGGTTTTGTTTTTACCGACTTCCCAAAAAAGGAGGGTTTTTTTTTGTGTGTTACCGATTCGGCCGATTTCGACATTTTCTTTTTTATTTGAAAGATGTTGCTTTCTGATTGGTCCCATTTAAATTTGACCAAAATCTGATCAAGTAGTTCTTGAAGTATCGTCAATAATGCCTTTTTTGTGGACTACTTTGACGATGTCCTCGTTTACTCGACTTCAAAAGTTACCTCATAACTTCTTTCGTTGTGAGCCGATTTTGATGATTATTTTTTTATTTGAAAGCTTGATGGAGCTTTTCATGTGGTCCCATTGAATTTGATCAAGATCTGATCTCTAGTTTTTGAGTTATAGTCAATAACGCGTGATTAATACATTAAATCTGATCAAGGTTCCAAAGATAAAGCGGTGAAGTCGGTTTTTTTTAAGCTTTGCTTGCGTTTAATTATTGTTTGACAGCCGTCTCAGCTCGAACACATACGATGTGAGTTTGGTAGCGCTTTGTAAATACTTTGACAAATACATTCAAACGTTTTGCATTTTGGAGGGGCACGCCATGTTACCGTAGTTTATCTCTACATGATTTCCATCCAATCTACTATACCTATCATACCTACTCTGAGACTTGTTACAATTAAACAAAACATTCGAAGCAGGCGTCGTAATTCCGCCGTTTTCGCCTAAAGCAGAATTCCGACACTTAAACAATCGTTTAAGTAACGGTTAAATTAAAACGTCAATTGATGTACAATTGGAGGGAGCACCTGTAATCTTGCCGACGTGAAAGGGAGGTATTGTTATATTATAGGAGGGTTATTAATTTACATTTGCCGCAGAAATAGGTAAAATCAGCCATTCGACTGGCCATCAGCATTCAATTTTGAAAATGGTTTTTCTTTTCTACCGACTTCACAAAAAAGGAGGACGTACTCAAGCCGGTTAAATTGTTTTTTTTTGTTTAGGTAACACACATCTCCATAACTTCGATCCACGTGAACCGATTTTGAAACTTGTTTTTTTGGTTGAAAAATTTTGCTTTCCAATTGTCCCATTAAAATTTGATCAAGATCTGATCATAGTCTTTGGAATATCTTCAATAATGCGTGTTTTACATCTAATCTAATCAAAGTTCCGAAGATAAATACATGAAATAATATACATGTTTAAAGATAACATACATGTTTTATATTAAGTTTATGTATTATATTTTCATATACACATATATATATATATATATATATATTCTTAAAATTAAGTTTAGATTTCTGAACCTTTTCTTTATTGTATAGCTTCATTTATTGCACGCCGATATATCTCCTGAAATAGCAGGATGACTGGCAGAAAATGCTGTAGCATTAAGTCCTCCTATGTACATTGTATTTGTGCATGAAGTTTTTAAATAAAAAAAATAAATAAATAAAGCGGTGAAGTAATTTTTTTTTAAGCTTTGCTTTCATTTAATTATTATTGATCGAGTAAAGCGAGATCTTTAAGTTGATATGGCCGATTCAGCACTTTGTCCGACCGTCCGTCCGTTTGTTAGGGCTTATAACGTCTAACTAAACCATACATATTATGTAAAACTATGGCCCAAACCCAGCAATGATATTTAAAATGATATAAATGAAAATATTAAGGCGCTCTCATACACTTAAGTGGGAAGCAAAATATTTTTTATTTTTTCATCTACTCTTGTGGGGTATTTTTTTTTTCTCTATTAAGCAAAATGTAGACGCGAGATCTCAGTTCGATGCGAACGACTAGTTATTAATGTCTTCGTCATTATTTGAGAGCTTCGGGGTTTTGTATGCAAGTGTAATTTTAATTACAATAATTGATAACATTTATGGAGGGGACGATATCATTGCGTCTGCAGTGTATTATGCGGTCGGATTATTTTATTCTATAATTTAGACGGCCACCAAAAATTCTAAACGGTTACCAAAATGGATAAATGGTCACCAAATTACGTTTCCTAAAATAAAATTTCCTGTGACAGAACATTTTTATAATTAATACTACAAAAATAATTTTAATGCGAAAAAAAATATTCATTGCATAATATTTTAGAAAATGTAATTTGGTGACCATTTATCCATTTTGGTAACCGTTTAGAATTTTTTTTATAGTAAAATAGGTACTTTTTTGGGCGGTGTTTAAACACAAGCCATTAAAATAGACTACCGAAAACATATTTCAAGAGTTTCTCTGGAAGCTTTATTTCCTTACATGTGAAACGTTAAGAGCATACGCGTAGGGGGTGAAAACCACCCCATGGCTTGAAGGCATGCGATAAGTAGAGTGGAACGTCGTTAGGAATTTGTAGGGAGATTAGCAATGGGGCCGTAAAAAAAGCGATTTAGTAACTGGGCATGACGTTGAGTGAAATTTATTGTTCAACGCATAATGCGTATGTATGTGCCCTGCAAAATATACTCACTTTTCCATCTGAGCAACCAAGGAATTATTTTAGTGAAGTGAAGTGAATTTGTATCTTTTAGTCAAGGTTTTTCCTCCATCGCCCTCATTGTCGCCTTTTATCAGGGGCTTCCCCGATGGCTAAACTATATTGTTTTTAAAAGTACTACTTCTTTATGTTCGATAGCATTTGCCCACTATCTCACCTAATTAAAAGCGATGATGCGGCCAAAGATGTAGCATGTTACACATATAACATAATAAATATCCGGATGACGGAGGTTTTTTGTTTTTGGTAGAATGTGTTTGAATTTGTAGCCTCAGAAAGCTCCATCTAGTGTCGAATAAAAACAGTTTTTTTACATCGGTCATGGATGGACGTAATAGATCGCAGATAGTTTCTTAAACCCGGTTTTTCAAATGCAGTTTGGGAACCGAGCATTTCTCGGACCTGGAACGTTGATAAATCGATTCCCTGGGCCGAAAAACCCCTAATCTGTAACTTTTATGAAAATCGTTGGAGCCGTTTCCGAGATCCTGATTACACACATATATATATATATATATATATATTATATACACAAGAATTGCTCGTTTAAAGATATTAGATTTATGACACCTTAAACCTGACATAGTTTATTCAGAAAATAACTATATTAACTTAAGTGCTTGCTTATTACATATTATGATACCTTACCATGTTTCAGAGGGTTATGCCACTGCGCTCCAAGGCTATTGTTCTCAAACGATTGAATGTCCATACTTTGTATCCACTGGGCTCCATCGAACAAAAAATAAAATTATATTTTTAGTCGACATCGCTCCATGGAAATGAGATCTGTGGATTTTATGACAGAAATAAATAAATAAGTAAATATGTTTTTCTTAATCTAAAAATAGTCTGTTTTCATGCTTGTTTCATGTTTATTATAAATGAATAATTGAAACGCAAGCAAAGCTTTAAAAAGCCGACTTCATCGCTTATATTTCGGTTTTAGCTGGACCGATTTCGATAAAATTTATATAAAACACTTCTGGAGTATATACTCTACCTGAAATATACTCTACCAAACAAAAAAAAACATCGAAATCGATTCATAATTGACGGAGATATCGCGTGATATCCATACAAAAAAAAACAAAGTGGAATTGAGAACCTCCTTTTGTGAAGTCGGTTGAAAATAGACTTAACCTTTACGCTCGCTTATTTCGTGGCTATATATCTATCTCAACTCGACGACATGTAAGCCTTGTCACGAATGAGTTTAACTTTAATGATGATTATACCTTGTTTATTTTGTGAAAAGGCCGGCCTGCGAAGAATAGCGAGACATGTTAGGATAGAAAGAGAGGTGAATATAATATGTAGAATGATGACTATTCATTGACATCAAAAAATGAGTCATCTGGCATCACGAGTCAGTCAAAAGCGCGCGTTTTGCTATTTAGAATTTCCCGTACATTTTATAATTTTTTAATGCGATAACATCATTAATCCTTCTAATATTATAAATATGAAAGTTTGTGTGTATGTGTGCAATTGTGTAAGTATGTTTGTTCCCGTGAAGTGGTATGTATGTATGTTCCTTAGTGTCGCTTTAGATATAAAACGCATGTTTTCGATGATTCTTATGTTAATCGAATTGTGTTAATCTTGCGAGTAACACTTAATACATGACAGTAATCAAAATGAAACATGGCGTCAACTAGACGCCATATTTATTTTGCTGTTTGTTTGTAGTGTAAATGTTGTGTGTGTCATTAATCATAAATGTGTTTTCTTTCTTCTTTCTATTGTAAAAAAAAATTTCAATGAATTGTGTTAAATTAAGGTATCATTTAATAGGTACTTAAATCATAAGTTTATCTTTTTTTTTCAATACTTTTAATTAACTGATATAACGAATATGCATTTTCCCAATAAATGTAATGTATGCAACATCCTACTAATATTATAAATGCGAAAGTTTGTGTGTGAGTGTGCAAACGTTTAATTGTGTTTGTTCCCACTTCACGCTTTAACGGCTGAACGGATATGGATGAAATTTGGAATGTACATAGCTTATACCTAGGATTAACACCTAGGCTACTTTATAACTTGATAAAAGCGGGCGTAGCTGCAGGGCACGGCTAGTTATCTATGAAGAAAATATTTTTTTTAACTGCACGTTGGCTGAGTTGGAAGGGCGTCCGCCTTCTGGTATCGGGTTTGATTCCCGGCGCGAACACAAGTTTTCTACATAAGGAAAGTCTGTGTTTCTGGTTCTAGGTGTGATTTTGTGTGTGATGTGATTGTTTTCGGCACCCACGACACAAGTTGTTGAACTTTGTGTGGGGCTGTAAGTGTGAAAGCGTTTTTGTTTACGTTTACGTTTAGATTAAATGAATTAGTTACGCATTATTTAGGATCGCTCGAAAACCACTGGTCAGTCAAGTTTAAAATCAAAAGTGCAAATACGTGATTGTAAACAATAAATTAAAATTCCTATGAAGCAAACACTGCGTCGTGCTTAACGAAGCGTCACTAATAGCACGAACGGACAGACGGACAGGCGTAATGACTATTATGCTGTTACAACACTGGACGATGATCACACTTCACACTAACATTTGTGAGTATGTCTATATGTTTGTTACTTCTTCACACTCAAACGGCTGGACCAATTTCGATTAAATTTGGTATGAATATTGATCAGTATCAGTATTGATACATATAATGCACCGCATTTTTATCTGCGTTAGCCCCGGACCTGCGGGAATCCCGGGATAAAAAGTAGCATATCTCCTTTTCCAAGCTTTGGTTTATCTCAGTACCAAATTTCATCAAAATCGATTCAGTGGTTTAGGCGTAAATGTTTTACAGACAGACAGTGTTACTTTCGCATTTATAATATTAATAGGTATTATTATTACTCTTCATTATATTATTCTTCAAAATTTTAGAATATAAAATATCGTACTAATATTATAAATCCAAAAGTTTGTGAGTAAGTGTGTGTGTGTGTAAGTGTGTATGTATGTTTGTTCCCTCTTCAAGCTTTAACGGCTGATCGTATTATTAACCAGGATGAAATTTTGAATGTACATAGATTATACCTAGGATTAACACATAGGCTACTTTTTAACTTGATAATAGCGGGCGAAGCCGCGGGGCACGGCTAGTACGTTATAATTTTTAATCAAGTTAAGAACAGAAATACAGACAGGACGGCACAGTGTAAGCTTAATAATAGGGTCTCGTTTGCATCCTCTGGCACAGAACCCTAAAAACCAGGTAAAGAAGGCACGATAGTTGTCCAAATATGATCAAAACTATGATGAAAGTGTACGACCTAATAACTTGACACAAGTATGGTCCGTACATATATTACCACTCTACAGTAAGTGGCAAAATATTGTACTCCCAAAATAGCCGGGGATCTTTTTATACGGAAACTGGGTTTCATTTTAGAGTGAAAGAGGAATATGAAAATATTTGAAAAGCAAGCTAATTGGTCGTTTCTTTTGAGCAATCACCGCCTTTGAGTTTTTTTCTGTTGTTCACGTTCGCTACGAATTTTAATGAAATTTTCTACAATTTTGTCGTATTGCTGAGCGACTGAGTGAAAGCTAGGTACCTAGCCCGCCGGGAATCGAACCCGATACCCCTGCATAGAAGGCGAACCCTCACCCAACGGGCTGTTGTTAATATATATATATATATAATCAAAAAGGTACATTTTGTAACACAAATATATTATCCTATATTTTTATTGAAATGTACCACGGCATGTTTTTTTTTTACTCAATAAATAACTTTTTTAAATTCTATATTCTACAGCGTAAACCACATGTGATAGTGAACCGAAAATTACAGGGTAGCTTTCTTTTGGCAACGGTACCTCGTCAGTTAGCTTAGTGGAGCCCTAAGAAAGAAGTTGCGGATAATAGCTAGTTCTCTTTAATTTTATAAAAATTCGGGGACTGCTTAGTGTATTATAGTTTAGATTAGACTCTCCCAATGAGACATGGCCTGAATCCCAGCCGTGGGAATGAAGAGGGATGATGATGATCCTCTATAGTTTTATGTTATCTACGATGATGACCCTCTATAGTATATAGTTTAATGTGCCGTAGTTGAGTACTTTCGGAGTCTCGATGACCAGTGATGCTCTCTTCATGACCTGTCCACACGGTCGGCCAATGTACGCGAGTACTACAGTGTCGGCAAATAGTTTTCAGTCGGCAATGATTGGTCCAATTAAGAAAGATGAATGTGCCAGTCATAACTGAGCATACAGATGAGCCACTACTCATGAATTAACTATTCAAAACGTTTTTTTATGTTGCCATACAGTCGCATATCGCGTAAAACAAAAAAAACACTATATCCTACTGCACGAGCCCCAGGCGAGCATTCCTACACACTCTGTATATGGAGACAGGTAATTTATTAACGGTGGAGTATGAGCAATTAAAATTATGGCCGAGGAAGCGCCGCGGGAGGAATTTAAAATTAAACACCCTGTTAACGGTACTGGTTAGATCGGACACACGGACAATATAGAAAGGGTGCAATTTTTTTGTTTTGCCTAGTATTACTCTAGAAATTAGAAAGTCGCTCGCCTGATATAAGCATATCGCTTTTCCATTTATAACCGACTTCAAAAAAGGAGGAGGTTCTCATTTCGTCTGAATGTTTATCGAAACTGATTTAGTACTTTTTGAGAAAACCAACTTAAAACAAAATATAAGCGGATAAATCGGTATTTTTAAGCTTAGTTTGCGTTTAAATTATTTTAAGATTTTTTTTTGACGAAAGAACGAATGTGTATATGAAAAAAGAATCATCAAAATCGATTCATAATTGGCGGAATGATCGCGTAACGTAACATACTTACAAAAAAAACATATCTAATTGTTAAATTTCAGAACCTCCTCCTTTTTTGAAGTCAGTTAAAAAACATCAGTCAGCATACTACATCTTCAGCCACATTCATCACTTTCTATCAGGTGAGATTGCGGTCAAAAGTTTGCATATCGTACATTAAAAAAAAACTTATAAATCGTGTTCCCCAAACGAACCGCCCGTGTGTCCGCTCCAACTTCCGTCCGCTACCGAAGAAGCTACGTTATATAAACAAACTCACGGCTTATGAGTTTACACTTTTCACGTAGTTTGAGTTTTAATAAGCTTAAACTTATGCGAGGACTTGTGATAGGCGCATTTGCATAATTTGAGCTTAAGCTTTGAGGTATTAAGCTTTTTTTGAGTTAATGCTTTGAAATATGTATGACTAAGCTTACTTTTAACTAACTTGAAGTTGTCGACTTATTTGAATTGCTCGGTAGCTTGGTTGGGTGCATTTTCTCCTTCTAAGCAGGCTTCGGGTTCGATTCCGCATATGTATAATCCGCGCGCAATGACAATGGGATGCGACCTTTTGGAACTGAGACGCGCGCGTTTCACCGGCCAGTCGTAGCTTCGACAAACTCGCGTCGAAGCTCGCATATGTTGGTAATTTCTTTAAATGATTATACTCATAATATAATGACTCGTATCCTACTAATATTATAAATCCGAAAGTTTGTGTGTAAGTATGTTTGTTCCCTCTTCACGCTTTAACGGCTGAACTACCTAGGATTAACACATAGGCTACTTTTTAACCTGATAATAGCGAGCGAAGCTGCGGGGTACGGCTAGTATGTTATAATTTTTTGTATATTTTTCATAAAAGTTTCTAATCTGATGCTGTGATTTAAATGCACACAATAATTCTCAGGTAATTTTATTGTTTTATTCGAATATAAATATATATTACTATCCATATCTGTCTCGCACCCACTTATCATTGAAATATCATCCTTAGAATTAAGTACCGACTCATCTTTAATTAGAGTACCCAGTCATCAATCAAAAGATTATTTTTTTATTTCAATATAAAGGTAAATATTTTGCTGGACTGTTTCATCTCTAGTGTAAATTTACACAAACATTATTATAGGAAAAATATGAGACCCTGTGCCCCATATTCCCTATCCGTCAATTCAAGGCTAACAGAACTCAAAATTCCGTGGAGCGATGTCTACTTACAATACAAATTTAATTTTTGTTCGATGGAGCCCTGTGGATTCAAAGTATGGACATTAAATCCTTCGAGAACAATAGCCATGGAGCGCAGTGGCATAACCCTATAGTTGTGTTCTTAGTGTTCTAACGCATAGAAAATCATGACACAGTTAGCTCTGGATAACGAAAACGCAATCACGACCGGAACGTGAAGCACTCATTTTCCTTGGGGAGAAAACTTGTCTTCCCGCCGGAAATCGAACCCGATAGCTTAGAAGGCGAACGCTCACACAACTAAACCAACGCAACGGGCAGCTCTAATATTAATAGTAATTACAACATTAAGAACGAATTAGTTACGTACAATAACATATGAACATATTAATATTTTCTCAACAAACAGAGCTTTGCTTAGGTTATAATGTTCTTAGTCGAATTAACCAAATCAACCATACGTTAAACGAATGAATTTTGTTTTACACGTGGTGGAATCAGCACAACATGTACTATTCCTTTTTTTTTAATTTGTGACAGGCTAGTGTTTGACCACTATCTCACCTGATGGTAAGTGACGATGTGATCGAAGCTGGTAAACACACTAGAACTGGAATACGCAGGCTCTCAAGGATAACTGCCGGAACACCGTATTTGGCTTGGCGGCAGACTTTCAACTTGATGGTGGTAAGCTACTTTGGTAGCAAGCCAGGCGAGCAACTCACAAAATGCTCTACCACCTCTCAAAAACCCTGTATAATTATTTCAAAACCTTGTATAATAATTTTCATTTATTTTAATAAACACGCACTATATGATCACCCGCGGGTGTGCCTGAAAATCAGCGTCGAGTTTTGTGCTTGACTTTTTGTGCTGAGGTCAATACATTTCGGCATTATTATTAATAAGTTGAGTGTTTAAACATAACTATGTTCATGTACTTCCAAACGTATCTAAATAGATTATTTTTCTCCCTTTCTTCCTTAAGGAAGCGAAGAGTGAAGGAATAAGAATGAAGAATGGACTTAACTCGTGAATGATCATACTAATATTATAAATGCGAAAGTTTGTGTGTAAATGTGTATGTGTGTAAGTATGTTCATTTTCTCTTCACACCGTAACGGTTTTTTTTTTTTTTTTATTTGTGACAGGCTAGTGTTTGACAACTATCTCACCTGATGGTAAGTGACGATGTGATCGAAGCTGGTAAACACACTAGACCTGGAATACGCAGGCTCTCAAGGATAACTGCCGGAACACCGTATTTGGCTTGGCGGTTAAACGGATTTGAATGAGAATCTGCATTGCTCATACTCTTTGAACTGCTCGTTGGCTTAGTTGGGTGGCGTTCGCCTTCTAAGCAGGGGTATCGGGTTCGATTCCCGGCTGGAGCACAAGTTTTCTCCCCAAGGAAAATTTGTGTTTCTGATTCTGGTTGTGATTGTGTGTGTTATGTGAATGTTTCCGGCACCCACGACACAAGTCATCGAACTTAGTGTGAGGCTGTGAGTGTGAATGCGGTTGTTCCTTTGTTTCTTTTCAAGCGTGTTTAATAAAACGTGAATTTCCTTATTGGTCCAATGAACGTCAATTAATCAATAACGAAAAGTTACGTAAATAACGTTACGTTGTACACAATAACCGTTACGCGTTTACGGAAACATTTCCTTTTACCGTGAGATCTTTGTTGTTCATAAAAGTAATATAATTATGCTGTAAAATTAATTGCATAGTTAAATTCTTTAATTTCCTACTATAATATAACATACTAGCGGTGTCCCGTGGGTTCGCCCACTCGATTAATGTAGTATGTGAAAATATGAAAATGTGAAAATGCTCACTCAAGATGTACGCGAGGGACGCTTAGTACGTAGAGGTGTACTTAGAAAGGATTTTTAGAAATTCTACCCCTTAAGGGGTTAAATGGGGTGGGGTTTTATGAAAGTTCTTTGTTTTTTAACTTTAGCGATGAAAATTGGTATTTGAAGGGTTGATATACTTGCAAAAAATTGCATTTTAAAAAATGTTTTCCAATATTTTTGAGGTACATTAAATTGAATGGCGATTTAAAATAAAATTGAGGTTTTATTCGAACCGCATGCGCTCTTTTGTAAATAATTCGCGGTTTAACCGGAGTCGATTCCCGTGAAATTGGCGGTTTTTCGTTAAATATTATATCGGATAATGTGGTTTTAAACTACATTCGTCGTATTCATTATGACATATTTTCGCTAAGATGTGTTTTTTTTTGTACATAAAACAAAACAGACAATATAGGTATTTGGTGAAATAAACATACAATATCGAAATATTTAAAGTGCATTTTCTTAAAAATAATTTGCACTCCAATTAAATATTAATGTTTATCTATCTAATTATATAAATATGTATATTTATATCTATATATGTAACAACTAGCCTTGCCCCGCGGCTTCGCCCGGTATTTATCATGTAAAAAGTAGCCTTTGTGTCAATCCTAGGTTTAAGCTATGTGCATTCCAAATTTTATCCAAATCCATTCAGCCGTTAAAGCGTGAATAGGGAACAAACATACTTACACACAAACTTTCGGATTTATAATATACTAGCCATGCCCCGCGGCTTCGCCCGCTATTATCAAGTTAAAAAGTAGCCTATATGTTAATCCTAGGTATAATCTATGTACATTCCAATTTTTATCCAAATCTGTTCAGCCGTTAAAGCGTGAAGAGGGAACAAACATATTAACACACTTACACACAAACTTTCGGATTTATAATATTAGTAGGAAGTAGAATAAGTAGGATGAATCTCTATTTCCCTGCAATCGCCTCACGCGTGATAAATGGAATAATTTCGTTAATTCTTTTTTAGTTGTGTTAATTATTGTCAGGAGAAGGTTCTTATGAAAGAAAATTTTGTCCCGGAATTCCCGCGAGTCCGGGACTTATGCGGGTGAAACCGCGGGGCGCAGCTAGTATATATTTAATATGTTGTAATTTGAGGTAAATTCAGATTTTGCGGCGGCACTTTTCTTTCCGCATTTTAGAAGCTCGAATCGGGAATCGAATACCCGCTGTTTCGAAAGCATATACGCACCCAACTAACCCAACAGTATTGGTATGATGTATGATTAAAATGATTCGTTTGTTTTGTTTACAGGTATGTACATCTAACTTAAGAAGCAGTATCATATCAACGGCGAACGGTAAAGTGAAAGTTCAAATAAGTTAAAGATGTCATTTTAGTTACTACGAGAAAATGTCTAGTCCATTTATTCAAGCTTTTATTTAGTTTCACCTGTCCTGTTTGTAGTCTATTTTTCGGTCTGTAATCAAACCTTGCAAGCTAAATTAGACTCACTTCCCGATGGTGTACATATGTATCTTCGGTGACAATACAATGATATGGTACCGTGGAGCTGGTCTGATTATCGAAGATGGCCATAACTACTTCTGAACTAAAAATGATAAACCCATAGAGTTTGGGCTCGTTTGATTGGTCTTGGCATGTTCTCTGGTTGTATGACTTTTTAGTAATTTTCTTATTACTACTGGTGTCTTGATTTTTTTAAACTTTTTAAAGTGTTACTTGTTTGTCTCTTCACCATGGTGTTCGGTTCACACCACGGAGGAGTGGAAGTCAAATGGAGGCTCGTTTGTACGAGAACCATCGTCGCCCGCTAGTGCCCGCTAGTCACCACTATATCCGCGAGCTGCGGTCGTAACACGAAAATGCGCCGGCGCAGATTACTGACAAAGCAAATTCATTGTTTGTTTTATACTGAGTTACCTCTACAACCACACGGTTTAACTGCAATGCATGCGGAGGCGGTTCTCAAGTCGACTGTAATTTTTCTGTAATTTGACTCGAGTTTTTAGTGGGTTCGAGCCCCACACACCCCTTTCCTTTACCCCTGGGCAGGGAAGGAAGTGCTAGACATTTCCCCCCCCACAAAAAAAAAGTTTCGATTTCTAAGCTGCTTAGAATATCGGGTTCGATTCCCGGCGGTAACATAAGTATTCTCCACAAGGAAAAATTGTGTTTTTGGTTCTCGTAGCGATTGTGTGCTTTTTTATGTGTGACTGCACGGCTTGCAGTTGGGTGATCGAGCGAAGCGAGATCTCTAAGCTGAGTTGGGTGGTTCAGCACATTGTCCGTCCGTCCATATGTCGGAGGCATATTGCGCCTAAACCAAACAAGCGTATTACTTCAAATTTTTAGAGGATATGTAATGCTGTGGCCCAGAGCCAGAAATGGCAATTAAAATTAAAAAAAAACCGCGATATATAACCATAGCATCTCTTACTACTACAATGTGTGCTCTGTGGTTCACACGTCATAATCTAAAGCAATCGAAGCAGTATTAAATTCACGGCATAAAATTGAATCTCCCCTTTGTAAAATAACCGAACCGATCTACTTACTATAATTAACCTTTACACCATCCGATCCCCGGACGCCCGCCGTCCGACCGTGTGACATGTGTCAAAGTGACGTTTGACAGTTTCGTGTCAGTTTTGACATATTGCGACGGAAGCGCGGGGTATTTTCGGAAGCTTTTTGACTTGTATTGTTTCGAAGCGAGCTTTTTTTTTGGGTCATGTGCAAGTTTTGTGAAAATAGTTTTAGTTTTATTGGAATTTTCTTTGTATTTCGCGTAGTTTGACAGTATGATTGTGTGTACTCAATCATTCTGAATGATAGGAATATTTAAAAAAAAAACTTGACATTGAAAGTATTTTTAAACCAGCCTGTCACTTGCTTAGTGATGTTACATCTTCTAATGAGCAACGATTATAAGATGTTTACTATATATTACATTTTTACCCGGCTTCGGTAAAGCAAAATGGTGGATTATGATTTTAGTGTGTAAATAAACCGATCGTAACTTATACAATGTCATTGCATTTGTCCTTATTCTACTAATGTCATGGGCTAGGTTTATTTTTATTAAAAAAAAATGGCGTTCGTAGTCCTACTAATATTATAAATCCGAAAGTTTGTGTGTAAGTAAGTATGTTTGTTCCCTCTTCACGCTTTAATGACTGAACGGATTTGGATGAAATTTTGAATGTACATAGATTATACCTAGGATTAACACATAAGCTACTTTTTAACTTGATAATAGCAGGAGAAGCCGCGGGGCACGGCTAGTACTCCATAAAGTAGAGCCAAGAAAAATTAGACCTACCATCGTCATGGGTATCAAATGAAAGAACTCCAAAATACCATTACGAAAATATGTGACATGTAGTAAAATATAACGTAGAACATTTTCATGGTTTGAAACATAGCTCATATCTAGGATTAACACATAGGCTTCTTTTTACTTGATCAAAGCGAGCGAAGCGACAGACGGACTGATGGAAGGCAGAATCGATGTGCTGCCACCACCCAATTCAGCTTCAGCAACCCAGTAGCAAACTGTACGCCGTGAGAGTCACACATAAAAAAAGACGATCGAATTTAGTGTGGGGCTGTGAGTGGGACTCACAGCCCCACACTAAATTCGATAACTTGTGTCGTTTGTTGCCGGAAACATTCACATCCCAATCACAACCAGAACCAGAAACACTAAATTTTCTATGGGGAAAAACTTCAAGCCGGGAGTCGAAACCGATACCCCTGCTTAGAAGGCAAACGCCACCCAACTAAGCCACGGGCATTTATATTATACTAGCTGTGCCCCGCGGCTTCACCCGGTATTATCAAGTCATAAAGTAGCCTATGTGTTTTTCCTAGGTATAAGCTAATGTTCCAAATTTCATTTAAATCCGTTCCGCAGTTAAAGCGTGAAGAGGGAACAAACATACTTACACACAAACTTTCGAATTTTTTATAATATTAGAAAGATGCTACACTTTACAGATTTAAAACACCCTCATGTCTCATAAATCTGTATTCACGAGCAAAAGATAACATTCATCTGAGTAAAGAGCTCATTCGTCTGCCGTCACTAAAACGGGAAGAATGGCTCTCATCTCGGCAGGTTACACAAAGATACGTCGAGTGCGCTTTTTACTTAGTCAGGATAAGTTTCCCACTCATGTCATCATGCGAGGCACCATGTTCACACGGAACCCTTTCCGTACCTTAAATGGACAAAGTAATAATTTTTGGATCAAATTAAAGCGTTTATTATGAATTATTTTTTACCGACTTTCCAAAAAAGGAGGAGGTACTCAAGTCGACTGTATTTTTTTCTTGTTTTTTTGTGCGTATCTTCATAACTTTCGAATTCGAAATTTTTTTTTAGTTTGAAAGATGTTGCTTTGTAATTGAACCCATTTAAATTTGATCAAAATCTGATTAGTAGTTCTTGAAATATCTTCAATAATGTTCTTGTTTAACCGACTTCAAAAGTTACCTCATAACTTCTTTCATTGTGAGCCGATTTTGATGATTATTTTTTTTTATTTTAATGCTGGTGCTTTTCATGTGATCCCATTGAAATTTGATCAAGGTCTGATTTCTAGTTTTTGAGTTATCGTCAATAATGCGTGTGCAATACATTAAATCTGATCAAGGTTCCGAAGATAAAGCGGTGAAGTCGGTTTTTATAAGCTTTGCTTGCGTTTAATTATTTTATTTAGTGCAGACTAAAGTTTGACCAGTATCTCACCTAATGGTAAGCGATGATGTGGTGCGCTGACTCGCGGGATGGAGCACGCTTGTCTAGAAGATACCTATTCACTCGCGACTTGAAGACTCTCATATTGTACCTATCAGGAAACAACGACTCGGGCAAGGAGTTCCATTCTTTTGCGGTTCGCACTATAATTGTAGATGCAAAACGCTTGTTGAAAACTTGTGTTTCCGCCGGGAATCGAACCCGATACCCCTGCTTAGAAGGCGAACGCTCACTCGATTTAGCCAACAGGCAGTTCTCGAATCGTATCGATTCGGTAAGTTACCGAAACGTTCTGAATCAGGGGGCAGATACGTTCGACTAGAGTGGTTTAAATCGACTTGCCCAATACTCGCCTTATTATTCTGCTTCGTCTATTTTAAAGATGTCAGTCAGTAAAAAAAACATTATAGTCAAGGTCAATTACACTAATAATCGTAGCGAGTTCACAAAACAATGACATAGTTTTCACAATTACAGCCCACACAATGTTTACTTATAAAAAAAAAAACATTTATTTCAGACATGGTTCATATTGAAAAATTACTAAAAAAATATTAGTCTTACACACCTAACAAAACCTTTACCTTTTATATTTATTTATTTTCTTGTTATTATTTTGTCCCAAAAAGTCTTCCTTTTTATCTGGTGAGCTAGTGGTCAAATGCTTGCTTATCCAGCATAAAAAAAAGCCTTTTAGAATCCATTTATAACATTTATACGAAACATAGTCCTTTGGCGCGCAAGAGTTCGAATTATAAGTTTATAACTCCGGGTCGCACTGAACTGCGTGACGCTTACCGTCAGGCAAGCGACTTGCTCGTCTCGTCTCTCAAAGATATAAATATCATAAAAAATGTAACATAAAAAAACTGTTCGAAATCTTCGTCGTGTTTACCTGACAGATAATTTCATCCCCCAGGAGCCTCGACACAACACTCGGAGGGATGATTCGGCACAATTTTAGAGCTTCGTCAGAATCACCCCCAGTTTGTCACCTGATATTGTACGGGTTTTAGGGGATTCTTTCAACGTAAATTTGGCGATGAGAGACGCGTTTCTCACGGAGTTACGCCCCTTTAGGGACGGGATAAATGTTTGCCGTGAAAACTATTTTCGATACAGAAATTGGTTTTTTATTTGGTTGTTGTTTTTAAATCCCGTTGAAGTAAGAAATCTGAGGAGATTTTAAACAACAATAGTAATAAAAAAAAAAAAAAAATTAATTGAATTAGGCGTTACTTTTCGGAAATCCATAACGACAAAGTTAATTTATTATATTTAGTGTTAATCCCGATAACATTATCGGGATTAACACTAAATATAATAAATTAACTTTAACAATAGTAATAAAAAACACTAATAGGTATTTATCTATGTAGTAAAACCTAATCCTACTTAATATTATAAATCCGGAAGATTGTGTGTAAGTGTGTTAGATTTGGATGAAATTTGGAATGTACATAGCTTATACCTAGGATTAACACATTGGCTACTTTTTAACTTGATAATAGCGGGCGAAGCCGCGGGGCACGGCTAGTTAAGTTTATATGTAAGTAGAAAAAAGCAATGTCTTGCAAACAAGTCGCCGAAAATTTAGTTTACATGGACTTCGTAGGCTACATCTTAAGAGATACATAAAAGTTATGTACTAGAGAATTGTAGTTCTTCTAAAACAAATAATTATTAATGAATACATATCTACATACATATAGTTACGCCTCTTTCCCATTGGGATCTACATCTCTCCACGTGCTACGATCCTGACACACATCTTTTGCTTCTCTATACATGCTCGTTGGTTGCGGGTGCTTTTGACCTGACCTTTCTTTAAAACATTTTCAACCTTTTTGGCTCTAACTGTACTTACTGATTTATACTTATTGTTGACATTTACACTAATAATTTGACATAGTAATGTTTAATTTATCTTAAAATCTTTTAAAGTATATATTTTTAATTGTTGTAAATTTTATAAATTCTTTTAATATTGCATTCCTCATCTTTAATATTGCATACCTCTGAAGGAGGTAGATTGTATAGGGACTTTTATATTAATCTTAACAACTCTGTAATCCTACCTACATTCTGATGTAAATGATAACAAGACACTTTGTACACTTGTTTAATTGGATCTTTCCAGCTACATACAATTTCACATTACACTTGTTACATTACGCTTGATTATAACTGACTACACTCCTGATCAGACGTCTTATTCCTTTGGCTGCCACACCGAGACTGTTCGCCCATTTCCGCCCTTTTCCACAGAAAATATCAAACCGAAGTCTGCTATGATTGGCCGACAGCTGCCTGCGATAGGCAGCGTCCTCGTCCAATCACGCGCTGAACGGTGCTGCCATCAACTAGAAGGCACCTCGTGATTGGTTGATAGCCCTTCCGGTCAACCACGTATCTACAATATCTGCCAACAAACTAAAATAACAATTTAACCTCTTTTATTAGTTAATATAAATCACATCAAATTAATAAAGTCACGACATTCGGCCATCCGACATTGTGCAGACTCCCGACGCACAACTTTATAAGCAGTCAATTTACCTTTGTTGCAGTGATAACTAATTTAATCATATAATACATCGAAATTAAACAAGTTCTAAAAGAAGTTAATCACTGTTAGCTATTAAATATAAATATCTACCTAGTTCTTTATTACAATAAAATGTTGAAACCTTTACGCAACAATATTATTGTATTCCCATTATTTTTATCGAATTTATTAAAATTATTAATTAGTTGTAGTACACGAGAACTTGTTACAACTTTTTTTGCACAAGATTTATTTTAGCATCATATTCTCATTTCATACTCAGTAACAGATATCTTAACACACGTTATCTAATTATAATCACGACATTTGGTTATTATACATTACACATTTGGTTTTCATTTAATTTATTGCTAAGGAAGACTAACAGCTTACAAGTCTTTTAATTTTAATGTTTAGTATAATACAATTGCAGGTCTCTTTGGTAGGAAAAAATATTAATAATAGAAGTCAAACTTATTACCAGTTACGACTAATTAACCAAGTTATTATTTAAATTGAAACTCAACTACTTATTACTGAAAAGTCACAGAACAACTATCGTATAGCCGACGCTACATAAATAAATTATCATTTGTTTTTTTTTATATCAGTATTATTACAATATTGTACTTTACGTTTACGTTACTTACGGATAATTATAGTATCAGTTTACCACTGTTATAATTAATTATATAATTTTTTTATAATTCTATAATTAATTAATATACATTTACTTTGCATAGATGCTTTCGAATGTCCTTAACGTCAGTGTCAGGTTGAAGAATCTTTACAATTTAGGTAATTGTCGGGGTCAGTGGTAAGTAAATAGCCAATTTTCTATTTCGAAGTTGTGTAAAGATGACCAGAACAGTAAATAGCCAATTTTCTTTTTCGATATTGTACAAAGACGACCAGAACAATATAATTTACTCATCAAATAAATTAGCTTATTTGTAAGCATCATCGTACGTAATGTAGTAAAAGATCTCGATTCCAAAGGCAGATTTAAAGAGTCTTTCAATAAATGATGTCTTATAACGTAACACTTAATAACACTTTACTGAAACAAGCACTACCATAGTTGAAGCATTAATTATTCAACTTTGCCAAAATTTAATTATCTTACAAAAGATCCATATGAGTTTTGCCGCGAAAGTGAAAAAATGGCGTTGTTGACCTTGTAAAACTTTCCAAAACCTGTGATTCCTCGAGTGTCAATGTGTAATAATGGCGGACTATTAACCGCTAATACTTAGTGAACGTGCACAAGGGTAGGCAAATCATACAAAGCTGAAAAACGTGATTTTCACCTTCGCTCCAAAACTCCAATAAAAGTTCTAGTAAAGTTTCTACTACTTTACTAGGGCATGACTTGACCACGACTGGACCCTGACTCTTTTACTTGACTTTGACTGTGACCAGGACCTATAATATGAAATACACTTGAAATATACTATCACTTGACACCGGCTAAATGCACAAGATTGCGAAGCCAAAACTAAGGAAAAAAAAAAGATCCATATCTCGATGGGTTAAGTAATATTTTTGTCTGTTGCAGAACATTGGAGTTTTCATCAAGTTAATCTATTATTACTCAAAGTCCAAGTCAAAACAATCACTAAGCTACCAAAATTCTATTATGCCAACCAAAATTCGAGTTTATCAAATTCCGTTATAGATCTTAACGGTTCATCAACAAAGAGATGACGATTAAATATTGAAGAGCTCTTAAAATCCAATTCCAGTTGAACATCTTCATCAAGTGAAATGGTAAATGACAACCAAGACTTAACTGTAGAGTAAAGCAACATACCGCCATCCTAAATAGAAGAACTCCACCCCAAGAAGAAATGAACATTATTATTTACTAGTCTAATTAACAATACAATTTTATTTTTACGCTATTATTAATAATCCATTAATAGAATAATTCCACATGAATTTGAAAATTGTACTTAAGGTTTCACCCACTGGACACAAGAACACAAATTTACAAATTTGTTCTTTCACACAGAATATTATATCATCCAATGTGAACTGTGCTTTAATTATTTTCAAAACGACAATTAGGAGTCTTCTCATTTATTCCTAGAAAGCTAGCTAAAATAATTAAATTCTATTGGTAAGTCTCTGGTCTTTATATAGTGGTCCTTTCACGTCCAGAAAATACCGTCTTAATAGAAATTCATTAATATGAATCATTGACTGATTGAAGCGAGATCTCACTGTTGACTCGGGTGACCCAGCACTCTGTCCATATGTCTCTGTGAGGTTTATCGTTGAAAAGAACCTTGCAAGAAGAATACGAAACCATTTAAAAATAAATCCATGTTAGAAAACAACAATTTGGTAGGACATCTGTCACCCACTCCGTCCCTGGATCTAACGGTCTGACATTCAAAGCTGAAACCTGCACATACTATCCGCTACATCATCTAATTTAATGAGAAATATAAAAATCCAACATCTACTATCAAAAAGAAATCCATAAATAATTATCCTCAAATTTTTCTTCCTTAGGCAAAATATCGGCGCGAGATCTCATTTCAGTTGACTAGTTCAAAATGAGTCTATTAAAAATACAATCATGCTGCGATTATAAAATTTGGTACAGTGATACATATCTGTAGTATTCTTTAGTATTTCTGCCTACTGAAGCTTCAATCTATATTTATTGTTCTTGTGTAAAATACGTAAACTATGTATAGCGAAAGTGGTTTTCTTCCACAACACAGATCCGCATAGTGTGGAAGTCACATTGATTTTAAATTATGGAAATAATGAATACTATATTATTACATACAACTTCCGGAGTGAATATGTTAACGTTGGTAAAAACTGAAATGCGAGTCTGATTGTCGGATAATTGACATATGCTATTTTTTTCTTTGTGTAAATGGCGCCATGAACTATTGTTGTTGGTCTCAACGTCGGAATAACATTAATTTAACTTAATTAACATCAGTATTGTTCACTCACTCCACACACACATCCCGCAGAATTACCCACGAAAAGGCAATGACTAATAACCAATTTCGCAAATTCAGTCATCTCGTGAAGGACACGGTAGTAACTCGGTAGATAATACATAATACATCTTCCTCTATTTTTTTCAACAATTTATATACAACCAATAAACATAATACATTTCCTAATCTATACCTCACGGCCACCACAAAGCGCTCGCGCAGTTTGCCCCCGCGCATACACGCCACATACATAATCATCGACCCTACAACGAGCCTACCAAATTAACACCCTTTATCACTGATATAAATCTGATATATTTCTGCCATAATACTCAATCTGCCATAAATGACCTGTCAGTTCCGCTCAATCTAAACGCGCTCACCGCTATATTATACCTAGTATTAAAACTATATAAATATATACATCAATTCCCAAATGATATATATTGATAATCTTGCGAACTCGCATTACATTTTAAAAAAATACACATGTATGCAAGAATACCAATTTCTTTACAGACTTGTATGAAAAACTAGTTATAAATACAGCCTTTTTGCCTTTGCGATAAGTGCCCAAAACTAAGCAATATACTAACCCACGTGGGTGGGTAGCCACATTTTAAAATAATTGATAGCATACATAGTCAATTAAATTTAAAATTAATGCAGTAACGGAATGTATAAAAGGAATCTCATTTGGCTCCATCAGTTATCCCTTTACATCTATGTTCTCCATGGTTCATCCAGTTTGTACACAGCTTTTATACCCGCTATCGTCCTCAACTCGGCTTGTATTTAGTATCAGGGTTTTCAGGATCATTGAAGCTCATTTCCTCATGAAAAACAAAATAAATATTAGTTAATAATCTTATGATCAATACAGTCATTATGAATGAAGTAACCGTTTGTACAGATGTGAACACTCCATTTTATCAATTTACTAAATAAAAAAAATACTTATTTGTCGGAACAAAAGTTTAATTGCTTAAAATTGCATTCACTCTCTCATTCTTACCAACATCAACAAAATATAGCAATATTCTTTTTATTTATTTATTGCTATTATAATTAAGACGATTAGCTTGGATACTGCTTTGAGAATTAAATAATAAACAATATCATTTTAAAATTCGTGGTAGTATCCCATTTTAATTCTTACCAAGGATTTACTTACAGGTTATCACTTGGCAGACAGCGGCACACTTGGCCTAAAGTTATTCATAATTAAACGGCACACATAATTTAATAAGTTATTATTATAATGGAACACAACCTTGTCCTTCAATATGGCTTATATAGCCATGAGGTAATCGGTAAGGCACACATGACCACTACCTTTCGATATGGCAATCAACCATAAGCTAATCAGTATGGCACACATAACCATAATTCAGTCAGTATGGCACACATAACCATAAGTCATTCAGTATGGCACACATAACCATAATTCAGTCAGTATGGTACACATAACCATAAGTCCCTCAGTAAGGCACACATAACCATAAGTCCCTCGGTATGGCACACATAACCATAAGTCACTCAGTATGGCACACATAACCATATGTCACTCAGTATGGCACACATAACCATATGTCACTCAGTATGGCACACATAAACATATGTCACTCAGTATGGCATACATAACCATACGTCGCTTTGCTGTCTCATGTTTAACAGAGATGATTACTGTCGGTCCCTATTTGGCACATGTCATTTCATGTCATGATGAACATTCTTCCTCTGTCGTAACTACGTAAGAGATTTGTATTTTCATCTCGTCTAAATAGCGTGCAAAATTTACTAACTTCTTATACCAATCTCCTCATTTTTATATAAATTATAAGAATAGTCGTTTAATATGTACAATGTACGCATCTATATGTAGTAAGGAATAATATTATGACCATAATAATATACTGAAATTTTGGAATAAAATAGCTTTACGAACACTTGACTGACTGGCTTATGCTTTTTAACAGGTTTTTTTTTTTTGGATATAACTTTATTCTTGCGTTACCGTTTCTACTTTGATTTTTATGCAATTAAATAATGTGGTAACATTTGAACAAGAATTATGTTTCATATATATTCATAGTCTGATCTCACCAATTAAAAGTATCTCTTACATTGTTACAAATAATTATTCTTATCATCGGTAGTATCAAACACTGATATCAGAGGGTAGTAGGTACACGTCTTCTTTAAAAATCGAATTCGGCAAAAATACAGTTATCAAATGAACTAGCGCGGGTGGATAGTCTCAAAATCATTTCGACCGACCCATGCTTCAAAACCAAATTTAAATCTATCAAAAATCCAATTTAATATTATAGCAAAATATATGTCGGTAGGTTATCATTTCATTTAAACTCAAGCTTAATAAGGCGTTAATTATGTCAAAAATTTCAGTGATCGTTATCATATAAACTAGAATTCACACCGATTAGTCATGGTCACTAAATCTCACCACTTCAGAGATACAAATACATTTTCGTGGATATAGGAAAAGAAAAATCACTTGTCAAATTATACAAAACGTGGGCATGATCATAAAAAGAAAAGGTAAATTTACATACCTCGGTTCTATCCCGCTTCTGATATGATGTAAATGATAACAAGACACTTTGTACACTTGTTTAATTGGATCTTTCCAGCTACATACAATTTCACATTACACTTGTTACATTACGCTTGATTATAACTGACTACACTCCTGATCAGACGTCTTATTCCTTTGGCTGCCACACCGAGACTGTTCGCCCATTTCCGCCCTTTTCCACAGAAAATATCAAACCGAAGTCTGCTATGATTGGCCGACAGCTGCCTGCGATAGGCAGCGTCCTCGTCCAATCACGCGCTGAACGGTGCTGCCATCAACTAGAAGGCACCTCGTGATTGGTTGATAGCCCTTCCGGTCAACCACGTATCTACAATATCTGCCAACAAACTAAAATAACAATTTAACCTCTTTTATTAGTTAATATAAATCACATCAAATTAATAAAGTCACGACAATTCTAAGCATTAATCACTCCAGCTATACTTCTTAGCCCCCTAATTTCCACGGCATTTATCTTACTTTCATGCTTATTCTGCCAAACCCAACACTCATTAATTAATTATTATTAATTATATTATTCTTTAATGCTTGCCTATCAAGTATAAAGAAAAGTAGAAAGATGAAAACTCCGCCATGGCATATCTATGAAACTCATTGCCTGCGTCTTTGTTTCCTGAACGGTATAATCTGGGTGTTTTCAAGTCTAGAGTGAATAGGTACCTTCTAGGCAAGCATGTTCCATCTTTGGCCGCATCGTCACTTTCCATCAGGTGAGATAGCGGTCAAATGCTGGCCTATCAAGAATAAAAAAAAAATCTATATCTGTTACGGTTGACTCACAGTATCATTTCTTTATATATATTTTTTGTCCTAATTACACACGTGCGAAGCCGGGGCGGGTCGCTAGTATTTTATATAAAGGCCGGAGCAATAACAGAAAGTAGAACAAACAAAAACTACGCATGCTTTAAAAGCGAATCCCATCTGTTTTGATATAGGAAGTTGCGTGCTTCACTGTTGCACACTTTCCTATGAACGTTAGTTGTTGCGCTTCAACAACTTTGGGGAAAGTTGCTGCATGTGCACAAATTATATAAGTTTATTACTATTCATATATATTAATATACATAACGATGTAACGTTGTTTGTTTGTTGCATTTTCACGACGGAACCCGAAATCTACATGACATTTGGCACCAAACTGCCCGCTGGCTAAGTGATGCATATGCTGAATCTACTCCTATTGCCCTAAACTGCACTGATAGAAGAGATTGTTTCAGTCTTGGCTTTGGCAAAATTAGTTTTCACAATAGACTAACCTTGTCCATCAGACTGAAGCGGTCTGTCTAATAAAATGTTTTTTTATGTTGTAATGTGTTCTTTTTTGAAAAAAAAAATTTTTGAACTCAATACCGGCCTCAATGCCAATGAAAATTAATAACATTATATAATACCTTATAAAAAAAAACAATTATAGTGATTTTATAATAGGATTTCTGGTTCTGTCACAGTCGTGCTGAGGCACGTGCGTACGTACGGGCGTGCACACATAAAGCCGCGTTTGGTACCACTCTATAAAGATAACATACTTCTTTGTTTTTAATATGGTATAGTGCTTAAAAGACTGTATCAAATAAGTTAGTAAATGTCACGGACTTGAAAGAAATACGGACGTAACCTCATCTCATAATTACTGAAGCATGCAAATGTCCATAGACAACTACTGTTAGTTGTCTATGACAGTTTGCTGTGCAGCAGTAACTGTTTAAAAGGTGTAGAAGCGTCGATTGTTGGCTTATGCGTATTTGTGTGCTTGTATTTCGCGTTATGAAAAGCGACATTTGTAGGTGCTTCACCCGTTTTATATGCTGCTGTAGTTTTTTAATACCCGTGATAAATGTACAATTATATAAAATTGCTTCTAATACGTCGAGTACCTATAGAGTCTATAGGGTCTATAGTATAGACCGACCTATTTCAAATTGGAATTAAATTTATACAGATTCTTAAAAGAAACTCGTCTCTCAACTTTGGTGGATTTTTCCTAGAAGTAAACAATACAGCAATTATTATTAAGCCTAAAACATTTGCTTTTCTTTCAGTTCGAATTGAAACCATAATACACCGCCATAGGGAACACTGAACCTATAAATCCTCAATCAGTAATTTCGCTGCCATTAAGGAATTAATCACGCATTAAACGTAATCTGGATACATGGCCGCCTTGTTCCATTGGGATCTGATATTAGTAGGCAGTAATATGTATATTCCAGTTCGCTCGAAACGTTTCGCTTCTACGTTCATCATCTGTACACTGTAAGAGTTGGTTTTTCTTTTGTTATACTTTATAGGCAAACATTTGATCACTATCTCACCTGATAAAGTAAAGATGCGGCCGAAGATGTAACATGCTTAGTCTATTCAATCTAGTGCCAGGTTCGATTTTCGGGGAAGGGATTTTCCCAAGAGAAATGTGTGTTACTGTGTCTGTGTTAGTGAGATTCACGTATTCGCAATACAAGTCTTTGAACCTAGTACGGTGTTGTGAATGTGAAAGTGTTTATTTGCTTTATCATCATCATCAATTTTCCTTATTGTTCACGTGGGTAAAAATGGCTTATAGATATATATATATCATCATCAACAGCCTGTCGTATTTGTTCACTGCTGAAGTTAGGTCTCTCCTAATGAACGCCATATATTATAGGTATATCTTGTATCTCTTTCGTTTAGTTGGGTAGCGATCGCCTTTGAAGCAGGGGTATCGGGTTCAAAGATTTCTCCTCAAGGAAAGTTTGTGTTTCTGGTTCTGGTTGTGATTGTGTGTGTGATTGAATGGTAGCGGCACCCACAACACAAGTCATTGAATTTAGTGAAAGCGTTTATGTTATGTTATATAGTTAATCTAATATTCGTATCCTGAAACGTGCGAGTGAGATAACCATATCGATAGCGATACGATAATTGGATCTTTCATTCGATCTGGTATCGATTGCCAATCGAATCAGACAGACCGTATTCTGTGTGGTCCGTAATCGAATATGCATACATTACTTTGATTGGAAGCTGAGCACTGTGATACTTTTATAGCAAAAATCTTCTACCATTTTTTTTACCTCGAACGAAATGGCTAATCGCCTCTAAAACAATTATTTCTGTACTAGCCGTTACCTGCGACTTCGCCCGCGTTTATCAAATTAAAAAGTTGCCTGTGTTAATAATAAGGACAAAAGCTGTATACATTCCAAATTTCACATTGTTTAAAAAACGACACACAACCTTTCGGATTTATTATTTTTGGTGTCATTTTAACAATTTTTATTTAGTAAGGTATTTATATTAATTTGTTTTTAATGTTATTTTTATTAATTTATATCTCGATTATTAAAAACGCAGCTATTTATCAATCTACAATTAAAATTACAAAAGAATATACATACCCACCAAATGTAATGTAAATCAGTTCATATATATTGTTGAAATACCTTGTTTGACTACACACACAAACCCGCACTACTTCCCCATATTAGTAATAATTAGTATTCATAATAATATAACTAGTTAAACATTTATTACAAGACTAGGTGTCCCGGCGACCTTCGTTCCGCCTAACAGTCAATGAATGTGCTTGTTTAGGAAGCCATACCCGGCATGCGTTACAATGCCACGTGACTATATTATTACCTCCTTCATGTTTATGTTTGCCTAGTACTTTACCAAATCCAAGTATCGTATGAGAAAATGTTTTCTATACACCTATAAAAAAAACAAAGTTAAGTTCCTAAAAAGTATTCTATATCCTTCTCCTGGTTTTAAGCTACCTCCCCACCAATTTTCAGCCAAATCGGTTCAGCCGTTTTTGAGTTATAAATAGTGTAAGATGAAAAATAGATGTTGGCCGATTCTCATAGATACCGGATAAGCACAAAAAATTTCATCAAAATCGGTCAAGCCGTTTCAGAGGAGTATGGCAACGAAAACTGTGATACGAGAATTTTATATGTTAGATGACAATCTAATTGAAGCTATGCGTTCTATCAATACATGTTAATCACGTCCTATGTATAAGCTATACTAAATTATAAACTAAGTAACAACAACTGTATAAATAAATCTAACCCTAAATTAAAATCAAAAACTAAAATTTATGTACTACTTATTATTACTTCATTTATATACTTTAACTTCCTCATATACTGTAATAAATAAAAAATAATCTTAGGGATAGAAACTTGATACTATATTTCAAGTATATTTAATTTGTTAGGCGCCATAATTCTATTACATATTGCTCTCTGTATTAAGTCCCATATATGTATAGAAATTCTCAACACGTAGAATTGCAATCATAACAATTAAAAATCTGTACGTAAGTTTCCAGTATTCAACATAACTCCAAAAATACCCTAATTTTATTCTCATGAAGGCAATATTTACGGTATCTGATTGAAATCTACCCTCTTTAATAAGCTTTGCGGGATCAGCTCAAAGACGGGTCAATATTGGAGTAGGGATTTGTAAAAATATTTCAATCGATATTGAATAATTAGTCGATAATTTTTATCGACCTTTTTGAGAAATGAGATATATATTTTTGTTCACTAAATTATGTTATTTATTTAAATAAATATAAATAGAAGAAAAATAAAGAAATAGAAGGCAATATTTACGTTTCTCTGATTGGAATCTGCCCTCTTAATAAGCTTTGCGGGATCAGCTCAAAGACGGGTCAATATTGGAGTAGGGATTTGTAAAAACATTTCAATCGATATTGAATAATTTGTCGATAATTTTTATCGGCCTTTTTGAGAAAATGAAAAACAATTATTTGTGTTTACTAAATTATGTTATGTTATAATTAGACGAGACGAGCAAGTCATTTGCTTGAGGCGTCACGCTTGCTCATTACATTTCAGTGCCACCCAGAGTTTTGAACTTATGTAAGTCAAAATCCTGCGCGGCTAGGCACTGCGCTCGTCACCCTGAGATATTAATTGTTAAATTTATTTACATCCTGTAATTTCATTGGAAACATTGCTCTTTAATCGTGAATACAATACTGTTTGCACACTACTGCTTGGCGGTTGAAAGTCTGGCAATGGTGTCCCGCCCGGTGACGCTGCAAAGGCTTCACACAGCCAGAAGCATGTAGTCCGTACGAAAAAAAAAAACTGACAATGTGGTACTGCCCCTGGCGAACTCTGCAAAATAGTACCACTACAAAATGTAAATATGTATGTAATTCATATAAAATCATTTATATATTTTTGAGACCTATTTCGACCATCTTCTAATAATCGAACCGGAAACAAAGCATGTTTCCGGTTCGATTTTTAGAATTGAATAAAAAAATATTATTATTGGTATTTTTTTGTAAAAAATAGTAACAATTTAGTAATAGTAACTGATTGTGATTGTGTACGTAATGTTTATGTTTCTGGCACCCACTAATTAAGTCATCGAACTAAGTGTGGGGCTGCGAATGGGACAGGGTTTTTTAAAAATTGATATTTTGTTTTTCGCCAAACAATTACCCCATTGATTCGACGACCTTTACTTGCGTTTATTTGATTCTAGCCATTTTTCGCAGCTTCGCCTCCGTTTATCAAATTAAAAAGTAGCTATATACATGCCAAATATCATCAAAATGCGTTCAGCCGTTGCAGCGTGAAGAGAAAACAAACCTACTTACACACAAACTTTTGGATTTATAATATTAGTATGATTTAATATGATATAAATTATTAAGTTACACTGTTATCTACATACCAAATTGGCCTTGCCTTGTGAAAGATGCCTCTTTTCTACCGAGTACGCGACTTAACAAAAAAGGAGGAGATACTCAAGTCGAATTTTTTTTATGTGTGTTATCTCATAACTTCGTTCCACGTGAACCGATTTTGTTTTTTTTTCTCGTTTGAAGGATGTGGATTTCCAATTGGTTCCATTTAAATTTAATTAAGAACCGATCAGTAGTTCTTGATATATCATCAATAATGCGTGTTTAGTACATTTAATCTGATCAAAGTTCCTAAGATAAAGCGGTGAAGCCGGTTTTTTTAAGCTTTGCATGAGTTTAATTAATTAACATACTCACAAACATACAAATCAATAATACTTGTATTAATAACGAACCGTAGATTAATATCGATAACTATATCCTATCTCTATCCTCTCAAAGTTTAGGTTCCAATCGTAGCATTGGTTCTAATCTAACACTTCTCGTGTTTGTGTGGGGATTATAACGAGCAGGCTATTTCTGATAGGTAGTATTACAGAGGGAAGACGGGGTTTACAATCTGTGTTATAGTTAGTCAATACTACATTTACAACACGACAAAATGACTATGATGATCGTGTATGGAGTACGGCGGCCACCTAAGGAATGGATCCGCTTTGTACCAACTCTTGAGTCCATTGTCCGGCGAGCAAAAAGACTCATTGGCGATGATAGGTAAACTATAAGCCGAGTCGAAATTGTCTCGGTCACCGACGCAAGACTATCGGTATTCTATCTTTTACATTTTGCAGAGTGTGTCAAACCAGTCAAACGTCATCCATTTATGGTTGACATACCTCTAGTTCGCTCGAAGCGTATCTAATTTCATCATCAGTACGGCGAAGGAGTGGAACATATTAACAGCGTTTTTGTTCCCCGAGGGGTATAATTTTGGAGTCTTCACTATTGACTATAACTCAAAAACTAGATATCAGACCTTGATCAAATTTCAATGGGACTACATAAAAAGCACCAGCTTTCAAATAAAAAAAAGAATCATCAAAATCGGCTCACAAGGAAAGAAGTTATGAGGTAACTTTTGATATGAGGAAACACACAAAAAAAATACAGTCGACTTGAGTAACTCCTCCTTTTTTGGGAAGTCGGTAAAAACTAAGCTACGTGTTTGAACTTTGAAAAAAGTTTTAGAAGTCCGCTATATTGAATTTAGAGTGACGTCACTTTATTTTTAGAGTTATTTTCAGCAAGCCATTTGATACCTATATTGTAGAGCATTAATAATAACTTGTCCGTCATTATGGGTGTTCCGCCATGTTGGATTTAGAATGACGTCACTCAGCTAACCATGCATTGTCATCTAAACGTGAAGACCGAAGGCCTTTGACAGGGTTTGGCATGATAGACAGTCTCAAGTTCCCCCATCCCCCTTTTACCATCGGACAACCAGACAATCAACCGCGCGACACCGGTTTATGGTTGATATTCCAAGGGTGCGTACGAATCGTTTTGCTTTCACATGTATTATGCGTGCTGCTAGGGAATGGAATTCTTTGCCCGAGTCTGTGTTTCAAGATAAGTTCAATCTAGGAGTCTTTAGATCTCGAGTGAACAGGTATCTTCTAGGCAAGCATGCCCCATCTTCTACCACATCGTCACTTTCCATCAGTTGAGATAGTGGTCGATTACTTACCTATCGAGAATAAAAAAAAACAAAAGTGAATATAAAATTTCAGCTCAATCGGTTGCAGATATCTGCTTCAAAATTGAGTTGCAAGATTTTACCCGAACAAACATAGTTACATTGCAAGTTGAATTAAAGCTTGTAATAAAAAGCCTTTCATGTATTCAACTGCGCACTAATAACCATGGTCATTAAAAACTAAGAGCAAACTTACCTTTCGAAATTAGAACTATGCCGCATAGTTATTTTTTCTTTTAATTTTGGCTTTGCAATCCTGTGCATTTAGCCAGTGTCAAGTAATAAATTTGAAGTGAATTGCATATTAAAAGTCCTAGTCACAGTCAAAGTTAAGTAAAAGAGTCAAGGTTCAGTTATAGTCAAGTCATGCCCTAGTAAAGTGGTAGTCCAAAACTCTTGCCGCACAGTTTGTATGGGGTTATGTAAACTTAAGGGGCAGGTACGTCAATGCGAGCACCTCTTTTTTATGATTTTAAATTAAAATTTCGTGAAAACGCGCCTCAAATAAAAAGAAAGTACCCGGATGACCGGGTTGCTCGGTTTTTTTTTAATGGTAAATGACGTTTTCTAAGAATGAAACCTAGCTAGATCGATTTATCGCCCCCGAAACCCCCTGCTTAGTAAATTTCATGAAAATCGTTGGAGCAGTTTCCGAGATCCTGATTACACACATATATATACAAGAATTGCTCGCTTAAAGGTGTGAGATAAGCTGAAGACATCATTCGTGTAATAAATATGCGTATATGAAATAATTTTGCACAGTGTTTTGACATAAAATGGCGGAACGAAATGGTTGCAAAAATACAAATTGATGTTATTTGCATGAGATTTGATATTTTTTCCTTTATATTTATAAACGTTATGAATATTCTAAGAAGACGGCATCATTTATCGTATTTTTATTTATCTGGTTTTATTATGAATGCGCACTAAAACGGATATTAAAACACGCGTTGAAATTCTGGAATCCCCACCTTAATCCGTAAAAGATTGTTTCGACGCGTGAGAATGTATCTATAAATCATTAAGGCCTTAAGTCAGAAGTTCAGACCTTTTGAAAGTCGCTCAATATAGCATTACCACCGATGAAGTTAAAATGACGTAAAACAGACACGTTTTTCGCACCAATAAAATGTCCCCAAAACGTAGAAAAAGAGAAAATAAGTCACCCATGCCACCTAGATAACACAGTCCATTGTTATCCATTTAGGGGTCCGCACGCTCGCGTCGTAAACGGCCGCCAGTCACGGATTTATCGCGGAGGTTCCGTAGTGGTACCTTCATAGTTTTTTCAGTGATATATACGGTTGTTATTTGCGGTTGTTATTTGGTTTGTGGATGCCGGTTGAAATTTCTATGCGCTTTTTACGAGGGTAGCGGATAAAGTTTCTGGTAGAGCGGTTGGTAGATTTTGTTTAAATTTACTATGATGTTGTTTAACACGTCGGAAGGTGTCAAGTGTGAACTGGCGTTGGAGTGCATATTATACGTATATACACGTAATATACCTAGGTTAATATAATAATACAATTCCTGTATTAGTAATTTAAATGTGTTTAAAAAAAAAATGAAAGTTTGCGCCGTCGAGTTTCTTGCCAGGTTCTTCTCAAAGTAGTTGTAATTTTACGAATCTGGCAGTAGAGTTATCTACTTTCATGAGTGCCTCTTTGGCGCCCATGTGAATAAACGATTTTGAGTGTTTGTATTTTGAATGCACATTGATTGCAAACTAAATCCAAAAAACGAAAGAATGGTATACAATTATATGGCATGGCTTTGCTTGCACACCCTCTCCAAGGCTCTCCTAATATTATTCAAAAGCAAACTTCAAGAAACTTATTATGCATACACTGTCTCCTAAACATAAGCAAAAATCTTTCGATACACCTAAAATATAAGCAATAAGCTATTTACCCCTTGTACACATATTCGGATCACGCGCCTCTGTGTGCTCTAAGGGTGGAATGGGGGTTGAAATCTGGTTTAATAAAGTCTGTTAAACATAGCCCGCGGCGATGATATTTTTGACTTTGTTTGGTTAAGCGCTTCATAGAATGTTTGGGGGTAATTTTATGCATCAGGTTTTGGTATCTAACGTGTATTCTCTATGGAGAAAAGGTTAAGGTTAAAGTTAAAGTTAAGAATATAAGTTTTTGTTGTTTTGTACTCGATATTCATGACAATGAACTCCTTCGAGTCTTGCCTCCAAAGTGAAAAAATGGCGTTGCCGATTTTGTATAATTTTTCAACACTTGTGATTCTTCAAGTGCTAATGTGTAGGAATGGTAGATTATTAACCGTTAATACGTGTGAACGTGCATGAGTGTAGGCAAATTACACAAAGTTGAAAATGTGCCTTTTGCTTTCGCTCCAAAACTTCAATAGAAATTCTAGTAAAGTTTTTACCACTTTATCGTGTCCTACATGACTTGACTATGACCAGACCTTGACTTCGCTACTTGGCTTTGATTGTGACTCGTGAATAGGGGTAGGGGGTTTTAAAAAAATGATTTTGCCAATTGTTAAATATTTTGATATAAAATTCAATGTTTATATGAATGGTATTTTTTTTCAATCTAATAACGTAAACAATCCACTAAAAGCATTATTATGTATTTCCCTATTGGGTTCATACTTCACTGGATGATCTCATCTCATGTTATTAAAATCCCCTTCCTGTACAACTAGTGTACTATTAAGCATTCTGTGCTATTGTGTATTATATTCTCCGCCTACCCTCGTCAAGTTTACAGGATCACCTGTGGGCATGACACGTGTTAACTGGTCTGTCTGTTGTTGAAGCATTTAGGGAGACATTGTTGTGGTTTACAGCGGACTGGAGGTTTTAAAATGATTTGGGATTTTGAAAAACTGTTGCGGTATTATACATTATATTATCTTACTTATATTATAAATCCGAAAGTCTGTGTGTAAGTGTGTAAGTATGTTTATTCCTTTCACGCTTTAACGGTTGAACGGATTTGGATCAAAGTTGGAATGTACATAGCTTATACCTAGGATTAACACATAGGCTACTTTCTAACTTGATAATAGCGAAGCCGCGGGGCACAGCTAGTACATTATAAATAATTAAAAGTAAAATAAAACTAAATTGAAACATTGCAATAAAATATGCTGTCGAAATTTTATAGACCGATTCTTTTTTGTATTTTTAGTTTTTGCTCCGTCAACTTTGTGCATTTAGCCAGAGTCAAATCTTAAAATTTTTGCAAGTTATCTTTTTCATAAAACCAGTCAAAGTCACCATTCACAGTCAATTGTCAAAATCAAGTAAGATAGACCAGTATAAGATGCGACCAAAATTTGCGAATCTGGTAGTCATTAACTTTCATGAGTGCCTCTTTGGGGCCCATGTGAATAAATAATTTTGATTTAGATTTTTTCATTTTGATGATACACTTACCCAAATGCTTGCCTATCGGGTATTAAAATAGCAAAGCGAAGCTGTGTAAGATAACGTGTCCGATGATGGTAAACGAGTTAGGCCTAAAATGACTGATGTTACAGCCTAAAATGACTCTTAGCCTCAGACGAACTACTTACATACCTCAATTAATGCTTAACACCTAGAAAAGACAGTCCTGCAATATATGCCTCATATGTCTGGTTATTGATTGTTGATGATCCCGTTGGCGCAGTGGACAGGTGTCTGCCCTCTGCGCCGTGGGTCCTGGGTTCGATTCCCGGCAGTGATGTGAATGTTTCACCCACGATACAAGCCTTTGAACTTAGTGTGGGGCTGTGAGTGTGAATGCGTTTTGTTTGTTTGTTTGCTATGGGAGCTTTGTCTTTCCAACCGGAACCAGTACTGCTTACAAAATGCTGCTACGCGGAACATTGGCTGACCAACTTAGATAGCAGTTTGTGTATGTATAGTGTAGTAAAGCCTATATAAACTGGTGGCTAAGACGCTCTGCGTTCGTCGACACGCGACATGTCCCACGCGACACGTAGATGTCGCCTGCGATGTCGGGCGAAGTCCCTCGTGGCGTCGTCCGACACGTAGAATTCGACAAGGTCGCCGGACAGACGTCCCGTAATGAAAACGGGGCCTAACTGTCGTTAAATATTTAAAGTCATACAGTCTGAAGTTAAATATGTTTTTATACAATTAGCCATTTTACTATATTAAGTAGTTAATTTAGAAAGGAATAATTAAACGCAAGCAAAGCTTAAAGAACCGACTTCACTGCTTTATCTTCGGAACCTTGATCAAATTTAATGTATTGCACACGCATTATTGGCGATAACTCAAAAACATGTGATCAGATCTTGATCAAATTACAATGGGACATGAAAAGCACCAGCTTTCAAATAATCATCAAAATCGGCTCACAACGAAAGAATGAGGTAAATTTTGAAGTCGGTTAAAAACGAGAACATCGTCAATGTACTCCACAGAATACGCATTATTGACGATATTTCAAGAACTACTGATCAGATTTTGATCAAATTTAAATGGGACCAATTGGAAAGCAACAACTTTCAAACTAAAAAAAATTTAGAAATCGGTTCTCATGGAAAGAAGTTATGAGGTACCAAACAAAAAATATATAGGTGACTTGAGTACCTCCTCCTTTTTTGGGAAGTCGGTAAAAAATAGCGCTTAAACCAGCGGTTATAGGACTCTATTGCTATTTTAAATTAGTTTAGGCAAATCCGCAAGTTACCACACTTCATGTGTCTCTGTTTGTTCCTTTTTTTAACCGACATCAAAAAAGGAGGAGATTTTCAATTCGACTGTATTTTTTTTGCTAGATAGGCATGCATTTAACCTCAATCTCAACTGATGGAAAGTAAAGATGTGGCCGAAGATATCATTAATCACGTTACAATGGAATTAAAAAAAAAACCATTTTATATGTAGGACTAGCCGTTCCCCGCGGCTTCGCCTGCTATTATCAAGTTTAAAAGTAGCCTATGTGTTAATCCTAGGTATAATCTATGTACATTCCAAATTTCATCCAAATCCGTTCAGCCGTTAAAGCGTGAAGAGGGAACAAACATACTTACACACAAACTTTCGGATTTATAATATTAGTAGGATTAAAACATTGGTTACATTTTAACTCAATTAATACGGGCGAAGCCGGGACACTCTACTAGTTACATATAAAGATAGGTATAATGTACTACAACGTATCACCTAAATAACTTATTATTGATTATAGTTAAGGCTAGCGTGTGTTATCGCCCGTTTTCTTGACGAGGGTTCATCGAAGACTTGTGATATTGTCACCACATATTCTTAGTGTCCTTTTCCCACACTTTTTTTTATGTCTAGATAAGCTAGCATTGTACACTATCTCACCTGATGGTAAGCGACGATGCGGTCGACGATGGAGCATGTTTGCCTTGAAGCTCGCTACTTAAAGACTCCCATATTGTATTTATCAGGAAACAAACTCGGGTAAGGAGTTCCATTCCATTTCACACGAATCGTTTAATCAAACACTAGTTGAGCCCCGCGGCTTCGCCCGATGATGATGATGATGATTAAAGTAGCCTATGTTTTAATTAAGAGTATAAGCCACCTACATTCCAAATTTCATTGAAATAGGTTTGTTCGTTACGGAGATACGTGGTAACAAACATTCACACACACAAACTTTTGGATTTATAATATTAGTAGGATTTAGATTGTTACTATCCGAGCCCTGCGGCTTCGCCCGCTATTATCCAGTTAAAAAGTATTATATGTGTTAATCCTAGGTATAAGCTATGTACATTCCAAATTTCATCCAAATCCGTTCAGCCGTTAAAGCTTGAAGAGGGAACAAACATACACACTTGCACACTTACACAATAACTTTCGGATTTATAATATTAGTAGATTAGTTGATAGTAGATAGTAGATTAGTAGATGGTATAGTAGGATGAAATGTAATGTTTTGATTAATGTTTCTTACCGGCAATATATTAACGTAAATTACCGAATAAATGGGCGCATATTTTGATCTTTAAATTCAAATTAGAAGCGTGTCTTATCTGTCTTATATGTGCGTTGTCGATGTCTAGATCGACAATTGTTCGGAAGCCTTCTTCAGGATTAGTGCGTAGCGCTCGCTGTCGCGGCGACATCTCGTAAGTCACGTAAAATCCCGTTTTAAATTAATAATAAAAAGAAAAATGTATAATATATTCCGAAGTGTTTCACGGACACCGTATCTTTAAATGAAGTAAGCGACATCTGACGCCGTTTGAAAGTTAATCTGACCACTGTGCACTTGTGCATTAATCAGATTGGCGGGGGTGAGGACCACAGATGGCGGGGCGGTGAGTGTTCGTTTTGTTCGTCATTGTGACGAGGGTGTATCGATAACTTATAATAGTGATATACGTGAAATATACTAACATTCTCTCACTGTTTCCCCTCGTTTATTCCAGTGATATATCAAGTGTATATAAATCGGATATTTTCGAGGGTTGTTTGCCTTCAGTTGATTGTGACCGTTGGTGGATGGCTGGATGCGAGATTTCTTTTTGTTGTTTTAGGAACAGACTGCCTTTGAAGTGTTCTGTTGGATTGTTCTTTTCGTTGGTAGTTTCTCGAATTTGATTTGAATTATTTTAACCGACTTCTAAGGTGCGTTCTCACAAGCTTAAAAATGTAAGCTGGGCTTTTTCTTTCACATTTACAATCTTTAAAACATTTTGCTTTTACATGGATTATTACGTAGTTTATAAACATAATTATGTAATGTTCTATTTGTAATTTAAACTAATCGTCTAACTTTCTTTTGTCACTCTCCCTCTCTATACCTTTTTGATGCGCGATGACTGGTAGAAAATGCCCCTAGCATTAAGTCCGCCTTTTGTACTTTTTGTGCAATAAAGAATTAAATAATAATGATGGATTTATAGGTATCTTAATGGGGTGGACCGAAATAAGTAGTGACAAGATTGACTCATTCGTCGAAACAGAAAATAATCTAAAATTTCGAGACTCTATTTAAAATAACAGACTTATATATCGGGCTTAAAAACCTAGAAAAAAACGGTTTTACATGAAACGGTAGTAATAGGATTCTATCTAAACATTATAATTAAGAAGGGTTAAGAGTATGTATGAAATGATAAAATAATAATTAAACGCAAGCAAAGCTTAAAAAAACCGACTTCACCGCTTTATCATCGGAACCTTGATCCACCAGCTTTCAAATAAAAAAAGATTCATCAAAATCGGCTCACAACGAAAGAAGTTGTGAGGTAACTTTTGAAGTCGGGTAAACCAGAACATCGTCAAAGTACGCATTATTCGTCACAAGATATAAATTTTTGGCGATATTTCAAGAACTACTGATCAGATCTTGATCAAATTTAAATGGACCAATTAGAAAGCAACATCTTTCAAACTAAACATTTTCGAAATCGGCTTACGTGGAGATAAGTTATGAGGTAACAAACTCGACTTGAGTACCTCCTCCTTTTTTGGGAAATCGGTAAAAATAAAAAATCGCTTTATTGACACTATAAATAAATGACCAAAGAACATAAATTACACATTTATGAACAAGTTTTACTTTTACGTTCATCATCCTCAGAAGGAGTGGAATTCATTGCCTGCGTCATTGTTCCCCGAGGGGTAAAATCTGGGAGTCTTCAAGTAAATAGTGAATATCTTCTAGACAAGCAAGTCACACCTTTGGCCGCATCATCACTGTCCATCAGGTGATATAGTGGTCAAATGGCAAGTATTTGATGTATTTGGCATATAAAAAAATATTTTTCTACCCAGGGTCCTGATTTTCAGAACCTATATATTCAGCATACACACTCACTAACGCACCTACACGTACAATCTTTTGCATATGTAAACTAAGTATCATAGTTTCAGAATTCCATCCAAGTTACCGTATCTGTAGACGACGCTCTTGGAATATCCCCAATCGAATATGTTGTCAAGTGTTAATTAAGTTTGAAAGTCGTTAAAGTTAGTGTTAAGTAAGTTACCAAGTTGTTTGTGATTTAGCGGCGTGAATGTATGTAAATTAAGCGCACGTGTGTTTTATTAGTAGTTTAATTTATGTGTAAACTTGTAACGGGTCATTACCTACACTTTGATTTAATTTTTTACCAAATTCACAAAAAAGGAGAAGGTGCTCAAGTCGACTGTTTCTTTTTTTTACCGACTTCCCAAAAAAGGAGGAGGTACTCAAGTCGACTGTATTTTTTTTTTTTTATATATGTGTTACCTTATAACTTCTCTCCACGTGAGCCGATTTCGAAATTTTTTTTTAGTTTGAAAGTTGTTGCTTTCTAATTGGTCCCATTTAAATTTGATCAAGCTCTGATCAGTAGTTCTTGAAATATCATCAATAATGCCTATTTTGTGACGAATAATGCGTACTTTAACGATGTTCTCGTTTACCCGACTTCAAAAGTTACCTCATAACTTCTTTCGTTGTGAGCCGATTTTGATAATTCTTTCTTTATTTGAAAACTGGTGCTTTTTATGTAGTCCCATTGAAATTTGATCAAGGTCTGATTTCTAGTTTTTGAGTTTTAGTCAATAATGCGTGTTTATACATATAATCTGATTAAGGTTCCGATGATAAAGCGGTGAAGTCGGTTTTTTAAAGCTTTGTTTGCGTTTAATTATTTTTGTAATGTGTGTTACCTCATAACTTCGTTCCACGTGAACCGATTTTGAATTTTTTTTGTTTGATAGTTGCTACCTAAAAAATGGATTTTCGGAGCGAATAACTGAGTTTATTTTTTTTAATCTTGGCGTTTGTATTCAATGTTTTATTAATAACATTTTGTTTGTTTACAGGTATGTATAATTCATCCGATTGTGTTGAAATCGACGAGTGTGGACGTAAGTGTAATTATAGTGGTAAATTTAGAAAGGAAAAATTTATCGCCTGAGGCGGGATTTGAACCCGCGGCCATAGGGTCTCATGCCCTATTGCTCTAACCGCTGAGCTACTCAAGCCCCGCCTGAAGCGACGAAATTAACCTTTCCTTATTATTAACGTATTACGGGGACGTGTGACGTCATCTACCGAAACAGTTTATAGAAACTACTACGGCCAACGAGTCTAACATTGCAGTTAGCTCAACGTTGTGTTGATAACGTCTACCCAAATCAATTGATTTCATTTATATAGCATTAGCCATGCTAGACATATATATATATATATATAGTATATAGTGTATAATACTATAGTGATAAATTTAGAAAGGATTTTTTTTTTTAATAATAATATGTGTAATTGTTACTAATAAATTTAATCCGAGACTTTTTAATACCGTGAAGACTAAAGACAATCTCCCGAATGCACCTGTTAATAAAAACGAGATAATCGATTCACACTCACAGTCCCACACTAAGTCCAAAGGATTGTATCGTGAGTGATTGAAATATTTAGATATCACATTCACACCTAGAACCAGAAGCACATAGTACCAGAAGCAATAGATAGATAGATTAACTCTTTATTGAACACCTTAATTGTGACAAAAAAATAGAAAAAAAAATTACAAAAAAATCGTAGTAATAATAGGTCTTATCGCTAAAAGAAGAAAAAATATGTTCCTGTCGGGCATCGAACCAGGACCCACAGCGCAGAGTGGAAGACTTCCCACTGGACCCGAATCCTTTCGAATAAAGCCACAACTATTGTCTAACTAGACATCGACAATGCGTATTCCCGTTTTAATTTAAATTTATTAGTCCAAATTACACGATAAAAGTCTTCAAACTTAGTGTGAGGCTGCGAGCATAGAATAGAATATAATTTTATTAATAATGTGTTACAATTTACTATACAGCCAGGATGAAACCATTTTACGGAAAATTACAAAATGATTACTATTACGTCTTTAATTATGTTAAATTATAACATATGAATTTAAATTCTATCAATTAATTGGTTTATTTTACTGGACTCCAAAGAGGCACTCATAATAGTATATGAGAAATCGTAGGATTAAAAAAAAAGAGATTTCCCTGGTGAGATAACAGTCTGAATTACTTAGATTACTTAGAACATGAACTGCTCTCCTGTCCAGTGAAGTCAGAAGTCCAGTCTGGCCAAGTTTGGCGCAAGCCGTCACGTAGGACTGTTCCCAACTTCGCCAACTATAAGTAAGCCACAATACAACAATGTACTAGTTGTTGCACCTTACCTACTTATCAACACAAAAGACTTAAAAATAAAGAAAGTAAATGTATATTTTCTTTTTTATTTTGGGTTGCATTTTGAATACCCGCCTGCGGAGTAAGAAGCGTTAATTCAAAGTAATTTTGTGTAAGAAAACATTAGTGACAGCCCTCTGGTTGTAATTTGGACACATCCTATCGAAAAAGTTCGGATGTTTATTAAAAAAAGTAGCTTCGCCTGGCTACTTTTTTATATGTATTTTTATATATATTTTTATCACAATTATGTTGATTATGGTGTGCAGGCGTCTAATATGTTCCATAGGAATCTGCCCAGAATACTACCTACAGAAGACCTACTTACTCCTTTTGGAGCTGTCATAGTATTCTTATTTTTTTACTGACTGTACAAATTGTACTTAATCGGTTGTGGCATATTTGATATTATTCCTCGGACAGAGTGGAACCTCAAAATTTTTGGTTTTGTCACTTATTTCAAGTAAGTTATTGAATTGATTAATAAGAAACTATAATGTTCATTTTGATCATTGAGAGCGGCACATCTGACCTCTAGTTGGCTCTCGTTCTGTGCAAAATGATAGACCGCTGAGCCCCGAATTTTAGGTCTAGTCAGCCAATAATGGTTAAACCTGTAATTGTTATGTCTTCCTGCTTATTTCACCTCCATATTACCAAGAGCGTGCTGACGGCACCTGCGTACGGCCGTGCACACATACAAGCCGCGTTTGGTACCACTCTATGAAGATAACATACTTCTCTGTTTTTACTATGATAATACACTCAATCTCTGTTCTGTACAAGGCTATATTAAGTTTCCACTGTCCCGGTATCTGTCTGTCTGTAATCAAACCTTGCAAGAAAAATTTGACCCAGTTTCCAGTTTTCAATTGAGCTGAAATTTTGCACATATATTTAAATCAGATGACGATGTAACATTATTATAGCATGGAGCTGATCTGATGATGGAGCCGGTGGCCCTGGGAACGTAATAAAGCGACGCAATCCCATCGAGTCTGGGCTCGTTTGATTCTGTAGTTCTAAATCTTCTTATTTATTATTTATTTTCTAATAATAGCTTGTTTTTGAATATTTTTTTATGTATTACTTGTTTTATTCCAATTTTAGAATGGACTTACCAGAACATGCTGCAGAAGTCCATTTATTGTTTGGTAGTTGCAGACGAGCCACCGTGCCTTGTAACTTGTTCGCAACTTTCCAAAGTATACGTTTACTTACTTATAGTTTAAACAAAGTTTAAACTGTCCGTTTGGTGCAGGCCGACGACTTTTGAACCGCAAAATGACGGAGTTTTTGGTTGAACTTTTGAGATAATTTAATAAGAAACTTTTGTTAAGTGGCTCTGAATAGTGTTCTTATTTCCTGGGTTCAGTGGTTATAATCTTTTAATGTTAAAAAATATCAAGTTTTGGTTTACCACTGTGAACTGCCCGCGCGCTCTCTTACGCGTAGTTCTTTACGAGTAAAATAGCGCGCGGAAGTTGCGTATGCGCCATCTAAGCGGCAGGTATCGGGTTCGACTCCCGGTGAGAACAAAAGTTACTACTTAATTTAAATGTGATTTTGATTGAAGGTGTGATTGAGTATGTAATGTGAATGTTTCGCGATCACAAGTCTTCTGAATAAATGTGGGGCTGTGAGTGTAGTAGCGTTTGTATTTGGGGATTTATTCCGTGGCTATTGCCCTATTGCTCTAATCTCTGAGGTACTCGAGCCCTGCCTCATGCGACGAAATTATTATTTTCCTTATTATTAACGTCTTATGGGGACATGTGACTTCATTGACCGAAATATTTTGATCGTACCAATGAATATTGTTGTTACTTAGCTACACTTGTGTTTATAGCATCCACCCAAATCAATTGATTTTCCGTTTGATCCGCCTGGTTCAATCTCCGGCTCAAGCTATATTTCTCCTTTCTAAAAAAATTGCTACAGACTTTCAGATCTGTAATATATTACGTACACCTGCTTAATTATGCGGCTATGCTACACAATATCATGAACTTAATGACGTCGAGATAAAGCACTAAACTCATTAACAAAGGCGACAAGATGTCGTGATTAATCGGAGGCGACGAGCCGAGAACCTTTGTAACGCGGTTCCACTCCACCGTTCATAATTCGAATAAATCCATCACGAATTAACTTTGTACGTTGTCTTGAACAGATCAGGAGATAGACAATAAAGTGTGAAATAACTAAACATTACGCCTTTTCACAAGCTTTTATCAAGTATCACCGTTATAATATGTCAGTCTGTAATCAAATATTGCAAGCTAAATTAGACCCACTTCCTGATGTCTTCAATTCCCAATTGCTTCAATTTGTGTATCTCCGGTGATTGAACACAATGATTCGGTACTATGGAGCTGGTCTGATGATGGCCATAGGACCTTCTGAATTGAACTAGATAAATCCATTGAGTTTGGGCTCGTTCAATTCGACTTGACAACTTCTCTGGATATATAACTTTTTAGCTCTTTTTTATTTATAGCTGGTAAAAGTTTGATCTTTATAAAACTTTTTAAAGTATTACTTGTTCAATACTACGACAAATTACGAATATAATATAGCAGGAGTCTTTCGGTATTTTATCAGATACATTTCGGAGAGTGCGTAAAAGAAAACACGGTCTAACGTTATCCATTTATGGTTGACCTGCCTTCAGTTCGCTTGAAGTGTTTTGCTTAGTTTATCTACCGTACAGAGAAGGAGTGATACTCATTGTCTGCGTCTTTGCTGTCTTTGTTCCCTGAACGGTACATTCTGGGTGTATTTAAGTCATAAGTGAAGGCATGTTCCCTTTTCGGCCTCATCATCACTTTCTATAATGTGAGATAGCGGTCAAATGCTATTCCAGCACCTTAACCTATCCAGCTTAAAAAAATGCTAGAAAACCGCCTGTCTCTAAGAAAACGAAGTGATATAAATTCTTTCCCGTATATATTGCGCTTATCATATGGCAATACTTTACGTTGTCTTTTTATAACAATTCCTCTTCAGGGGTGGCCATCGACCTGCGCCCCTGGAATTTTAATACTGCCAGTAATTACGCAGTTGTTGAGTATTTAATATGGTGGCGTGTGTGCTACAGTAATTTACGGTTGTTTGCTTTTCCTTAAGTATGTGGGGACTTTAGGATATTTGGAGAATTAAAAAAAAAAATACTTACGAAAAGAGGTATGAGCAAAATATAAGCGTGCTGCGGTGCTGTTTTAGATTAGTTTATGTTGGTATATGTGTTTATATATTGTAGAGGTCTTAGGTCTGGAAAAAAGTTGCATCAATAGAAGATCGAAAGATCAATAGAATCTTGACCCTGAAACAGGACCAAAAGAATGAAAAAAACGCATTCACACTCACAACCCCACTCTAATTTAAAATACTTGTAACATGGGTACTGGAAACATTTGCGTATCACAAACACACCAAGAACCAGAAGCACGAATGTCTTCTGGGAAGAAAACTTGTACTCCTGTCGGGAATCGAACCCAGGACCCACGGCAAAAGAAACCCTTGTCCACCGCGCCAACTGGGTCGTCAGATCACTTTTTAAATGTATCCCAAAGAGGCCACCGTGAAAGTTAACGGATCTTATTGCTAGATTCGCAAACTTAAATTTATCTCTAGAATTTAATCATCGTGTATGTAGGTACATGATGATTAAATGCCCTAATAAGAGTAGCCTTATCGCACTTTATAGTCGGAAGAACACATTTGCTCATAGGATATCTTCTTTTAGCCGTCATCTCTCACAATTTCTACTTTGTTACTCTTGCGGTTTGTCATTGTTGTTGACAACAATTGAAGTCGTTATAAAAAGTATTAAATATTTTAAACGACTGACAAGGTGCGCGCCACCTTCTAAGCAAGGGTATTGACCGATTCCTTGTGGAAACACAAGTTTTCTCCCCAAGGGAATTTTGTATTTCTGGTTCTGGGTATGATCTGAGTCTGATGTGAATGTTTCCGGCACCCACGACACAAGTCATGGAACTTAATGTGTACTGTGAGTGTGAAAACGTTTATGTTATGCTATATTCATTTTTCTTTCGACCGCATCTTCACTTAACATCAGGAGAAATAGTGATCAAACATTTGCCTATCTTGAAAAGAAAATCCCTTATAAGATAAAGTAAGTCAACCTAACATCACCTCAACCCAAGAGTCCTCTACACATCATCGATCTACCGGCAAATTATTCGTGGACGTGACCCGGCACTGTGGCTAGCGTCACCTCGACGACGTTATCTTGACACTGTCGTCTTCTGTAATGGGAATACTACTGACCCCGCCTACATTGTGTATTCGAGGGGATATAGTTCATTATGTTTTCTTGCTTTTAACAGTTTCGACGATAAAAGTGTATTATTTTATTCTTGCCGATAAATTTATTTCTTATTACTTCTATATTTATTCTTCTATTTTTTGTTGATTTTTTTATTTATTCAAGATAGGCAAACTTTTGACCACCATCTCACCTGATGGTGAGCGACAATGTTGTCGACGATGGAGCAAGCTTGTATAGAAGATACCTATTCACTTTATTGGAATTTTTTTTTAGTAAAGTTACATTTTGGTTCCATTGACCTAGTCTTTTTGATTAAACCCTTTTGTAGTGATAAAGTCGCCCAATCACTTCTTGTTAAATATCTCTATTAAAGTCTATTACTATACCGCTTCAGCTTGAAATTTTGATTGTAGGTTGTTTATTTTCATAAATAAACTCTTATATTTTACCGACTTCACAAAAAAGGAGGAGATACTCAAGTCGATTGTATTTTTTTTTAGGTTTGTTACTTCTTTGCATCGTTCCACGTGAATTGATTTCGAAAATGTTTTTTTTGTTTGAAAGATGTTGCTTTCCAATTGATCCCATTAAAAATAAAAAAATAAAAATTGTATCTAGATCTGATCAGTAGTTATTAAAATATCGTCAATAATGCGTGTTTAGTACATTTAATCCGATCAAAGTTCTGAAGATAGAGCGGTGAAGTCGGTTTTTTTAAGCTTTGCTTGCGTTTAATTATTATATGGTCATCTTCCGTCTCCATCATCAGACCAGCTTCATGGCACCATATCATTTAATTGTCACCGAAGATACATAAGTACACCAAATTGAAGTCCAATTGGACATCGGGTAGTGGGTCTAATTTAGCTTGCAAGATTTTGAATACAGACTGACATATAACGGGCAGGTGAATGTTGAATGTAGGTTGTTTATAAAAATGAACAACCTACATTCAACATTTCAGGCTGTAGCGGTTTAGGCTGTGTGTTTATTGATAGAAATATTTTTTCCTGTATTAGCTCTGTGAGCTCAAGACCTCACATATTTTTCGAAATGGCTGAAATATGTTTACTTGTACTTGTTAAATAAAAAAAACAAATAAAAATCTCTCACAAAATTTTATGAGAATGTGTACTATTATGTAGGTCTATTCTGGTCGTCAAACTACGATTGTTCGAATTGATGCGACGTCGATACGACAGTCAATTGGTTGAAATTTCAGTTGATTCGATGTTCATAACAAAAGAAAATCGTTCGTATTCGACGTCGATGTAAAGTTATCTATGCCTGTAATAGACTCCCTGTTGAGAAATGCGACCTGTAGAAGAGAACAACTGGAATTCCGGACAAACGAAAGCAATTTTGCCCAAGCTGAAACGGAGACGCTTAGCTCCCGCTGCTATCTAACACTAGCCGTCTGATATAAGCCTAAGATAAAAAAAAATAACAATTCACCAAAGCAAACCTTCAAAACACCCTCTACACATCCATCATTCTACCGGCAAATTCCGTTCGTGACGTGACGCGCCACTGAGGTTACCGTAGTCACGTCGACGACGTTATCTTGACGCTGTCGGCTTTGTTAATGGGAATACTCCTCACTCACCTGCTTACTGTATTTGACGGAGATTGAGAGTTATTTGTTTTCTTCGTTTTCGTTCCTAATGGTAAAAAACCAGACAAACAAAACAGACTGACTGACAATCTATCATGCCTGAATATTTCTTAGAAATTAATATATTATTTCTAATAACGACTTCAACAACATAACGACAAGAGATGTACATGAAATGTGACTTAAAACCAATTTTTCCTGTAAAAATAATAACTAATAATTGCCCATTGGCTTATTTGGGCGAGCGTTCGCCTTCACAGCAGGGGGTTCGATTCCCGGTGGAAACACAAGTTTTCTCCCCAAGTAAAATTTGTGTTTCTGGTTCTGGTTGTGATTGTGTGTGTGAATGTTTCCGGCACCCTAGATTACTTATAGTCATCGAACTTAGTGTGGAGCTGTGAGTGTGAAAGCGTATGTTTAATTAATTAATAGTCTGTTACCATTTCACGGCTGATTCCATGGACCGATCTTGATGTAATTTAACAACGATAAAGTTCACATCGAGAAGAACAGGCAATTCATAATCTAATTAATGCAGGCGAAGAGGCGAGAAACAGCTAGTCACACTAATATTGTATATACGCTCAAACGGCTGGACCATTTTTGATGAAACTTGGTATGGAGGTAACTGACACCCTGGATTAACACATAAGCTTCTTTTTATACCGGACTTCCCCCGGGTCCGGGACTTACGCGGGTAAAACCGCGGGGCGAAGGTAGTTATAAAAATAAAGTCATAAGTCAAATAAAATAACGCTCATCATAAATCACTTTATTAATTTGTCTCTGCCCGAACGTAAATAAAACTGGAATACATTGTGGTTCAAGACCTTTAAACAATTCTTTTCAGGCTCTTTTGAAAGGCCTTCCACTCAGCAGCGCCGCACTGTCTCTATTCAAAAGACTGTACAGTATTTGACAGTAACTAAACTTTTGTTTTTTATAAATAAAATCATCAAAATATTGCCCGTTGGCGTAGTTGACCCGTTCGCCTTCTAAGCAGCGGGTATCGGGTTAGATTCCCGGTGGGAACACATTTTTTTTTCGAAAAGGAAATTTGTGTTTCTTGCTCTGAGCGTGGTTGCGTGTATGGTGATGTGAATGTTTCGAACAGACTTTCAACTTATCGTAGAGCTGTGAGTGTGAAAGCGTTTGTTCGTTATACGTACTTTTTTGAAATTTAAAATCCAACTAACTCACAATCTCCGCGTGGTTAGTAAAAAAAAGAATCGGAGATACAGTCAACCGTACTATTGTTTTAAAAAACTTAACTGGACAAGTCGCGATATTCTCGATATCTGATAACATTAGACGAAAGTTTCCGGCACCCACGACACAAGTCATCGAACTTAGTGTGGAGCTGTGAGTATAAAAACGTTATTTAAAATATCCTCACCCATTGACAATCGCTTCACGAGCGCTAACGTGAAACTGTGCGTGAAAAAAAAACTTGCCTTACCTACACAACTGTTCCTTTCTGCAAACGAGGCCCCCATTCAAAGTAGGCAATAAAAAGTGACCCGCTTTACGGCGACCTCCGGGGTTAATAATTCAAATGTATGGACTCGCTACCATTCAACAAGTTACGTACCTTGGGGGTAGATAAACAAACGGCTTTTTGGGGAAACGCGGAATTTTAAGAGACGCGGCATAAAATAACACAAGTGATTCTAAGGTTTCGACTTGGTGCTCTCTCGTGGGACCGCTTCGGGAGAAATATTTCTCGTAACTCTGTGTGTTACGTTAACTATGTTTTATGTTATGTATTGTGACATAGTTCCCAATATATACTTGTAAGGATTGTAACAAGATTTTCAGACGATTAAAAAGTAAGAGGTTCTCAATTAGGTTATATATTATTTTTGTCTTGTTATTAGATGGTAAAACGGGCATGGGTGAATTAAGTTGTACACGTGCATAGAGAATTTTCCCTATGCTAGTATCCATTAAAACCCAAATAATGGAGAAGCTAGTCTTCAATGTTACATAAAACAGAGGATAAAAAATCTAAATATATATAACTCAAAGGTGACTGACTGACTGACATAGTGATCTATCAACGCATAGCCCAAACTACTGGACGGATCGGGCTGAAATTTGGCATGCAGGTAGATGTTATGACGTAGGCATCCGCTAAGAAAGGATTTTAATTAATACTACCCCCAAGGGGGTAAAATAGGGGATGAAAGTTTGTATTAAACTTTGTCAATTTTAAACCGATCGGGCTGAGACTTTGCATGCATAAAGCTACTATGACGTAGGCATCCCCTAAGAAAGGATTTTGAGATGCAGGCTATATAAGATTAGTAACTTTTCAGTTTAAAATATACGAATTTCTGTATGCTAGCGCCATCTACATTGAGTTATTTTGGAGAGAACTTTGAATTAACCATTTTTGTGGATAGTGCATAGATAATATATCTAGCGGATTAAATTTGACGACTAGCTTTTGTCAGTCAGTCAGTCACCTTTGAGTTATATATATTTAGATTTTGGCTGTTCTTTTCTTGGCATATTTTGGATTGCATTTGTTTTGTTTCGGTTTAGTAGTTTTGGTTATAGACTCTGCTTTGTATTTGGTTATATAATAAATATAAAATAATAATAATATATATAATAATAATATATATATAATAAATATATATCTATACCTAATTAATAATAATACTTCTAAACGCGAGCGAAGCCGCGGGCAAAATTTATTTTAATATATAAAACAAAGTCTGGTTTGGTACAACACTTATAAATCGAGAACTGCTAGACCGATTTTAATGATCTTTGATTTGTTGGATTTGTCTCCGCCCCGAATAGCAGAATAAATATTAAAATATCAGAAAAATACACGAAAAAAAATCCTCTTACATTTGTAACTGAATTGTGGGTTTAACGCGAGTGCAGTCGCGGGGAACAACGAGTATATATTAAATTTACTCATTAATATGGTATACGAACGATTCAAAATGTCATATTTTTTTGTGAGCTTGGTCTTAAACATCTGTCACTCCTGACATATGTATTTAAATCTTCCTTGCAATGTTGTTACGTTTTAACTGCCTACAGAAAATTTAGAGCAGTCTTAGATTTATTTACCCTTTTGTAAACAAGGGTGCAAGTAAATAAAAACGTCAGCGTTTCCACGAGTCCCGTGAATTATGATGATCATGTTTTTAAAGTAAAAACGTAATGTTTTGGAATGTTTTTGTTCCCTCGACAAGTTACTGAGGTCACTGGAAATGTTACATACTCTGTGGATGAGGCTAGGAATATGACTGAGGTATGAGAAAAGAAGATGAATGAAATACAAGGGTCACAAGTTTACCCGCTCCGGCGTAGACCTACGGGGGGGAGGAGGAAGAGGCAGTTTGTCTGCTTCCTTTCTACTCCTCTATAGTGGGATCACTATAGAGCCAGGGGGTTCTCCACAAGCTTGCACACTCCACACAGCCTCCTTGATGAGCAAAGTCACCCCTCCATGGGGTATGATAGTGACTGCTAGCGCGACCACATCTTGCCCCCATCTCGGCGAGTGACTACTCACAAGGGGGTTTTAGTGGGTTCGAACCCCACACACTCCTTTCCTTTACCCCTAGCAAGGAAAGTGCATCCCTCCCAATGGGGTCAACATTCTCGATTACGACAATTTTTCAAACGAAATAAAAAAAACAAAACGACGTTTGGGACCTTCGATACTATAGACAGATACAAGTTAAAATAGAAAGGTGACTTGATCAAGAGTTTCTGAGCTGTGTTTGGTGAAAATCGGTGCAGCCGTTACTCAGATATAGCGTCGCGCGTCGGGGATATTAAAAAAAAATATTTTGCTGCTTATTTTAACAAAAATAACTTGGACCTGCTATGCACACTTACAGTAAATTTATTCAGTTATCATCTTAAAGGATCTTATTTACTTCGTTATTTACATTATCAAAAAATATTGAACACGTATTTTTTCTTTTGTCAAGTAAACAAAAACGAAGGTATAGTGCGTAGAAATTCCGCGTGACGGGGACTCCCCAATATCGAAATCGATCAAGCCAAAACCTAAATATAAGCGGTGAGGTCGTTTTTTTTAATTATTGATAATCTAACTGACGGACTAATTCGATTTTTTTTACCCAGGTATCATCCCTATTGCCGCCGCGCCGGATGATTCGACGAATTTGGGTTTCCAATTTTGTTGTTTCTTCGGTAACTTTGATTAATTGATCACGTGTTTTTGATAGCAAAAAAAGAAGGATTTTGTATTTGGCGCTGTTTGCTTCGAATTTAACTCGAGAAAATTGCCTTTTACTATCAACGCTCCCTGTGTCAAAAGGTTTTAACCTTTTGTTTGTTTTTGCTTGCACTTCTTAGATAGATAGATAGATAATTCAGTATTCAGTATTTATTCCATTACAACATACATTGTGTTTGAAATAATATAAATTAACAATATATCCACATTATTATACATTATAAATTAAGTCATATAATTAATGAATTATAACATTATTAGAATATGAAGATACAATATTAGGTATAGGTAAATAATTATATTATTTAAATCCAAACTTATTATAAACGTCAATCTTAATATCAAAAAGGTCAGAACGAATTAAATTTAATCATTATTAACGAGGTATTCATCAATGCTATAAAAAATATTATTATTTATTATTCTATTATTAGTCTCTAAAATTTATTATTATTTATTTATTACCAACATGAAAGTTCAACAAAATATTCAAAATCATGCATCTGTAAACCTCTTCAAGATTTGTCTAGATGCAGGGTCCTCTACAATAATATAAGCTTAGCAATAACAAATCAGTAACAATATACACGTGTAAAGTGAGTTTTTTCTAATTATCCTTATTATTGAGTAGGTAGTAATTGAAAAGAAATGCTTTAACTTTGCCAATGAAAAATACTTTATTAATCCATTAATAATATTATTAAATTACGGCTATCACTCACGTCATTTGATCGATATTGTCGACCTTTGTTTATTGATCCACTTTATAAGATGACTAGCTTTTGCCCGCGGCTTCGCTCGCGTTAAGAAGTATTATTTTAAAATTGACAAAGTTTCATACAAACTTTCATCCCCTGTTTTTTCCCCTTGGGGGTAGAATTAATCAAAATCCTTTCTTAGCGGATGCCTACGTCATAACATCTACCTGCATGCCAAAATTCAGCCCGATCTGTCCAGTGGTTTGGGCTGTGCGTTGATAGATCACTATGTCAGTCAGTCAGTCACCTTTGAGTTATATATATTTAGATATAAAACAAAGATAACAAACAAGCTTATATGTGAAGTATCACAACAGGCGGCCTTATCACTAATAGTGATCTCTACCTTAGATTGGAGTTATTTATATCAGCAAATATTTTAGTTAAATAAAAATAATCTTTAACGGACATTCGTTGGTTTAGTAGATCGGCTTCAATTCCCGGCGGGAACACGACTTTTCTCCCCAAGAAAAATTTATGTTTCTATCACCCTCGTCTATCTATACTTATATTATAAAGAGTCTATCTATGTAACTTCTTCCTATAACCCGCGTAGGAAGGCATAGCTATCACAACTACACGCATTGTACGCAAAAAAGCGCTTAATTTTTCACCTATTTTTTACCGACTTCCCAAAAAAGGAGGAGGTACTTAAGTCGACTGTATTTTTTTTTTATGTGTAACCTCAGAACTTCTCTCCACGTGAGCCGATTTCGAATTTTTTTTTATTTTGAAAGATGTTGCTTTCCAATTGGTCCCATTCAAATTTGATCAAGATGTGATCAATAGTTCTTGAAATATCGTCAATAATGCCTATTTTGTGACGAATAATGCGTACTGTTCTCGTTTACCCGACTTCAAAAGTTACCTCATAACTTCTTTCGTTGTGAGCCGCTTTTGATGATTATTTTTTTATATCAAAACTTTTCATGTGGTCCCATTGAAAATTTGATCAAGATCTGATCAGTAGTTTTCGAGTTATAGTCATTAATGCTTGTTTAATACATTAAATCTGATCAAGATTCCGAAGATAAAGCGGTGAAGTCGGTTTTTTTAAGCTTTGCTTGCGTTTAATTATTGTTTGGGGAGGTTTCACTAATATTAGTTGAACTGATCAGTCAGACTAGCTGTGCATTATAACACTACACTTGACTCGATAGAATATTTATCAAACTGCTCGGCTTTTGTTAGCATTCAGAACTACGATACGGCTGACTTGTTGATCCGTATTTGAATTATTCACCCGCAGGACCCTGCGGACCAGGGTCGGCGACAGATGGCGCCTTGCTTTGCCTAATGCGGAAACTTTCACCATTTTGAAGTTGTTTCCTTGAACAAGTTTTGGTTGGTCTTCTGAAGCCATAATTATCGAAGCTTTAAGTCTGATGCACATTTTTTGAAGTGAAAACTTCTTTAACGGCGTTGTGCACTTTTTTGGGATGGGTAAAAAAATTAAACTCGCGTCAGGACACGTGACCTGATCGAAAATTCGTAAAACGAAGGAGAGGAAGTAATATCCCCCTTTCTTTCTACCGCGCGGTGAAAATGTTCTTCTCCTGCTTTTTACAACGTTAATGTTCAAGTTTTCACTTCTGCCGGCACTCCCGGAGTGCAACCCGTTGTTTTTTTATGCTACATAGGCAAGCATTTGACCACTATCTCACATGATGGAAAGCGAATATGCGGCTGAATATGAACGGTGCTTGCCTAGACTATACCTATTCACTTTAGAATTGTAAACACCCAGATTGTTATGTTCGGGGAACAAATTCGCAGGCAATGAGAGGCTCCTTCGCCGTACGGATGACAAACGTATAAGCGAAACACTTTTTGCAAACTGGAACGCTATTATCAAGTTAAAAAGTTGCCTTTGTGTTAATAATAGGTATAAGCTATGTAAAATTCAAATTTCATCCAAATCAGTTCAGCCAGTAAAGTGTGAAGAGGGAACAAACAGACTTACACGCTTACACACAAACTTTCGGATTTGTAATTAGTAGGATAGACAAACATTGACTATTATCTCACCTGAGGGATAGTGAGATCTACATGCATATATGTATATATCTATCTGCATGCTACATCTTCGGCTGCAACATCGCTTTCCATAAGGTGAGATTGCAGCTTGCCTCGATAGGCAAGCTGCCATCTCTATGGGAGCATAACAAAAGAACATTATCAGTGAAATCGAAATAATGCATTTCATTATATTCCCTCGAGTTGACGAAATCATAACACTGAACACAGTTCGACCTATCTTATACAGCTCTACAAGAAGCTTCAATATATGGAAAGGGACTTGTGTACAATGACGTAAGGTCGATATTGCGTTGTATGATGCAAAATTAAACATGACGAATTACAGATATATTTGAAACATACTCTTTTGACATCTGTGACGTCACCTGAAGAGATGTTCCGTTTCGTCACGTTGCGTCACATTTTGTATTCCTTTGGATACCAACCCCTAAAGGATATTATTATGAAAGAGAGTGTTTTCCATTTCATACGTGAGGGTGGAAATCATCAGGGACATGTGTTATAGTCTGAGAGGTTATGTGGGTAGTTTTAACGTTTTGTACTGCGCTTCTTGACGCCTCCGACAAAAACATGTATCCGTTTTTTTATTTCATTTGCTACCATACAATACGTGGGTAGTTCGAATATAAAAATAATCTTACCAATTTGAGAAGAAAAAACAATTAACTACCTTCAAAAGTTAAAAAAGTTCAAGTGTTTCTCTATTAGATAAAACGTGATTAGTTTTTAAGCTATTGCATAGCTTCTATCGCGGCCTGGAGCATGGAGACCGAATCCAGAAATTCCGTAACGAAAATAACCTAACACCCCCACTCCGACCGGCACAGCGGTGATACTTTTTAGTTTTGCCATCTATAGATGAATAGCAGAACCTTTAATGACTTTTTTGAAATATCACACTTGTCTCTTAAGTTCAGCAACTCGCCTCTAGGTGGCAGGAAAAAAAATACTGCAGAAATAAAATAAATAAATAATTATAATGTTTTTCTTTCTTTTTTTTTCCTTATTGTTTTGTTGTTCATACTTGTGTGTGTATTGTATGTCTGTGCCGTGACTTCACCAAACGGCTCCAGCGGAAGACCAGCGCTGGTGTACATCCAGTATTATGCTGAGTTGGAGCCGATTTGTGACAAACTGTTTTTGTTTCTGCCTTTCGTGTGTCTTTTATGTTTTGTCACAAATAAATTGCTTCTATTCTATTCTATTCTTCTATTCTATAATTGCATAAGTTGATAAAAAATGCTATGCAGTCTTTTTTATTTATATAGATGTTTCTGGACACATAATCTTAATAGAATTTTGGATGTCTGGAACACACGATTGTATGGTAGAATTTATAACCTAACAAGCCGTGCCTTGCGGCTTCACCCGCTATTATCAAGTTAAAAAGTAGCCTATGTGTTAATCCTAGGTATAAGCTATATACGTTCCAAATTTTATCAAAATCCGTTTAGCTGTTAAAACGTGAAGGGAACAAACGTACTTACACACTTACACACAATCTTTCGTATTTATAATATTAGTAGGAGTAGAATTAGTAGGATAATAATATTATTTCACCAGAATTGTTATAAAAATATTTTTTGAATTTTTTAAATGTACCAATTTGTTTTTGTATATTTTGCCTTATTTTTGACTATAGAATTGTAAATAAATTACCTGTAAAGACGTAATCAAGATAAACAAGTAGACATCGTAATGAACTGTGTTCCTTTCAAACTTTATATTAAATAAGGTTAGAATTAGACAAACAGATCCTAGTACAACTAAACTGAATCAAGCGGCTATTCAAAAGATAAAACGTTCCCCCACCCGGAACCCGGTATTTGAAATTCACAATTTTGGTTGATACTACAAATGTATGACGCTTACTATCAGCCGAGCGTCTTACTTGTATCCTTTTTAATCTCTGATAATCAACGCGGACGACTATCTCACCTGTTTTTGATGTATAGATGTATGTATAATTTTACATTAGTCTTACAAAACATAGGTTATTAACCCGTACACTAACTTAAATGGAAACAATGAAATACAGTAAAGAAAACAAAGACAACACCGACGTTGATACAATCACAGCGACTGAATAAATAAAAAGCTCCGCCTGAACACAGCGAAATACCATCAGAAATAACGCCATTCGCAACATCGGACCAAATAAATGCTCCTAAAGTACCCGAAAATAACCATATGAAATACTAAAGCCCTGCACACACGGGCTGCTTCATAACGCTTCGCTATAAAGCCACGTCGAAAACGCTTAAATTAAAATTTAAATATCGCACAAAAGAGCGTACTGGTAAACGGCTAATTCGTGAACGCATCCATTACGGACGGTTGGTAGGGCTGTCAAGTTGAGAAACCACAAAGAGATGTGAAAAATGGAGTGCAAATGCTGTGAAGTAAGTTTTTTAAGACATATCTGTCATAAGCATTTGGCCGCTATCTCACCTGATGGAAAGTGATGATGCGGTGGAAGATGAAGCTAACATAAGAAAACATCAAGCTAAGAAGATTGTCGGTAATGAAAGTTTTCAGGTTTGTAGTGAACTATGCTATCTATTTATGTACATGTATATAAATAATAGTGTCAATGTTGTTGGAGTTTTGAACTGCCCGCTGGCGTAATTGAGTGCACGCCTGCCTTAAACAGCGGGTATCGAGTACGATTCACGATGGGAACACAAGTTTCCACCGCCTTTTAGTTATTTCTCTTCTCAGTGCTGGAAAAACTAAAGAAAAACGCATATATGGATATGTTTTTATCCGGCTATTTTCAGCTCCCAAAAACAGACGGCAACCCTAATTGAATGTTACGGTCTGAATTCAAATTTGTAAATGGAACGGTGAGGAATCCGGCGAGACGTGATCGTCGGATTACGTGGAGCTAGTTTAGGTTGACGTTGGCCGGTTGCGTAAATACAAAGGTGGCTGCAACCAGTACTACATATACTGTTCTAGTGTGTGATGAAAGTGGTTGCGCTTTCGCTCCAAATTCAAATTTATCAAAATATACGCATGGTTTGGTGCTTGTTTATTTACTTGTTTAAGAACTAGTTGAGGCTTTAACAACTTTTTGAGATTTTGCCAGATAGCTTAGTGTCTGAATAAATCTACGATCTCATCGCATAAAACGATCTCTTCAACCTTTGAGTGGAGAGGAGATAGCAAAATAATTTGGGACTCAGGTGAACCATATAGTTTTCATGTTAATGTTTTTTGTTTTCATTATTTAATTTCAGTTTTATTTGAAATGTAAGTAATATTGAACAAAGACGAATATTCCAAATCGGTATGGTTCGTATGTTTGAGCTAGTGACGCGAGCAATAATTCGTATAATTTTATGAGACGTTCAACATTTTAGAGTGCTACAAGCTATTGTAAGCAAGTATTTGCGATTACTCTTTCTATACGAAATACGAATACAGATTCAAATGTATAAAAATAAACCTGACTAGCTATTAAAGGGCTTGACTTCATTTTTATACTTTGTTCAATAATTATTATAACGCTTTACTTGAATAAAAAGGTTTGTTGTGTAACAAAATATTTTATACTTAGAATATTTGTTATGTTTTAAAACCTGATAACTAACTTCTGATGCTTCTATAAAATGTGATATCCACTAAAACATCTTACCTCTTTTAAATCAAAACTTGAAAATACTAATTTTGTTTGCTTATTCAGCGGCAAAGCATTCCCCTAAGCGCACGTAGAAAAATGCATTCACTGAAGGCTTATTTCTAACACGCTATTGTATTTACGCAGCCCGATTTAATGCTAATCTATTTGCAACCCTTTACTTAAAATAACAGTCACATCGCTATGTTGTTAGTTTTAAAAAGTGTAGTATTTGGAAAAAGTAACTAATTTACATGCAAAATAGTTTGTTGTTGACCGAGCGAGCAGTGCGAGCTAAGCGTCCCCGTTTCAGCTTGGGCAAAATTGCTATCGTATGTCCGGCGGATGTCCGGTTGTTCTCCTCTACAGGTCGCATTTCTCAACTGATTCTCGTGATATTTTGTGAGCAGGTTCGATAATTGTACTTTCTTTTGTCGGTTTAGTTTTTGGAAAAAAGTAAAAATGGCAGATATAGGAGGGTTGCAAACGTAAAAAAAACATAGTAGTTACAGCCATTTAGAAAAAATACGCGAGGTGTTCAGCTCACTGAACCTTTAGTAGGTAGGCAGCAACTGGCTCGGGCCTGATCATTTAGACGCCGTCCCCAGGTGGCGGATAGGACAAAGCCCGGTGGGATGTAGAACTCTACAGGGAAGGAGGGTAATATAATACTTACCACCTCTAAACCACTACGCTGAAGAGATGAAACTACATCAACGAACGAGGTACAAGACCTCGTTCGTTGATTTAGTTTCATATCTTGTTTCTGTGTGACCTTAAGTGCCTGCTTGAGGTTCTAAACCTTTCAGCCGAATAGGCTATCTATATAGAAAGAAGGTTCTATCGTAGTTTTATGATTTTTTGAAACTACTTGCATTTTTTTAATGAAGTCACCTATCCTACTTATTATTATAAAAGCGAAATTCACTGTCAAACTAAACAATTACGATATCATGAAATTAATTGAATATTTGATGATTAATAAATTATTATTATTATTATTGATCTAATAATTTAGCTAATAGTAATTAATGCGTATACTTCCCATAAACTAAATTAAAACTTATGACATCCATTCGTTTAGTTGTTTATGAAATGTCCATCCGGGCAAACCCGGGGTGGATCAGCTAGTATCATATATGTATATATTATATAAATAAACTGCTACCCAATGTGTATAATAGTTTATAATAAAATACCACATGCAATAAAAGTAAAGTTTTTCTAAACATTCCTATAGGTAGGTCCTATAGGAAGTAGGTCCTATAGGAATGTTTAGAAAAAACTTACTTCTATCTTTTCGTGAATACTTGACAATACTTTTACTGTCTGAAAGAGTTTCTGAATACTAAATTCTATTGACATCATAATATAATATTAAAATCAATAAATAGATTCCTACTTAATTCGTTATTATTATTTTTGATTATTTTACTGACATTTAATTTTATACTTAATTAATTATAAATTATTATATTATATATTACTTTTGCATGCAATTTCATGGCAATATAGAAGGACGATCCAACAATAAAGACCAATATGTTTACTCTTTTGTGTGAAATATACCCATTTCATTTTATTTTATTTAAAAGAGAAGTTAAGTTTAAGTCATGCTTTGAATAAATCAAGCTACCATTTTATTCCAGTCCTTCACATCAAAATAAATCTTGCATCTAAAGCGAGTGGACTAGTTTAGAAAACTTTAGAATAAACACCGAATAAGACAGACCTTATATATCTAAACTAACGCAAACAAATTCCTCAAATCCCTTTTAGTTTTATCTTCCACGGACGTTGCATAAGACGACGGATTTAGTGGCCAACTTTGGCGAAAGTTTGTCCCAATACCTTGATATGTTGGCCTAAACATTGCAAAAGAATTGAAGTCAAGTTTCGTGCACTTTGATTGTGAATTGAGCTGTTTAACGTGTTCCTTCCCCATGGCAACCCCAAATCAAAATCGTTTACTCACATGGGCCCCAAAGATGCTCTCATGAAAGTTAATGATTCTATTGCCAGATTCGCAAAATTACAGGCATCTCGAGAAGAACCTGGCAAGAAACTCGGCGGCGCATTTTTTTCATTAATTTTTTTTTAAACATTCTTAATCGCTAATATATAATTTAAAGTATTCACGAGATAGTGTTCCAATGACGCGTGGTTCAAATTCCGCTCCAAGCGATTTTTTTCCATCCTTGTTTTGTCGTTACATATTTTATATGTCAAAAATTTGTATGTTAAAAAACATTAATGTTATTGTATTTACACATTGATTATTGAAACCAATTAAAACAATATTTGTCGAACTTTAGCTTGAAATCTCTCTAGCTTTTACTAGTCTGTCACTCTAAATGTGGTCCAATGTTGGCGCCAACACTCATTTGCATGCATAGCCGTAGGGATGTTCTCGGAGCCTCAATCTTAGTCGCCGGCTGGCCTCCTTTTGGCTTGGCGGTAAATGATAAGGGTGTGGTGGCTGTGACAGCGGGAGCATGCGTTATATCGTCGAGCTCATGATGTTGAAATAAACTTTTTTAAATAAAACGACTGCTCTGTTATGGTGTTAGGTATTCAATCTGTGAAGTTTTATCATTTCGGTTGTTTCTTTACTAATGGTTTTACGTTTAGTCCAAATTGCAGTCTCGGTCTCCTATCGGCCTATCGGTATTCTACCGATTACATTTTGGAGAGTTTGCGCAGGAATTATACGAGTTAATTCCCCCTTGCCCGTTTTACCATCTAACAACAAGACAAACTATAAAACGTCATCCATATATGGTTGACATACCTCCAGTTCGCTATCATCCAGTTCGTTTTCATCCATACAGCGAAGGAGTGGAACTCATTGCACTCGTCTTTTTTCCCCAAATGGTGTAATCTGGGAGTCTTCAAGTCAAGAGTGAATAGGTATATTGCAAGTATGCTACATTTTCGGCAGCATCATCGCTTTCTATCAGGTGAAATTGTAGTCAAATGCTTGCCTATCAAGCATTGAAAAATAGAGTAGTATTTTTTCTCACCAAAGTAATTTTAAAATCGTCAAATTTAGCATATAACTGTAATAAGCAAAACTGACGTTAACCATCATAGATTTACGTCATTCAATCACGCATCACTCAATTAAAAAAAAAACAGCAACTTCAATTCCGCTGCATAAAATATGAATAAACGCTTAGCTCATCGCTAGCATTACCACCCCAACCTATGCATGAAAAATATACACCGCGCCCGAGTCATATGTACCGTCCCAAAAGCTTTGCTCGCGTCTTCTTTGTGAATCTCCCCGCGGGTACTTCTTTCTTCCTCTTTTAATATCTCTTACGTACCTACTGTGTAATCTTCTTTTTTTGAAACCGTTTTATCTCGGCTTGTTTTAACTTTTATTGTGAGTAATGAGGATGTTGAGGTCGGATATGACTCTTTTGTTGGGCGGAATGAAACGGATGTTTGTAGTGTGAATGGATTTGAATGTGTTGGTATGACTCTTATTTATTTTTTATTTGTGAGTAAGCCAGCGTTTAACCTCAATTTCACTTGATGGAACTCGCCGAAGCTCATGAACAAAGACTTCATCACCATGGCAATCCAGCTCCTCGACAACATAGACTTAGTGAGAAGACTCAAAAGAACTAAACCTTTTGAGCTAGTGAAGTGATGTGACAGTGTAATATAGTGAGTGCTATTAACAAAGAACACAAGAACAAAGTGTCTTCCCGGTAATAGAGACAGTAAGAAAAGTGTTATTGGACACATTCTTAATATACTACTCTACATAGCAGTTTAGGTCAAAATTAAATTACCTATTAGTCTTAAGGCTAGATCGTAATTCCAATGGTGTTCCAAACGTAATTGGTAAATAATTATAAAAAAAAAAAAACTTGATGGAAAGCGTTGCGTTCAAAGATGGAGCACGCCTCAACAGTAAATACCTATTCACTCTCTTCTTGAACGACCCCATGTTATACTTTTCAGGAAACAGGGCGTTCCATCCTTTTGCAGTTCTTATAATGAAAGTGAAAACGAAACGCCTCGTGCGAATAGTCGGTATTTTTACCAGTTGATGATGCCGCTTTGCCGTCTGCCTATAGATGTTTGGTAGTAGATTCGTGATGCGGGAATAAGATCATGCAATTCCCTTGGCTTGCTTCTTTTAGCCGATGATCGAGATTCTAGTGGAGTATTATATTGTTTACTAGTCATGCCCGGCGGCTTCGCCCGCGTTAATTAAGTTAAAAAGATGCTTATGTGTTATTCCGGAATCTAAACTATCTACATTCTACATTTTATCGAAATCGTTTTATCCGTTGCGGAGATACGTGGTAATAAACATTCACACACACATACAAACTTTCGCATTTATAATATGAGTAGGAAGTAGGATTCTCTGGTTAGGATAAATACGATAGCCCAGATACAGGGACATACCATAGGACTTACATGCTGCAACGTATTCTTTTTTCGGTAATTACACAAATTTCCAGCGTTCTAAGTCTTTCTTTCAAATTTCGGGTACACATGGTTACAAAAATCGGGTTCGATTCCCGATGTGAAGGCAAGGCTCCTCAAGAGAAATGTGTGTTGTTGATTCTAGGTGAAAACAGGTGGGTACCATCTGAACTTCTATGACGCACGTAGCGGCTTCTATTTCCGGTATAAACACAATATTCCTCGATTTCGGGACGCACGCATTTTTATTATAGGTTAGGCAAGCATTTGACCACTATCTCACCTGATGGAAAGCGATGACTCCCAGATTGTACCATTCGGGAAACAAACGGGCAATGAGTTCCACTCCTTCGCAATACGGATGACAAACGTAGAAACGCTTCAAGCGAACTAAAAAGTTTTTAATTTCAAATGGGTATGATTTAAGCTGACGTCAATTAAATTGATTTTGAATTTATTAAAAATAAGACTTGTCTGCGAAATAGATCTGCCGCCATAATGTAGACGCCAAACAATATAAAAACAATTTCATAATACATTTCATATAATCATCGGGATGTATTGTAAATATATCCCGATGATTATATGAACAAATAAATATGTTTATATTTATTATAATATGTTAGTCCTTTCGTATAATCAAATGAAATCTCTCTAAAACTCTTTTTTTTCCCCGGCGCTTCGCCGGCCGCTACGGTGCTCGCTACGCTCGCTCGGCTCGCGCGTTGTATTCACCAGAAACCTAAAGCTCCTCCTAAGGCCCGGGCTAGTATATATAGATATATACAATTTTATCCAGGAAAAATAATATTCCCCGTAATGGTAAATATCGCGTAGGCACTGAAAGTATATAATAAAAACAATCTTACATTATCTTTACGCCCACCTGTGATTCGCCGTATAAAAACATAACTCGAATAATGAAGACAGATCACTTGGAGCTGGATTTCGTTGAAACTGGGTAGAGGTAAGGATTACTGGATAAGAAAATATATACAACAATATTAATATGAGTCGGAAGCCGATCCTAAATTTCTGAGTTAAAATTTGTCCGACAAAACTGATAAGTTTTTATTAAAAAGTGTCGTGAGATTCGTTTTCGCATGTTGTTAAACGATCAATAAATGAAGTGACGAAACGAGAGTCTTGCCTGATGGTAAGCGTCAGTGCCACCCTGAGTTTTTAACGTAGTTCAAAATCCTGCTCGGCAAAGCACTGTGTTCGTCACACTGTTTTAGTCACACTCAGACTTTACATCTAAAAGATGTAAAGTAAAAAGACTTTACCTTGACCTACTCTATAAAAGGAGAAGGTACTATGTTCGACTGTATATATATATATATATTATGTATTTCCACCGATTTCTCCTCCTTTTGTGGAAAGATTCTCAAAATTCTTTTTTGTTTGGCAAAGGTGGTCCCATATAAATTTTATCGAAATCGATCAAGCCAATACCAAAATATAAACGGTGAAGTCGTTTTTTTAAGGTTTGCTTACATTTAAATTATTAAGACCTGTAATTTCACTGGAAAAATTAAATTCTTCCTTCAATCGTGCATTCAGTAATGTTTAAACACTACTGCTAAAGGTCGAATGTCTGGAAATGGTATAAAAGAAAACTTAAGTAATGTACCTGTAAATAAACTGTATGAATAATACATATGTACATATATAATAATATATTATACACACATTTGAAGTAAACAAAGTTTTTAAGGCACGTAGCTAAGAATACTCTCGATTGATCCTCTCATACAAAAAATAATTGAAACGTAAGCAATGCTTAAAACAACCGACTTTATCGCTTATATTTCGGTTTTGGCTTGACCGATTTCGATAAAATTTATATGGGACCTCCGAAGTATAATCTACCAAACAAACAAAATCATCAAAATCTATTCAAAATTGGCGGAGACATCGCGTAACATTCATTAAAAAAACAGATTTGATAAAGAATCAACCAGATAAGATAAGCTGATACTCCTGTTTAACTTATAATAACACCTCTTGCGTCGGAGGTTAAAATTGAAAAAGGAAACATTATTTTGTTCGTATAAAAGCATTCTAAATTTCTTTAAAAGCTTTTATCTACCCCAATCGGGTAAACTTGCAGATTACGAAAGAATATGCCACCTAATTGTCGCTCCTTTATCATACTATCTCCCCACAATTAACACGAACAAAACAACAACCAACTAAAAAAACAACATTACAAACAAAAACCAACAAAATGAATGAAAAAACACAACTTAATGGACAAAAAGAAAAGCCAAGTGAAAGCTAAGGAAGGAAGAGATTCGTTCAGATAACAATCTGCTTAAGTAATGAGCCGAAAATGTTTGGCGAGAGCGTGAGGGGCAAGGAACTGTTGGGTTCCGTAGGGCGTAGTTTAATGGTAGGGAGTCCGCCTGGGGCAGTACCAAACCATTGCCAGAAATTCAAGCGCCAAGTAGTAGTGTACAAAAATTACTGTATGCAGTATCATTTTCTTTTTAAATATTTGATAGACTAGCTTTTACCCTATATATATATATATAGGGCCCATACACCCTATCTCACCTGATGGAAAGATGTGGCCGAAGATGTAGCATGCCTGCCTAGAAGATACCTATTCACTCTTGACTTGAAGACTGCCAGATTATAGTATCGGGCAATGAGTTCCACTCCCTCGCAGTACGGATGATAAACGTAGAAGCGTAACGCTTCGAGCGAGCTGGAGGTATGTTAACCATGAATGGATGACGTTTGACTGTTTGGCACTGTTTCCAGTCAAATTACAGGGGTTAAAGAGATTTAATATCTAATGTCTCAGGGTGACGAACGCAGTGTTTTGCCGAGCAGAATGTTGACCTAAGTTTAACAGGTGGAAGTGCACTGTAATGTGCAAACCTGACGCTTACCATCAGGCGAGCGACTTGCTCGTTGCGTCACACAATTAACACTTTTCTTTTAATTTATTCAAATTCAGAATGTATTTATTTGTCAGTGTATGGTAATAAATAGTAATACATATGGTAATGGTTCCACATACTCCCGTTTTGGGTGTACAAATATTTAAAAGTAGGAATCAAATTAGTAATATTACAAATAATAATATATATTTCATTTATTAATAATATTAATTCTTTTATTATTTTTGGTCAGTTTTTGACCTGTATTTCATTTGAGGTAGGCGATAAATAATTGTAATGAGTGAATGGTATTACTATTTATTATACTATTATCGTATACAAACGCTTACAATGACTGGCTTGATGATCTCAAGGATAGCAACCAGGACGTCGTTACTAGTCACTGTTTTTGTTTAATTTCAAGTAGTTTAATTTAGGGCTGTACTTTAATATCAAAAACATTTTGTAGATATGCAGTATAGGAGTGTACCAATAGGATTTACATAGTTAAAAAAAAAAAAATTACCTGTAGAAGATCGCGGGCGACCCTTTCTTGTAGTTGACGTGTGCACTTAAACGAGCCTGGAATTGTAGTCTAGGAATACGATATGGTAATCATGACGACGATATGGTTTTGATTTTTGGATATTACAATAATCAGTATGCATGTCTGCGAGCAATTTGAGAAAACTGTTATACCTCTTTCACGTTTATAGTTGCCTAGTACTTTATTATTACCATAATATACACTTAATGACACAATAATAATATATTTTCAAGTCTGACAGACTTAATCCTATCCAAAATTATTAAAAATACATATGCACATAAAAAAAAAAAAAAATAGGACCTGACTAAATATTTGATGATTTTATCTGAACCCACTAAGTATTAAAAAAAATTTTTAAGGTGGTCAAGCAGACAGCGTTTCACTAGGTGCACCACGGAACTCCATAAACACCCGAAACGAAATTGATGTTTTTGTTTCTTTTTATCGTTATTCCTGTCCGGGATGTAATCGAGTGGAACGATTATCGGAATTTGAATAATCGATTCGTTAACTTTGAACGAGTATCGAGTAATCGTGATATCTTGCTCAGTTCTATTGGCGATTGTGGACTCGATTTTGCCTAATGTGTATACTTTTAAAAGTTTTTTTTTTATCTGGGATAGGTAAATATTTCACTACTGTCTCGCCTGATGTTTATTGACGAAATAAACTTAAAGATGTCTTTCAAATACATATCAATGATACCACACTTAACACAATTCATTGATTTTTTTTTTACAATATGGCATCTGATTGTCGCCATATTACATTTTGATTACTGCCATGTCTTTAGTGACATTCGTAAGATTAAGACAAATCGATCGACGTAAGAATCATCATCGGCCCAAGCATATATAGGGTCTTTAGAGCGCGTAAGAGGAAAAAGCATGCACACATAGGCTGATAAACATATTAATAAAATTAAAAAAAAACTTGACTGGTGTCAAGGGACACCCGGATGGAACGAAGTTCAATTTCCGTCTAGCCCTTTAGCAACGCGCGATAAGGAACTTTCGTTCCAAAATTAAAAGAAACGTACAAAAACCAACAACACGCGGTGTTCCCAGGCGGTCATCCATCCAAGTTCTGACCGCGCCCGACGTTGCTTAACTTCGGTGATCGGACGAGAACGTGGTATGGCTTACAACTATAGCAAAAAGTGTCGTTACAACTTTTGGTCTTAATTTTTTCCGTCTAGCCCCCTTTCGCAACGCGCGATAAGGAACTTTCGTTCCAAAAAAATTACAATCACCTCCTACCAATTTTTACGAGTGTTGTGCGAAATTTGTAACTTTTTGTGAACTTTATAAGCAAGAGAAAAATAACACGTCTAATTCCGAGAACACCGACTACTGCCTTTGTAAATATTTTGGCGTCGGTTTCACATAAAAACGGAGATCCATCGATCAATTTATGAGCACTAGAATTGTTAGGTTGAATGCACCCGTGTGCCGCTTGCGTCGCGCAGTCGGGATATTTCTATTTCTGGTTTTGGCTGTGATTGTCACTCGCAATACAAGTCTTCACATTCACGGCGGGTTTGTAAGCGTGAAAAATAATTTCCAACCTAAATTTTACTTGGGTATCAAGTATAGACTGCGCTGGCTTGGTCATCTAGAAAGAATGGGTGCGGATCGTAACGTCAAGAATGTATATTTGGGAAAGCCGTATGGGCGCAGACCAGTAGGCCGGCCGAGGTATCGCTGGATCGACGAACTGGAGGCAGCCTTGCGTGTGCTTCAAACCCATAACTGGCAAGAAGTTGCGCAGAACCGAGACCAATGGCGTTCTTTTATCTCGGAGGCCAATGCCCACTTTGGGTCGCTGAGCCAGCGGAGTAAGTAAGTAAATTTTACTTCTGAATAGTTGCTGTAGGTACAAAAGAATTCAACAACTATTCAAGAGACAAAGAAAAAAAAATCATAAATTGTTTTGCCCCACTTTCTCAAGTGCTTTTACTGGACAATTAAGCGAGTCTCATTTGAATAACACCTCAGTTTATATTCCCCTCCCCCCCCTTTTATCTCCCGCCACCTTTATTCTACAGCAATTCGTATGAAAATAATGTTTCAGGGACGTAATTAAACTAATTTTGTCGTTTTGAAGGAAGTTTGCAACCGCGAGATGGGATGATTTCTATAAGTTGACAAGTTTTCGAAGTGTAGAACTGACATAGTTTTGTTATGACACAAAGTTTGCAAGTTGATATACATCCAAACAGGTCCTATACCTTCGAAGATGTGACATTGCTGACGACCCAGTTGGGTCGTGAGTCCTAGGTTCGATTCCCGCCTGCAGCACAATTTCCAAGCTACAGCTCCGCACTAAGTTCAATGACTTGTGCGTGAACTGAAGTCACGATGTTTGGTTTGTTTATAGCTTATTTTTAATTTCCCATTCATTTTAGTTTCATAAAAATTATGATTAAAAAGCATTTGAACTGCCAGTTGGCTTAGTTGATTGAGCGTTGGCCTTCTAAGCATGGGGTACCGGGGTATTGGGTTCGATTCCCGGCGGGAACACAAGGAAAATTTGTGGTTGTTGGTTTTGGTTGTGATTGTGATGTTAATGTTTCTAGCACCCACGACACAAGTCATTGAAATTGTGTACCTTAAAACGAGCAATTCTTGTATATATGTATATATATAATAATCTGAATCTCGGAAACGGCTCCAACGATTTTCATAAAATTTTATATGCATGGGGTTTCGGGGGCGATAAATCGATCTCGCTAGGTCTCATTTTTAGATAACGTCGTTTTCTCCGTGTTTTCAGACAATAAAAAACTGCTACAATATCATTAAAATACGAAGGTAAATTTCGCCTCTATCTACAAGATTATAATAGCTCAGGTAGGTAGGAAATCGGGCGGTCCCGAAACCAGAAGACCCCGGTTCGAGTCTAGATGATTATTTTTTAACAAAAAAAAAACCATGTACTGCTATTCAGGTACTGTTATTTAAATAAGATGTGACAGGTGTAATTCTAAAGCTATAAAGATGTAATAACCTGTATATAAATCTTTTCATTTATTCGTCCAAAAATAAAGTTATGCAAGACGTTAACTAGAACTATACCGTTCACCAACAACCGACCTCAAGATGCCGACTCCATAGTAAAGTTCGAAGATTTTCCCACTCGAGGGTAGTTGTGAAATTAATAAGTGAGCAGTTTCGAAGTGTCTCGCGGTGTCGAGACAGCAGGAAACTTGTGTCGCAACGGAGATACACTAGTGTCTCGAATGTCTGGTGCGGAGTTTTTACATCGTCGATTGTTATTATTGAAGTGTTCTTTTTGTTTGAAGATTGTTCGTTTTACTTGACACTAATGTAATAAACTTTTTGTTTCTGAATGAAATGAGCTTTAGTTTATTTAGAGTAGAATAATTCTTTATTCCGAAGAGCTTTAATCTTAATAATTATTACACTTGAAAAAAACAATTATTCACATATTTATGTTATTGTAACAGTTTTATGAAAATTGAAACTATCGTGAGTATTACACATAATTGATGTTGTGTACGGCTTGAAACACGTCGAAAATTTCGACTTACTATGTAGTCGACTAGTTTCGGACAAATTGGTTGTCCTTCATCAGGATGAGTCGACATCATGTAACAGTATTGCTTCTAGTTTTTACAAGCTTTTATTAAACTTGCAATGTATTTATGTGTTTGGGTGGAATCTTGCTTCTCAATTTTGAATCAGATATATAAAATAAATTAATATTTGATAATATGAACAACTTTCTTATTTTTAATTACTTCGATCCAGAAATTTATATATATGTATGTGTGTATGTTTAATGTATATGTATGTAACGATATAGATTCAAATTGGTTGGAAAGAGTAAAAATCTTGATGACCCATATTTCTCAAATCAATTAAGATATTTCCTTATCAAACGTTTGAGTAACATGCAATATAATTTGAAATACATTTCAACACTCAAACTGCAATTCTAAATTAATTGCAATAGTTTGAAACTACAAACTACCCACCTGCGCAATAATGTTAAGTATATGCGGGTGCAAGTTGTGAGTGTCGCGATATTTTATACACTTCGACTTCCGACACTTCGGATACACTACTTAAAAAGTAATGTTAATAATTGAAACGCAAGCAAAGCTTAAAAAAATGACTTTATCGCTTATATTTTGGTAATTGATGATGTGGTCGATGGTTAACACGCTAGGCCTAGAATACCCGGCTCTCAAGGTTAGCTACAGGATCATTCTTATTAGTGTTTTTGAATAGAAAACTTCTTTAGCGGCATTGCGTTGTGCACTTTTTGGGATAGGTAAAAAATGTTAAACTCGCGTCAGGACACGTGACCTGATCGAAAATTCGTAAGACGGAGCCGCCGGCGCGGCGTAGGAGAGGAAGTAATATCCCCCTCTCTTTCTACCGCGCGGCGAAAATGTATGCCTGCTCCTGCTGTTTACAACGTTAATGTTCAAGTTTTCACTTCTGCCGGCACTCCCGGAGTGCAACCCGTTGTTTTTTTCTTAGTTAACATTAGTTTTACAACACGAAGGCGGGCAAATGTACTAATAATGTTTATTTGTTACAGGTAAGTTCATATCTTCAAGCGTGTTTTCTTTCATTCGTAAGTAATATTTCCATTAGCAATAGTAGATTAATTTATTAACCAGCTTAAGGTATAACTATTCGTGATATCTTTACCTTCTCGTTTTGCTCCAGGTTTTTCAATATTCTAATAATAATGTATGTTTACTATACATACATAGAAAATATATGTATATATATGACTAGTATGAGTATTAATATGTTTTATAACTAATATTTTAATGTAGACTTTTTTTATGATAAATAGGTAAGCTTTTGGCCGCTATCTCACTTATTTTTTTTATCAGTATTTTTGTAAGTGCTTTGAGTCACCTAGCGACTATGTCAGCCCTACTGGTACACTCCTGTGCTGCATATCTACAAAATGTTTTTGATTTTGACGTACAGACGTACAGTCTTTAAGTTGCGAGTGAATAGGTATCGTCTTTGTAAGCTTGCTACATCGTCGACAATTAGATGAGAGGGTGGTCAAAAGTTGGCCTATCTTGAAGTAAAAAAAAACAAAGCCCTAGCTGCATCGCTTTCGAGTGCAGCCAGGGCTTTGTTTTGCTCTGAACTCACTATACTCTCACTAAACTCTGATCACAAGCGATAAAACCCATATTAATTTTACATTAAACATAGAAAGTGATATAACTATCTATACTAATATTATAAAGAGGTAAAGTTTGTTTGTTTGTTTGTTTGTTTGTTTGTATGTAAAAGGTAATCTCTGAAACTACTGATCCGATTCTGAAAATTCTTTCACCAATAGATAGCTACACTATCACTGAGTGCCATAGGCTATGTTTTGTCGGGATAGAAGTTAGTTATCAGTTCGAAATAATAATATTCGTAAGACAAGTCGGAGAAAAATTTGCTAACTTTCCGCTTTATCGGCGTACGCTGACTAAACGGTAAGACATAGTTGAATATAATGTATGGCAAAAATGTTGGCCTTCATGAGTTTTACAAAAAAGTCCGCGACAGCATATATCTAACATGTATGTATAGCTCAGAAAAAATACTTTTCTTTGCAAAAAATCTGAAAAAAAAGCGCCCTATGTTTAGTTGGCTTTTTGAGACATTCAGTATTAATCCTTATCAAAATAAACTATTTCATCGTCTTACGTAGTTCATGTAGATACATTTTGCTTTTTACTGCATATGATTTGGATAAATAGTCTATGAGAAATCGTGAAATTAGTTTCACGGGAGCCCGCCCGTGAACGGGACGGGTCAGAAATGTACAGAAACGTACTACGAATTCCTGCTCATTAAAAAATAGCGGCTTCTATTTCGTTGGCTTTTTTTAAGTATTTAATATTAATCCTTATCAAAAAAACCTATTTCATCGGCTTACGTAGTTCACGTAGATTTAATTTGCTCTTTACTGCATATAATTTGGACCTATAGTCTAGGAGAAATCGTTAAGTCTATTTGAGGGTGAAAACGGTGGATCACAGAATGGAACAGTTACTGCGTAATCCGGCATAGGTCTATGTTTTGAACCGACTAACATAAGAAGGGGGATATAAATTCGACTGTTTTTTTTTGTTTAGTCTTATCATTGAACTTTGAACTGCCCGCTAGCGTAGTTAGGTGGGCGTTTGCCTTTAAAGCACCGGGTTTGATGCCCGGTGGGAACACAGGTGTTTTCCCACGGGAATTTGTGTTCCTGGTTTTGAGTATGTTGTGAATGTTGTGTGAATCTTGGATGTTTACGGCCCCCCGATACAAGTCATTGAACTTAGTGTGGGGCTGTGAATGTGGAAGTGTGTTTATTTGTATATTTTTTAACCGGGCGACGCCGGGCGGGTCATCTTTTGAACTATCTACTCGCGTAAATGGGTACGCGTTTGCCTTCAAAGCAGCGGGATCGATTCGCGGTGGTAACAGAAGTTTTCTCCCTACGGGAAATTTGTGTTCCTGGTTTTTAATATGTTGTGAATCTTGGATGTTTACGGCCCCACGCTACAAGTCACTGAATTTAGTGTGGGGCTGTGAATGTGGAAGTGTTTATGTGTAGATTTTTTAACCGGGCGACGCAGGGTGGGGTATCTTTGAACTTTGAACTACCCACTGGCGTAGATGAGTGCGCGTTCGTCTTTAAAGCAGCGGGTTCGAATCTCGGTGGGAACACAATAACAAAAGTTTTTTCCCCACGGGCAGTTTATGTTTCTGGTTCTGGGTATGACGTGAATGTTGTGTGTGTGGTGTTAATTGTTTACGGCCCCACGACACAACTTATAGTACTTTTACAGTGGGGCTGTGAGTGAGAAAGCGTTTATATGTAAGCTTTTGTTTACCCGGGCAACGCCGGGCGGGTCAGCTAGTACTATATATAAATTAAAGATTTTGTAAAGTAAAACTTCTTTTTACCGTTCATGTTACCATGTAACAACCAGACAAACTGTCAAACGTCATCCATTTATGGTTGACATACCTCCAGTTCGCTGGAAGCGTTTTGCTTCTACGTTCATCATCCGTACAGCGAAGGAGTGGAATTCATTGCCTGCGTCATTGTTCCCCGAGGGGTATAATCTGGGAGTCTTCAAGTCGAGAGGAAATAGGTATCTTCTAGGCAAGCATGTTACATCTTCGGCCGCATCGTCACTTTCCATCAGGTGAGATAGTAGTCAAATGCTTGCCTATTATACATAAAAAAAATGAAAAAAAAGTTGCACTATCATATCGAAATATCCTAGAAACAGCCAGGTTAACTGGAATAAAATGCTTTGTAGCATTAAGTTCGCCTATGTACCTACAATATTGTATGTACAAAAAAGAATCTATTTATCTTATACTGTTTTCTTTTGTTTCCCAAAGGATTTTCTGGTACGAATGTATGTCTTAATTATATTAAAACTGTTAACATTTGGTTAATTTAATTCACCTCGTTGTGTCGGTGTAATTTCCACCCAAATCGTGTTAAAAATGTCGGAACAATTTTAAATATTCAGATGTAGGCTTATTATGAAAACTGACATGAACACCCGCCGGGGATACGTATAATATGTGGTTCGGGTAGATTTCTGTATGTCACGGTACCATAACATACCAAATTACCGACTTCAAAAAGGAGGAGGTACTCAATTCGACTGTATTTTTTATGTGTGTTACCTAATAACTTCTTTCTAGGTGAATCGATTTTAATGATTCTTTTATCTAAAAGCTGGCTTTCCATGTGGTCCCATTTAATTTTGATCAAGATCTGACCATATGAAAATTAAAACTATCGTGAGTATTACACATAATTGATGTTGTGTACGGCTTGAAACACGTCTAAATTTCGACTTACTTTGTAGTCGACTAGTTCGACTAGATCTGACCAGTAGTTTGTAAGTTATCCTCAATAATACGTATTTAATTAGTGTAATTTGATAAAGGGTTCCAAAGATAAAGCGGTAAAATCGGTATATTTAAGCTTTGCCTGCGTTTATTATTTTAGTACGTAGTACATACTTACACATTTACATAAACTTTCGGATGTTTAATAGTAGTGTGATTAGACTGATTAGTGTGATTTTACCAATTTTAGTGTGATAATCCTACTTCCTATCCTACTATAATATTATAAATCCGAAAGTTTGTGTGTAAGTGTGTAAGTATGTTTGTTCCCTCTTCACGCTTTAACGACTGAACGAATTTGGATGAAATTTGGAATGTACATAGATTATACGTAGGATTAACACATAGGCTACTTTATAACTTGATAATAGCGGGCGGAGCCGCGGGGCACGGCTAGTATATAATATTAGTGTGATTGCAGTAAAATAAAATCTACCTTTTCATGTATTGTTGTCTCCTGGGAGTCAATTACAGTCAAATGTAGGTTTTTACATGCTTCAGAAAGGCATACATCAAATTGTAATTTTTAAACTTTCGCGATTCGAACACATAGTTTAGGTAATATCTCGGGACTTAATCGCGCTAAAAAACTATTTTTATTTACCTCGACGTTTCGGCCAAGTTGCATTGGCCATGGTCTCGAGAAGACAGATATGAGTCTTCTCGAGACCATGGCCAATGCAACTTGGCCGAAACGTCGAGGTAAATAAAAATAGTTTTTTAGCGCGATTAAGTCCCGAGATATTACCTAAACTATACATCAAATTGTGCTTGCCGACTACATAAAAGGCGGAGGTTTTCAATTCGACAGTTTTTTATGTGTTACCTCATAACTTATTTCTAGATGAACTGATTTTGATAATTGTTTTTTTTTAAAGCTGGCGCCACTCATGTAATCCCATTTAAATTTGATCAAGGTCTGACTAGTAGTTTTGAGTTATCCTCAATTATGCGTATTTAATTCATTTAATCTGATCAAGGGTTCTGAAGATAAAACGGGGAAATCGGTTTTTTAAGCTTTGCTTGCGTTTAAATTATCACGCTATCATATCACGAAAATATTATAAAGGCGAAAGTTTGTGAGTGTGTGTTGTATGTTTGTTACTTCTTCACGCTCAAACGGCTGTACCAATTGGGATGTTTTTTTTTTTTTTTTTTTTTTTATTACGGACCAAGCAAACGTTTGACCACAATCACACCTGATGGAAAGTGACGATGTAGTCTAAGGTGGAGCACGCTTGCTTAGTAAATACCTATTCACTTTACTTTTGAACACACCCAAATTGTACCTTTCGGGAAACACAGACGACGGCAAAGCGTTCCATTCTTTTGCTGTTCTATAAATGAACGAAGACGCGAAACGTTTCGTCCGAATGAACGGTATCTCAACCATAAATGGGTGACGTTACGCCGTTCTTCTAGATGAAAGGTGGAAAAAAGGTGAAGCGGGAACAAGGTTGTGTAGTTCCTGAGCACATTCACCGTAATTTAATGTAATTTGGTATGGAGGTAGCTGACACCCTGGATTAACACATAGGCAACTTTTATCCGCGGGAATTCCGAGACGTACGCGGGCAAAACTGCGGGGCGGAGCTAGTTTAATATAAGTCAAAGTATTTAAGCCTATTGAATCTGGTAGGGATGTAGTCTACTTCCCGAGTCCATAGGTGGCGTGATGTGAATATTTCCGACACCCACGATACAAGTCATTGAACTTAGTGTGGAGCTGTGATAGGAAAGCGTTTATGTCTATCATTTCACATTAGCATACTTGCAGCATCGCATAAAATTTGAATATGAACATAATAGTTATCAAAGTAAAATAATTAACCCGTACACCGACACCTGGTTCAAAACGATCCCGGGGTCGTGATGACCCGGGACGAACTCGGAAACTGTTTGCCCCATTACCGGATAGTAGGTTTTGAGGTAAATAATTAATTTATTTGCAAAACTAATTTTGTTATGTTAGGGTTTTGTGAAGAATTTCACTTTATTTATGAACTAGGATACAATTTTACTGTCCGATGACGTATTGTGTGATCGTTAGCCTTTTAAGCAGCGGGTATCGGGTTCGATTCGCGGTGGGAATAAAGGTGTTTTCCCCAAGGGAAATTTAGGGTTTTGATTGTGCTATGAATGTTTCCGGCACCCACGTAAGAAGTTTTCGAATTAGTGTGGGGCTGTGAGTATGATGCGTAAAAAAGTGTAAGTGTTACTGTTTTTTTTAATCCTAAAGCTGAACTCGATAATGACTTTGGATATTTTATTAAAACTCTTATGTCTTACTCTTATCTCTGTCAAGTGACTAACTAACGGGACCCACAGCTTAACGTACCATATAAATTACGGAAATAAAGTTGAAAATCCCTCTAAACGATGGATCATTGGACTAAATTTGATTTTGTGTTTTACTTTTCGACCTTAAAAAAAATATTATGACACGCGCGTACTTGAATAATATTATTCCACTAAATGCGGATATGTGCTACATTATACGCCTCCTGCTACAAACGTTCTCGTATCGGAGCACGGCCTTAATTTTCTCATCATGTCATATAATTGATATCCTACTAATATTTTTTTTATAAATCTTTATTTAAAGAGCTTAATCAACAAGATTATGTATCCTACTAATATTATAAATCTGAAAGTTTGTGTGTAAGTGTGCAAGTATGTTTGTTCTTCCCTACATTTTATGTGGCATTAGTATTATTTTGAGTAATAAATACCGATGAACGTCACCTTTACTGTAATAATAGCTTATTTATGGCAAACCTTCCGTTAAACATATATAAGACGTGTCCAAACTTATTGGTCTGTTTTGATTATTAAGCAAAATCGACCTTAATAACATTGTGATGCTAATGAATTGAGTCAAGGTTTAATTGCGAGACTGATTTATGGTTAGCATTATATATGCCCTTAAATTTATTGTTATATGCCCATAGTGCGTCTAGTGTCCATTTTGAACTGCCCATTGGTTTAGTTAGGTGTTCGCCTTCTAAGCAGGGGTATCGGGTTCAATTCCCGGCGGGAACACAAGTTTTCTCCCCAAGGAAAATGTGTGTTTCTGGTTCTGTGGTGGGCCTGTAAGTGTGAAAGCGTTTATGTTTTAATGTAGTTCAATTTATTGTCGCCGATTGACAGTTCTGATACAAACATTGCCACTTTGATTTTAGGATGGTAATGACTCATTACCATCCTAATACAAAAGTGGCAATACGAACTCATTACTAATGAGTTCGTAATATATGGTTATGGGATATAAATATTTAAATAGATTAATCACCTTTTATTATATTATTCTAGAGACCCGCGCTTCTCACAGAATATCACATGGGTATTATTAGTATTTACGGACTTCAAAAAATGGAGGAGTTGCTGAATTCGACTGTATTTTTTTTGATAATTTGTGTTACCTCATAACATATTTCTATGTTATTTTGGTGTTTTTTTTTTCATTTGAAAGCTGGTGCTTCCCCTGTGGTCTCATTTAAATTTGATAAAGGTCGTTTTTGAGTTATTCTCAACAATTGTGGTAGGCAGAGACCACATCTGCTACGATCCTGACCCTGACACATATTTTGCTTCTTCTACATGCGTCTTTTCATACTTGAGTCTTTTCATACATGCTCGTTGGTTGCGGGTACTTTTGAGCTGGCCTTTCTTTAAAACATTTTCGACGTGGTCGAGATACTTTCGCCTTTTTTTTTTTTAAACCCCTCCGTGAGCAGTCTCTCGCCGAGGTTGGGCAAGATAGGGTCGTGCTAGCAGTCACTATCTTGCCCCGGCGGTAGGCCCGAATACAAACCGGGTCACTGCGCCCATGGAGGAGTGACCTTGCTCACCAAGGCCATCCCCCAGACTTGTGGGGCCGTGCATGCCGATGGAGAGGAGCCCTGACTCTTGCCCTGACCAACTTGCCCATATACTCTACTTCGTCGCCTTTTAAATCTACTTCGTCAATATATTCAATCAAAATCGTTTATTCACATGGGCCCCAAAGAGGCACTCATGAATGTTAATGACGACTGCCAGATTCGCAAAATTACAACCGTTATTCGTTATCTTATCAATGTTCAGCTCCCATTCACGAAGAAGTGTTACACAACTCGCTAACAATATAAGTCCTCCTAAATACCCCCGAGGAACCGAATCACCCCGCGTAACTAAAAGCTAATCTGTGTCCTAAGGACGAGTGATCGTTCAAGGTCCACTGGGTAGCTCGGGCCAGCGGGCAGATAGCGAGTCTCACTCGACTTGAACCGTGACATTTTTGTATTGCGTGGGTATTTCGTAAATCAGTGAGTATTTCGTCAACTGAATATATTCAAGGAATGGGATATTTTTTCGTCTTCATTATTTATTTTTGGTGCAAGGTTCGTCATTGCTAGTCAGCGTGGATATGCTGCCATCAATATTTGATCAATATAGATCAATATTTGACATTATAAAATTTGATATTTTCGATTGTGATGGAGTAGTATTCTGTGATTGTGATGCTTCTATTTTTTTGTTTTTTTTTGGTAAATTATATTTAGTTGAATGTAATAAGATTTTAGAACGTAGTAGATTAATTGAATGTATAAAGATTTGCACGCCTGCAAAGGCAGAGTAAGAGGAAAATTAATAATTACGCTGTCATCATTTGTACAACCTTACTTTTGCAAATAAACAATTATTATTATATTATTATTATTCTCTTTATATATACATATATATAAACTGTAAAAAAAAACCTAAACCTAGTATGCCACCAGCAACGGGGCAGGGCCCAAGCCACCGGTAGTTCTGTGCTGCAGAGTGAGGAACCTCCTGACAATACGTGCCGTGTCCAAGAGTACTGCCTTCTGAATCTGACCCTTGATCCAACCATTTAGCGAAAGCCTCTTGAGGTGTTGATCGAGACTATCATTATTATTATTATAATAGCGTCACGGGCATCTATGCATCGAGCTGGTAATTTGATAGAAATTGTTGACTGTGATGTTATTATAATTTGATGTTATTTTTGACCTTTTTCTGTTGATAAAATAAATACATTCCTTGGAATACAATAATCTTATACTTTTTATTTATGATAGGTTAATATTTTACTATTGTGTAATATCTAAACTGATGTAAAGCGACGATGCCATCGAATCATCACTTGATGACTCTCAGATTGTACTTCTAGTCTCGTCTCTTAATAACATAAAAACATACATCAAGTCCATGCCACCATGGATGGTAAAAAAGTACCAGTTGTACCAGTCTACAGAATGAAATATAGGCCATTAGAACAGGTAGCACTTGTCCCTTTTCAAAAACAATCATAATATCCTCCTGGCCATAAATAACCAAGGGTAGTAAAAATAGACTGTTTATTCTCGCCTATGGAATATGTAACGAAACTGAAATAAAAACAAACGCTGTTGATATACTGTTCGGTTAGGGTTGTCGACTGATTGAATTATTTATGTAGCGCCTAGGGCTTCACGTGAGGTGATCAGGATTTAAGGGTCATAGCCGGGTCTTGACTGTCCGCGTACCGAATTTCTTCCAAGTGCAACCAGCCGTTATTATCGAGATATCTCTAAGTTGACTTGGGTTGTCCGTCTGTCTGTCTGTCAGAGGTATCAAGCGTCTAAGTTTGAGAATTTGATGTTATTTGTTTGTTGGGTAACGAACAAATAACTTAAAATTCTCAGAGAATATGTAAAGATATGTCCCAAAGCCAGATATTGCAATAAAAATTATATAAATGAAAATATATAGGGGGCACCCATGTACGTCAGGGGCGGGCAAATTTTTTTTCTGCCCGTGTAACTCAATTTCAGAAAAAAAAAATATAAGAAATTGACAAGCAGAATATAAAATCGTTTTTTTATAAAAATCTGAGCAGTCACGAGCGCCATTATTAAAAATAATATTGTTTACTATATCGTACACTTAACAACTCCATGGAAATCGGTCCATCCATTTGAAGGCTTCGAAGTAATAGATAAACAGACAGATTTTAAAACAGAAAAAAAGGTCGTAAACAAGTTAAACGAAGCGAAGAACCGCTCTATCGTAAAACTTCCCATTATAATTATAAATAAATATATATTTTATCCTTTTTTATTACACCAAACTTTTGAGACATCCAAATAAAATTTGTTGTCAAATGTAACAACTATAAGCAATCAGCTCATCCGTTTGCTAGCTTTGATGCTACAGACAAACATATAAAAAAACAGTCAGACAGATGTCTACATATGACAAGCAAAAAAACTGCCAAACGTCACCGCTATATGGTGGACATTCCACAAATGCGCACGAAGCGTTTTGCCCTCACATTCATTGTGCGAACCGCAAAGGAATGGAACTCCTTACCTGAGTCGGTGTTTCCTGATGAGTACAATATGGGAGTCTTCAAGTCGCGAGTGAATAGGTATCTTCTAAGCAAGCTTGCTCCATCGTCGACCACATCGTCGCGGGTGAGATGGTGGTCAAAAGTTAGCCTATAATTAATAAAAAAAGACTAAATCAAAGCCTTCATTAAGTTTTTTTTTTTTTTTTTTTTTTCATTTATTTACCATTTAAAAAGTATACAAAAATTTGATAGTATAGCATTTAAAAAACCACTAAGGTTTGTAATATAATACTACAACTAGTCTACATTATACCTAAATAATAAGAAGTTGGTAAGTGCACATGTACGTCATCATCAGCATTCAAGTTGTTGCAAATAATAAGACTTCAGTTTGAATTTAATATTACGTGGTGTGATTTGTTTACACAAATCCGGTGGTAACTCGTTAATTAGTCGAGGAACCAAATACAATGACGTTCGCTCGCCGTATAATATAATGATACATGAGGTAATTTAGTTCCTCTTTTGAGGTCGGGTTAAGATCGAAATTAAGTGAAACCGAGACAGTAACCGCTTCTCATTATCAAACTTCGTTCCATTATAACAAATCACCCCATTATGTGGCAACCCTACCTCGCATGACCTCTCCAGTTATCTTCCCCAACCACGTGACGTTAACTTCACGGGTGCCATTATTAAAAGTCATCACGTTTATTATTATACCAAACTTATGAATCTTCAGAATTTAGTTGGCTATCAAATATAACAACTGCATGAAAATCAGCCCATTCGTTTGAGAGCTTTAGTGGTACAGACAAACACACAAACAAATATATATATAGACACAAAATATAATTGACGGGTATTGTTCAAACACAAGTGAAACATAACAAAAACGATTTCACATTAACCTCACACTAAGTTCGATGACTTGCGCCGTGGGTGACGGAAACATGGACATCACACACACAATCACAACCAGGAACACAAATTTCCTTGGTAAGAAGCTATGTGTTCATGCCGGGTATCGAACCCGCAATGCTTATAAGGCGAACGCCCACCGATATAAGCTAATGGGCAGTTCATGAAAAACTAAGATAGTAACCGCTTCTCATAATCAAACATCGTTCCATCATCACAAATCAACTCATCATAATATGGCAACCTTACCTCGTATGACCACTCCAGCCTCCCTAGCCAAAAACCAAAACGCTTTGTCTCTATTCTACCAAGAGAAACGCTTTCCAAATGTAACACACTTTTAAACTAGTGTACTTACGTTTCAAATTGCTTGTCTGCAACTTGAAAGCTCTGTGAGCGCTTAATAACAAGTTAAGCTGTTTTAAACATATGGTTATAAATATTTAAGGTAAGGTAAGTAAGTTTTATTTATTTAATAGTTTAGCACAAAACAGTGTACAAGGAATAGCTTAATGCTATGTAGCATTATCTACCAGCTTTCCTGGGCGTGTAAGAAAAGTTTTAAGGACTTTTACATTTGAAAAGCGTTTCTCTTGATAGAATAGAGACGAAGCGTTTTGTTTATTAGCTAGAGGGGCAGCTTTCTCTGTCACCCACGTGACGCCGTCACGGGCACCATTATTAAAAATCATAACGTATATTTATTTCACCAACTTATGAATCATCGGAATAAAATTGGCTATCAAATGGCATGGAAATCAAATCATCGGGAATCGGTTTTAGAGCTTCAATGCTACAAACAAACGTAAACAAACATATATATAGAAAAGAAAACAGGGCTTACAGAGATTTAATATCTAATATATCAGGGTGATGAGCGCAGTGCTTTGCGGCGCTGGATTTTGACTCATATAAACAAACAAACAAACAAACGCTTTCACACTCACAGCCCCACACTAAGTTCAAAGACTTGTATCGTGGGTGCCGGAAACATTCACATCATACACACATTACACCCAGAACCAGAAGCACAAATATCCCTTGGGAAGGAATTTGTGCTCCTGCCGGGAATCGAACCCAGGACCCAACGCGCAGAGGGCGGACACCGGTCCACTGCGCCAACTGGTCGTCAATAAGTTCATAACTTTGGGTAGCACTGAAATGTAATGGACAATAGTGACGCTTATCATCAGCTGAGCGAGTTGCTAGTCACTCAATAACATAATAAAACCCTTTCGAGTCCAGTGAGTCCTTGATCCTTGAAACCAGACGAACAACCGTTTTGCATCGTTATACTTTCCATTATAACAAACGACCCCATTATGTGGCAACCCTACCACGTGTCCTCTCCAGCCACGTGACGTGGCCGTCACGGGTGCCATTATTAAAAGTTATATCGTCGTTCTGATCTGGGTCACACCTGCTTCTGTTTAGGGTGCTTTTTAACAACTCATGGACTGTGAGAGGAGCTATTGTGACGTGTTTGGATTATTTGGTCAAGACACGTGATACTTAAAACAAAAACGATGTGATAGTGATCTCACTAGAATGGTTCCAACAGAATACCAGCGTCAGAGATAGGTGGGTGACTACCTTCTTCGATATTATGCTGAGTTGGGACCATTTTGTGTGAGTGCACATTATTTATTAGGGTAGTTCTAAGTTTTTTTAATTTTATTGTATTTATTCCTTATACTAGTAATTGATGTAGCTCATACAAATTAATTTATATTCTAATCTATTCTAAAAAGTCGGACTAATGCGATTCTGGCTCGCCAATGCTATTCTGGTTCCGGACACTCTTTTATGTTAGTCTAGACGTGCTCCGCGGTTTCGCCCGCGTTTATCAAGTTAAAAAGTAGCTTATGTGTTAATAGTAGGTATAAGCTGTGTACATCCCAATTTTCATCCAAATCCGTTTAACCATTACAACGTGAACAGAAAACAGACATACTTGCACACTGAACTGCTCATTGGCTTAGTTGGGTGGCGTCTGCCTTCTCAGCAGGGGTATCGGGTTCAATTCCCGACTGAAACACATGTTTTCTCAAATTTGATTGCTGGTTCTGGTTGTGGTTGTGTGCGTGATGTGAATGTTTCCGGCACCTACGGCACAAGTCATCGAACTTAGTGTGGGGCTGTGAGTGTGAAAGCGTTTATTTTTAGCGTTTATTTACTTACACATTTACACACAAACTTTCGGATTTATAATATTTGTGTGACTGCGAAAGCGACGAAATGCGTTTATGTTATAGTGCGTTTGAAAGAAAGAAAGAAAATATATTTATTGTGCACGCTAACAACAAAAATACGTTACAGAATAAGAAACAAAGTATTTTGTATACTCTTGGTAGACAACTCAAGTTCTCTACTAAAATCTTGATAAAAATCTTACGCTAGTTAAAAACACGAGTGGATCAATGCCCCTGCACAAAAGGAGATAGTATATGCTGCAGACATAAATACTTATAGTGCTGATTTTCTACTTGCAAAAAAATACATACATAATAAATAAAAAAATATAATCAATAAAATAAGAATATAAAAGAAAACAAAGGAAAAATGTAGGTATATAAAAATAAAAAAGCCATTATTATTTATTAGTGCACAGGTTAAATAACTTCGGGAAAGAATATTATCTTAACTTATAACTTTAAATATTATAATGTTAACTTTAGATATATGTTATAACTGCTTTTACAAGCGTAATAAAGGCGAATCATTAAAGAGATGACATCGAAATAAACTGTAAAAAGAAATGTTTCTGTCTCCGATTTTTGCCGGAGGTGAAAAGGCGGAATAAACAAAAATAACATATCAAATAGGTACCTATTTGTTGCGTTTCATCCCGAATTGGCAGTACTCAACTACCTTTAGTAATTTCACAAACGCCGATATATCAAACGCACCGCTCTCATTGCAAGATTAGTATCTCTGACTGTTTCCTTTGCGTCACGCGACCGTGCCGCTCCGTGACAGTCGCTTGAGTATTTATTACTTTAGACAGTGGGTTTACTCGTATTTTAAAGTTTAAACGGCTGTTGTTTCGGATTCACTGTTACCTGTTTATTTCTTGCGATGGATCATATTTTAAGTTTTTACGAGGTTGAAGTTTGTGAATCTAGATAGATGATCCAAAAAAAAATCTTTTATACAAAGAACAACCCTAAGGGACAATTGAAATGTAGTAATAATAGGATTTGGTGAATTTGTTAAAGGAATTTCTGCTTCGGATTCCTAAAAAATATAAGCAACTTGTATTTTTTTTTTAAAACAAGCTTTTGGAAGTCTGCCATATTGTATTTAGAGTGACGTCACTTTTTTTTCGAGTTATTCTCAGCAAACCCTTTCATTTGATACCCATATTGTAGGATTGCATTAAAAATTACTTGTCCGCCATCTTGGAGGTCCCGCCATATTAGAATTAGAATGACGTCACATAGCTTAGCATGCATTGTCATCCAAAATAAGCGTGTATACCAAATTTCAGCTCAATCGGTTGAAGATTTAAAATTGAGTTGCAAGATTCCACTCGATAATTCCAAGATTTATACCATTATATCCTACTAATTTTATTATATTATTATTAATGAACTTATTATAGCTGATTATGTTAATGTTAAATAACTGATTAGCCATATTTTGGATTTAACATTAAGATTGTAAATAAAATAGGGAACTTAAGAGGTACTCTAGAAGTAAAAATAAAACTTCGGGCTACTTTTAATATGTATTGTGTTACGAGGTTTACCGGGACAAAGCTGTAACAGAACATTGTTTCTATACTTCTTAAACAATGGACTTTGAGTCCAAAGTTAAATGAGCACAAAAAAAAATTGTGTTAAACAGCTTTTTAAACACTAAAAACAAAGAAAAAAAAATTATTGAAAAAAATTCTCAATGAATCTCTTTATTAATTAGTCAATTATTTCGTAAGATCATTAAAAAATTCGCTCACAAAATCTGTTAACAAACTTGCAACGGTCGAAAAGTCGCAGCATCAATCTCCCCCTCCGTTCGTTAAAAACGGTTTCTCAATCATTTTCTTTGATAAAATCCAATTATCAAACAAAAAACTCCCCCCGAGTCTCGATGTGGCCGGGCAATAAATCAACATCGGACGTTTCGTTCAGCGTCCAGTTTCTGTTATCGGAGCTTCACTCGCTCTGCTGGTTTAAGGGGAGATAACAGTATTGTGATGACTAGTGAGAGTATTTTTTTTTGGCTCCGAGGAGCATTTATCATTGTTATTTTTACAGTAAATTTAGTTTACCTCCAGTTCGAAGCGTTTCGCTTCTACGTTAATCATCCGTACAGCGAAGGAGTGGAACCTAGTTTTCACTTTGATGTAGACTGAAAATGATAGCATTATCCCTACAAACCTTAGTGGTTTTTTAAATGCTATTACCGTTTGTTTGTACCTATTGTAAATATTTTAATTGGTAAATAAAGAAAATAAAAAAAAACATTGCCTGCGTCTTAGTTCCCTGAACGGTACAATTTGGGTGTCTTCAAGTCTAGTGTGAATAGGTATCTTCCAGGCAAGCATGTTCCACCTTCGGCCGCATCGTCACTTTCTATCAGGTGAGATAGTGGTCGATTGCTACCCACTAGGATTGCGCTTTAAGCTCGGTACCTTGCCGATAACTTAAGTATTTGCTTTATGATATGTATGTATGAATATAGTTTGGTTTGGGAAATAAGGGAAACTTGCTGCGCTCTGCGGTGTTATCCGCTGCGTCGGGATAGAAAGAAGCCTATGTGTTGTCTAGGGTGTCAGCTACCCCCATACCAAATTTCATCAAAATTGGTCCAACCGTTTGTGAGTGAAGAAGTAACAAACACTCACGAACTTTCGCCTTGATAAAATGAGTGTGATATTAGTGAGATGACAATACAATACAAATACTCTTTATTGAAAAACCAATACAAAAATCTTAAAAACCAACTTAATAAATTAATCTAAAAGAGGTTTCTCAATAGGCGGTCTTATCGCATAAAGCAATCTCTTCCAGACAACCTTAGCATGGATGTACATATTTTTTTTTAAAGAACAGCATCTCGCGGAGGTGTACACTAAGAAGTAAATAATAAATAGAGAATAGAACTATTTATATACAGATATTCACACTGCATATATGAGATGACATATAGTAGGAATTAGGAGGCTGTCCGTAGGAGGATACCCCTTAAGTCTGACTCCCTACACGTGGTCCCCGGGTGGTGCTAATCAGGTGACATTTGAGAGGTGGTAGAGCATTTTGTGAGTTGCTCGCCTGGCTTGCTACCAAAGTAGCTTCCCACCATCAAGTTGAAAGTCTGCCGCCAAGCCAAATACGGTGTTCCGGCAGTTATCCTTGAGAGCCTGCGTATTCCAGGTCTAGTGTGTTTACCAGCTTCGATCACATCGTCACTTACCATCAGGTGAGATAGTGGTCAAACACTAGCCTGTCACAAATATAAAAAAAAAAAAAAAAAGGAAGTAGGATAGGCACGTAGATAGCAACGTCAATATGTATGTTATATGCTCACATTCTTCACAAACGTAATAACGTGTTCCAACGCATCTGAACGAAAGTAATAATTTGATTTCGTGCCCTTTCATAGAAAACACTGACATAATAAAAGGGGAAGAACCCCATCGGTTTCGGAGCTTCGTTTTGCCGAAGGCGTAGCCAGGTGAGGGTTTTACGAGGTGGGGTGGAGATAGACAAAGAATTATTGAGATGAAATGATGAGATTACCACGTTAGTGAGTTTTACCATATATGCGGATTTTACTATTAAAGTTTTCGTGAGACTTAGACATACTTTTATTATTATTTAATTCTTTATTGCACAAAAAGTACAAAAGGTGGACTTAATGCTAGGGGCATTCTTGACGACCCAGTTAGCGCAGTGGACAGGTGTCCGCCCTCTGCGCCGTGGGTCCTGGGTTCGATTCCCGGCAGAAGCACTAATTCCTTCCCAAGGGATATTTGTGCTTCTGGTTCTGGCTGTAATGTGTGTGTGATGTAAATGTTTCCGGCACCCACGATACAAGACTTTGAACTTAGTGTGGGGCTGAGTGTGAATGCGTTTGTTTGTTTGTTTGTTTGTTTGTTATTCTCTACCAGTCAACCACACATGGTAGACGAGAGGAGGGGTGTAGGCGTGCATCAAAATGGTATAACGAGGGCGAGAGACGAAAGAAAGTTAGATGTTTAGTTAGATGATTACTTTTATTAAAATACGGCTCTCACTCACGTCATTTGATCGATATTGTCGACCTAGGTTTCGAGTATGTACGATGCTCTTCTTCGGGATGAGTTTACGCCGCGAGACTCAACGATATCGATCAAATGAAAGAAAGAAAGAAAATAGATTATTCGGGACAACACGCGACGTTACATTATTTACATAAAACAACAAGACAAAACACATAACAAAATACAAAAATAAACAATATAACGCCGCGTGATGTCACGAATGAAGTCCCGACTGAGCATATAACTAGGTAAGTAGGTGAGCAGGACCCTCCTACCTACCCAGTAACTGGTTTTCTGGCGGAACCCATGCATGACATCACGCGCATCAAGACGGAGTTAGACACGAACATAAAAAAATCACTTTTCACTACAGATTATAAATATAAAATTTTAAAATATTAAAAAAAAAACAAAAAAAAACTATAGCCGTATTTTAATAATATTTTCAAATTCAAATTCAAATCTTTATTGCATTCTCTAAATGTAGATAGGTGGTAGAAATAAATGACAGTACATTAGAGACCCTGTTGGGCACAACAATTTAGAGCAGAGGAGGACGACGATTTATTATATAAGCGGATCTTTACTCAGTGACGTGGGGTCCCTATATTGTACGACCAATAATGCACGGCGTGATAATGTACGGTAAATAATTCGCAACCAGTATTCCATGGCATGGCCAGATGGCCAGATTCCAATTATCAGGTTGTGCAATACGGGCCGTACATTATTGGATGTGAAATAACAACACGGACCGATTTTGTACAGCCAATAATACGCAGCCAGTAAAACGCAACCAATATTTGAATTCAATGTACACGAAATATCAGGCCGTGCAATACTGGCCGTACATTACAGGTCGGAAAATATTAGCACGGGCTGATAATGTACAGCCAATAATGCAGTGCCGATAATTCATGTATAAACAAATGACAAAGTCAAAGCTTCGTTTGGATGATCCAGTAATTTCCATAGATTATTAAAAAGATAGAAATCCTCAAACATACTTATAGGGTTTAGTATAATTATGTAGTTTGTGGCAAAGTATAAAAAATAATAATAAACAAAGACAATGTAATCACTCAAACATGTAGAAAATGGGCGAGAAGGTTTCTATTTTTAAAAAAACGGGTTACAGATACGTATATTCTTTAAACAAGGGGACTAGTCTGTGAGTTGTATTTCTAAATCAATTGCCTGCCTCGTTGTGGTGTGTGGAAGTGGAAACTACAGTAACTTACTCATACAGTAAAATGGACGGAACATGTTGTATTTCTGATAAATTCATAAAAAGGTAAGTTACTGTACTCTGCTACTGTAGAGGTAACTCAAATTGTAGTCATTGAATGCCCATCGCTTCGATATAAATCATTTTCGTGATATTTTACATAAATGATTTACATCAAAGCGATTTATGTTATTACGAGATAAATCAAGATTCGACTGTTTTTTCATGATGTTCCGTTACTGAAGAACACATTGAATTTAAATTCTAACCAGCTAATATAACTATGGTTCAGTGTTTTAGGGTGGTAAAATATGACTATTTCATAACATGGTAGCCGACGGACGACTTAAGATCGTGGTGGATTTAATCACATTGTTCTATACCTACCATCTCAAGAAGTTCAAGCCCATGATGGGGTTTGATACTGAGACCATCCTACTGGGGCTGAATAATCATGATTATTATTTTAACTCTATCAGTTTTAAGCCATGCATGTCTACTCTTTAGCATTTTTAAACATTTAATTTTGTTGGCCAAATGCTTACCAATCTGGCATAATAAAATAATTCTACTTTTTAAAATATTCACTGAGGGAACCTTATTACTTATTTCCTCATTGGTTTTTTATTATTTTTCGGTATTTGTCTTCCACATGCAAAATCTTCAAGAAAGTTGCAGTATCCATCAACATGCTCATACCTGGCATTTGGCAATAAATAAAATTGATAAAGAATATTTATTGTAGTTGTGTAAAGGCGGAAATTCATATGGGAATAAATACTCAGAAGAAATTTTTCTCTGCTGCGGTCTCCAGCCGCAGTTTTGTTGAAGTTCGTTTGTTCCCAGATGAAATATCGTATTCAAATGCAGCGATTTTATAAAGACAACAAAAAAGCAAATGTTTTTAATATTCTTGGGTTAGAACTTTTCAATAGTCTGTGCCAACTCTTCCTAGCAATTCGCCTAAACAAACGAGGCATCGCATAGAGAGCATATGTTTGTCTATGGTTGGCTTCCAATTATTGGCTGTGCAATACTGGCCGTACAATATCGACACGGAGTGAATTTACGCAGCCAGTATTGAACGCACATTATTGCACACCCTGATATTTGAAAGCCATATACATGAATTATTGGCTGTACATTATTGGCCGAACATTATCGATACGGACCGATTTTGTACAGACAATAATTGGCGACCCGGGAATGCACGGCCTGATATTTCATTTCCATGTACATGAATTATCATGATGTGCAATATTGGCTGTACAAAATCGGGCGTGAAATATCGGGTCGTACATTATTGTCTCCCGTGACGTGTACACTATGAATCATACTAATATTATAAACCACTTAATACGAAGTAAGTAAATAATAATCCTTATTCAAATAAAAAGAAACGCGTGAACTCTATTGGGCCCCTCGGCTAACTCTATAATACGAGACATAGAGCTACCAGTTTATGTAGAGTTTGTCGACCGTGCCGGTTCCGAAGTCAGAAGCTGCTTTAAAGTGCTTTAAAGGCCAGCTTTTCAGCTCGAAAAGTTCTGACTTCTTGTTTCGGATATTTTATGGACACTACACGACTCTCGCTGGAAACTATACAACACAATGCAGCTTAATTGCAATGGAAATAATTCAAACGCAAGCAAAGCTTAAAAAACCGACTTTCGATAAAATTTATAATGGGACCACCTCTGAAGTATACTCTACCAAACAAAAAAAAAAGCATCGAAATCGCTTTATAATTGGTGGAGATATCGCGTAACATACATACAAAAAAAATACAGTTGATTTGAGAACCTCCTTTTTTGAAGTCGGTTGGTAAAACAAAAATTAAGTGAAACTTTTTATGGGAGTGCTTAGAAATTCTGATACACAACCTTTTTGTGCGACGAAAAGTGGTGTGGATAAACTAATCTATAAATACCGTGATGAATAATTAAAATGATTCCCTGTAATACAAAAGTTTCAATACTAATTTGATAAAAACTCACGCACATTTTGAACTATTAAATTAAAATTAGTCACGCTAATTCCCGTTTCAATTTTAATTTAATAGTTTCACTACTATCGTGTGTCTTTACGACACACCCTGTTTTTTAAATCCAGGATATATTGCCCGCTGGTGTCACAACTCCTAGAACTTGGTGTGGGGCTGTGAGTATGGAAGCGCTTATTAACATAACGCTTTCAATCAAATCAAAAATCAAAATCGTCTATTCACATGGGCCCCAAAGAGGCACTCATGAAAGTTAATGATTATATTGCCAGATACGCAAAATTACAGCCATCTCGAGAAGAACCTGGCAAGAAACTCGGCGGCGCATTTTTTTTTTAAAACATTCTTAATCTCTAATACATCATTTTATTATTAACCTAGGTGTTATTATGGTAGTCGCTAGAAAGAGCTTGTGCAGTTTGCCTCCATGCATCCTTGTCATTAATATAGTCGAACGTTTTATAGTAAGCTTTCTCAATTAATGCCCGTTTTATTACAGATTTGAACTTTCCTAGCGGTAATTCAGTTACGATTTTAGGAATTCTATTGTAAAATATAACCCCATTTGCCATAAAAGATTTATTCGTAATGCTTAATCTAAATTAATCTAATGCGTCTTTTACACTCACAGCCCCATAGTAAGTTCGATGACTTTTGTCGTGGGTGCCGGAAACGTTCACAATTACACACATGAAATTTCCCTTGGGGAAAACTTGTGTTTCCACCGGGAATCGGACCCTTACTCGCTGCTCAGTCGAAGGCGCACCCAATTGAGCCAAGGGGCAGTTATACCTAATAGAAATAATCAACCTTTTTAAACGTGTGTAACATTGAACGAGAACAGGTCAAAATAAGCAAAATCTAGCCACAGTATAACGACAGCATTATGACAAGTATTAAGTACTAATATTCATACAAACCTTTCTCGGGCGTTTGCCGTCACCGGTTCGCCAATAAAGGCGTCACTATTAGCCGTTTGTGCTGAAACGGTTTATTTTTATCCCTGCCCGGGTGTGGTGGCCTACGGTCCGGTTTTCCCCGGACAGGGTATTTACAGTAGCAGAATTTTGCGCCGTCTAAAATCTCAGGAACGAAGAACGTAACCTTCTTTAACTGTCGTCTAGGTTCTTTGGGGACTTTTTTGTTTATGTTTGAATTATTTTGTTTAGTTTTTAGAAATAGGATTTCTCTTGAGAATCCCAAACGTTTATTTTGTTGAGAACTTTTATTCTAATGGCTTTTAATTGTGGAAACAAATTGTTCGGAATCAGATTCCTTTTGCTAAATGTAGGTTATTAAGAGATGGAAATGGTTAGCACTGTACGAGATACAATCCATGTCAATTTATATGAAATATATAAAATATTAGAGTTATGCCATAAATGGTCTTAACAATTTATTGAATTCTGCCATCGAAAAGTAACAGTTTTCTAAAAGTAATGCTTTCATTGATCTATGAAACTGATGAAAATCTCGCTTGCAGTATGCACAGTTCTAATATTATACATGCTGATTTTACTCAAGGTTAAATAAGTTATATGGAATTTAATTAAATTTGATTGGTACATGTAGACTCCAAATTATGTATTAACCAAATGTGATTCGCAGCCAAATGCTTAAAATTACTACTGAAATATCTAAAAAAACGGTTGATTAAATCCAGTTGGTGTTGATCGCTGATTAAATGTAATTATTAGGATGAAACTTGTATATGTTATCGTATGCCCCGTATCGAGTATATATGTATACCCTGACGGAATGAAAAATTCTGACAGGTGGTTCAGCACCTGTCCGTCCGTCTGACGATGCATAGAGCGTATTTTTTTTATTATTGAAAATTGGCAAATTTTAAACAGCCATCTCACCTGATGGTAGCGTCGATGTGGTCAACGATGGTGCAAGCTTTCCTAGGAGATACCTATTCACTCGCGACTTGAAGACTCCTATATTGTACACATCAGGAAACACCGACTCAGGCAAGGAGTACCATTCCTTTCTTTAGTGATAAATTTAGAAAGGAAAAATTATCGCTTGAGGCGGGATTTGAACCCGCGGCCATAGGGTCTCATGCCCTATTGCTCTAACCGCTGAGCTACTCAAGCACCGCCTGAAGCGACGAAATTAACCTTTCCTTATTATTAACGTCTTACGGGGACGTGTGGCGTCATCTACCGAAACAGTTTATAGAAACTACTACGGCCAACGAGTCTAACATTGCAGTTAGCTACACGTTGTGTTGATAACGTCTACCCAAATCAATTGATTTTTATTTATATAGCATTAGCCATGCTAGGCAGAACTATAGTGATAAATTTAGAAAGGAAAAATTATCGCTTGAGGCGGGATTTGAACCCGCGGCCATAGGGTCTCATGCCCTATTGCTCTAACCGCTGAGCTACTCAAGCCCCGCCTGAAGCGACGAAATTAACCTTTCCTTATTATTATCAAATCCCGCCTCAAGCGATAATTTTTCCTTTCTAAATTTATCACTATAGTTCTGCCTAGCATGGCTAATGCTATATAAATAAAAATCAATTGATTTGGGTAGACGTTATCAACACAACGTGTAGCTAACTGCAATGTTAGACTCGTTGGCCGTAGTAGTTTCTATAAACTGTTTCGGTAGATGACGCCACACGTCCCCGTAAGACGTTAATAATAAGGAAAGGTTAATTTCGTCGCTTCAGGCGGGGCTTGAGTAGCTCAGCGGTTAGAGCAATAGGGCATGAGACCCTATGGCCGCGGGTTCAAATCCCGCCTCAAGCGATAATTTTTCCTTTCTAAATTTATCACTATAGTTCTGCCTAGCATGGCTAATGCTATATAAATAAAAATCAACATTCCTTTCTTATTCTCCAATCTCAACCAAACAAGCGAATACCTCCAAATTTTTACACAATATACAAATAAATACTGGCAATTGATTATCCCCATTCTCACTGACATCATGGTCGCCCTACCGGTACCGTGTCCCGGTGGAAATGAGACCTCAATGTTTGTCCAGTTGTCCACTCCAGCGGTTGCCGGCTGTAAACCCTGCGTTAAGAGGGAGGGGAGAGGGGAGGGGAGAAGGGAGCTGGAGGGGATGGGAAGCAGTTAATGAGTATATTGAACTTCAGTAAGTCGAAGATTCGACGTTTATTTTGGCAATCAAAAGAGGAAACAAGATTTAACTAGACCTAACTATTACGTAAATAGCTGTTTGCCTAGTAGTTGGGTCTGTGACTGAGAATCTGGAATCGAATATTTGCAAATACTGAAGTTCGTTTCCATGTTGCATTTTCTATGTTTCAATCCTACTCATAAACAAAATTATTTCTCTTAATTAACTTTTAATACTGATACATATTTGGCTTAACGTATTAGCATTGCAATTCAGAGAGGCAACGCCGCCAGCATGATGGAAACGTAACTCACTGGTAGTGAGCACTTGAGTTACCTATAAGCTTGATGTCTTGTTGGTAACTTAGGTCTTTGCTGTATATAGTTTTAGCTTTGTTTTAGGAAATATAGGCAATTTGCCCGTAGTTTTATTCACTACATTTGAATATTAACTTTTAAGTTTTGCTTCTACGTTCATCATCCGTACAGCGAAGGAGTGGACCTCATTGCCTGCGTCTTTGTTCCCTGAACAGTATAATCTGGGTGTCTTCAAGTCTAGAGTGAATAGGTAAGCATGTTCCATCTTTGGCCGCATCGTCACTTTCCATCAGGTGAGATAGCGGTCAAATGCTTGCCAATCTAGTATAAAAAAAAAGAAATAATATTAGCACACTACTCCACACTTCGTTGGCTGTCTGGTGTGGTACTTCCCCAGGCGGACTCAACAAAATAGCCCTTCCTCTACAATATTTCCTGAATATAACAGAACAAGTCGTAATTATTAAATAACGTATTGTTAGGAGTTGCACGCAACTGTGCCAATTGGATAATACAATAATTATGTTGCAGAAAAAAATTGATTCACACGTTCACTTGATAAAGTTACGCGAATGAATGGCATAAGGCAGAAGCGATAGCGATTGTTGCGAAAGCAGTTGCTGATTGGCTGCCTCCCTCGCTCATATGAAACCTTTTTCAACTGACTTCAAAACAGGAGGTTCTCAATTCAACTGTTTTTTTTGTATGTATGTTAAGATATTTCCGCCAATTATGAATTGATTTTGATGTTTTTTTTGTTTCGTAGAGTATACTTCAGAAGTTGTCTCATATAAATTTTATCGAAATCGGTCAAGCCAAAACCGAAATATAAGCTATGAAGTCGGTTTTTTGTAAGCTTTGCTTGCGTTTCAATTTTTTTTATACAATACAGGCAAATATTTGACCACTATCTCATCTGATGGTAAGTGATTATGCGATTACATTTGAAGTAACTAGCCGTGTCCCACGGCTTCGCCCGTGTTTATCAAGTTAAAAAGTAACCTATGTTTTAATCCAAGTCCAACCCAGTTGGCGAAGTGGATAGGTGTACGCCCTCTGCTCCGTGGGTCCTGGGTTCGATTCCCGGCAGGAGCACAAATTCCTTCCCAAGGGATATTTGTGTTTCTGGTTCTGGGTGTAATGTGTGTGATGTGAATGTTTCCGGCACCCACGATACAAGTCTTTGAACTTAGTGTGGGGCTGTGAGTGTGAAAGCGTTAAAAAAAAAAATAAGTTAATAAGTCTTTATTATGTACAATAAACTCATTAAAACTAGAAAAATACAGAGAACGATGCCACCTGCAGAAGTATAAAACTGTGTCGCAGATGGCAACGCCCACCTCCGGAAACATATAAAAATAATAAGATACAAAAACAAGTTTTTTTTTTTTTTTTGTATACATAAAATTTAAGTTACGTTTCCTATTTATAGAATGCGTATATATATGGTATGCGTGAGTGTGTGTGTAGTGGCGAGGGTGTAGTGTATGTGTGTATGTGTGTGTGTGAGAGTGTGTGAGTGTGAGGGTGTGTATGCTATTCTGAAACTCTTATAAGATCTTCTGTATCTTGGTAAGTCAGGGATTGCAACCATTTGACGCATTTCACTTTGAACTTATAAGTTGGCAAGGAATAGATGTCTAATTGTTTATTAAGGCTGTTATAAAGTTTTGAACTAATATAATAATAGTGACGACTCGCTATTGCCGTGCGTCTACGTTCGATAGGTATAAGCTATATTCCTAATCCGAAAAAAGATTTAAGATAAGATTGAAGACTTCAAGATAATAAAGTACCTATACATTCTCGTGACCATGGTTTGATGCAACTTGGCCGAAACGACGAGGTTGTCAAAATAATACATATAATTTTATGTAAATGTAAGCGCTAATAACTCCTGTTAGATGAAAACAAAAAGTATCTGTTATGGATGTTGCGAGTATAAGAAGTTCTGAATGACATAACAAGTCATCACAAAAACTGCCCGTTGGCTTGGTTGGGTGAGCGCTCGTCTTCTAAGCCGAGGTACCGGGTACGGTTCCCGGCGGGAACACAAGTTTTCTCCCCAAGGAAATTTTGTGTTTCTGGTTCTGGTTGTGATTGTGTGTGTGATGTGAATGTTTCCGACACCCAAGACACAAGTCATTGAACTTAGTGTGGGGCTGTGAGTGTGAAAAAAAGTTTCTTTTTTAACTTCTATAGCGTATTCCAGGTCTAGTGTGTTTACCAGCTTCGATCACATCGTCACTTACCATCAGGTGAGATAGTGGTCAAACACTAGCCAGTCACAAATAAAAAAAAAAAATTCTAAACTCCACTTTTTTCTTTAAAACCCGCTTCTATCGCAATTGTATAATTTTTGGGATCACCTCGCTTGTATATCCTATATACTAATATATACTATATATTATTATACTAATATTATAAATCCAAAAGTGTGTGTGTAATTATGTTTGTTCGCTTTAACTAACGGCTGAACGGATTAGAATGAAATTTGGAATGTACATAGATTATACCTAGGATTAACACATAGGCTACTTTTTTACTTGATAATAGCGGGCGAAGCCGTGGGGCATGACTAGTATTATTATAATATAGTATAGTTACGATAAGCTCAAAAATGCATAACCTCCTCCTTTTTAAAGTCGCTTAAAAGTGATTTGAACCTCCAATGGCATTTAATCACTTGCACCATTCACCAAGACACGGTTTTTCCGACTGCGAAACTTTCCTCCGCGTCTTCCCTAGTATTCCATTTCACACCTTATCCCATTCAAAAACCAACTTCATTTCTTAAGCAATAAGATCCACAATTAAACGGCCAATAAAATCTCAGACTTAATTCAAAGTAAATTGAGACTTCATTTGAACTGAATAGGAGACAATTTCCTCTGATTTAAATTTAACGAGGAAAGACTTTCTCGCATGTAATGATATTCATTATTAGATAATTTCTTTTGTGGTTCCCTTACGGCTGTTAGTTTAATGGAAAGTGATTTGCGCAATTACCTTTTAATTGTAATGTAAATAAGGTTGAATTTAAGAAAAATATTTATAAAAGAACTTTGGACACTCCGCTATTGTTTCTAGCTGTTTCATAGAACTGACTTTTTTTTTTTTTTTTTTTTAATCAATATTTATTTGGGGACTTTTATCCACATGGCAAGCCAGTCCCATCGTAACTTAACCAATGTATTAACTAATTAACTATAGAACATAAAACTTATGCTAATGATTGCTTTACCATATCTATAAGGAGCGATGCTGCCTCAGATGCTGGTTCACCTAACAATCCAGTAAACACTCCGACATCATTTTTACCTAAACTAAGTGTCTGCATTAATGTTTCTCTTTGATTTTTGTTACGGGCACATTCCATAAGCAAGTGGTGGATATCTTCAACTACACCGCACGTTTCACAATTTGGTGACGCTTCTTTTTTCATTAGATATCCAAACTTCCTTGATGGAATGTGTCCGGAACGAATTCTGTGAGCCCAAACTATGTGTTGTCTGCTAAGTTTATTTCTGACAAACCAAGGTATGTGAAGAGGCAGACTCTGGATGGTTTTATACCAAATTCCTTTTTCCTTGCTTCTCTCGTCAAAATATTCTTTGTATTGGATGTAACATTTCTGTCTGCATCTATACAGTATTTCAGTGTGGTTGGGACTTAGTCGGAATTCGGTCCCTTCAGTAGCTGCAAATTTTGCTAGTCTATCTGCCTCTTCATTACCCGTAATGCCAATATGAGATGGAATCCACTGCAACTTTAATTGAATATTATTCAAAATAAGATCGTTGATCTTACTTAATATATTGTAAGCTACCGAAAAGCCTCTGAAACCAGAGGCGCATCGAGCTAGATGCTGAAGTGAGCTTTTACTATCCGTAAATATAGCTATAAACTGATGTCCTGTATTGTGAGCCACCTCAAGGGTTTTTGATATTGCAGTGAGTTCCATCGTCATAATAGATACATCAGAAGTCGTTTTAAACATTGCTGATCTACATTCATTTGGACTATAGAAAGCAGCTCCAAGGCCATCTATGCTTTTAGACCCGTCAGTATAAAACTTATTCCAGTCACGGTATTTTTCGTTAATTTCCTCGATGACATTATGTTTAAGCGAGTTAACTTCCTGATTTCTTTTAGAGCCCTTAATGCATTCTAAATTACTCTGAATAATACCGTCTAAACATATATGAGAAACCCAAGTATCCAACTTAAACATATCCAAAGGATTTGTAGAATAAATGTCAAAGTCTTTGCATTCTTCAAACACAGCCACCAATAGGGGCTGGTTTTTTCTTCGCCAATATCTCAAATTGTCAATTTTTACAAGTCGATGTAGATTACATAAAAGTTGGATGATTGGGTTATTTGTACATGACATACTTTTGAGACAAAATTTGTATGCTAAATACAGTCGCCGTATGTGCAACGGTGGGAGACAAATCTCACTCTGCATAACATGTATAGGAGTACTTTTGATGAAGCCACCCACTATTCTCAAGGCTTGATTTTGCATTTTGTCTAGTTTATACAAATGTGTTTTTGCGCTGGTATCATAAAGAAAGCAACCAAAGTCTAATCTACTTCTTACCAAAGATATATATAATGTTCGTAAGTACTTGGGATGAATTCCCCATGAGGACCCAGCCAGAACTCTTAAGAGATTCAAAAATTTTGACGACTTTTGTGTTATTTCATTAATGTGTTTACTCCACAATAATGACTGATCAAGCCACATACCTAGATATTTAACATTTGTTACAGAAGCTATATAATTATCATTAATTTTAAGATTTATCCTATTGTTTTTACGTCCCCTGCTAAATAAGCATAGTTTAGATTTACTGTCTGACAGTTCAAGTCCTATATCTTTTAGTTTATCTACCATGTAATTGAGAGACAGTTGCAAGTTAATTTCACAATATTTCAGACTTTGGTTGCTTATGTATATAACAAAGTCATCTGCGAATTGAGAGATAGATACCGTGTTCGCTATTTCGCAGCATATTTTATGAGTTGTCAAATTAAAAAGTAAGGGTGCCAAGGGATCTCCCTGTGCAAGTCCTTTGTTCGTCCATCTACATTGTATCAATTTGCCAAATTCAGACTTAATCTGAAGGCGTCTTGCACTTAAATATGACCAGACGTAGTTACAAATATAACTGCCCACATTTATATCATCTAATATACTAATAACCTTTTCAATTAAAACATTATTATAAGCATTTTCAACATCAAGGAAAATTGCTGCTGTAGGAATATTGTGGGAAAAGCCAATTTGTATGCTAGTAATTAACCTAGAAAGAGAATCTAGACAAGACTGGCCCCTTCTAAAACCAGTTGTATTGGGAGACAAAATGCCATTTCTTTCTGTATACCACTCAAGCCTTTTTACAATCATATTATGAAATAATTTGCATAAACACGAAATTAGAGATATAGGGCGAATCTTTTCCTGGTCATTACTATTACTAGATATTTTAGGTATAGGAACTATTGCTATTGTTCGCCATTGTTGTGGTATTATTCCAGTTGTATATATCATATTGTATATAACCAAAAGATATACTTTACATACTGGAGGTAAGTAATATATCATTGAGTATGTGATGTCGTCACTACCTGGAGCAGTATCTTTTTTCTTTATGCAATTACATAGTTCTTGTAACGTAAATGGAATTTGCAAGGTGTTATTTTGCGAAACAAATATGGGTTTGGAACATAAAACAGAGTCTGGTGCGAGGTTATGTAATAAATCACTTTGTCTACTTTCAGATGAATAGTTTCGCGTTTGACGATATCCTTTAAACCACCGCATTTTACGCCACATTTCAGACACTGATGTTGTTTCGTCAATACCACTACAGAATTTACGCCAACTGGTTGATCTAGCCTTATTTATCAAAAGACTCGCTTTTTCAGTTTTTTCTTGAAATTGACGTAAATTATTAGGAGTAGGATTTCTCCTGAACATACTTAATGCCCTTCTACGTTCTGCTACCGCTTCAGATAGTTGGCGACTCCAATACTCTTTTGGTTTAAATTTTGTTGTAGGATCTGTACATATTTTAATAGCCGGTATGTTTTTATTGGCAGATATATTCATTTGATTCTCTAAGTAATTATACATTTCTTGTACATTGTATGAAAGCTCAACGTTGGAAAACGGATCAATCAGATCGTTACTGTAGATCTGCCAATTTGCCTTTTTATAATTTCTTCTAGATTCTAAATTTACTGTATTTTTATAATTCAGATTTATTTTAACAATAAGATGGTCGCTACCCAAATTTTCATTAAAAACTTGCCAATTGAAATTAACTGCTATGTCAGAGGATGCAAATGTTATATCTGGTGTTGAGCGCTGTATATTTCCATTAACTAGTTTGACCCGTGATGCTTCCCCATTATTTAATGATATAAATCCATTCTCCAACGATGAATCTGACTTAGCACAAAACTTTAGAATTTTGTGCCTGTAATGGTAAATAGGAAATAGGATCACTTCGTTGTCCGTCTGCCTGTCTGTCAAAGCCGTATTTCTATGGAAAGCGTAAGAGGTATCAATTTGAAATTTACTATCTAATACTAAGGGAAAGGTAGGTGTAAAAAACAAAATCCAATTTTTAAGTTAACGCATAAACAAAAAAAAATGGTTATCTATGCTGGAAATACGGCCAAGACACTCGCAAATAAATCAATACCTATGGGATACTTCTCGTAGAATCATGTCAATTCAATTTGACAAAAGCAAGGTCTCAAAAAGAATATCTAGACTTTAGGATATCCGGAATGTATCGTTCGGGGGACAAACATGCTTCATGAAAAAATTATAGTCGCTCAATTAGTTGCATTGATACTCACACGAATAAAAATCTATATCTATCTGTCGGTCTTTTTTATTTTTTTTATATTATATCTCACCTGATGGTAAGTGACGATGTGATCGAAGCTGGTAAACACACTAGACCTGGAATACGCAGGCTCTCAAGGATAACTGCCGGAACACCGTATTTGGCTTGGCGGCAGACTTTCAACTTGATGGTGGTAAGCTACTTTGGTAGCAAACCAGGCGAGCAACTCACGCACCAGGCGAGCAAATGCTCTACCACCTCTCAAATGTCACCTGATTAGCACCACCCGGGGACCACGTGTAGGGAGTCAGACTTAAGGGGTATCCTCCTACGGACGTGGGTGACTCAGCCCCCAAACCCGGTCTGTGATAAAATCTAAATTAGACCCCCATCTCGATGTCCGATTGGACTCAAATTTGGTGTAATTATGTATCTTGGGTGGAGCAATGGAGCTGGTCTGATAATGGAGACGGAAGATGGCCATAGGATTTTCTGAACTAAACACTATCCCATCGAGTTAGGGTTCGTTTGATTCTTGACAAGTTCTCTGTTTATATAACACTAGCCGTGACCCGCGGCTTCGTCCGCTATTATCAATTTAAAAAGTAGCCTGTGTTAATCCTAGGTATAATATATGTACATTCCATTCCATTATTTCATCCAAATCCGTTCAGTAGTTAAAGCGTAAAGAGGGAACAAATATACACTCACACTTACACACAAACTTTCCGATTTATAATATTAGTAAGATAAGATTTTAATCGCTTTTTTTATTTACAACTGATAAGAGCTTGATTTTAATACCTTTTTATTGTTTTACTTGTTTCTTTGAAGATCAATCTATAATTATTCTCTTTTAGTTCTACACGCTTTAGTTAGTGATCAGTGTTAGAATGATAATGCAATAAATTAACAGTGATATACTTACATCTCACAAATAAACTTGACGAAGGTGATAAGTACTATTTCTACTACTAGACATAGAGGCAAGGTTTTTTTTGAAGTCCTCTCTTTTCAACCGACTTCAAAAAAGGTCGTCCTCAATAATTCAACTGTGTTTTTTTTTGTATGTATGTTACGCGATATCTCCGCCAATTATGAAACGATTTTGATGATTTTTTTTTGTTTGGTAGATTATACTTCAGAGGTGGGTACCATATAAATTGTATCGAAATTGGCTTGTGTTTCATTTATTCTTTTTATATATGAAGATTTAACATCGAATGTATAAGGGTGACTTAGTGCATACCGCGCAAGGACTTTGAACTTTTGAAGTTGTTGTGGCATTCAAAATTGAATGGATAACGTAACGCTCACCATTCGGTTGTCCGGAAGATTTGCTCGTCTGTTATTTGAGTAGCATAAAAAACAGTTGAAATTTAAAAAAAAACTAAGGGACTGAGCTGCAAACGTTTCACATTTTACTGCAGCCTTTCATGCATCCCTGAAATGAAATTGATCCGACCTATATCCGTTTAACCAGATCGCTTACATGCGAAGGGCGGGCCCGGTCGTTCTGGGTGAGAGGATTTTATTGGTTTTATGCAATGCTTGTGTGCTGACCGGTAGAGACACAATGGGATGAGTGTTTTTTGGAGTTTGAAAAGGTTTAACGATTAAAGCATCTATAGTACGGCTCTTTTGCTTCTGTTTGGGGAAGAACTACACTATTTCCGGTCACTCAGCCAAGCAATGGTGTGCTTACATTGCTGTATTGTGATTTAAAAGCGCATTCGTATTTGATACCTTTGCTGCCCTTTCATTGACGACGCAGATGGCGCAGTGGACAGGTCTTCGCCCTGTGCGCCATGGGTCCTGGATTCGATTCCCGGCAGGAGCAGAAATTCCTTTCCAAGGGATATTTGTGCTTCTGGTTCTGGGTGTTTTTGTGTGTGTGATGCAAATGTTTCAGCACCCACAATACAAGTCTTTGAACTTAGTGTGGGGATGTGAGTGTGAATGTGAATGTATTTATTTTCTACCGACTTCAAAAAAGGAGGAGGTACTCAAGTCGACTGTTTTTTTTTTATGTGTGTTACCATAACTTTGTTCCACGTGAATCGACTTTGAATTTTTTTTTTGTCTGAATGATGTTGCTTTCCAATTGGTCCCATTTAAAGATCATCGTCCATTTATCAAAATCTGATCAGTAGTTCCTGAAATATCTACAATAATGCGTGTTCAGTACATCTAATTTGATCAAAGTTTCGAAGATAAAGCGGTGAAGTCGGTTTTTTAAGCTTTGCTTGCGTTTAATTATTTTTTACGCCCTTTTATTTATTTTAAAATGTACCCGGCTACATTTGGGGAGCAACTGGGCTATATGAGATTTTCACTCACTAATTCCCATTCGGGGCGCATCCTGCCTCTGTAGATATTTAAAGGTTTTACGCCTAAAGATTACGGGCCCCAAGTTCTTGTAAAGCACGAATAATTAATAATAGTAATTTTCCATATTCATATTTTTACGTTTTTTATGCTAAATAGGCAAGCATTTGACCACTATCTCACCTGATGGAAAGTGAAGATGCGGCCGAAGATGTAGCATGCTTGCCTAGAAGATACCTATCACCTATCTCATTATTATAAGATAGCTACTTACGTCAACTTAAACTCACAAATGTTTGGGTGGAAAATGTTTTCAGTGAAATTTCAGGGCAAAAACAACTTAACAATAACATATAACATCTAATATGTGAGGGTGTCGAGCACAATGCATTATTGTTGCGCACGATTTGAAAATAACGCGTTTATTTAAAAAGAAATGAGACGTGTGAATTGAGTTCGGGGCTGTGATTTTTAAAGTATTTAAGTTACGATTATGTTTATAGACCGAAATAATTAAACGCAAGCAAAGATTAAAAAAACCGACTTTACCGCTTTATCTTCGGAACCTTGATTAGATTTAATGTATTATACACGCATTATTGAAGATAACTCAAAAACTAGAGATCAGATCTTGATCAAATTTCAATGGGACCACATGAAAAACACCAGCTTTCAAATAATCATCAAAATCGGCTCACAACGAAAGAAGTTATAAGATAACTTTTGAAGTCGGTTAAATACGAGAACATCGTCAATGTAGTCCACAGAATACGCATTATTGACGATATTTCAAGAACTACCTATTGATCAGATCTTGATCAAATTAAAATGGGACCAATTGGAATGCAACATCATTCAAACAAAAAAAAAATTTCGAAATCGGTTCACGTGGAAAGAAGTTATGTGGTAACACAATTAAAAAAAAATATATACAGTCGACTTGAGTACCTCCTCTTTTTTTGGGAAGTCGGTAAAAAATTGTAATTTAGCCAAAATTCAGATGTTGACACTTATTTTCTTTTTTATTTGCTCTTATTTCAACAGTCGTCTCCGCAAATGAAGCATTTAGCTGAACTATAGCGATTCAATTACGAACCCCTCCAAGCGTTGCTAGACCTTGTAGGGTATAGGGGTTCATTAGAAATATTGCTAACTCAAAGGAGTATTCAGAGTTATTACGGCAAGGTTGTTTATTCGCTAGCTTTATATACTAGCTGAGATGGTGAAGGTAAAATGCTGTCCTGTTTAATAATAATAAACGCTTTGACACTCACAACCCTACATCAATTTAGGGGTCCATATTGGCCCACATAAAATTCTAAATCCTATTCTTTGTCTTACTACCGATTTGTGTTCATAATAATTCTTCTTTATAAATTTATTTTTCATACTTATTTTATTCATACATTTTTATTACTACCAACGGAACTCATAACAGTTAGTGATCATATTTTTTTATTAATACTGTTACTACCTAGAACCAGTTTAAATTCATATTTTATTTTGCAGATCTTTTTTCTTCATAACATTCAATGATCATATTGCATTAGTTTATAATGTTGTTAAATTAGTTTCTGGCGCTTCGCCGGCCGCTGCCGCGGCACGCTCGCTTCGCTCGCTCGGTTCGCGCGTTGTTGGGGTCACAGTTCTAACCTAACCTAACCTACTTGGATGGTAGCATCTCGTTTCTGGTAGCAATATTAGAATAAAACACATTTATGAATATTATAGTTATGTATTCTAATAATTATGAATTTCGATCATTATTATAAACAAATATATGAAAACAAATAATAGTAAGAACTAAGTGTATTATTAGTGATATTATGAATTTCAATGATTATATTTTTTTATATTTAGTTTTGAATTTCTTTTATGAGTAATAATCATTACGATTTTAAATGGTATGAGAAATATTTTCGGACCTCCGATATGACCTGAGAATAACGAGAAAAATAAAGTGACTCCGATGATAGGAGTTAAAAAGTTATGTAAGACAATGCGCACCCTTAATTTAGATATGTCAAAGCAGCAAGTATCGGGGGTTCGATTTCCGGTGGGCACACAGATTTTCATACCCAAAGAAATTGTGTGTTTCTGGTTCTGGTTTTTTTGTGTGTGATGTGAATGTTTCCGGCATCCACAACAAAACTCATCGACCTAAGTGTGGGGCTGTGAGTGTGGAAGCGTATATGTTTTGTTACGTTTTATTTCTTTCCTTAAAGGATTTTCTAGTACGAATTTATCAAGTATATAATACATTTTATTGGGAAATCTAGTTATTATATTATAACATAACTACATTGAGCTATCAAAACCTCGCTACAAGCGAAAAATGTTACCTTCCATCATTCAAGTCCTGCTCCATGCGGAGCGGCGCAATTTTTTCCTTTCTGAATCAACTTTAAATTTCAATGATTCCTTACATAGAGTAGGTTCTACTACCGAATATCTAGACAGACGGCATTGCAGCATCCGCTAATGGTAAAAATACCGACCATTCGCACGAAGCGTTTCGCTTCCACTTTCATTATGAGAACTGCCAAGGAGTGGAACGCCCTGCCGTCTACTGTGTTTCCCGAAAAGTATGATATGGGGTTGTTCAACAAGAGAGTGAATAGGTATTTACTGAGCAAGCCTTTTTTTTTTTGTCGGGGGGAAAATGCCTGGCATTTCCTTTCCTTCCCAGGGGTGAAGGAAAGGGGTATGTGGGTCTTGAACCCACTAAAAACCCCCCCGTGAGCAGTCCCTCGCCGAAGTGCTTACTGAGCAAGCCTGCTCCATCTTAGCTTAGTCTCAAATAAAAAAAAAAAGGTTCAAACAAAGTTATGAAAAGAACAGCAACTCCAACTAGTTACAAATACAACTAGCAAGAAAAACAATTCGCTTGGTACCTCTTAAATATTCATACATCCAACTCGTTTCATCAAAACCAGCTTTCACTGAAAATATGCTCTCACGGGAAATCGTTGAGACAAGTGTGTCATAAACAAACTAACCAAGTTTACAAGCAATATTTCCATACCCCCCCCCCCTTACACCCCTTAACCCCTTTCGGGGTGAAAAATTACTGCTCCGTTGAGCGTGTTTTCGCAACAGTCTTCTGATGGATGAAGCAGCATGTTTAAATTTTGAGCGAAATGTTTGAGAGAGATTGGTTGGAAAAATGGCGTCTTGAATCTGTATTGAGAGTTTAAGGTGTTAAATAAACAATACATAATAATTTATTGCATGTTTTTATTTTACTTGCAATGTATGTCGTGACACATAGTTACCTATGTTTGTTCGGGTGGAATCTTGCAACTCAATTTTGAAGCAGATATCTTCAACCGATTGAGCTGAAATTTTGTATACACGTTTAGTTTGGATGACGATGCATGGTTAGCTGTGCGACGTCATTCTAAATCCAAAATGGCGAAACACACAAAATGACGGACAAGTTATTTTTAGTGCACCCCTACAATATGGGTATCAATTGAAAAAAACTTGCCGAGAATAATTCGAAAAATTAAGTGACGTCACTCTCAATCCAATAGCCATATTGGATTGGACTTCTAAAAGCTTGTTTTTAACAAGTAGCTTATACCCACGCTCATTTTGAACTACGGGAATTGCTTGACTAACGACGAGAAATCAGGATCGTGAAGTCAGAACAATAGGTCTAGTCCGATTTTGATGATTTTTTTATGTTCAAGTGGATTCAAGAATGATTTTTGTATCCACTTCATTTCATAAAGGTTAAATATTAATGTACGAAAAAATATATATTTTACTCATAGACTAGAATACGTCACTAGCATTTAGTAGAGTACTAGGCAACCATAAACGTGAAAGTGGTGCAATGTTTTTTTCTTTATGTGGCATTGCTTTTTTTTTATTCGATTGCTTATGATTGCCGGTAAGTATAATTAAACGGAAGCAAAGCTTAAAAACCGACTTCACCGCTTTATCTTCGGAACCTTGATCAGATTTAATGTATTAAACACTCATTATTGACGATAACTCAAAAACTACTGATCAGATATTGATCAAATTTAAATGTGACCAAATGGAAAGCACCAGCTTACAAATAAAAAAATAATCATCAAAATCGGCACACAACGACAGAAGACGATGAGGCAACACACATAAAAACGAACAAATTAAAAACAGTCAAATTGATAACCTTCTCTTTTTGTTGAAGTCGGTTAAAAATATTCTACTCAATTCTAGTTACTATATCTACTACTATATGTATACTATAATGTATTCTTAACACATACATTTACTTGTTACAGGTAAGTTACCATTCCAATCCCACGGCCACGTGTGGGATGTATCGGGATCAGATATGCCTACAATAATATTGAACGTCCAAAGGTACAGTTGTAGTAAGAATATCTTTCTAAAGATTTGTTAGTATATATAATTATAATCTTTAATTAAATAATAAAGGTAATTTTATTTCTTGTGCTAATTGAGCAACTCTTTCACTTCAGTAGAGATTCGTCTTCGTCTGCTCTTAAAATTATCACTAATTCAGCAAATGTATTATATCTAGCTAGCCGTGCCCCGCGGCTTCGCCCGCTATTATCAAGTTAAAAAGTAGCCTATGTGTTAATCCTAGATATTATCTATGTACATTCCAAATTTCATCCAAACCCGTTCAGCCGTTAAAGCGTGAAGAGCGAACAAACATACACACACACTTACACACAAACTTTCGGATTTATAATATTGTAGGATTCACCAAATCTATCAGCTATTGAGTATAAAATATGTTAAAATTATGTGATAGTGAATTACCGTAAATTTTTTATCGATTTCCAAAAAGGGGTAGGTTGCCAATTCGACTGCACATTTATTTTTAAACCCCCAACGAAAAAGAGAATAGTGTGTAAGTGTGTCTGTCTGTGGCATCCGTAGCTCCTAAACTGCTGGACCGATTTTGAGATAATTTTTGTTTGAAAGGTGACTTGATCGAGTGTGTTCTTAGCAATCGGTGAAAATACACTGCAGCCGTCTTCCAGATAGGCCGTTGAGGGTATTTTCAAAATAGGCGATCAGTTAACGCCTTTTAAACTAAGCATTCCATTACTGAAATAGCTTTGCAAAAAGGGATGTAAATCCGCCCCTAAGGAGCCGGGCGTAAGAATAAAGCTCACCCCGCGAATATTTTCAAATGACAATATGTTTGTATTTTTATCTGATTGTTGTAACAGTTAAGTGAAAGTAGGAAACTCCTCACACACAGTCATGTATGTAGTATGTATGTTTGGTCCTTTGTGGCTCTCTATAACATACATACAAAAAATAAACATACAGCCGAATTGTGTACCTTTTCTTTTGAAGTCCGTTGAAAAATAGTACCTTTATATCATACTAGCTGCGCCCCGCGGCTTTGCCCGCGTAAGTCCCGGATCAGCCAGAATTCGGGGTTAAAAAGTAGCCTATGTCCTTTCTCAGGCTCTACACTATCTTTGTACCAAATTTCGTTTAAATCGGTTCAGTAGTTTTAGCGTGAAAGCGTCCCAGACAGACAGACAGAGTTACTTTCACATTTATAATATTAGTAAGGAAGTAAGGATTTAGACTAAAATAAGGTTGCAGTTGGTGTAGTAATTTCTCAGAGACCAAACGCGGGCCGATATTGATGTTACTTACGTCAGTCGACTTGTCTTAATCTTTCGTGTGTTACTGAAGTTATGACAGTAATCAAAATTCGATATGGCGATATTGTGAAAATCAAAATGTGAATGTCGACGAACTGTGACGAGTAATTGAAAATGATCAGTTGATGTTTCTTTACCATTTTTCAGTTTGGATGAGCAATGAGGATCTGAAACGATTTATAGTTGGTTAGCAACCATCGTAATTAGTTTCAATACTTATAATAAAGCTGTGATATTTCAGCACATAGTCCGTCCGTCCGTCTGCTAGGGGCAAATAGCTTTTAAAGTAATCTAATCTATTGTGCAAAAATAAAACAGACACAGTAAAGAGAAAACGTTTCAAGCAATAATTTCAAAAGTTTTATTCCACTGTGCAAAATGAAGGCGCGAAGTCTCAGATCGCGGAAAACTGATTTATTTAAATGAGTACAATCAAAAAAATAATTTTAAAACTAATCCGTACAGAGTGGAACTCATTGCCTGCGTCTTTGTTCCCCGAACGGTATAAATTTGGGAGTCTCGAGTGAGGCATCTTCTATGGAAGCATGCCACATCTTCGGCCGCATCATCACTTTATTGATATCTTCTTCTGACTGACTGACATAGTGATCTATCAACGCACAGCCCAAACCACTGGACGGATCGGGCTGAAATTTGTCATGCAGGTAGATGTTATGACGTAGGCATACACTAAGAAAGGATTCTGATTAATTCTACCCCAAAGGGGATATAATAGGGGATGAAAGTTTGTATGAAACTTTGTCAATTTTAAAATAATTCTTAACGCGAGCGAATCCGCGGGCAAAAGCTAGTATTAAATAAAACTATTTGAAATACGAGCCCCATGACACTTTATTGACAGCAGAGAGAGAGAGGTTTACACAAAATCCTAGTGACAGCACCGTGCGAGTGCGTTCACAATATTATTACAATAGGTGTGTTCCTATATTGTTCACACACTTTCCATCAGGATCTGTTTGCCTATTAAAAAAAAACTGCATATAAAAAAAAACTTATCTCATGCAATATGCCATGCAACATGCCGGCTTCCTATAGACAACCACATAACATTCACCGCTGTAAATAGCTTATTACTCGTCTCCTTTTCCATTGTGCACCGGCAGCGGAGCCCTGGCGCAACAGGCCTTCTTTATTCCCCACACTGAGTTGCTAACAAAAGTGCACGCCAATTCGACTAATGGAGCGTAGATAACGCGCTCTTCTGTTTTCACTCAACTGTACACTCGCGGCTGGAGATAAGTGCAGCTGCACGCTTATTACACTCTTGGTGAGTGCACGCTTCTGTATCTTTGGGTTTTAGTTGGATTGTGTGATGCGGTTATGGAATTAGCTGGTTATAAATAACACTAGTGGCTCTGTGGGCTAAAGACCTCGTTTTCATCGAAAAGGCTGAAATTAAATGTTTTATTTTTGTATTCAATTTCCAAAAACTGAATCGGTAAAAAAAATATATTTAATTTTAGAACCTGCTCACAAAATTTGACGAGAATCGGTTGAGAAATACGACTTGTAGAGGAGAAAAACCGGAAACCCGGACATACAAAAGCAATTTTGCCATGGTCATGTGGTTTGAAGTCCCAGTCGACCGATTCAAAAACGCTATTGGGCGACTACAACGACTGAGATCTCAAGCCACATGACCATTGCAAAACTGCTTTCGTATGTCGTATGGAAAAAGCGAATGCTAAAATTAGCAGTATTTTGAAGACATCAAAAAAAGATGCCAAGTTTTCAAAGAGTTCAATTTAAATATAATATATAAAAAAAAAGAATAGCCGAATACATTCTTGGTATTTGGCATAATAGTTGCGGTCTCTGTCTAACAATTCTTATGAATTTTTTGTAACGTGCACGCGTGATCTTAGTCTGGATGATCTCTATTGGTTGACGTCACCGCAACGTGGCTTTTATTAGTATCAAATGAAGTCTGATAATTCACTCGATGCGAGCTGTCTTTACATTGAAGTTGTTGCTCCTTTTTATGTAGCTAATCTCCGGAACCGATAACGTTATTTATCATTACTACACAATGACTATTCAGATAACAGTCGACACACCCAGTCGTTCGTCGACACTTGTCGAGAGTGGTCGTGATGGATTTCAACGGAAAAGTCGTCATAGTTACCGGAGCCAGTTCGGGCATCGGAGCGGCATCAGCTGTGCAATTCGCTAAATATGGCGCGAAGCTCAGCCTCATCGGAAGAAACCTGGAAAGATTGACAGATATCGGCAACAGATGTAAAAACATCAAAGGAATCGAACCCTTGTGTCTCCAATACAACCTCACAGATCGAGGAGCTTGCGAGGAAGTCGTTTCGAGGACAGTGGAATTCTTCGGACGAATAGACGTGTTAGTCAACTGTGCGGGGAATCTGATGCTCGGGTCGCTGTTCGATGACACGATGGATGTGTTCGATGAAATGTTCGATATAATCGTCAGAGTTCCTTACAAGCTGACGCATTTATCATTGCCACACTTGAAGAAAACAAAAGGGAACGTCGTCAATTTAACTGTAACGAATTACAACAAAGTTCGCCACGGCTTCCTCCCGTACTCAGTCGCGAAGTGCGCCCTGGAGAAGTTCACGAAGCTCGCTGCTTTCGAATTAGCCGGTGAGGGGATACGCGTGAACTCTGTGAATCCAGGAGTCACCAGGACGAATTTCTTGAAGAACTTGGCGATGACGGAGAGCGAAATCACGTCGGCCTACGAAGGATTGGCGGAGAATTTGAATATGAGGATATTGGAGCCGGAGGAGGTGGCGAAGATGGTGGTTTTCGTGGCCAGTGGGATGTGTCCGAGTATAAACGGGGCTGAAATGATCATTGATGGAGGTGCGAACATGCTATGATGCTGTTGTGGAATGACGTGATCATCGATTAACTCTATTCAGAGATGATTTTTGTTTGTTTGTGAGTGTGAACTTTCTAGATAGTGATGAAGTAAGATTATGTTATTTATAATTGAATTCTCATTTAGCAATACGCCGTTTGTCCGTTTTGTTAGTAAGCCTTAATTAAAATCATATTTTAACATAACATGAAACAAATTTACTGACTGAATTACCACAAAGAGAATAAAACCTAATTGGTTCATTCAATAGGAACACCGATAATTGATTTATCCAGACTCCGGGGTGTACATGTTGTATTTATCAGGAAATACCGACTCAGTCAAGGAGCTCCATTCCTATGCGGTTCGCACAATGAATACTATGTATTAATCCCGGTTATAAGCTGTTTATATTCTAAATTTCATCCAAATCCGTCAAGCTGTTACATCATAAAGAGAAAACAATTATACGTACATACACACACATTTACACATAAAATATTAGTGTGATTGGCCCTTCGATAATAACTTTGTTGTTTGATTAAAAACACCAACAAATACATTCACACTCACAGCCCCACAATAAGTTCAAGGACTTGTATCGTAGATGCCGAAAATATTTACAAGAGACATAATCATACTCAGAACCATTATGAACGTCATATTAAAATTGTATTTATGTTTATTATCTGGCATCAAATTCAAGAACAAGATTAGGTATGATATTAATTAATAAATCATTGATTATAAACAGGTGTTACTAATATACTACTACTTATTTGGCATCTCACCATAATTTATATTATACTAGCCGTGCCCCGCGGCTTCGCCCGCTATTATCAAGTTAAAAAGTAGCCTATGTGTTAATCCTAGGTATAATCTATGTACATTCCAAATTTCATCCAAATCCGTTCAGCCGTTAAAGCGTGAAGAAGGAACAAACATACTTACACACTTACACACAAACTTTCGGATTTATAATATTAGTAGGATTCTCTATTGACATGATATTCTGACTTATATACTAATTTTCATCCAATATTCCAAAATTAATACTATTATTTGTAATGTTACTTATTTGATATCTACATTTAAATATTTGTACACCGGAAACGGTAGAGTATGTGAAACTAATACCCTTCCTTACTAATGTCCTTCTATTAAGTACTTACCATACTCTGACAAATAAATACATTTTGTTTTTGATTTGATTTGATTTATATCTTTAAGCGAATCAATCATTGCGGTTGTTATTCTTATTTGAAATTATAAAAAAAAGATTTAAAAAAAATATATATGTTTTGTTGACGATCATAGACTTGTTTCACATTTAGCGTTAGTCATGCTAGACAGATTTGCTAGATATGGCTTCTTTAATTTGACCTCTATCATTGAAAAAATGTAATCATAAATTTGTAATTCAATAATTTATTAAAAAATAAAAGAAAAAATAAATAAATTTAAAGTTTTTTTTATATCCGTTTTTTTTTTATTCTATCATTGCCCCGAAATACAGTTTTGTTTGCATATTACTGCTTGGCGGTTGAAAGTCTGGCAATGGTATGTACTGGAATTGGTCATGTAATTTGTTAACGCAGTTCTAACTTTCCGAACTTCTAGTCCGTGGGAGGTGTTTTATTTACCTTGGGGAGGTTTACCTTATTTGTTTTCCTACCTTGGGGAGTTTTACCTCCCAACGGGCGTTCCCTTATATGCCAATGAGCTTCTGCTGTCTGACGTCAAATTATCGATATCTAATCAAAACCCACTTGCAATACCTTTAAACCCTTTAAATTCCCGTGTTTCCACATTTGCAGTGCGCAAATGACACTTGGATTGACATATTGACGGACTGACGTACGGTAATTATAACCGGGATATACCGCCGAGATCCGGTTGAGGCCGGTTAATGCCGGCGCAAACCGGTTTGTGGCTATGGAAATTAGATAGTGTTGCGGAATCTGAATTTACGATATTTGATCCCACTATTGAAATATTAATCTACGCCAACCTCTATAAACTGGACTGTTTAAGACGATAACCGATATTTTAAGCCGAATTTGAAAGTCTTCGTTACTTTTTTTACGCTCGATAGCATTTTACCACTTTCTCACCTGATGGAAAGCAATGATGCCGCCGAAAATGAGACATGCTTGCAAAGAAGATAGCTATTTTCTCTCTTGACTTGAGGACTCTTAGATAAAAAAAAAAGAAAAAAAGACGAGAAAAAAGAAAGAAAAACGTTCGGAGAAAAAAGACGCGAGCAGTGGGTTCCCACTCCTTAGTACTGATGATAAACGTAGAAGCGAAACGCTTCGGGCGAACTGCAGGTATATAAATATCCGCTCGAAGTGTTTGGCATTTATCATCCGTACAGCGAAGAAGCAAGGAACTCGCTGCCCGCGGATCTTTTATCTCGGAGACGATTTAAAGTTCTCGTTTATCTTGTTCAATGATTGTGACCTTCTCCGCGACTTTCTCTTAGTTTTGAAATTGATATGCCTTTGGGCGGATTCTTGTAAACTCTTACAGATATACAGTTATATATTTCCTTTATAACTCTTTGTTGAGTTTGTAGAGATGAGTATGATGCGTTTTTATAGATAACTAGCCGTGCCCCGCGGCTTCGCCCGCTATTATCAAGCTAAAAAGTAGCCTATGTGTTAAACCTAGGTATAATCTATGTACGTTCCAAATTTCAGCCAAATCCGTACAGCCGTTAAAGCGTGAAGAGATAACAAACATACTTACACACAAACTTTCGGATTTATAATATTAGTAGGATGGTACGGAACCCTTCGTGCGCGAAGAGAAACGAGGAAGTTCCGACTCGCACTTGGCCGGTTTTTTTTATTCGAGATAGGCAAACTTTTGACCACCATCTCACCTGATGGTAAGCGACGATGTGGTCGAGGATGGAGCAAGCTTGCCTAGAAGCTACCTATTCACCCGCGACTGCCCGTTGACTTAATAGGTGCGCGTCCATTTAATAACGAAGCTATGATAAAGATTTTATACGAATCACTTATTAGGTGTTATTGCCGAAAAAGTGTAAAATAAAAAAGTGTGTTCGATACAATCTGGGAGTCTTAAAGTCAATAGTGAATAGGTGTCTTCTAGGCAAGCATGCTAGATCTTCGACCGCATCATCACTTTCCATCACGTGAGATTGTGGGCAAATGCTTGCCTATCGGGCATAAAAAACTTTTTAAGCAGTCTTTTAAGTTTTTAATATATAAGAACAATTCATTTTTCATTTTTGAAATTGTTTATTGAAATTGGTAACATGACATGGACGTTCGCCCGTTTTCCATAGTTTATCATCAAACTGTTGCGTCGACAAAACGCTCAAGCGAATCGTCTTTTAGTTTTTTTATTACTGACTAAGCAAACGTTTGACTACAATCACACCTGATGGAAAGTGACGATGTAGTCTAAGGTAGAGCACGCTTGCTTAGTAAATACCTATTCACTTTACTTTTGAACACACCCAAATTGTACCTTTCGGGAAACACGGACGACGGCAAAGCGTTCCATTCTTTTGCTGTTCTATAAATTAACGAAGACGCGAAACGTTTCGTCCGAATGAACGGTATCTCAACCATAAATGGGTTCGACGCCGTTCTTCTAGATGTAAGGTGGAAAAAAGGTGAAGCGGGAACAAGGTTGTGCAGTTCCTTGCAACTATACGCCGATGTTCAATTCGATGTTGGTGGCATATGACAAGGATGCATGGAGGCAAACTGCACAAGCGCTTTCTAGCGACTACATAATATAAATATACCTAGGTTAATATAATTATGTATTAGTATTAAGAAACGATTTAAAAAAATGAATGAAAAAAAAATGCGCCGCCGAGTTTCTTGCTAGGTTCTTCTCGAGATGGCTGTAATTTTGCGAATCTAGCATTAGAATCATTAACTTTCATGAGTGCCTCTTTGGGGCCCACGTGAATAAACGATTTTGATTTGATTTTATGTTGACGGAAGAATACGACGAAAAGATAAGGATTGAAATGAATTGAAAAATAAATTGCGCAGGAGTTACACGTGTTAATTCTCGTATTACCATCTAACAACAAGACAAACAGTCAAACGTTATCCTAAGGATTTTACACAAGTTTTCTCCCCAAGGAAAATTTGTGTTTCTGGTTGTTATTGTGTGTGTGTGTGATGTGAATGTTTTCGGCACCCGCGACACAAGCCATCGAACTTAGTGTGGGGCTGTGAGTGTGGAAGCTTTTTTGTTAATGTTATGTTTAAGATTCTGTTGGCAGGTCATTGGTTATATAGTGATAATATAGTAGACATCCGCTTGAGTCAGAAAGATAAATAATAATCTATTAAATTATACGTCTTGATAATTTCTAAAAATAACTTGGCCATTGAGTTTATTTGTACAAGAAATTATCACCTATATAAATTTCCAAAGAAGTGTATTATATTTTACTAACCGTGTCCCGCGGCTTCGCCCGCTATTATCAAGTTAAAAAGTAGCCTATGTGTTAATCCTAGGTATAATCTATGTACATTCCACATTTCATCCAAATCCGTTCAGCCGTTAAAGCGTGAAGAGGGAACACACATACTTACACACTTACACAGACATTTTCGGATTTATAATATTAGTAGGATAGGATTATCTTGATACAAAAGCGTTTGATCACCGTTGATAAACGATATTCGAGGGTGATAAGCACTACTTAAACGAAAAAAAATTCTCTTCAGCGAAAGATCATTAGAGAAAAAGTAACATTAAAAGAAAAAAAAACTATTCTATCAAATTCCGTTTCGTGTTCTTTTATAATCATACTTACAAATAATATATTTACTAGCAGACAAATCCACCTCTATCCCTGAAAACATGTTTTAAGTATTCACTCAAAATCAAAATTGTTTATTTACATGGGCCCCAAAGAGGCACTCATGAAAGATAATGACTCCAATGCCAGATTCGCAAGCTGAAAGTTCGAAAGCCCATTTTCTCATTATCCTTGGGGCCCAAGAAAAATGGTAAAAATGGCCCTTTCTTGGGCCCCAAGGATAATGAGAAAATGGGCAAACGCTGCGGACACTCCATATGGTCAATAAGTTATATACTAACATAAACATAATCATAAACGCTTTCACGCAGCCCCACACTAAGTACGATGACTTGTGTCGTCATAACGTTATATGATAATTCTGTGATATTGTTATTTCTTAATAAAAAAAATGTGATCAAAAGATTTAATTAATATAATAGGCAAGTATGTTATGTTATTGTAATATGTATTTATTTGTTAAATGTATTTATAAAAATATATTATTATTTATAAATATATATACTTGCTGCCTTCGACAAAGCAACAATAGCTATCGGCTGCCATGGCTCATCGTGCTAAAAACTGCAAGAAAATGTTTGATAAATTACAAATTAAAATGTGCTTGTTAGTACAGTCCTGTAACTTGATCAGTAAGGTGAAATGTAATAATATAGTTAATAACAACACCAACCTAAGTAATTTTTTTTCTCATTTTTTTAAAGGTTGACTGGAAGAGATCTCTTTTAGCGATAAGTCCGCACATTGTACTTAGATATAAATAATATGATTGTTTTTTATGTTATTTTATTTGGTGCAATAAAGTGTTTTGTATTGTATTGGCAAACTTCTAGTTTAGATGTTTTATACATGAAGGTTATTGTTTCTTTCTTTTTTAATAAAAGCTCAAAATTGTCTTTAAAGACAACATTAGTGCGCTCTGCATACAAAATTTCCTATCGTTCTAATATCGTCCGCCTGAATACCCTTCTCCCTAAAGCTATCAAATTCCAATAACTCAACCATTCTGTTTGTATGTAATCGACAGTGAACCGTATTTCGTGAGTGTTAAGGTCCTTTGTACGACGACAGGGTGACACAATGACCAATCTTGTCTTGGTTGGATGATGGCCAGGGAGCGTCCAGTATAAAATGATCTGTGGGATAAGTATAGGGATATTGTATGTTTCATAGGAATATATTGCTTGTATAATGTGAAGGAATTGTGACGAGATAACTTGACTGGTGTTAATGGCAAGCAAATTTTACTTAGTAAACATAAACGATTACACACTCACAACCCCACTCTAAGTTCGATGACTTGTGTCGTAGGTGCTGGCAACATTCATATTACGCGCACAATCACTACCAGAACCAGAAACACAAATTTTCCTTGGGGTAAAAATTTGTGTTCCCGCCGGGGATCATGTATCGGTACAATCCGAGCTAAAGGCGTCCTTTATTTATTTTTTATACTAGATAGGCAAGCATTTAACCGCTCTCACCTGATGGAAAGTGACGATGCGGCCAAAGAAGGAACATGCTTGCCTAGAAGGTACCTATTCACTCTAGACTTGAAGACACCCTCAAGATTATACTGTTCATTATACTGAACAAAGACGCAGGCAATGAGTTCCACTCCTTCGCTGTACGGATGATGAACGTAGAAGCAAAACGCTTCGAGCGAACTGGAGATATGTCAACCATAAATGGATGACGTTTGACAGTTTGTCTTGTTGTTTGATGGTAAAAAGGGCATGGATGAATTATATTATGTAATTCCTGAGCACACTCTCCAAAATGTAAGCGATAGAATACCGATAGGCTTGCTAAATAGATTTGGTATCGTAATTTAATTCTAATATTACATAAAAGCGAACCACTTCGGATATCGAATTAAATTTGCCAATTACGCCAGCAAATTATTTACATTAAAATCGTAGGTACGGACTAAGGATTATTAAGGGGTTATTACGAATAATTTTCGTTAAAATATTTATTGTACCCGCGGGCGCTCGCTAAATATATTGTTATTGTTAATTGGGGGATTTAGTTCCCTGCTAATGTTAAATTCGTTTATAATTTTGCAGGAATAATATAATATTAATTTTAATTTCATTTACCTTGTTATTTGTGTATCGATATTATCGCTACTAAATAAATGCTAGAGCGTTTTAAAATACTAAATTCAAAATTGTTTAGTCACACGGGACGCGTTGGAGTCCCGGTGGAAACACAAGTTTTCTCTCTAAGGGGAACTTTCTGGTTCTGGGTGTGATTGTGTGTGTTACGTGACTGTTTCCGGCTCCTACGACACAAGTTATCAATTTTATTGTAGGGCTGTGAGTGTGAGAGCATTTATGTTTACGATCACGGTCTTTATAATTTTTGGATTAATATTTATCTTTGAATGCCGCCATATTTTCTAAAATGGTGGCCCTTAAAATATATTCGCGTAGAAAATAATATTTTACTTGATGTAAATGATATCAAGACACTTTTGTACACTTGTTTAATTGGATCTTTCTAGCTACATACAATTTCACATTACACTGGTTACATTACGCTTGATTATAACTGACTACACTTCTGATCAGACGTCTTATTCCTTTGGCTGCCACAACGAGACTGTTCGCCCATTTCCGCCTTTTCCCACAGAAAATGTCAAACCGAAGTCTGCTATGATTGGCTGACAGCTGCCTGCGATAGGCAGAGTCCTCGTCCAATCACGCGCTGAACGGTGCTGCCATCAACTAGAAGGCGCCTCGTGATTGGTTGATAGCCCTTCCGGTCAACCATTTACTTACAATATCTGCCAACAAACTAAAATAACAATTTTACTTCTTTTATTAGTTAGTATAAATCACATCAAATTAATAAAGTCACGACATTCGGCCATCCGACATTGTGCAGTCTCCCGACGCACAAATTTATAAGCAGTCAATTTACCTTTATTGCAGTGAAAACTAAGTCATATAATACATCGAAATTAAACAAGTTCTAAAAGAAGTTAATCACTGTTAGCTATCAAATATAAATATCTACCTAGTTCTTTAACACAATAAAATGTTGAAACCTTTACGCAACAATATTATTGTATTCCCATTATTTTTATCTAATTTAATAAAAATATTATTTAGTTATAATACACGAGAACTTGTTACAACTTTTTTTGCACAAGATTCATTTTAGCATCCTATTCTCATTTCATACTCAGTAACAGATATCTTAACACACCTTATCTAATTATAATCACGACATTCGGTTATTATTAATTACTCAGTTGGATTTAATTTATTTTTTGCTAAGGAAGACTAACAGGTTTAAGTCTTTTAATTTTCTACAAGTCTTTTAATGTTTAGTATAATACAATTGCCGGTCCCTTTGGTAGAAAAAAATATTAATAATAGAAGTCAAACTTATTACCAGCTACGACTTATTAACCAAGTTATTATTTAAATTGAAACTTATCTACTTATTATCTATAAACTATTGGCTTTATTATCGAAAAGTCACAGCACAACTATCGTTTGTCAAATTATCATTTGTTTTTTTTGTATCAGTATTATTACAATATTGTACTTTACGTTTACGTTACTTACGGATAATTATAGTATCAGTTTACCACTGTAATACAATTTTTTTTTGTAATTATATAATTAATGAATATACATTTACTTTGCATAGATACTTTCAAACGTCCTTAACGCCAGTGTCAGGTTGAAGAATCTTTACAATTTAGGTAATTGTCGGGGTCAGTTGTAAGTAAATAGCCAATTTTCTTTTTCGATGTTTTACAAAGACGACCAGAACAATATAATTTACAGATTAAATAAATTAGCTTATTCGTAAGCATCATTGTACGTTAAGTAGTAAAAGATCTCGATTCCATAGGCAGATTTAAAGAGTCTTTCAATAAATTATGTCTTATAACGTAACATCTAATAACACTTTCGATGAAACAAGCACTACCATAGTTGAAGCATTACTTATTCAACTTTGCCAAAATTTAATTATCTTACAAAATATCCATATCTCGATGGGTTAGGTTATATTTTTGTCTGTTGTAGAACATTGGAGTTTTCATCAAGTTAATCTATTATTACTCAAAGTCCAAGTCAAAATGTTCATTAAACTACCAAAATTATATTATGCCAACCAAAATTCGAGTTTATCAAACTCCGTTATAGGTCTCAACGGTTCATCAACAAAGAGATAATGATTAAATATTGAAGAGCTCTTAAAATCCAATGCCAATTAAACATCTTCACGTGAAACGGTAAATGACAACTAAGACTTAACTGTAGAGTAAAGCAACATACTGCCAACCTAAATAGACGAACTCCACCCCAAGAACAAATGAACATTATTATTTACTAGTCTAATTAACAATACAATTTTAATTGTACGCTTTTATAAATAATCCATTAATAGAATAATTGCACATGAATTTGAAAATTTTACTTAAGGTTTCACCCACTGGACACGAACACAAATTTACAAATTTGTTCTTTTACACACAATATTATATCATCCAATGTGAACTGTGCTTTAATTATTTTCAGATCGTCAATTAGGAGTCTTCTCATTTATGGAATCTTCAACTTAGTGTAGGTTGCATAAAGGAATTAGTATTTTTAGATAAATTAAATTAAGTACCGGTAAATAAGTTGCACAATGTGCTCATTTATAAACAAATATTAAAGTGTGCACTGTCTCCAAAAATCTAATAATTTACTTTTTCTAATCGAAAATTGGGTACATGAGGTTAATTTTTGAATTCAGTATTAGTGTAATACTGTCCGATTTTTTGTTACAAAGGTGTGCAAAGTACAATTGTTACAATTTGTATTGCCTATTATATATACATGTGAAAGCTAAAATAATTAAACGTCCCATTGGCAAGTCTCTGGTCTTTATATAGTGGTATCTTTCACGTCCAGAAAATACCGTCTATTAATTAATCATTGACTTATTGAAGCGACATCTCCATGTTGACTCGGGTGGCCCAGCACTCTGTCCATATGTCTGTGTGTGGTTTATCGTTGAAAAGAACCTTGCAGGAAGAATACGAAACCATTTAAAAATAAATCCATGTTAGAAAACAACAATTTGGTAGGACATCAGTCACCGTTTTTAGACCCACTCCGTCACAGGATCTAACGGCCACACATTCAAAGCTGAAATCTGCACTAATATCCGTTACATCATCCAATTTAATGAGAAATATAAAAATCTAACAACTAGAAGAAATCCATAAATAATTATCCTAAAATTTTTCTTCCTAAGGCAAAATGTCGGCGCGAGATCTCATTTCGGGGCAATTTACTAGTTCAAAACGAGTTTATTAAAAATACAATCATGATGCGATTATAAAATTTGGTACAGTAGTATTCTATAGTATTTCTGCCATTGTCTAACTATTTACTGAAGCTTCAATCTATATTTATTGTTCTTATGTAAAATACGTAAACTATGTATTTCGAAAGTGGCTTTCTTCCACAACACAGATCCGCATAGTGTGGAAGTCACATTGATTTTTAATTATGGAAATAATGAATACTATATTATTACATACAACTTCCGTAAATATGTTAACGTTGGTAAAAACTGTAATTAATGCGAGTCTGATTGTCAGATAATTGACGTGTGCTATTTTTTTCTTTGTGTAAATGGCGCCATGAACTACTGTTGTTGGTTTCAACGTCGAAATTACATTAATTTAACTTAATTAACATCAACATTGTTCACTCACCCCACACACACATCCCGCAGAATCACCCACGAAAAGGCAATGACTCTAATAACCAATTTCGAAAATTCACAGTCATCTCGTAAAGGACACGGTAAGAAATTCAGTAGATAATACATAATACATCTTCACCTCTATTTTTTTCCAACTATTTATATACAACCAATAAACATAATACATTCCCTAAGCTATACCTCACGGCCACCACAAAGCGCTCGCGCAGTTTGCCCCCGCGCATTCACGCCACATATATAATCATCGACCCTACAACGACCCTACCCAATTAACACACCCTTTACCACTGATATAAATCCTCACGCTGATAGTTTATTCATAACCCTAGAATTTCTGCTATAATACTCAATCTGCCATAAATGACCTGTCTGTTCCGCTCAATCTAAACGCGCTCACCGCTTTATTGTACCTACGTCTAGTATTAAAACTATATAAGTACATCAATTCCAAAATTATATATATTGATAATCTTGCGAACTCGCATTACATTTTCAAAAAATACACAAGTATGCAAGAATACCAATTTTTTTTTACAGACTTGTATGAAAAACTAGTTATAAATACAGCCTTTTTCACTATTTATGCGATAAGCACCCAAAAGTAAGCAATATACTAACCCACGTGGGTGGGTAGCCACATTTAAAAATAATGGATAGCATACATAGTCAATAAAATTTAAAATTAATGCAGTAACGGAATGTATAAAAGGAATCTCATTTGGCTCCATCACTTATCCCTTTACATCCATGTTCTCCATGGTTCATCCAGTTTGTACACAGCTTTTATACCCGCTATCGTCCTCAACTCGGCTTGTATTTAGTATCAGGGTTTTCAGGATCATTGAAGCTCATTTCCTCATGAAAAACAAAATAAATATTAGTTAAATAATCTTATGATCAATACAGTCATTATGAATGAAGTAACCGTTAGCACAGATGTGAACACTTCATTTCATCAATTTACTAAATAAAAAATACTTATTTGTCGGAAAAGTTTCATTGCTTAAAATTGCATTCACTCTCTTATTCTTGTCAACATCAACAAAATATAGGTACTTATATATATATTCTTTTTATTTATTTATTGCTTTTATAATTAAGACGATCAGCTCGGATACTGGCTTTGAGAATGAAATAATAAACAATATCACTATAATATTCATGGTAGTATCCAATTTTAATTCTTACCAAGGATTTACTTACATGTTATCGCTTGGCAGACAGCGGTACACTGAGCCTAAAGTTATTCATAATTAAATGGCACACATAATTTAATAAGTTATTATGGAGCACATAACCTTGTCCTATATGGCATATACAGCCATGAGGTAATCAGTAAGGCACACATGACCACTACCTTTCGATATGGCAATCAACCATAAGCTAATCAGTATGGCACGCATAACCATAAGTCATTCAGTATGGCACACATAACCATAATTCAGTCAGTATGGTACACATAACCATAAGTCCCTCAGTAAGGCACACATAACCATAAGTCCCTCGGTATGGCACACATAACCATAACTCCTTCAGTATGGCAAACATAACCATAAGTTCCTCAGTATGGCACACATAACCATAAGTCACTCAGTATGACACACATAACCATAAGTCACTCAGTATGGCACACATAACCATAAGTCGCTCAGTATGGCACACATAACCATATGTCGCTTTGCCGTCTCATGTTTAACTGAGATGATTACTGTCGGTCCCTATTTGGCACATGTCATTTCATGACATGATGAACATTCTTCCTCTGTCGTATCCACATAAGAGATTTGTATTTTAACTTCATCTCGACCAAAATGGCGTGCAAAATTTATCTTCTTATACCAATCTCCTCATTTTTATATAAATTATAAGAATAGTTGTTTAATATGTACAATGTACGCATCTATATATAGTAAGGAAAAATATTAGGACCATAATAATATAATGAAATTTTAGAAAAAAAAAATGGCTTTACGAACACTTGGCTTATGAATCATTGCTTTTTAACAAGCTTTTTTTTTTCTCTGGATATAACTTTATTCTTGCGTTACCGTTTCTACTTTGATTTTTATGCAATTAAACAATGTGGTAACATTTGAACAAGAATTATGTTTCATATATATTCATAAGTCTGATCTCACAAATTAAAAGTACCTCTTACATTGTTACAAATTATTATTCTTATCATCATTTGTATATCATCGATAGTATCAAACATTGATATCAGAGGGTAGTAGGTACACGTCTTCTTTAAAAATCGAACTCGGCAAAAATACAGTTATCAAATGAACTAGCGTGGGCGGATAGTCTCAAAATCATTTCGACCGACCCATTCTTCAAAACAAAATTAAAATATATCAAAAATCCAATTTAATATCATAGCAAAAAATATGTCGGTAGGTTATCATTTTATTTAAAATCAAGCTAAATAAGGCGTTATTTAAGTCAAAAATTTCAGTGATCGTTATCATATAAACTATAATTCACACCGAGTAGTCATGGTCACTAAATCTCACCACTTCAGAGATACAAATAAATTTTCGTGGTTATAGGAAAAAAAATATCACTTATAAAATTATACAAAACGTGGGCATGATCATAAAAAGAAAAGGTAAATTTACATACCTCGGTTCTATCCCGCTGCTGATATGATGTAAATGATATCAAGACACTTTTGTACACTTGTTTAATTGGATCTTTCTAGCTACATACAATTTCACATTACACTGGTTACATTACGCTTGATTATAACTGACTACACTTCTGATCAGACGTCTTATTCCTTTGGCTGCCACAACGAGACTGTTCGCCCATTTCCGCCTTTTCCCACAGAAAATGTCAAACCGAAGTCTGCTATGATTGGCTGACAGCTGCCTGCGATAGGCAGAGTCCTCGTCCAATCACGCGCTGAACGGTGCTGCCATCAACTAGAAGGCACCTCGTGATTGGTTGATAGCCCTTCCGGTCAACCATTTACTTACAATATCTGCCAACAAACTAAAATAACAATTTTACTTCTTTTATTAGTTAGTATAAATCACATCAAATTAATAAAGTCACGACATACTGTTCTAAACATACTCTTAATAACGTTTATTAAAACCTCATGTTACACAGCGGGTTTCGTGAAAAATCCAATATGAAAATATGATTAGAAACATTACTGCTCAAGGTTAAATAAAACCTCATGACGTTAAGCTGGAAACGATTCCATGAAATCGAACCAGTACGCGGAATCAAATAACTCATTTCCTGGCTATATCAATTTCATCACATAACAATTTCAACAAACTTTAAAACGTGGGTAGTCAGAAAAGTTTAAATTTCCGGCCGATCGGCGCGAGGCTTCGTCAGTCGCGCTCCGATAGCGTATCAGAGCGGACGTATGGAGCGGAAATTAAATTCTACTCTCAAAATTTTACGTTGATCTCGATGTCCATATTTTTAAAAAGACTCTTACATAACTATAACATAGTGACCGAGAGAGCAGCGCGAGCGAAGCGTCTCTGTTTCAGCTTAGTCAAAAATGCTTTCGTATGTCCAGATATTCGGCGATTGTCCGGCTGTTCTCCTCTACAGGTCGAATTTCTCAACCGATTCTTGTGAAATTTTGTTAAGATGTTCGATTTTATTTTGTTATATGGTTTTTTTTGTCGGATTCAGGTTTAGATTTTTGTCGTGATACGACGACGTCTTATAAATCGTTGAACGCCGGCTGCACGCACGAAAAAGTATGACTCATTGTCACGTTCCGCCTGAGCCGAGCGTGCAAGCGAGATGGCGGAACAAGCGATAGAGAGGCACGATCAGCCTAAGCGTTCGTCTTATGACGTTATCACGTAAAATTATCGTCCGTAAACCGACTTTACAGACAACCATTTTTTTTAATGGCGGTTATACGAGGGTTGAAAACGTAAAAAATAATATTTAGTCATTTCCAGAAATACACGAGGTCTCAGCTCACTGAGCCACTAGTTTGACATATTAAGATTCCGTTTTTACCCGAATGCCAAGGAAGGGTTGTATTTTTCGCGCGTATCTTGTATCTCTTCTCTATATATAAATATATATAACTCAAAGGTGACTGACTGACTGACATAGTGATCTATCAACGCACAGCCCAAACCACTGGACAGATCGGGCTGAAATTTGGCAAGCAGGTAGATGTTATGACGTAGGCATCCGCTAAGAAAGTATTTTGATTAATTCTACCCCCAAGGGGAAAAAATAGGAGATGAAAGTTTGTATGAAACTTTGTCAATTTTAAAATAATACTTCTTAAAGCGAGCGAAGCCGCGGACAAAAGCTAGTATACATGTATGAAGATTTGTGACTTACTTTATTACCACGTATCTTCCAAAAGGCTGGATGGATTTCGACATAATGTTCGTCTTAAAACCCAAGTGTCGTTGGATAGATATGTAAAAAAAGGCTGATTTTTTTGCGCGAAATAGTAAAATACGTTAATAAAAAAATAACCAAGCCTTCGATAGGTTTGGTTATTTTATCATGTCGGGTATCAAAATAAAGAAATTAAAAAGGGATTGCATAAAAAGTAGGTATATATTTTTCTCATTCGAGGTATTTGAATTTTTATTGTTCTGCATTTTTGGTTTGTGCAAAGTGGGATCTGTCAGATAAGTTTGTAAATTTTTATCGGTTAGATGGCGCCGTGCCGTACATGTGGTACATATATAATCCCTAAAGCTAGGTTTTATCAAAATACTGTTTATCAATATATGTTATCATCATAATCTAAAGAAGAATCATCGGGTCTAATAAGTATCAGTATAAAAGATACAAATGTATACGTCATAAGGTAATCATCAGAAATTATTAATATCTAGCCATACCCCGCGGCTTCGCCCGCTATTATCAAGTCAAAAAGTAGCCTATATGTTAATCCTAGGTATAAGCTATGTACATTCCAAATTTCATCCAAACCCGTTCAGCCGTTAAAGCGTAAAGAGGGAACAAACATACTTACACACAAATTTTCGGATTTATAATATTAGTAGTATTAACTAATGTTAATTAATGTTGTATACGGCTTAAAACACGTGAAAAATGTCAACTTGCTTTGTAGTCGACTAGTTTCGGACAAATATGTTGTCCTTCATGTGGTCCCATTTAAATGTGATCATGATCTGACCAGTAGTTTTTGAGTTATCCTCAATAATGCGTATTCATTTAATTTGATCAACGGCTCCGAAGATTAAGCGGTGAAGTCGGTTTTCTAAGCTTTGCTTGCGTTTATATTATTTTGATACCCTACTCCTTTGAGTAGGGTATCATATTCTTTTTGTGGGCGTATTTCTATTTCGCGCCAAAAACCGCAATTTCTTTTTCTCTTTGGTTTTTTTCAAACGGCTTTCTAAGGACACTTAGGTATTTAGGACAAATGTTGCGATGCAATTGTGGAAATCCAGCCCTTTGTAAGATACGAGGTAATTGAGATGTTTACAAATATACACATGCGCGTAAAACATAACACTTCTGTGGCAGTCGGGTAATAACATCATTGGTTGAAGATAACATTAAGGTCTATTATTCACGCTGTAGCTATCCCCAGAGATATGACTGACTATCTGGCACTGTGCCCTAATGTGTGGCAAGGAATCCATGGAATGGAATCAGTCCATTACTACATCAGCCTACGCAGCTTATTCATCTTCAGATATTATTCTTCTGATCCCCAGAGACGGAAGCTAAAAGGTGTTGAAAAGTTTTGACTGATATTCTTGGTGAGTGATGACTACGATTCATCAAATCATATCATCTTTTGTTTTAAATGCTACCCTGAACCTAATTACAATCGTATTTCACTATCTTTAAGTCGGAAAATCTGTTGCAAAAATCATTAATTTGCGTTTCAGCAGCTATTCTTGAGAGCGATTCATCCTAGGCCTAGCTTATCATGAACATTTTCAACCGATTTCAAAAAGGAGGTTCTCAATTCGACTGTCATTTTTTTGGTGGAGTATACTTTGTGGTGGTTGAAAGTCTGCCGCCAAGCCAAATACGGTGTTCCGGCAGTTATCCTTGAGAGCCTGCGTATTCCAGGTCTAGTGTGTTTACCAGCTTCGATCACATCGTCACTTACCATCAGGTGAGATAGTGGTCAAACACTAGCCTGTCACAAATAAAAAAAAAAAAAAAAATCAATATCAATCATCAATTTTATTGAAATCGGTCAAGCCAAAACCGAAATATGAGCGATGAAGTTTTTTAAACGTTGTTTGCGTTTCAATTATTATATTATAATATAATCAAACTCTGGATGCACTAGACTGTAATGGGCAAGCGTGACGCTTGCCATCAGGCGAGCGACTTGCTCATCTCGACTGTCAGTGACATAAGAAAACATACTCGCTTATCATCAGGTGAGATACATGACAAACGCTAGCCTGTAAGAGATAAAAAAATAAAAAGAAAGTTTATAACCGAGTCTAGTCTATTTAATAGAGCTTTAAAAATTACTGATAACGAATAGTGTAAATAGAATAGAGGATGTTTAGATAAAGGCAGGTCGTAGACAACTGTTGTTAAGCAATTTCATGCCTTCAGGTGTCCTTTATAATTCTGACAACAGGACTGTCCACTAGTCCATATAACAAGCAACTAAGCAATAGAAGTTTTCAAGCTACCATGGTTACTTTCGGATTTATCGGAAACTCAAAACAAACGAAATACATGGGAAATATCCCGTTATTGATACAAACATTTATAAGCAATAGAAGTTGAAAGTTTCAAATGCTCTATGATGAGTCGATGAGGAATCATCTCATCGGTTTCGGGACACGCAGCTCGTTAATGTAATTTAAATTTAACAGTTTAAAAAAAGTCTGCGGTGAGTAAGCACTAAATTAATAAAAAAAAACTTGAGAGGTGTCAAGGGACACCCGGATGGAACGAAGTTCAATTTCCGTTTAGCCCCCTTTCGCAACGCGCGATAAGGAACTTTCGTTCCAAAATTAAAAGAAACGTGCAAAAACCAACAACACGCGGTGTTCCCAGGCGGTCACCCATCCAAGTACTGGCCGCGCCCGACGTTGCTTAACTTCGGTGATCGGACGAGAACGTGGTATGGCTTACAACTATAGCAAAAAGTGTCGTTACAACTTTTGGTCTTAATTTTTTCCGTCTAGCCCCCTTTCGCAACGCGCGATAAGGAACTTTCGTTCCAACGGTAAATATTATAATTTTAACAAGTTCGATATTATTATTATTTTTCAAATATTTGACCACTATCTTATCAGACGTTAAGTGGAGGTGCGGTGGACGATGGATCACGCTTGACTAGAATATACTTATTCACACTCGACTTCAATACACCAAGATTGAAAGAAACAATGCGAAACATCGTAAATTTACTACAAACCTATTCAAGTATTTTAAAGATATTTGAATAGTGATGGACGGCAGCGCTCAAAACCTCTATAAATCAATTTTGTATCGTTCATTGTGAAATATAACCAAAAGCTGGATATTTATGGGCTCTTTTTTAAGGGGATTTTCAGAAGGCTGTTTTATATGCTCAATAATAGTTTTGAAGAGATTTTATGAAAAGTATTTTATAGAAAGCAACTAAGATATAAATATACGCTTACGTTTGACAACTATGTCAAATGTTGTAAGTGATGATTTTACTGAGCATGGTAACCATGCTAAGCCTGGAATGGGCCTAATTCGATATAGCAACCACCAATCTCTGGATTTTAGTCCAAATTGCAGTCTCAGTCACCGGCGTATGTTCGCAAGCCTATCAGTAAGTACTCTATCGTTTGCAATTTGGAGGGTGTGTGCAGGAAGGAATTACACGAGTTTATTCCACCATGCAGCTTTTTCCATCTCCAAAATGAAATAAACTAATTGAATTGGAATTAAAAAAAACTTCGATTTATAATAGTCTGCCAACATAACAGGAATAGAGCTAAGACAAATATTTATTTCTCAGTAGAATCTCTTTTGTCACTCTCTACACCTGTCCGTTATTTACAGCATAATTGTACCATTTTGCATCACGTGAATCACAGAATTCTAAGGAAACCTCGACGCAACTCACCCACAACATTATGCCGTATAACATTTGAATTGTTATTATTTATAAGCATCCGGCCGGTGATGCGTGATGTTGCAGAAGACAGATAGTGGTTTAAAAGTAGCTTTTCAGTCAGTAGCTTTTAAATGTAATGTAAAGTAAAGTTAAAAGCAGTTTAAGTATTTCTTAAGTCCTTAAATAATCGCTTAACACATTTATTAATCAGTCTTGCACACAACGACGTCTCTAGTTGTTTTACTTTGCAGAATTCTAGATAGGATGAATTTAAATTTTTGAGGAGTAATTCTAAAGTTACAAAGATCAATAAAAAATAATACTTACACATAGCATAACATACAACAAATATATCTAATACTAGCTGACCCGCCCGGCGTTGCCCGGGTAAACAAAAGCTTACATATAAACGCTTTCTCACTCACAGCCCCTCTGTAAAAATACTATAAGTTGTGTCGTGGGGCCGTAAACAATTAACACCACACACACAACATTCACGTCATACCCAGAACCAGAAACATAAACTGCCCGTGGGGAAAAAACTTTTGTTATTGTGTTCCCACCGAGATTCGAACCCGCTGCTTTAAAGACGAACGCGCACTCATCTACGCCAGTGGGTAGTTCAAAGTTCAAAGATTCCCTACCCTGCGTCGCCCGGTTAAAAAATCTACACATAAACACTTCCACATTCAAAGCCCCACACTAAGTTCAGTGACTTGTAGCGTGGGGCCGTAAACATCCAAGATTCACAACATATTAAAAACCAGGAACACAAATTTCCCGTAGTGAGAAAACTTCTGTTATCACCGCGAATCGATCCCGCTGCTTTGAAGGCAAACGCGTACCCATTTACGCGAGTAGATAGTTCAAAAGATGACCCGCCCGGCGTCGCCCGGTTAAAAAATATACAAATAAACACACTTCCACATTCACAGCCCCACACTAAGTTCAATGACTTGTATCGGGGGGCCGTAAACATCCAAGATTCACAAAGTATTCACAACATACTCAAAACCAGGAACACAAATTTCTCGTGGAGAGAAATTTTCTAGGTAAATTACCACCGGTAATCGAACCCGCTGCTTTGAAGGCGAACGCGCACCCATCTACGCCAGCGAGCAATTCAAAGTTCAGGAACGACCCGCCCGGCGTCGGCCGGGTAGTAAATATTAAAAAAACATACCCATAAACGCTTTCACATTCACAACCCCACACTAAGTTCAATGACTTGTATCAAGGGGCTGTAAACATCCAAGATTCACACAACATTCACGACATACTCAAAACCAGAAACACAAATTCCCGTGGGAAAACACCTGTGTTCCCACCGGGCATCAAACCCGGTGCTTTAAAGGCAAACGCCCACCTAACTACGCTAGCGGGCAGTTCAAAGTTCAATGATAAGTTATAACCGACTAAACAAAAAAAAACAGTCGAATTTATATCCCCCTTATGTTAGTCGGTTCAAAACATAGACGTATGCCGGATTACGCAGTAACTGTTCCATTATGTGATCCACCGTTTTCACCCTCAAATAAACTTAACGATTTCTCCTAGACTATAAAAATTATGTGCAGTAAAGAGCAAATTGCATCTACCTGAACTAAGTAAGCCGATTAAATAGGTTTTTTTGATAAAGATTAATATTAAATACTTAAAAAAAGCCAACGAAATAGAAGCCGCTATTTTTTTATGTGCAGGAATTCGTAGTACGTTTCTGTACATTTCTGACCCGTCCCGTTCACGGGCGGGCTCCCGTGAAACTAATTTCACGATTTCTCATAGACTATTTATCCAAATCATATGCAGTAAAAAGCAAAATGTATCTACATGAACTACGTAAGACGATGAAATAGTTTATTTTGATAAGGATTAATACTGAATGTCTCAAAAAGCCAACTAAACAGAGGCCGCTTTTTTTTCAGATTTTTAACAAAGAAAAGTATTTTTTATGAGCTATACATACATGTTAGATATATGCTGTCGCGGACTTTTTTGTAAAACTCATGAAGGCCAACATTTTTGCCATACATTGTATTCAACTATGTCTTACCGTTTAGTCAGCGTACGCCGATAAAGCGGAAAGTTAGCAAATTTTTCTCCGACTTGTCTTACGAATATTATTATTTCGAACTGATAACTAACTTCTTTCCCGACAAAACATAGCCTATGACACTCAGTGATAGTGTAGCTATCTATTGGTGAAAGAATTTTCAGAATCGGATCAGTAGTTTCAGAGATTACCTTTTACATACAAACAAACAAACAAACAAACTTTACCTCTTTATAATATTAGTATAGATTAATATTATATTATCATCAATCATACAATATCAAAAACAATAACTTAGGTTCTTGCTCTATATATGTATACTAGCGATCCGCCCCGGCTTCGCCCGGGTGTGATAAATGAAGAACCGCTCTACCGATTTTGTGTAAACTTCACATAAACCATCTACTAAATAGTCCGAACAAAGCCTAAACATTTGGTTTGGATAGGTGAGCCCGTTCTTGAGTTATAAAATTACAACGAAAAGTGGCATTGATTTTTATATGTATAGATAGGTTTAGGAAATATAGACAATTGGCCCGTGACTTGCATTGATCGTTCGTATTTTTCCTATAAAAAGACATACTTGGTCTATATTTAATGGCGCATATTACCTAAAAAGTCTTCGTACAAAAATGCTCGCACGGGTCCCCCCGACGACGGAGCACGTTTGTATGGAGCCGCGCGGGCGTCCTTTTAACGCAGTTTTGGCCCTTAGTTTTAATCTAAATGTTTAATCTAATCTAAATCAAAATTTCCCCGTGGTAGTCCATTAAAACCGCTACTAAACTCCGTCATCTGTGTCGTAATTTCACAATCTATTTTAAAATAATTAATGTTATAGCGCTTACTTGTCAACTCTGTATGATTTGTGCTGTACATTAATTTAATATTAGATCGTGGGTTTTAGCTATTGTCTTTTAGTTTTGTTCTATAATTAGTAGCTTCTTCATTGCGCATGTTCAAGATACTGAACAATGTTTTTTTGGCCTTTAAGAAATAGTCGTATTTAATTACAACAAAAGATAAAGCTTTCCTGTTTGGATAATATTTACTTGAAGGTATAATCTAAATAAATACAATCCGGGAACGTGATAGGTGAAAGAGTTCTCGATTGAATTATTTTTCAAAATTTGCTCTTTTGAAACTATATAGTTTTTTTTTTCTTTTTTTTTCTCTTTATTTTTAAGGGTTTTGTCACTCAGTGACCATGCCACCCCCATATAACAATCAACAAATCTTAACCTAAAACTTTATAATACAATTTTGTTACCATCTTGGCTTCCTCCGATAATGGTTAAGCCAAGATGCTATTACAAGCACCCACATTGCATACCTTGAAAAACTCAATTTAATGTCGTAAAGCTTCGTTCCGGACATATTCCATCACCACATGGTATACATCGTCAATGATGTCACACTCCGGGCAATTAGATGAAATTGAGATCCCCATCAGGTACTTGAATTTGTTTGATGGGATGTGACCAGAGCGAAGCCTCAGCATTGATATTACATCTCTTCGAGAACTATATAGTTCTTGCACCGACTCTAAAAAAGATAAAAATCTTAATCGAAATCAAAATCGTTTATGCACTTGGGCCCAAAGAGCCCCTATTTTTATCACTATGGTCTATACTAAATAATACGGTGTGTCGAGTTGATGTTTCGAGGACGCGGGTTCCAGTCCTGTCCCGAGCGAAACTCTTCCTTATTTCTGTACTTATTCCTAAAATTTTCAAGTATAAGATAGAAATCCTTGAGAGCCTGCGTATTCCAGGTCTAGTGTGTTTACCAGCTTCGATCACATCGTCACTTACCATCAGGTGAGATAGTGGTCAAACACTAGCCTGTCACAAATAAAAAAAAAATATATAACCGCCTCTAACGATGCATGGTATCTAATAAATGTCATCCATTTCTTTTTAATTTATGTTCTCTTGGCATTATATAAGGGAACAATAAAGTGTATCGAATTTAATTAACAACACGATAATTAAAATCAAACGATCCGGTCGTTACACTTATCACACCAAATGGTATGCCGTTATAAAGGTGCGATTGTAAAGGTGCGGTGCGAATGATAGCGAGAGATGATATTTAACAAGGGAAATAATGTAACAGATGGGACATAAAACATATTACTCAGAATTGCTTCGTAATTATAATTATGTATGTTTTATTTTTGTTCGAGATAGGCAACCTTTTGACCACCATCTCACCTGATGGTAAGCGACAAAGTGGTCGACGATGGAGCAAGCTTGCTAAGAAGTTACCTATTCACTCGCGACTTGAAGACTCCTACATTGTACTCATCAGGAAACACCGGGGTAGGTTGTTAGTAGTGTTAGCGAATACTTAAGCGTTTTTAAGCCTAAAACAGCACAATCATCATATTATCATATAAGTATCATGCACATCATGTTTAATCTTCTTCTTCGTATCAGTGTTTATATTTTTAACCGACAACAGAAATAGTTAAATCAAAAATTTCTTCTCAATTCAACCTTTTTTTTTGTATTTACAGAACGTTCTAGGTGAACGGATTTTGATGATTCTTATTTTATTTGAAAGCCGGTGCTTCCTATATTATAGTCCCATTTAAATTTGATCAAGATCTGACAAGTAGAGTGCTAGTCCAAGGCGTATTTTAATAATCGAGCAATATCATATTTAAATACTTTTACCTATCGAATTTGTGAAAAAATACATTTGTCATCACTAGGTCTCATCAGAGCCTGCGGGTTACAGCGACCCTCTTTTTATTAAGACATTTTTAAATTAAGAACAAAACAATTCTACATTTCGTTTAGTTCTAACAACATCATAAACCATATCATGTTTGCATCCTGCCATTTAAGCCTCGTTAACACTCGTGCAGCGCCCCAAGCCGTGCCCCGCCCTTCGCTGCAACTCGGGCCCCACCTCAAATTCCGCTCCAGTTCCTTTGGCAGCGCGTTGAATATCATCACTAAATAAAACCATTGTCTCCGCGCTGGCAGCCGATCGACGCACGCATCATTTCCATCGCCATCTATAAGACTATTATTGTACAGGATGATTAAATAAACACACACACACAATACCACACGAATTTCAACGAGTTTTCGTGTGTGCCTGATTATAACCCGTATTCAGATTCCACTTTTATTTTAAACTGAAATTATTTTTTTAAATTTCTAAGCAATCACTCCTGATGGAAAGTGACGATGTAGTCTAAGGTGGAGCACGCTTGCTTAGTAAATTGAATTGAACTGCACGTTGGCTTAGGGTGGGCTATCCATAAATCCTATCGCACGGTGTCTCTAAACTCGGCACTTGTGCTGGCTGGGTTACTACATATACTTAGTTACTCATCACTCTCTAGATACGTGTCGATTGACATTTAACATTTCCTGCTGAAAACAGTGTTGCAACGATCGATGAGGTGATCGGTCAATTTATAGTATAACTATAAATAGCGACGATTCTATTGTCGCCTTCCGCCACCGAGTACTGTGTTCATATTAGTGTTTAATGTATCTTTGTTTATTTATATATGTAGTTATGTTAATGTATTATGTTAGGCTGTAAGTGTAAATGCGTTTTGTCTTTTTATGAATAAATAAGTATTTGAGTGTTTAAGGTCTTTTATATTTCTCAACCCTGCTTCTCAAAGGTAACGCTTAGTTTACTTTCCTCGAGACGTTTTAAACCTTTTATCTCTTTGTTTCAGGTAAGTCCCCCGTCAGCGATACTACGCGAACTCGTAGAGTCCACAGAATTCGGTAGAGCAAGTCACCGTGTAGTCGTGTATAAGGTAGAGTCGTTTATCAAAGATTTAGTCTGTTTCAGATTGATGATTCTGCGTAAAATATGCCTAAAAGTTCAAATGTTATTAAAAAAAGTTGGATACACAAGTTTCCTGGAACTGCTGGGTGAGCATTCGTCTTTTAAGCAGGGGTATCGGGTTCGATTCCCGGCGGGAACACAAGTTTTCTCCCCAAAGAATATTTGTGTTTCTGGTACTAGTTGGGATTGTGTGTGTGATATGAATCTTTCCGGCACCCACGACGCAAATTGTCGAATTTAGTGTGGGGCTTTGGGTGTGACGTTTATGTTTTATTGATGCGCCCTTTGCGCTGACGTCCTGGGTTCGATTCCCGGCAGGAGCACAAATTCCTTCCCAAGGGATATTTGTGCTTCTGATTCTGGGTGTAATGTGTGTGTGATGTTAATGTTTTTCGGCACCCACGATACAAGTCTTTGAACTTAGTGTGGGTCTTGAGTGTGAACGCGTTTGTGTTTTATGTTTTATTTTGTGTACAGTTGTATTGTGCTAATTCAAACAATTTCTTTCTTCTTTCTTTTCTTCATTTACAAGAGGGGGTAGATTAGATGATAGCCATCCCCCAGTACGCTAAATCGTACTCTACTGCTTTGATACGATACCCCCTGTTGAAATATAGCCTAATTCAGTCTAATTGAATGTTCCAAAGCATGTTACTGTTAACTAAACGACAGGATTACAATCTTAATGTGACCTCGAGGGGGTTCAGGGGATTGTTAGTTTGAATTAAATGAACCCACTGGTTTTCTACCGACTTTACAAAAAAGGAGGAGGTACTCAAATCGGCTGTTTTCATTATTTTAATGTGTATTACCTCATATCTTTCCACGTTAAACGATTTTTAAGATTTTATATTGTTTAAAAGCTGGTGCTTTCCCATTGGTCCCATCTAAACTTGGTCAAGATCAGTAGTTTTTGAGTTATCGTCAATAATGCGTGTTTAATATATTAATTTGATTAAAGTTCCGAAGATAAAGCGGTGAAGTCGGTTTTTTTAAAGCTTTGCTTGCGTTTAATTATGTTAAAGAATTTTCAACACTGTCTAGATCTATCTGTCTATTATAACATTTATAACATAAAGATAACATAAACGCTTTCACACTCACAGCCCCACATTTAGTTCAATGGCTTGTGTTGTGGGTGCCGGTAACATTCGCATCACCTAACACCCAGTACACACAATTTTCCCTTGGGGAGAAAACTTGTGTTGCCACTGGGAATCGAACCCGATACGCGCCGATTTGATGGCGAACGCGCAGCTAACTAAGCAAAGGGGCAGTTCAACTATAAATATATTTAAAAAAAGATATCGTGCTCTACTTCCACTAGGAATCGTAGAAATAGTAGAAATTTGTTGTTAGCAACTTTAATATCTATATTAAAAATAATGCAATCCACTCTTATATAACATTTTTAAGCCTAAAGATAATTAATCACGTCATTAGGTATACAAAACTACTTATAGGATTATTTCTAATTCGGATTATTAACGGTATAATCCGGAAGTCTTCAAGTCAAGAGTGAATAGGTATAGATATTCGGCCGCATCATCGCTTTCCATCAGGTGAGATTGTGGTCAAATGCTTGCCTATCGGACTTACAAAAAATTTATTCTCATTTACGATTCCCAACTAATGACAATACACTAATAAATACAAAATCCAATTATTTCGACTTGTATTTTGTTTACATTCACCTTGCTATGTAGATCGCAGACAAGAGAAAATATAAATCTATCGTACACACCCATGCACTTAATATAATATAGTCCCTGCTTGGCATCAATCTTATGTCATACAAGCAGTGCCATCGATAAGCAGTTCAGCTCCATTCACACCTGGAAACACATCACTAGCTATGAGACATATGAAACTCGCGACTTCCTTCGGATCGATGACCTGACCACTCGGCATGTCTTCCGCCAACCTCTGGTACTCCAAATGCTGGATATTCCTATCTTTGATATTCAAATTCGACAATATATTCGTCCTCATCGTCCCCGGGCTTATCGTGTTGATCCTCACTCCTTCAGGTAGCAGTTCCAGCGCTGAATGTTTGGACATCAGCGCTATTGCTGATTTCGATACGACGTAGGGAAGGAAGCCTGGTTTGAATCGCTTTGATAACGACGAGCCAATGTTCACTATGTTCCCTTTGGTCTTGATCAGATGCGGCAACGCGAGCTGTGACAGATGGAACGGTACTCTGAAGTTTATATTCATTACTTCGTCGAAAGCGTGCATTGTTTTATCATGCAACGATGATAGCACGATCTTGCCTGCGCAGTTTACTAATATGTCTATTCTTCCATACATTTCTAGTGTTCTGTTTATGACTGTTTCACAGCTTCCATCTTTTGTCAAATCGAGGAGTTGGCAGAGTGGGACGTGGTTTACTGTAGTGCATTTTTCCGCTATGTTCATGAGTCGACCCTCGTGTCTTCCGACCAGGGTTAACTTAGCTCCGTAATTTGTGAAAGCAAGAGCCGTTTCTGCTCCAATTCCTGAACTTGCTCCAGTTATTATAGCTACTTTGTCCGTCAAATTTATTTCATCCATGATATCTTCGGTCTTGTCTTTGTTTTTCTTGTCTTCTGTTCTTTTTTATTTATAATTTTGTATTGTTTTGTTTTTATTCGATGTACGGTTCACTTGTTTCCAATTTTTTACTGTTATTATTTGCATCACACTGTTACTTATCACTATCATTAGGACTTAACTCATATACAAATTCAGTTCTTATCGCGTTATCGAATGAGGAAAAATATGTTTCAGACGACGACAATCACAAACACGACCGCTCCATACGTTTGCTATGTAACAACTGATATTTTTTTGCCGAGTTTACGAATTATCGCGTATCAGTTTATTTACCGTCGATACATTTGTTTTACTCTTGACAATGCAATATAAATAGTATATAATTATTATGTAATATTTTGTAATGTAAGATAATAATTTACTGGCATCCGTTTGGTTATCATATTGTTTATCTGTTTTGATACCACCCATAAGTGTTTACAGTTTTATTGGCTAGATTGTGTAATTTCTGTTGTTTCGTAGATTTTTTTAACTAACTAAATAAATTATGACCTGTTTGCGTGTATGTGCGGGTCATCGCCCTACAAACAAATTGACCACGAGTCTAACACTAACTGCACTAAGTAAAATGAGTGTACACTACAAACGTGGATATATAATATTAGTAGGATATATACACGTTTGCATTGGTTTTATAATATTAGTAGGATAAATGGGAAAGTTTGTGTGTGTGTGAGAATGTTTGTTACCACGTATCTTCGTAACGGGTAAACATATTTTAATGAAATTTTGAATGTAGATAGTTTAGGTTCCGGAATAACACATAGGCTAATCTTTAACTTAATTAACGCGGGTGAAGCCGCGGGGTGGCTAGTTATGTGTATATTATTATAAACAAACGAAAACAATTTGTGTGTAATCTAACTAAGCAAACCTTTGACCACAATCACACCTGATGAAAAGTTACGATGTAGTCTAAGGTGGATCACGCTTGCTCAGTAAATACCTATTCACTTTACTAGCTTACTTTATACTATACTTTATTAGCTTACTTTTGCTTGCAACTAACTATTTATCGGCATTCGCAGCTTAGACTGATGACGATCGCACTATCAACAACATCTTGCGAAGTTTTCTGACAGTAGAGTAATAACTGTAATGAGTGCTTCTTTGGGGCCCATTTGAATAAAGGATTTTCAATTTGAATTTTTCCAGTGAAATTACTGGTTTTAAAGAGATTTAACATTAACAGTCTTACGTATAAACCCCTCTTAATTATTAATCAATTGCTTAGCTACAGTTTAATAAAAATTTCACTCATAAACGCGATTTAGCGTTAAGTAATGTTTAAATAGTTGTCAACATTAAACACCGCCATTGCCTTGTTTAAAACTTACTAAGAGGCAAGATGACGGGTCTTCTATCTTTAAATAATAAATGTGTCAAAACTTTTTACGTAAGGCGCTATATTGTTTACTTCGACAACCGTTGAATGTCACCTGTCTTTGATTTTCATTTCAATAGATTAATAAAACCATATTTTTGACAGCTGTATTAATTTCATTTTAGTCGACTACTTTGGTATATTATCTGTAGCGATCGTGTAAATTTCGATTATTTTCGATTCTCTGTGCGTTTCTCAGCTAAGCGGCGCCTAACTAATGTTAACGAGTGAAGAAAAGTTAATCATTGATTATGGGCTTAAGAGCTGCTTAACTAAGAGGTGGCTAAGCATTGCTTAGCGACATTTTTATAAGTATGACTGCTAATATCTCAGGGTGACAAGCGCAGTGCTTTCCCTCGCAGAAGTTTGACGTATATAACTGTGGGTAGCACTGAATTGGAATGGGGTAGCGTGACGCTTACCATCAGGTTAGCGACATGCACGTCTCGTTCTCAATTACATTTAAAAACAATCAAAGGTTCGGGCAAAGTCGCAGGGTACAGCTAGCATACGATAAGACATTATTTGACGACCCAGTTGACGCAGCAAGGCTCTGCCCTCCTGGGTTCGATTCCCGGCAGGTGCATTTCGCAAGGGAGATTTGTGCTTCTGGTTCTTGTTGTGATTGTGTGTGTGATATGTAAATGTTTCCGGCACCCAAGATACAAGTCTTTTAACTTAGTGCGGGGCTGTGAGTGTGAATGCGTTGTTTGTTTATTTATATACAAACAAACAAACTTTAGTACCTGTATACTGAACGTTGCGCTATGAATATTTATTTTTATTCGATTGAATTAAATCAGGCGGGAACGTCCCTAGAGGAAGGCTGAACCCGGTCTATATTCATCTTCAAAACTTATTGGATCCAACCAACCGGAATGATCATAGAATAAATTGAATAACCTTTATTATTTTTTATTTATAGACTGTTTTGCTGCTTCAACTATAACTTGTCGTTCGCGCCGAACTGAGATCTCGCGCCAACATTTTGCCCCATAGAGAAAAGCTTTTGAGATTAATTGGTCATAACTTTTTTTTTCTATATATTAATGGTTTGAATTCTGTATATTTGTTGTTCAAACACAGGATATTATGTTTATTAAACGTAAGTTTCAGCGTTCTGTGTGGAGTCGTTTTTGAGATAGGCCCCGAGACAAAATAGGTCTAAAAACAGTGACTTCGTTATTTTCCAACATAGAATTTTTTTAAACCGATTCCGTACTATACTTGTCTAGCCCTTTTCAACGATACCCCACAAGAGTAGATAAAAAAATAAATATATTAGGCTTACTTGTATGGGAGCCCTCTTAATATTTTCATTTATATAATTTTAAATTTCATTTCTGGCTTTGAGTCGTAGTTTTACATATTCTATTAAAATTTTAAGTCATTCGCTTATATGGTTTAGACGCTAGATGCCTCTGACAGACGGACGGACGGAGAGACAAAGTGCTAAACCACCCAAGTCAACTTAGAGACCAATAATAACTCCAGACACCTCTTGGTCAGACAATTGCAAATTTTGTTGAATGAAATTTCAAATATTTTTTCATTTAAAATTTCATTCAATTCATTATTTACTAGCCGTGCCACGCGGCTCTGCCCGCTGTCATCAAGTTAAAAGTTTCCTATATGTTAATCTCAGGTATAAGCTATGTAAATTCTAAATTTCATCCAAATCTTTCAGCCGTTACAGCGTGAAGAGAAAACAAACATTACAGGTTTACACACTTGCACACAAACATATATATGTTTGCCTCTATTCTTCCGACATAGATGGGAGACGATTTCGGGTAAAACAAATTGTACACGGTTTGATTTTTTTTTTTGGTACTTTGATACGTATTTGTTTGTTAGTCATTATCGTATCTTCCAATACCTATTGTAATGTTACCTTATTACTATTCATTTAACATTTACATAAAAGTGTGCTTATTCAGTAAATTATCACAAGTATGACAAGCTCATTGTAAATTTTACGTGTATGACATGTCATACAAATGTCATTCCTTATCCATCGAAAAACAGTCGCATTTCGCTGCACGGTCGGCCTTATTTTTTCGGGCGCGATGCACGGTGTAGAGGATATCTAGATCAAAACTCGACGGGGCGTGTTCGTGAAACAATGGTAGCGGGGATTTTTCATCAACCAACGTTTTTTGTATATGTATGGGGTTGGTTTTTATGTTGAAATAGAATGCCCTTGTAGGGTATAACTGTTTTGTATAAGACATGTACTCAACGTACTGACTGAGGTACTGCATACTTAATCTAAGGCATTATGATAACATGGTGTATATCCTACTATCCTACTATAATATTGTAAACGCGTAAGTTTGTAAGAATGTATGGATGTTTGTTTGTTATTCTTTCACACAAAAATGACTGAATGTTTTTGATGAAACTTTACAATATTATAGCTTACACATCAGAATAACACATCGCTATAATTTATAAAGACAGTGTGAATTATCCAAAGTAAGTGTCAAGTAAGTGGGAAAAAAATCTGCCATCTGTGAGCTATTCTGGCGTGGGCCGTAAACCCCGTTGGAGTTACACGTATATAATGTATAATTGAAATGTTTATAGCCCGCGATAGCATATATCTATCTTTTATGTGTAAGCCATTATCGCCAAAATAGTGAACCATAAATACATTATATATATTTTTTAATTTGTTGGATTTGTCTACGTCCCGAATAGCAGAATAATATAAAAACATTGAAAACATACGAAAAAATAAAATACTTTTTATCATCATTATCACAATTTTCTATCACCACGCGGGTGAAACCGCGGGGCGCAGCTAGTATAATAATATAAGCTAGGTTGATGATTATTTGATTATTATTAATATAAAGACTTCTGGTGTTTCCCTTAATCATGGTAATCCCCAGCATCTCGGAAGTCGGAGGATGCTGCACCCTATTAGAGTGGATTCCGTCCATGTCATATTGAAATGCGCGTTGGCCTAGTTGAGTGCGTGTTCGCCTTCTAAGCAACAATGGTATCGGGTTCGATACCCGGCGGGAACACAAGTTTTCTCCCCAAGGAAACTTTGTGTTTCTGGTTCTGGTTGTGATTGTATGTGTAATGTGAATGTTTCCGGCATCCACGACACAAGTCTTCGAGCTTATCGGGCTGTGAGTGTGAGAGCGTTAGCTACTAGCCGTGCCCCACGGCTTTGTCCGCGTTAATCTAGTTTAAAGATGTGTTCATCCTAGGTGTAAGCTATGTACTATATTCCAAATTTCATCCTTATCCGCTCAGCCGTTACAGCGTGAAGATAATATAAACAAACACACTTTACACACTTACACAAAGTTTCGGATTTATAACATTCTTGTGATTAGTGTGATCTAACGTTTACAAACAAACTTTGAACAAACTTTGGCGCAGTGGGAAAGTTTCGCGCTCCTGCCTCGTAGGCCCTGGGTTCAATTTCCGGTAGAAGCTCAATTTTGTGTCTCAGGCATCGTCCCAAACGGCTAGACCGATTTTGTTTGAAACGTGACTTTAATCGATAGTGTTCCGTGGAATGGTTTTTTAAAATTATATATAAGACACATTACATAAACATGAAAAGAACGTAAACGCTTTCACACTTAGACCCATGACACTTATGAGTTGTATAGCATTTGACCACTATCTCATCTGATGGAAAGTGACGATGCGGCCATTCGGCCGTCACATCTTCATGTGACATGCTTACCTAGAAGATACCTATTTACTCTAGACGTCGGGCGGGTCAGCTATGTAATTAAAAATAGTAACACACCGAGTTGTTTACGAGTGTAAATTATTCATAGCAGAATCCTGTTATTTATTTTAGTCCTAATACAGAATATTGAATGAATCACATATAGACCGGTGTATAGTATCATTCGTATTTTTCCTTAATTACGTAAATGTGTACGAACCAATGGGTTATTTCGAATTGCATTATATTACTTAATTAAATTTCTTTCTAAATAGTATTAAACCGAAAAATAATGATTTGCCTTAAAATATTATTTAAATGAATGTCAATCATAAAACATATATTGCTACTGTCATTAATATACGAGTATATGAATACATATATATTAATGACATATCTATTATATTAATATATATGAACATAGAACAATGACGTCCTATTCTATTACTTTGCGTTATTCCTCTTCATCCAAATGTGGTCTGGAAGAGATCGCTTTCAGCGATAAGACCGCCTATTGTTACACTTTAATAAAAATGTACTGTTATTCATTGGACTATTTTATGTTCTTTGTTATTTAGTTCAATAAAGAGTATATCTATCTATCTGTCAAGGAATTTACTTCTTTGCCTATACAGTACCAATACGAGTGCCCGTTTAAATCCCAACCAATTATTGAACTGCTCGCTGGCGTAGTTGGTTGCGCGCATAGCAGCTAGCAGCGGGTATCGGGTTCGATTCCCGGTCGGAACAAGTTTTCTCCCCAAGGTAATGTGTTTATGGTTCTGGGTGTGATTGTGTGTGATGAGAATATTTCCGGCACCCACTACACAAGTCATCGAACTTAGTGTAGGGCTGTGAGGGTGAAAGCGTTTATGTCAATAAGAACTGCCTGCTGGCTTAGACGGGTGTGCAAGCGATTTCCGGTGGGATAACAAGTTTCCACCTCAAGGGAATTTTGTGTTTCTGGTTCTGGGTGTGTAGAGAATATTTCCAGCAATCACTCACTACACTTAAGTCATCAATTTAAGTGTAGGCTGTGAATGTGAAAGCGTTTGCGATAATGTTTTTTATTGAATACTGATATTAAAATAACATCAAAGCAGTTACAAAAAATAATAAATAAAAATGACGATAACGTGTCGACGACATGTATCTGAACATGATTCTATTTTCGACTCAACAAAAAATATATATACGACTAGTGATCCGCCCCGGCTTCGCCCGGGTGCAATTTCCGTTGGGAAAAAATGTGATAAATGGAGAACCGCTCGACCGATTTTGTGCAAACTTCACATAAACAATCTACTAAATAGTCCAAACAAAGCCTAAACATTTGGTTTGGATAGGTGAGCCCGTTCTTGAGTTATAAAATAACAACGAAAAGTGCCATTGATTTTTATATATCTATATATACATTTAGTCTCAAATACATACAAAAAATGGTGGGTTGATTGTGCAGTATACCTTTTTTTTTATGCCTGATAGGCATGCATTTGACCACAATCTCACCTGATGGAAAGTGATGATGCAGCCGAAGATGTAGCATGCTTGCCTATAAATAAAATCGGGTATATATATCTTATACCTTTGCGAGATCTTGACTTACTTGACCTGTTGTTTGGGTAACTATTACTACAAGAATAACATGATAATTTAAACGTAAGCTAAGCTTAAAATTCGACTTTGCCGCTTATATTTTGGTTTTGCCTTGATCGATTTCGATAAAATGTATATGGGACTACCTCTGAAGTATAATCTATCAAACAAAAAAATAATTTTGAATATCGGTCTACAAATGGGGGAGAAATCGGTGAACATACATAAAAAAATACACAGGCGAACATTGTACCTCCTCCTTTTAGAAGTCGGTAAAAAATGGTGAATCTGGCAAGTTATCGGGAAACCTTTCTAAAGTATCTCGAATCTAATTAAATAATAACAATTATATCGAATCTATTTTTGACAGATATGAGAAATATCTTACCAATTGCCGTAAAGAAAAACAAAACTTTAGCACATTGTAGAGATTCACTTTAATACTCCATTTGAAAATTCCATAGTCTATACTCTACAGCATTTAGGAATATGAAGATGCACCAGTATCTAATATAATATTACTCCCAACTAAGTTAGGGCTTATATCTGACACCACATAAAGAATCGTCCGCGCCACCTCATCCGGGTTCAATATAACATTGTTCGGCACTAAAGCTGATAGTCTATCATATGCCGCATCCATGCAGTCAGCATCCACGTTCAGGTTATCCAAAAAGTTAGTTCTGGCTAGGCCTGGACGAACAGCATTCATTCTTATACCCTCAGCTATGAGTTCCACAGCTCCAGTCTTGGTAAACCTTTCCAATGCATCTCGTATCATTGCAAAGGGCAGGAAGCCTGGTCTCACTCTCAGAGGTGCGCCGAAAACGTTGACAATATTCCCTTTAGTCAGTTTCAAATGGGGGGAACAGAGTTGTGTCATCCGATAAGGCACGCGGAGGTTCAAAGCAATCAGCTCATCGAAGACTTCCATTGACGTATCGAAAAGGCAGCTCATTGATGGTTTGCCAGCGCAGTTGATCAGTATGTCGATCTTCTTGAATTCCTCTACTGTTTTTCTTACTACTTCTTCGCAGTTCCCGTTGACTGTTAAGTCTAGGAGGAGGCAAAGAGGTTTGATCCCGTTTGCTGCTTCGCAGTCCTTTGCAACTTGGAGTAGTCTAGTTTCGTTGCGACCAATGATTGTGACCTTAGCTCCATGCCTGGCGAAGAGTTTGGCTGTTGAAGCGCCGATTCCCGAGCTGGCTCCGGTTACGATGGCTACTTTCTCTGATAAGTCTATTGCGCCGACGCCGGCGCTTGTTTCTGTCAAATCTACTGTATTCATGTTCTTTTTGCCTCTGGCAATAAAATTTGATTCTAGTAACGTTTCACTATTCTGGCATAGTCTGTGGTGATCTTTATGATGAATGATATCCTGTGACAGATGACAGATCCGATATTTCTTCTGTGATTATAACGACAAGGTTTATTATTTATCGACACTATATTCTTGTTTTATTGATTTCACTTCGACGATTTTATAACTAATTAGTTGTGTTCGTAAGTCGCGTGATATCAAATGACACGTCCGTCCACATAGACGGTCTGTGCGGAACTGACCGATCGCCTCGTCAGGTGATTATGGACACCGGCGACCCGTTATTTTGTAAACACAGGCTTGTCTTACACGCTCGGACAGTGTGTGTCGAAGTGCTGGTTAAGGAAAATGACGTGTTATTGTGAGTAATTAATGCACATGACTGTGTATGTAGTCATTCATTAGCAATGATTCGTTATTGAACGTGATTGTTGTTTTATTATTATATACTTATAAGCTGTGTTGATATCAGATTCATCCGTATTGAGTAGATATTCTTATTCAAGGCTATTACAGTTCATCGCAATTTACCTTGGGATTATATAAAGTTAATATTTTAAATAATTCTTGTTGTGTATTATATAATAGTTATTCTAGGCCTGTCATGTTTACGCTCCTCGACCACATCAACGCCACCATCACAGCCATTTACTTTCATGAGTACCTCTATGGAGCCCATTTGAATAAACACTTTGAGAACCTCTGTTTGCGACGTATAGCTGTCGAACAGGTGTGGTGACCTTCAACTCAGCACCTATTACATAACTACCTACCTATGAATTATAATAGTGGTAACTATTAGAGCTAACTACCTATTACGTCCTAATGACTACCATGGGCCATGGCTCTATTACTAGGCCGTGTAGTTAAATCTAGGCAGTTTGTAGATATTAAACTAAAATTAAATCGAGGATCAGCGTGTAAGTCTTTTTTTTTTCTTTCTTTGCTGTATATAGTATTAGTTTAGTTTTAGGAAATATAGGCGATTGGCCCGTAGTAAGAGGTTACTTCTTTTTGTTGTCAGTACAGGATATAAAAAAAAAGATCGACAATTGTAGATGTTTTTAGACAGTTTGTATATCTATTAATTGACCATACAATGACGTTATTCAATGTGGGAAGATTCGTGATTAGCACTTACAGCGTGGACTGCATAAATTAGGTGCAATGCACACAATTTGCCTTAGTTCCAATGGGATTGGCGTTCGTGTCGCACGGAAAGTATTTGTGAAATATCGAAGACCCTGTTGGCGCAGTGGGTAGATCACTGCGCTCTTGATCTCACTTAACAACAAGTGAGATATAAATCAAACGCTAGCCTCTCAAAGATAGTACAACCTTCAATGTATAAAACAATAATTATCAGCATCGAACACATCATCTTACCAACAGGTAAATTACCTAGTGGTTAAACTCTTGCTTATCTAGCATAAAAAAACCCTACAAAATATTTTTTCATGGTATAACATAGTCATTACCATCCTCGACCACGTCTACACTTACAAACAGGTGATATACCTAGTGGTGAAACAGTAGCCTAATAAATAAAGAAAAAGCTATTAAAAAAATTTTTTCAGTGGTATAAAACAGATACAAACCTCTTTAAAACATTTCACCATATTTAAGAGAAACCTTTCAAAAACATTTTTTCAACAGAAATCCCCATTCAAAAAATCCCCTGTAAAAAGAGGCCATAAATATCCAGTTTTTAGGTTATATTTCACAATGAACGATACAGAATTGATTTATAGAGGTTTTTGAACGCTGCAGTCCACTGATAAACGGTTTTAAAGACGACATTGTTTTTCTTGTATAGTGAATTTTTTAAGCATTTTCCAAAGAATATGTGAATAGATGTTTTCTATGTAAGCATGCTACATCTTCGGCCGCGTCATCACTTTCGAGAAGATAGCGGCCAAATGCTTACATATCTGTCATAAAATAATATTTTTTTTCACTTTTGCCATAAAAAAAAATCTCGTTATTTCATTTGTCCCGGTGTTCCATGCAGGATCCCCGGTACTTCAGGATCCCGATATCCAGGTATTGCATTCCCTAGTTACTTTATGGAGACCTAAAATGGATATTTTATTCCAAATTAGAACCTTCCAGATAATATGATTTGCATAATATCTTCCCTTTACATACATATTTAAGTTTATCTCTACAGGAAAAAGCAAAAAATTAGGTTTTTTTTTGTAATGAAAAGCAATATTTTCTTAAGAACGTATAAAATTGCTGTGTGATATATATAAGTGTGATATATATAAGTTGACGAACATTTCAGCTATATCGAAAAAACTAACGATTTTACTGTCACACGTTAGGTTCTGATTTTCAGAGTCGATTTTCTCGACATGCTCCAAATCAATCAACTTTATATCAATCAATACAATGTTGCCGTGATGGAAACGTTGTCATGTCAAAAAAACTAAACTCTTACATCGAGTTAAAACAAACAAACGATCAAATAAACGCATGCCACTCACAGCCCCACACTAAGTTGCAAGATATGTATCGTGTGTGCTCTGGAAACATTTGCATCACACACACAATGACACCCACAACCAGCAGGACCTTTGAATTGGAAAGAATATTGTTCTCCGTCCGAACCGAACCCATGATCCACGGCGTAGAGGACCTTTGTACCAAATTAAACTTCTCAAATATGTAATAATATTATGATAATAATAACACCCTGCCTTTGTTGTTGTTTCCTGATAGGTATAATTTAGACCATTTCAATTCAAGAGTGGACAGGTATATTCTAGGTAAGCATCCACCGTCGAGAGTATCATCCACATCAATTTTTATTTTTGTAACCATTTCGTTTCGCCATTTTACATATCAAAATACTGTGAAAATTATTTCATGTACGCATATTTACTAGACAAATGATAACTTCAGCTTAATTTTCATCTTTTTTTTTTTTTTTTTTATTTGTGACAGGCTAGTGTTTGACCACTATCTCACCTGATGGTAAGTGACGATGTGATCGAAGCTGGTAAACACACTAGACCTGGAATACGCAGGCTCTCAAGGATACCTGCCGGAACACCGTATTTGGCTTGGCGGCAGACTTTCAACTTGATGGTGGTAAGCTACTTTGGTAGCAAGCCAGGCGAGCGACTCACAAAATGCTCTACCACCTCTCAAATGTCACCTGATTAGCACCACCCGGGGACCACGTGTAGGGAGTCAGACTTAAGGGGTATCCTCCTACGGACGTGGGTGACTCAGCCCCCAGTCATCTTTTTTTTTAAGCCGCGTTTTCACCCAATTTTAATAAAACTAAGATTGCCACGCGTGACCTTGCGTAGGTAACCGCCACAATGTAATTTACGGCAACATACATCTTTATGTGCAAAAGTATATGAGGATAGTGGTCAAAAAAGGTGCTCGCATTAACGTATACCTGCCCTTTAAAAAACTTAAATGTTGACTATTCTGTGTATAATAATACAGCTCTGAAAAACTCTCACAAGTGTTGAGAGTTTTTCACTACAGTCACAATAAAATTCCTAACCAAGCGCGTGATTTATGCGTCCCGCTTCCTGTCCGCTAACATCCGTGACGTCACTTCCGGAAGTCTTACAGCCAGAGAATTCTAGAGCATTTGCATCGGAAAAGAAATTGCAACGAAAGCTTTTGTTAAGTTTAAGTCGAGCTTCTCGGACGTTAATGAATTTTTAATTTTACAATTGGGATGAGGGAACTTCGTCCGTGTTGGATTTCCTAGATCAGTTTCAGAGAGATTGAGCTTGTTCTGGATATTAATATTTATTATATATCTTCAAGAGCTCTTTGTTCGCAAAGCTGCATAGGCATTTTTTTCCCACACTCACAGACCCACTATAAGTTCGATGACTTGCGTCGTATGTGCGGAAAACATTCAACAACTTAGTGTGGAGCTGTGAGTGTGAAAGCGCTTATGTTTATGTATGTTATGTTATTATATTAGTAGAATGAACTTGGTAATTAAAATATTCCGTCATATAAAACGCAAGAGTGAACTAATTACAGAGAGTATCATTAAAAGTTTACAAAAAGCGACCCAGTCCGGTATACATTAGCATGCAGATTGCAAAGTTCCTAACACGTTTGCAAAGTTTGCTGAAAAAGGGGCCAGGCGGCTGAAACTTTGGACGCGCCTACGTGACTGAAGTTTAGTGTGTTGCTGTGTTTATCAATATACCTGATGTTAAGTCTGACCTATGACGATGCGATTGACGATGGAGCACATTTGCCTATAAAATGCATATTCTATCGCGACTTGAATGCTCACGTATTGGTCAAATTCAAGATAATTAATTTAAGGTGTGCCCATACATACACTATAATGTAATATATTGATTAATTAACACGCAGTAACAATAAAAAAAATAGGTACAATAAAGTTAAATTCAATTCAAATGCAAAAAAAACATAAAACCAATTGCTTACGTGAATACCTATATTGGCGGTAAAAACATATGACGCATTCGGTTCGAGCAAAAGGCGTGCACACACTGCATACAATCAGACCAAATGCGTTCAGTATAGACACAGACATAAGAAAACTTCAACAATAATATCATGATAAATCAAAATCGTTCATTCACACGGGCCCCAAAGAGGCACTCATGAAAGTCAATGACTCTACTTCCATATTCGCTAATTACAGCCATCTCGAAAAGAACCTGGCAAGAAATTTCTTTTTTTTTAATCATTCTTAAACACTAATACATATTAATCTAGGTATATATTTATAAGGCACTGATTTAAAGAAGCAGTTGAAAATAGCGGTTTTGGTAAGTTAAAAATTATAAATGGCACGTTTAATAACTAGTTCAGGAGTTAAAACTAAGCAGTAAACAAAAATGAGTAATAAAAAATAATGAAATAGATAAGTGAATATATAATTGAGCAGGAAAATAATTAAATGGGCGGTAAGGCGGTAACGCTAAATGCAATCAAAGTTTTTTTTAAAAACGGCACGCTCGCTTCGCTCGCTCGGCTCGCGCGTTGTGGTCACAAGAAACCTAACCACTCCTCGGTCGTCGTCCCTATTGATTGGCTATAAGCGAAAATGTTCTAAATCGTTTTTCCTCAGTGCCCCCTTTACGACACCCTAACCCACAAATACATTTTATATTACTGTCCACGTTTTATTGTCGCAATAATTAATCAACCGCCATTAAATTAAATAACTGCTCAATATGTTTTTCAACTGATCATAATAACATCTCGAATATTTAAATAACAGCTCAAAAAATTAGTTCCCTATTTAAAACGTAGTCGCCAGAAATAGCTTGTGCAGTTTGCCTCCATGCATCCTTGTCATTAATGTAGTCAATCTTCTTCTTATATATAAAAAATCTTTCTTATATATAAAAATGAATTGCTGTTCGTTAGTCTCGCTAAAACTCGAGAATGGCTGGACCGATTTGGCTAATTTTGATCTTGAAATATTTGTGGAAGTTCAGGGAAGGTTTAAAAGGTGAGAAAATATAAAGAAATTACAATAAAATTTGTAAAAAGTAGTTTTTTTTTTCCCATACAAACTGTTCGTACCTGTCTAACAGGCGATATTTCTGAATATGTGACCACAGACAATTGGCGGTATGAAGTTCGCCGGGTCAACTAGTCGTTTTATAATAAGATATATCTAAATACTACCTAGAATTGTGTACTAAATTCACCAAAGTCGCCCAAATTTGTTTAAGTTTACAATTTGTAGTCGTCGTTTTGCATAATTACACAAAACTTGTTCATATAATCTGAAAAGTTGATAATAAATTACTATTATGTTTCTGTTTAAATAGGTTATTTGTTCAAAGTGATAGTTAAGTTTTCGGGTTGTAATTTATATGGAATTAAATTGATTGTACGACTCTCTGTAGAGAGGGCTGTTATGTGCTAAAAATAAATGACGACTCAGTTGGCGCAGTGGTAAAGTCTCTGCGCCGTGAGTACTGTGTTCGATTTCCGGCAGGAGCACATATTTTTTGCCAGATAGCAGATAGGTAAGCATTTGGACTCTATCTGACTTGATACAAAGTGATGATGCGGCCGAAGATGTAGTATGCTTACCAAGCCTATTCACTCTGACTTGAAGACAGATTATACTGTTCAGGGAACAAAACCACGGCCAGAAAGTTCCACCTGGGGCTGTGAGTGTGAAAGCGTTTATGGTTATAAATATGAAAAAAATATAGGCTATATGAAGGCCCTTTATTACCTTCGATAAGCTAGCGTTTGGCCACTGTCTCACTTGATTTTGGATACAATTTAGTGTCTTTATTCTTACAATAAGAAGTATGTTCAGTGTAAAGATTTAATGTTTATGAATTTTTAATTCCCTTACCAGTTTCTCAAGAAAACAATTAATCACTATACACCTTTATTTTGACCTATTTATTTAATATTAATGACGTCACTCAATCATTTCAAATTAATCGACTTTCATCAATTCATCACCCCATCACTAGTGATTAATAATGCCACCCCTCAGGGGGTGAATTTAAATGGCTTTAGTACTAATTATAGCAAAGCCCGATTTATATTGTTTGATATTTATTAGCTAATTAATTTGTTTTTCTCTGTTTCGGGATTGGGGGTGGAGGGTGGGTGAATTTGGTTTGTGAACGTTTACGTATTAGGGAGTTGTTTTATCACACCAATATTGGATGTGTGTTAGTATGTTTGATATATATCTGTGTAAATGCTGAACAGATTTGGATGCATTTTGGCATTTTCAAATAAAAAAAGTATCATGAAAATCGGTTCACCTAGAAATAGAATCGAGTACTGAGGTAACATACATAAAATTAAACATAGATATGAAATGAGATCCTCCTCCTTTTTAACCGACTTCAAAAAAGAGGAGGAGGTTCTCAATTCGACTGTATTTTTATTTATTTGTGTTACCTCATAACTTTTTTCGTTTGAGCCGATTTTGATGATTATTTTTATATTTGAAAGCTGATGCTTTCCATGTGATCCCATTTAAATTGTATCAAGATCTGAACACTAGTTTTTCAGTTACCGTCAATAATGGGTGTTTAATACATTAAATCTGATCAAGGCTCCGAAGATAAAGTCGGTTTTTTAAACCTTGCTTACGTTTAACTATTTTGAAGTCGGTTAAAAAATCCCAGTTTGCTAGTTACATGCAAGTGAAACTAATAAAGCGTATGATAATTATAAAATATAATTCTACGTCTATTTACGATCACAAACGCACATCTAACAAGGTCATCCACAAAAGCTTCCCCGAAGAAAAAAACTCAAAGGCGCCTGTAAGAAGACTTGAAGTCTTTAGGTACCTGACGAAAGTGCGTCTTTGATGTATGCCGACAAAATCTTGAGGCTTAGAAGTGTAGGCATTATGTGATTAAGCGAAAGGAGATAAATAGAGTGGAAAGTAGGAGGGGAGATGTTTCGTGTTGTTTCGTAAACAATCTCTGTTTTTTACACCTTTTTGGTCTAACCGTTGGATTTGTTGGGTGTGCCTTCGTCTTCTAAGCATTTATAAAGATATCGGGATCGATTCCCGGTGGGAACAAAGTTTTCTCTCCAAGGGAAATTTGTGTTTCTGGTTCTGGGTGTATGTGTATTTTCAACCTTTGATGGTTGACTGGTAGAAAATGCTTTTAGCGTTAAGTCCACCCTTTTGGGCAATAAATTGTTAAATAAATAAATGAATATGATTGTAGGTGTGACGTGAATGTTTCCAGCACCCACGACACAAGTCACCGAATTTAGTCTGGGGCTGTGAGTGTGAAAGCGTTTACGTTTATGTTTATAAGTATAAAATAACCTCTGGTTCAAATCCGAAAACGTACATACAAGTAGGTAAAAGTACGTATAAGTTTGTGTTAGACCCGACGCGACGTCTATTTGTTTATAGGTAGATGGTAATGGAGAAAAGGAAACCGGTAACTCAGAGGTACCTGTACATCATCAGGGATGACCCTTGGTTCCGGTTTGCTGGCGTTTCCGTCCTCATCAAGATTTATTAGCGCTGCCTAATGTTTCCGCGCTCGACATACACAAACGGCATACACCTATAGCTGCCGTGAGTCCGTACTTTGTAGAGATCTGTGACACTATGCCTTGTAGAGACGTCGTTGTAGAGATGTCAATCATAGTAGCTAGGACTTCTCTCTGTTAACATACTTTAAAAGATAAGTTTGCGATAACCTAGGCCGAACAAGAGTAGTAAAAACTTTTTTTTTTTTTTTTATGTACGATAGGCAAGCGTTTGACCACAATCTCACCTGATGGAAAGCGACGATGCGGCCGAAGATGTAGCATGCTTGCCTAGAAGGTACCTATTCACTCTTGACATATTAGAAAACATTTTACATAGATACATTTTAGAAAAGAAAATTTTCGCTTGGAGCTGATATTTTATCATAACACACAGCCTCTAAAAACCTAAACTAGATTCAAAGACTTGTGTCGTGGATTTACATTCAACATTTTAATCACACACAGACACATGCAGAACAAGAAGCACAAATGTTCCTTGGGAAAGAAAATTATGTTTCTGCCGGGAATCGAACACAGGACCTGGGAGAGAATATTTGTGGCGCAGAGGGCATAGACCTACCCTCTGCGCCATCTGGGACGTTATCCGCGTTACTTGAAATCATGGCTATAGGGTGTCATGCGCCTACGCTCTAAGAACTGAGCTATCCAAGCCACGCTACAAGCGATGAATTTATATTCTTTTCATATTATTAACTTCTTATGGTGACGTGTGATGTTCTCTACCGGAATAGACTGAACTACTGCCAATGCAATGTTAGACTAGCTGGCTTCTTTTTTATTTTTTCTACCGACTTCACAAAAAGGAGGAGGTTCTCAAGTCGACCGTATTTTTTTTTATGTGTGTTAACAATAAAGAGTTCATCTATCTATCTAACGCCTCGCATATATACACGCGTATATCACGCGCTGAGTAACTGTCCTATATTTATCCAAACTAGATTTACCTGTATTTAAGTTATCACTTATTAATTTATATTTTACTTTTCTGTTCATTATTTTATTAAATTATAAGTACCGTTATATATGTATATAATCATTTATGTATTTTTTTTATGCAAAATAGGCAAGCATTTGACCACTATCTCACCTGATGGAAAGTGACGATGCGGCCGACGATGTGACATGCTTGCCTAGAAGATACCTATTCACTCTTGACTTGAAGACTCCTAGATTATACCCCTCGGGAAACAATGATGCAGGCAATTAATTCCACTCCTTCGCTGTACGGATGATGAACGTAGAAGCAAAACGCTTCGAGCGAACTGGAGGTATGTCAACCATAAATGGATGACGTTTGACAGTTTGTCTGGTTGTTAGATGGTAAAATGCGCATGAGTCTTAAGATAAGAAAACTGCATCGTGCGCGGCCAGCATTTTCAGCTAGAATAGCTGATTCATAGTCCCCCAGTGGCAATTAATAAGTCATCGAACCAACACTAATATCGATACCGGTATACCGGTATACCAGAATATTAGTATTCGGTATCGTTGGTACGCGGTGACCCTAATGACTCCTTGCAAACGTATCTTATAGATTTATTGCTATCAGTGCTGCATGTAGCAATTGTTACTAGTAAAAGGTTTTAATCTATATATATAAAATTCTCGTGTCACAGTTTTCGTTGCTATACTCCTCCGAAACGGCTTGACCGATTTTGATGAAATTTTTTGTGCTTATCCGGTATCTATGAGAATCGGCCAACATCTATTTTTCATCATCATCATCATCATCACTTTTCATCATTATCAACGCGGGTGAAACCGCGGGGCGCAGCTAGTATATATATAATATAATATGTGTGAATTAATAACGAAACACGAGTTTGAGCTCGTTTGATATATCTTGACAAGTTCTCTGTTATATACCTTTTTAGTCCGTTTTCAACCGACTTCAAAAAAGGAGGTTCTCAATTTGACTGTTTTGTTTTGTATGTATGTTACGCGATAATTCTGCCAATTATGAATCGATTTGATAATTTTTTTTGGTATATTTCAGAGGTGGGCCCATATAAATTTTATCATAATCGGTCAAGCTTAAGCCGGAATATAAGCGATGAAGTTGGTTTTTTTAAGCCTTGCTTGCGTTTCAATTATTTTTAATAATATTTTTATTAGTATGTATGTTTAAATTTATTTGTCCAAATTATTGTAATAACTATCCACGATATAATTAAAGGTTACTAAATTACTACATTAAGAAATACTATATTATACAAAATACTACAACATACTTGAGTGGAAAATGGTTTCCGTCTTTGAATGATGACAATAGAACAAGTAGTGGTAAAAAAAAAGAAATCCGACAGCGTAAAATAATTCATTAGGTATCAAATGAATTATTTTACGCTGTCGATACTCGATAGGTTTCGTTTTTTTTACATCGACGTATTAGATAACATTTTTTTTTATGCAAAGTGGGCAAGCATTTTACCACTATCTCACCTGATGGAAAGTGATGATGCGGCCAAAGATGGGACATGGTTGCCTAAAAGATACCTATTCACTCGAGACATTTCACGCCAAAAATCCGTAATTATTTTTCAAACACCTATCTAATACGCATATACAAACAATACATAAAAATACATACAAGATACGCTCGAAATTAATAACCCTTCTTTGGCAGAAGGGTTAAGCAGTTTGCAATGTCATGCTTTTGTATGAAAGGTTCCAACGTCTTACAAATGGATTACCATTGTTTCTCATCAAAATACCTAAACGCCTTAAAACACCTCCAAATTCCTAATGTAACTGTCCATGATCACAGACCGTGCAACGTCTGTCTTACTCGAACCGGTTTATTTAACCGGAACGGGTAGACGGTAACCGGAATAATTAGCGGCCAGGACTAAGCGGTACACAATGAATGGGATCGGTTCAAGAGCGACTGTTAAGTACGGGGCTTTGTGTGATGTGTCGGTCGTTTTTGGTCGTTCTCGGTCGCTTTTGGTCGTTTGATGTTTCGCCCGTTTCGGCGGTCTGGTGATTATCTTGTGTGCTTTGTTTATGGGAAGTGTTGTGGTTATGAGCTCAATACCTTTGTTCGTGTGAATTAGGGTTACTTAAAAGTTTACATTGCTAGTAAGAGTTGGTAAGTCGTTCGCCTGATTGTAAGTCAATGGGCTTACAATCAGGCGTAGTGTAACTTAGACCCTGTAGGTCTATTCTGGTCGTCAAAATACAATTGTTCGAATTGATGCGACGTCGATACGACAATCGATTGGTTGAAATTCCAGTTGGTTCGATGTGCATAACAAAAGATAATCGCTCGATTTCGACGTCGATGTGATGCCCGGAATAGACCCCCTGATTCTTATTCTCATCCTTTGCTCATTTAGTTATGTGGCTTGGAGCATTCAGAAAATGCTAATTTCTTTATAAATTAAGATGATGTATACAGTCTTCATCGCGATCTCGCGGCGTAAACTCATCCCGAAGAAGAGCATCGTACATGCTCGAAACCTAGGTCGACAATATCGATCGAATGACGTGAGTGATAGCCATGTTTTAATAATATTATAATGATGTATACTTTTTTTTATTACCTATCTCACCTGATGGAAAGATGATGTGGCCAAAGATGGGACATGCTTGCCTAGAAAATATTCACTCTTGACTTGAAGACTCCCAGATTATACCCCTTGGGGAACAATGACAGGCAACGAATTCCACTCCTTCGCTGTACGGATGACGAACGTAGAAGCAAAACGCTTTGAGCGAACTGAAGGTATGTCAACCATAAATGGATGACGTTTGACAGTTTGTCTGGTTGTTAGATAGTAAAATGGGCATGGTGGAATTAACTCATACAATTTATATTTAATAGTTGTTTATACAGTGTCCCGCAAACAGAGACAAATAATTAATTATAACAAGATGAATAATTAATTTTATAACTTATCGTTGTAACGGCTGAACTTTGGAATGTACTTACATAGCTTGTACCTAGGATTAACACACATGCTACTTTTTAACTTGATAAAAGCGAAGCCACAGAGCATGACTAGTATTGTATACGTGAAATAAATCCAGTTGCGCAAGTGTTTTAATTTTAGCAAATTGGGAAACTAGAAAGTAATAAATTAATTATACTGCAAAACGAACACTTAATTATCTAAAAGTACTAGAAAGTTTAGAAATACCTAACAAAGTTGAATTGAAATTGTTTCAAACAAGAACGCTAACTTACTTCTTGCCTTGAAAACTTTGTGAGAAATTTAAGAGATAGTATTTATTAGCCTGCATTATATAAATAAAAATATGTATTATACACTAATACATTGATATATACTTTTTATTGAACACCTTAAAATACTAAAAAACACCAAATAACAGTAAAATATATATAAATGTAATAATAGGCGGTCTTATCTCTGAGATCGATGTCTTTAAACGGTCGAAGATGTAGCATGCTTGCCTAGAAGATATTTATTCTAGTTCTCTCTGTCTAGTCTATTCACTATAGACTTAAGGACTCCCAGATTATACCGTTCAGGAAAAAAAGACGCGAGCAATGGGTTCCACTCCTTAACCGCACGGATAATAAACGTAGAAATCTCTTCGAGCGTGGAGGTATGTCAATCATAAATGGATAACGATTGACAGTTTTACTTGTTTTTAAATGATAAAACGGGCATGGGTAATTAACTCATGTAGTTCATACGCACACTCCAAATTGTAAAAGATAGAATACCGATAGATTTGCGACCTTGAGTCTGTGACCGAGACTTTTAGACAGTATAGAATTAAAAACTGTTTATAATCCTATAAGTAATCAGTGCAACAAAAATACTCTACATGTCCTCTTACAGTTGTTCGTTCAATGCTGAGCATCATGATAGTCCCGATCTCTATCCGTTCTTTCGTGGATTAACTGCCGCTTTTTTCCGTGGCCAAAAGCACATTGTAAGGCCTCGCTCAGCCTGACGTTGAGTTGCTCGGCTCAGTACTACTTGCCTGCCGCCTGAGCCTGATGACCTACTGTATCGGATCCTTCGGTAGCCAATTTCACGCTCGTTGACATAGGAATCATAGAGCACCGGTTGTCAATTGGATAGTCCAACCTCGAATCGACTCTACATATAAGCTCCTCTTTACTGAAGTCTGTCTTAAATGTATCACACCAACACATTCACAACGTTCGCATTTCATGCATTCACAACATCAACAAGTCTAATTTCTGCTGACGGTTTTTTATTAACAACGGCTAACTGTAAACAAACAAAAGTACAATACTCAACTGTCCAGTGCTTTTTTGTATGAACTGGGCTGTAATTGATTAATGACTGTGTAATTCGAGTCGGTTGAAACGTTTCCCATTACATAACCGTATCAACTAGGAACTTAGAGAATTTATTATGTGTATGTTATGGCAGACATTGATAGTTCAAAAAATGTGTAAATGTGAATGAGTAAAAGGCTCACAATTTTTGAGTTTTTTTATGCTCGATAGGCAAGCTTTTGACCACAATCTCATTTGATGGAAAGTGATGATGCGGCCGAAGATTTAACATGCCTGCCTAGGAGGTACCTATTCACTCTTGACTTGAAGACTCCCAGATTATACCGTTCGGGGAACAAAGACGAGGGTAAAGACGAGATAATCGTCATATTTAGAAATTGTACAAAACTACAAATAATACTAAAATGTACTTCTTTAGTAACAGTTTTTTTTTCTGGACCATCATGATGTCCCCTATCTGTAGGGATAAGGTTATCCATTCATTACGCCACACCGTTCATAAATAGCATAGTTATGTTAGTTAACATTACTGATACCATAGTCCTATTTTTCAACAGTAATTGATCTTATTTTTCACTTAATACAAATGTGTTTAATTTGATCATTGCAAATTAGTTATTATCATAGTCAGTTTTTTTTAATAAAGTACAAAATGTTGTATTAACGAAGAATGTCAATCTCTTGGAATAACTAAGCGACAGAAAGAGAGGAATGAAAATAACGCTACCCAATGGTAGTGGGCTTGAGCACTTGAGTTACCTATAAGCTCGATGTCTTGTAGGTAATTTAGTTCTTTGCTGTACATAGTTTTAGTTTAGTTTTAGGAAATATAGGCCTTCTATCTACGGGCCAGTTGCCTATATTTCCTAAATATAAACTAAAACTATGTACAGCAAATAACGAAGTTACCTACAAGACATCGGGCTTATAGGTAACTCAAGTGCTCAATACCATTGGGTAGCGTTATTTTCATTCCTCTCTTTCTGTTGCTTAGTTATTCCAAGCACCATGTTGAATTAACAAAAGTGATGTATACTTTTACATAACTATGTAATGTAATAAAGCTTCGCGTGGCCAGTAACTCTCAATATATATGCCCTCTAGTGTAATCTGTTTCTATTTACATGCGGCCCGCGCGCGGCTTATGGGATGACACTATGACACTAGTACTGATCTACTGTGTACGCTATCGGCAAATATAAATAAATGAAGCTGCGGTATGTTTGAACGCCATTTGTTTGTTATATGTTCTGCGAATTTGGAAAATTATGAGCTATGGGGGTAGTTTAATAAGCGTGTTCGATGAAAACGTAATTCGATTCTATAGTTACGAGCTTTTATTGATCGAGCGAAGAGAGATCTCTAAGTTGACTTGGATAGTACAGCGTCCGTCCGTTTTTCTGTCAAAGGCATGTAGCGTCTAAACATCATGCGATTTACTTCATATTCTCAGAGAATATGTATAGCTATGGCCCAGAGCAAGAAATAGCAATCCTACTAATATTATAAATCCGAAAGTTTGTTTGTGAGTATGTAAGTGTGTAAGTATGTTTGTTTTCTCTTCACGCTTTAACGGCTGAACGGATTTGGATGAAATTTGGTATGTACATAGATTATACATAGGATTAAAACATAGGCTACTTTTTTAACTTGATAATAGCAGGCGAAGCCGCGGGGCACGGCTAGTTAAATAAATAAAAATAATTAGGGGGCATGGGTGCGCCCCTCATATACACGTCGGCGGAGAGCAAAATATTTTTTTAATCTACCCTTGTGGGATATCGTTGAATAGGGCTCGGCAAGTAGAGTAGGAAACCGGTTTAAAAAAAAATTATGTTAGAAAGTAACAATTTTGTAGGCCACCAAAAGTCACTGTTTTTAGACCTTTTTTGTCCTGGAGTCTATCTCAAAAACTGCTTCACACTGAACGCTGAAACTTACGTATAATATCCGTTATATTCCTTTACTTGAACAACAAATACATAAATCACACAATAATTTTAAAGAAGGTTGTAAGCAATTCTTTAACATTTTTATTTAAAGAGCTTAATCAACAAGATTATGATGTCGCTCTACAATCAAACACAAGATATAAATAATATGCTATAAATTACATGTAAGTAACACATAAATAATATTATTTAAGAGAGCAATTTATCTCAAATTTTTTTCTCTGTTAGGCTAAATGTAGGCGCGAGATCTCAGTTCTGCGCGAACGACTAGTTTAGTTTCACTTTTACTGTTGTTTTTCTGTCGGTCTGTAATCAAATCTTGCTAGCTAAATTAAACCGACTTCCCGATGTACGATTGGAATAAAATTTGCTTAAAATTTACCATGGAGCTGGTCGTTAGTAGTTTGGACTCGTTTGATTTGTTTCGGCAAGTTCTCTGGTTATATAACTGTTTAGTCTTTTTAATTAATAATTGGTTAAAGCTTGATTTTTAAAACTTTTTGAAAGAATTACTTGTTAATTAGCGAAACAAAAAGGAGGGTACGATTTTAGTACCTTAATTATGTATGTTTTTTGTGTTCAATAGCAAATAATGGTAACGTTTGTTTTGTTGTTGTTAGCCTGCCACAGAGGAAAATACGTCCAAAATAAATAAAAAGTTAATTTCGCGCTAAGAAGACCGGTGCCAAATTTATTTGCTATCCATACATAATACCTACATGTATTATCCATGGAAGTATGTTGATTCTTGGACCTACAAATGTCGGTGCATTCTTGAATAAATTGGTAAAAAAATACTTAATCAATGACAACTCCCTAGCATCGCGTCAGACGTAAATAAAATATATATATATATATATATATATATATAAAACAATTTATTACCAAAAAAGAACATTACAACATAAAAACACTTAACATCAAAATTTCACAAGTGTTAGACAGACCGCTTCATTCTGAGAGATAAGGTTAGTCAATTGTGAAACCTAATTTTTACCAAAGCCAAAACTGGAACGGTCGCATCTATCAGTGCAGTTTAGGGCAATAGGAGTAGATTGAGCATATGCTGCGAATACATCCGTGTATGGACTCGCAGCGCTGTTTTCAATCTACCCCTGTATGACGGTCGCCGAGATAGTCACAAAAGCGTGTTTATAAAAACCGTACTTTACATTACAATCTAAGTAGTTCAGTAGCAAAGTTAGCATAAACTTCATGGACCACATATCTAGTCTATATGAAAATCCGTTTCAATTTATATTCTCCCCGTCCACACAATCGTTAGCATACAATTTATCACGCTTTATGTGTACTGTCAACACTCAGGACTGTCATTCTCATCGGTGGCGATCGATTGTGCAATTTCCGATGTACATGGCTCATCTATGTTTTGAAGCGATTATGCCTCAGTGGGATAGTGGACGCGTGCCCCGAATGACGGTCTCGGTTTTGACTCTTACCTTGAGCTTCCGGTGATGGTAGTATCGTGTTTATCTTGATGAAGTCCATAGTATTGTATATCATATTATGCTATCTATGGCCCTGATAACTGTACAATAAGTTATAATAAAAGTAGGCATTTCTATATACATAGTCTTTATACAATCGTTAGTATAAAATTTATCACAATTTATGCGCAATGTCAACACTCAAGAGGGTATTCTCATTCTTGGCAATCCTTGGTGCATTTCCGATGTATATGAATCTATGTTTTGAAGCAATTATGCCTCAGTGGAATAGTGGACGCGTGCCCCGATTAGCGGTCGCGGTTTCGACTTTTACTTTGGCTTACGGTCAAAGTAACCTAGCGTTTTTCGTGATTAAATCCATGGTGATATAGCAGGCAAGTTTTAGAAAACATAATGGTGCTAATTCTGTTGAGCACCGAACTAACCTTAACTAAACTAAAAATAAACTAATTTTAGTCAAAGAATACCTAAACGCTATTCTGATTTTACTAATAACTTAATTTAAAAGTTGATTTGACAGGACTAAAATTGATTTTGACAGCAACCAAATTGAATTGTATTCACAAGAGCCGCAATCACATATTCCTCCATTATAGACTTTGTAGGTCAGTATTTGCTTCATTAATTGCACGTGTTATTCTTTCAAGTATAAGATCACATTAAAAATAATCCAGTCCTATTTCATACAGACTAATTTGAGTTTAAAATATCTATTTTTAGTCTTAATTTGACGTAAAACATGTACATCAGAATAAGAATTTGGTCATTTTCACTAAATAGAGTAACTAAACTAACTTAGTCCTGTCAAACTTAATTTTAGTCTAATATTGCATTTTCTGAATAGGTTTTGGACTAAAGCAGGACTAAAACTAATTTTAGGCTAGTTTAGTCTAATTCTGGACAACAGAATCGGCACCACTGTAGGAGTTTTCCTGTTTACAGTGCATCTGTATTAGTGTGAGAGTTTTAGTATACCACTCCTCAGTTGATCTGTTGCCGAGCACCAAATTCTACATACATACATAAATTCCTTATTTGCACATGAATAGAAACCATTGACAAAGAAATGTTATACTTATATAACAAAGGAGTACAAAGGGCAGTTTTATCGCGTCTTATATTAAAGCGATTTCTCCCAGACAACCAGGGACGATGATAAAAATATTACAAACAGCGATGGTGGTTTACCTCGACGCTATTGTAATCGGCAGCTAACTATGAAGTGCTGCAGTAAGGATAACAATTCTTGCCAGATATGGTGTGCTAAGCTTCAATAATCCATAAAATGTAGGTTATATATTATAGATTTTATATTTTAAAATAATAAACAAATAGGATAACTTTCAAAATTGTGTTTCGCTGGCAACTATCTGGCCGAAAATAAAACAGCATGGATTTTGCACTAACGCTATCCTATGCTATTTAAAAAAAAAAATTACCCGTGAACTTAGTTAGGCGTAGCTTGAGCTTAGTTGGACGAACGTTCGCCTTCTAAGCAGGGGGTCCGGGTTCGATTCCCAACACAAAAGTTTCCCCCCAAGGAAAATGCGTGGTTCTGATTCTGGTTGTTATTGTGTTTCTGATACGAATGTTTCCGGCACCCACGACACAAGTCATCGAACTTAGTGTGGAGCTGTGAGTGTGAAAGCGTTTATGTTTGATATCAGTTGAGGGGGCTCGGTTTCACACAAGATGATTTCTAATAAAGCTCGTTCATCCAGTTCTCATAAAATCGTTAGCAACCACTCGTCATGCTCTGTGTGCTTTGTCAACATACAGATATGCACACGGTACGGAGCGGATCGATTGTGCTATTTCCGATACGTCGACGGTTACCCTCTGTGGCTTATTGGCAAATTAGTATTGTGCATTTTCATACCGTTATGCATGTTCGCATTAATATTGATAAATATAAGTTGCGACGCACACAATCTTAATACTACATATAAACATAAAATTGCGGTGTGCGCAATTAAATCAAATAAATAAATGTTTTGTGGCAAATGGGGCTAGATTTTATAACAAAATTAAACTATACCTAAAATTGTAACTGAATTACCAATACGATACAAAATTCTTTATTGACACATTTTGATTTACACAGATTTGTAGAATCTCTGTCTCTTGCTTTAGTCATAGTAACTGTGTTGCAGGAAGCAGTGTCTTTCACTTGATATTATTACATTTAAATGAGTAGGTACTTAAACATAGTGTATATTATAAAGTACTTAAGACAAGAAGCGTCTTACCACTGGGGAAGTTTAAATCAGTATAGAAACGGACATTAATTAAGAAAGCTCATTATAAAACGAATGACTACATTAATGACAAGGATGCATGGAGGCAAACTGCATAAGCGCTTACTAGAGATTATCTTTTTTTTCAAATATAATTCCTGTATAAATATTTTACGAATGTTAAAAAAAAAATAAAAATGTCGCCGTGTTTTTTGCCAGGTTGTTCTCGAAATGGCCGTAAGCGACAATCCCGCCTCGCTCAAAACTTCACAAGCTGAAAGTAGTACGACGGTAGTAAGTCGAAACGTACTGTTAGGAAGGCGATCCGTGGGTCTTTTTTAAAATAATTAAACGCAAGCAAAGCTTAAAAATACCGACTTCACCGCTTTATCTTCGGAACCTTGATCAGATTTAATGTATAAACACGCATTATTGACTATAACTGAAAAACTAGAGATCAGACCTTGATCAAATTTCAATGGGACTACATAAAAAGCACCAGCTTTCAAATAAAAAAAGAATCATCAAAATCTGCTCACAAAGAAAGAAGTTATGAGGTAACTTTTAAAGTCGGGTAAACGAAAACATCGTCAAAGTACGCATTATTCGTCACAAAATAGGCATTATTGACGATATTTCAAGAACTACTGATCAGTTCTTGATCAAATTTAAATGGGACCAATTAGAAAGCAACATCTTTCAAACTAAAAAAAAAAAATCGAAATCGGCTCACGTGGAGAGAAGCTATGAGTTAACACATAAAAAATTACGTAATTAAGCTTTATGGTACACATAAAAATTAAAAAAAATACAGTCGACTTGAGTACCTCCTCCTTTTTTGGGAAGTCGGTAAAAAACACTATTGTTGCTGAAAGTTTATTCACGACTATACATACAGGATTAAGCCTTTTTACTAACTTAATACCACGCAAAGGGGATTATTACATATACAAACATTAACTAAGTATTGGAATACGATATTACAGTACGCTGATAAATTGTTGCAAGAAAAACTAACTGTATTAATACACAATGTTTATGAATGATAGACAGTTCAATTGTTATAGTTTGGTAATATATAACATACATCTTTATACAGATAAAATTCTTATGTACATATATGTGACGGAACTCCTAATCAGCAGGATTAATTTTGATGAAATTGTTTGTGGCATTTCAGGTGTATTCAAGAATTGTTTATATTAAAAATTCAATGCAATAAATAATGTTTTTTAGTTAATTTGTTTAATTAACGAGTCCGCTATCCAAATTGGTATCTAATATATCTCGGAAACGGATCCAACAATTTTCATGAAATTTAGAATGCAGGGGGTTACGGGGGCGATAGATCGATCTAGTTAGGTTTCATTCTTAGAAAATGTCACCGAGCAAAGCTCCTTTATCCAGGTACTATATTTTAATCGGTTTATTTAGTGAAATGTTATTTCAACACTGGAAATCCTGCACACCCATGTGGTGTTGAAGTGTTTTATTATTTACTCGCAACTGAAGTTTCAATAGCTCGTTGAGTGGATAATGACGTCAATATTGGGAAACTTTCCTCCGATAATTCTAAACCAATCAAAAACCAATACCGCTTCGTATCGAAAACTTGGGTTAAAAACTTTTAGTTTCCCCCCATGTCGATCGTCGGGCGGCAAAGTGCCGTTAGCGGAACTTTGGGAAATTCCCGTCTACGCGAAACTGTTCATAACCGCTCCGAAACGCTCGAAACTGCTCTAAAATACTTCTAACTGGTCCAGATGCTTAGGCGCGTGAATTAAACTGTAGGAAGCGTTGGTATATAGATGAAGAGCTAGAGATGACTTTGTACAAAAATTCACTGACTACAACTTATTTTCCCCTTCATAAACAGTTTTCAAAGTGTAGGAAACGTAGTTCTTATGTTTGCAGTACGTAATAAGCACAGTTTTCATTTTCATTTAACACATTAAACTTCTAAAATACTTATTTATTTGTCGATCATTTTTATTGAAAAAAGTATTTGTAAACTATACGTTTACACTTTTTGTCTTCTTTGTACAACAAATATAGTAAATATATGACAATACAGCGTTAACACCTAATATATTTCTTGATTGTTTGCCTGAATAACTTGTACATCTATAGTTATAGCAAGTACATATTCCACGAATAAACAAAAATGCTTATAGTTACATTGCTTAATTTACAGGCTTAATTTTAATCCATGTAATCCGCTTTTTGTTTCAAATAAGCGTTGCGATCGCGATCTATAGTCGATGGTGAGCGACGATATGGATTTAAATTAAATAATAATCTCAAATATTTGTTATTCAAGATAGGCAAACTTTTGACCACCATCTGATGGCAAGCGACAATGTGGTCGACGATGGAGCAAGCTTGCTTAGAAGATACTCAATCACTCGAGACTTGAAGACTTCCATATAGTACTCATCAGGAAACACCGATTAAGGCAAGGAGTTCCATTCTTTTGCGGTTCGCACAATTAATGTGGAACCAAAAAGCTTCGTCCGCAACTTCCTTTTTCAAGAAAATAATATCAATTGCAAATCTTAGTCTTTGTCTAAATGTAGCCTGGATATCTAAAAATCTAATTTTTTTTCTCCAGAAGTAGTCACCAATGTTTGAACAGTACTCGAGATAATACGACTTATTGTTACTTCTATGTCTAACTATAGCTCAACGATCATGAGCTTAGAAACAACTAATCTGCAGCTGACTCCCAAGGGTGGTCCGTTTTTATGATAATTGTATCAAGTTTCATTGTTTACGAGATGTTTTGAAGAGTTGGCCGAATTGATGGGCCATTATGGGCGCGAGTGGAGTTTGGTGCAAATACTCGTTAGTTTGAATGGTCGCTTTTATAGCATGTTTAGAGAATTATGCTGATTTAATGTGTAAATATGCTCGGAAATTATTTTTAATGAATTAGGATTAGATAAAAGTTATGGGAATTGTTACTCTTAATAGGTTATTAAAATTAATTTAATTATGTTTATAAATTTTCATTCAAGAATCACATTAGCTGATTTTTCATATTAATGACTTTCAAAATGTTAAGTAACTAATTTAGTTAAACATGTTTAGACATACATATCATCTACATTATACAAATTTATATATATATATATATATATATATTTATATATAATAAATCCACTGTCGTTATCACTATCTCACGTACGTGTTTTACTTAGATAATGTAGATTCATAATATAGGTCTTAAAACGGGACATTTTCGAAAACCTGGAGATCTAGATTCCAATCAGATTACAATTTAATAATGTTTGTGTGATGTGAATGTTTCTCTGGCACCTACGACACAATTCATCAAACTTAGTGTGGGGCTGGGAGTGTGAAAGCGTTTAAAGAATATATATTGTTTTGTATCAATAAAACTACATTTACCCTACTTCATACAACATATCTAATAATTCTTGTATATATATATATATATATATATGTATTTATATAATCTGAATCTCGGAAACGGCTCCAACGATTTTCATGAAGTTTAGTATGCACGTGGTTTCGGAGGCGATAAATCGATCTAGCTAGGGTCATATTTTTAGTACTTCATTTACCAAGTATGTTTACAAAGTAGTGTATTTACAAAGTAAATTATTTGTAAATAGATTGTAAAGTGTGTATGAAGAATCCAGATTTTCAAAATAAAAAAACAGCTGATGGATCGGCTGTAGAGAGTTAGTGCCATAGTAAAAATTACTCAAAATTACTTCCCCAAGAGTGGTGACGTCTTTTTTTTAATTGCCGGCTCTTTGACTTTTGGGCTCATTTATGTATGAAACGGGGAAAATGAGAAAGGAAAACAATCATCCTTTTTGCTGTACACAGGTATTTAACATTATTAAAATAAAAAAATAAGCACTAGTCCTGTATCTTGTAGCTCTAGTCTGGGATTTTACTAGGTTCCAGATAAGTCTTGGTCATATCTAATACATAAAAATCTCGTGTCACGCTGTTTGTGGTTGAACTCCTCCGAAACGGCTCGACTGATTTTGATGTATTTTTTTTTAATATTTGATACGTATGAGAATAGGTCGTAAAGTATTTTTCACCCCCCTCCTCATTTTTTTGTAGTGATTTTCGTATATTTGTATGAACAATATACAAAACGTTTTTATTATGGTATTAAAGTACTAAAGTACTAGGCGACCATAAACGCGAAAGAGCTAAATCATTTTCTCTAAACTTGGCATTGCAACGCATGCCGGGTACAGCTAGTAATCCTTCTAATATTATAAATCCGAAAGTTTGTAAGTATGTTTTTCTCTCTTCACGCATTAACAGCTAAAGGATTTAGACAACATTCGGAAAGTACATAGGTTATACCTAGGATTAACCCATGGCTACTTTTTATCTCGATAATAGCGGGCGAAGCCGCGAGGCACGGCTAGTAATTTCGTTTATTCTCATGGGCCCAAAGAGGCACTCATGGAAGTTAATGATTCTACTGACAGATTCGCAAATTGCAGCCATCTCGAGAAGAACCTGGCAAGTAACTCGGCCTCGCATTTTTTTCATTATTTTTTTTAAATCATTCCTTAACACTAATACATAATTGTATTAACCTAGGTAAGTATATCTATATTATGTAGTCGCTAGAAAGCGCTTGTGCAGTTTGCCTCCATGCATCCTTGTCATTAATAGAGTTCTTTTATAGTAAGCTATCTTAAGTAATTGAAAAATAAGCCCGTTTTATTAAAGAATTGAACTTTCCTAGTGGTAATTCAGTTACGATTTTAGGAAGTCTATTGTAAAATCTAGTATAATATAATTTAATAAATAATAAGATGTAATATTTCGTATAAAGTTTAACCGAAATCACATCTGCCACTCAGTAATAAAGCCGTCAAAAGCAGATTAGAGAAGTCCGGGGCACTCGAAACGCTGCAACCGCAAATTCGCAAACTTCTGCCAATAAAGTTTAAATCTAGCCAAACAGATGCGACACTGGAATCTCGTTAGGGTAAAACTTGATTGGGAAGGGATGTACCCAAATGGTGAAGGGTGCAACCTTGAATAAGTAGTTGCCGTATGATAACATTCACTCTGTGAAGTAAGAAAGGTAGAGTTCCGCTATTCGCTATAAGCGCTCAAGAGTGCCGTTCGCACGCTCACCATTTTCATTCCATTTACAAATTTGGTTACAGATATTAGAAAATCATCAGTACCTACTTACTTAATTAAAGATTGAATTTAAAACCTTATAACGGAAAAAAATATAGTTTTATATGTGGTTTCGTTCAATGCATAACTGTCGCAAATTCTTCATATATATCTTGATATATTATTATATAAAATTGGGGTAAATATATATTCTCAAAATGGATCCCATACCAGGTGATCTAGTTTCTTGGGCATGCACATTATGAAACTAATATCATAAGTAGACCAGGCGCTAACTTTGCATGGTTTTGATTTTCAAGGAAATTATAATTTTGTTTAGTATCGTGATATTATTATTTATATAACTAGATGAACTATGCAGCTTCGCTTTCGAAAAAAAGTGGAATTTTCTTTCATCTAGACTAGATAACAAATTTTTACCCCAAACTCACAGCACGCCGAAGCCCGTTACAGTTAAATTTAAAAAAAATCTAAATTTGTTCTGCCGTTTCAGAGATATATCTTGAGATATTAATTATACATATTCACGCTATCACAAATCATTGAATTTGTTTTATAAATATGATTATAATATGCTAGTGTACCGTCGATGCCTCCAGGCAAAGCATCATTTGTATTTGCAAAATGCGTTCCGAATTGGTCTCAAGCGTGAGCACACGTACACTGTAAAATATTGCTTACGATACTAAGTTACAAGCAGTCCATGTACAAATCGGAACGAAGCTAACATCGTTCAGCATCATTCTATAAATCGATTATATTTTAACCTATGTTATTTCTTGTTTCAGGTAAGTTTGTTTCTTCTCGTCGCCAAAGTATCTCGCGAACACGTGATTTTTTATTGTGGTAAGTGTTTAAAATTTTGACGTGATAACGTCTTATAAATCGATGAACACCGGCTGCGCGCACGAAAAAGTGTCACGTTCCGCCTGAGTCTGAGCGTGTAAGCGAGAGCGCGGAACAAGCGATAGAGAGGTTCGATCGGCCTAAGCGTTCGTCTTATGACGTTATCACGTAAAACTCTCGTCTTTAAACCGACTTTATAGACAACTTATTTTATTATTCAAATATATGGGCTCGTGTTCCTGTAAATATTTGAGTATGTTACACGAAATAATTATAGCGCACAACTCCAGAATGTTTTAATCCATGGTTAAAAGAAGTCCATGTTGTCTAGCCGTCAGAGAATATCAAAGTTTTGAACATATCTCTAAATAACGGCTGCACTAATATTTACCAAACATAATAAAAATCAAATTCGTTTATTCACATGGGCCCCAATGAGGCACTTATGAAAGTTAATGATTCTACACTAATCATAATTCTACTAGTTAACTTTACTATAACTGTTACTAGTTAGTAACTCTATTAAGTTACCATTGAAACAAAAGAAAACTAAATCAAAATCGGTCCGGCCGTTTGGGAGCTACGATGCTACGAAAAATTCGCGATGTCTTCAGCTCTGCACCCAATTTTTGTGAGAGACGTCTTAAGTTCTGTCTTTAAGTTTATCAATCATGATATTTAGTGGTAAAAAACCTCTACTTAAATACACTCCATCTCTCGTTCATACAAAAAGTCCACTCCCGGCGTCAGACGGGCAAAAACTCCCGCCGTCTGCCGTTTAACTGACTTAACACTACTTAGCGCAACTTAGCGCTTTTTTGTCGTCCTGCCGAGTATGGGGTGCTACAGTGAAAGTCGTCGTGTGACCGACATTTTAACCTATCTTATACCTTTAAGATTTCGGGGGCAATAAATCGATCTGGCTTCATTTTTAGAAAACTTAATTTAACAAAAAAAAAAACCAGGTATCCAGGTGCTATTACTTTGAACATGAAATATTAAGAAAACACACACACATAACAGCCCCACTTTTAGTTTGAAGACTCGTGTCGTAGGTGCCGAAAACATTCACATCACACACACACACACACACACACACACACACACACACACACACACACACACACACACACACACACACACACACACACCCACACACACCCAATCAAACCAGAACCAACACTAATAATTCTCCTTAATATACATTTTGGAATAACGAATAATGTAAAATCTTGTAATAATTAATTATGTAATAATAATAACTGTATGAATAATAATAATCTTTTTGGCTTAGTTTTTCTTTTTTTGCATGCTTCTAGGCTAAAATGTGGAGAGCTTTGTATAACTTACCACCTCACCTACCCATGTTGACGCAAATAAATAATTTTGATTTGATTTCTTGGGGAGAAAACTTGTGAACGCTCACCCAACTAAGCCAACGGGTATTTCAAATTTTAAATGAAATTGAAAAAATCACTAAAGTGTGTTCAGCATGTTTCAGCAGGTCAATTGATTCTAGGCGACCACTGCATCACTTTCGATGTAAGACAGTTATCAAAGCGAGCATATTTTTTATTTTTTCACCGACTTAGCAAAAAAGGAGGAGTAACTCAAGTCAACTGTATTTATTTTTAGGGATTAAATTTAATGACCACCAAAAAAACCAGCCCTAAACGGCCTCACCAAAAAAAAAAAAAATTGTACAAATAAATGAAACCTGTACCAAAATCTGTCGGGCTATTTAAGTCATGCCTGCACTACAAAAACTTTTCATAACCCAAAAAGGCCACGCGTGCACCAAATTTTAACTTGGGGTATAATTTAGATGGCCACCGAAAATAAAATAAAATTTCCTGTGACAGAACCGAATCGGATAACAGTAAGTTAAGGTAATTTTTTTTATAAGTAATACAAAAATATTTATAATATTAAAACATTTATTAATAGTAACATATTTGGATGAAATTTTTAAATAAAATGCGAGTGCATATTTGGTGCATGCGTGGCCTTTTTGTGTAGCTCAGCGATTATTCTGAAGATACTTGCCTTTTTTAGGTTAGCAGACTTTACGTTTTAATTTCATAATAAAAAGGGGATTAAATTCTGATAAGTACTTACGATTTTTTGGGCGTTATATTTCATTATATCTGGCGATTGTTTAAACCTAAGCCTTTTTTTATGTGTGTTACCTCATTACTTCGTGCCACGTAAACCGATTTGATTATTTTCTTTGTTTGATAGATGTTGCTTTCCAATTGGTTCCATTTAAATTTGATCAAGATCTGATCAGTAGTTCTTGTAATATCGTCAATAATGCGTGTTTAATACATCTAATCTGATTAAAGTTTCGAAGATAAAGCGGTGAAGACGGTTTTTTAAAGCTTTGCTTGCGTTTAATTATTCATTCGAGATAGGCAAACATATAACCACTATCTTACTTTTTTATTAACCTTAAGAATTTTAAAATATCCGTTTCAGAGTAGGCCTCCACAACAGCTTCCCGACTTCCAATCCTCTTCGTTAATAACTCCAGCAGCCAAAACTTTTTGTAACTTTTACTTTAATAATTGAAACGCAAGCAAAGCTTAAAAAACCGACTTCATCGCTTATATTTCGGTTTTGGCTTGACCGATTTCGATAAAATTTATATGGGACCGTCTCTGAGGTATACTCTACCAAACAAAAAAAAATATCAAAATCGATTCATGATTGGTGGAGATATACTTATTACTGTAGCCAATATTTTTTATCAAACAAGTACCTATTACCTACAAAAAAATTCGGGTATTCGACAACTTTTGTAAAAATCGTCATGTATTGAAACATAAACGCTTTCACACTCACAGCCCTACAAAAAGTTAGATGAATTGTGTCGTGGGTGTCGGTAACGTTCACATCGCACACACACTCGCAGAACCATATTTGATTGACCACCACTTCACCTGATGGTAAGCGACGATTGAGCTTGCCTAGAAGATTCACTCGCGACTTGCAGACTCCCATATTGTACTCATCAGGAAACACCGACTCAGGCAAGGAGTTTGGCAAGACCATTTCTTTGCGGTTTGCAAAATGAGTGTGGAAGGCAAAAAACAAATGCATTTTCAAATATACGAGGGCATACCTACCTCGTATATTTGAAATACATGCTGCTACCAGGAGTACGCAGATACCAGGTAGTGCCAAGCAAACTTTCATTGTGAAACAACCCCATCGACGTCTGCCAAGAAATTAACACATAAACGTCTCTCACGCAATTGAAGCTGACTCCACAGGTCGGTGCCAGGTCTGACTGCATCCCGTTGCCAAATTGCTGTATCGCCAGGTTGGCGCCTGCATTCACGACATTCCGTTTGAAAATTGTTTCCAATTTTGAAACAGGGTTAGCTCTGGTGGTTAGATCTACCCTCGATGGTCGCGGTTTCAAAAAATACCATGGGTTTTCGATTGTAATGAGGGATGTGCAATGCATTTTTCTTTCGCTTTTTTTATGTTATTTTTTATATAAAGTTTGCTTATCACAGACCTAGTTTCATGCCCTTTTTTAACTATACATTACTATAGACAACACATTAAATAAGAAAAAACACAATTAATTTAAAACTACTATGTGAACAAAACTCGATACTTATAATTTAGTTCTATACTCGTTTATTGGTACCCTGTATCAAATTCAAATTCGTTTATTCACGGCCTCAAAAAGGCCATCATGAGAGTTACCTGTGGCTCTACTGCCAGATTCGCAAAATTACAGCCATCTTGAGAAGAGCCTGGCTAGAAACTCAGTGAAGGATTTATAAAAAATGATTTTCTAACATTATTTAATGACTAATACAGACTTAATTTTCCACTATCAAGAAGATAAATCTATCACCAAATGCTAGATGGTGCTCCTGCACCTGTCTGCCAGGATTCAAAACAGCCAACTTATGGAAAGCCTACCACTGCTACCACGACCCACGACCCAGATGACGCGGTGGGCAAGTCAGCCCTCAGAGCCGTGGGTCCTGGATTCAATTACCTGCCGATGCACAATTTTCCTTTGTAAGGGACATCTATGTATCTGGTAAAAAGTAGGTTCTGGTAGAAAGGCCAGGTCAAAAGTACCCGCAACCAATGAGTAAGTACCCAAGTTGCAACCAACGAACATGTATGAAAGGACTCATGAATATACGAGAAGCGAGAGATGTGTGACAGGATCGTAGCAGGTGGAAAGATATGATCTCTACCAAATGGGAAAGAGCATGACTATATGTGTGTGATATCTTAAGGTTTCCAGCACCCACGGTGCAAGAAAGAGCATGCAATAATACAAGAAGAAGCAAGAATGCGTTTGTTTTACAAAGTAGTACCAACTCTCCTTCAGGACTTAAAAACACGTCAATAACCCAACTCAGTTACTTAACTGGAGAACGAAGAATATAAAGCTCTTGGATGCAACTTAGTTGGGCTAAGTTAAGATGTAAAGCACACAGTTGAATGATGCACTTTGCTTTTGTAGTTTTTTATTTAAACGATTGAAATGAGTTCAGTTACTTAGTTGTGCTTTTGCTGAGACTCATTGGCATAAAACTTCTTTAACTGGGTAGCGCTTCACTGAGTAACATAACAGGAGGTTTTTTGGTGTGAAAGTGAAAAATGACGGTGTTTTTAAGCTTTGCTTGCATTTAAATCATCATATGTAACTGTGTGTTGATCGGGATGTTTATTCCACGTTTCAATATGGAGTCTAGACTGTATAGTCTATTAATTGTTCATATTGGTGTATAAAGAGGCCGGGGACCTTGTGAAACGAGTCGATTGCCAAACTCCGTCGCTAAATAGGCTGTCTCTGTTTAACTGGCAAACTGTGCCCATGCTTGATGCGATAGCACTACCGACCGGACAAAATTTGTTAGAAATTATGATAGGTGCCGTAATACCAAAAATTAAGAATGAAAAGTAATAGCCATTGTTTTTTGCATTAATAATATCTTGAAATGATAATAATCTATGTTCCTGTTGTAATGACAAAATAAATGTGTTAGTTTTTAATACAAAACGAATAAGTGAAACGTGCGACATTTTCGTCGTAATAATGTGTGAAAATCAATTGGTGTATATTTCGTTTTAGGTAATTATTTTGGAATAAAAACTGTCCAGGAACCTAGATTAATAAGTTTTTAATCTGAATAATAGCACAGTATGGTAATAATATGCATGAATTATAAATGATTTCGATATTACGATTGTATGGGCAAATCAACCACCGGTGGCACATTAAGTCTAGAATATTCAATTAATATAAAATAACAATTCTGTGTTTCTCTAATTCAAATTCTAGTAGGTATAACTCAAAGGCAAAAGCTTTGCTGTAACTCGATACTACTCGATACTACACCACCGTCCCTGTTTGTAATATTTTTATCATCTCCCTTTGGTTGTCTGGAAGAAATCGCTTTGAGCGATAAGACCGCCCTTTGTGCTCCTAAGTTATATTTAAGATTTCTTTGTAATTGTTATTTTTTGGTGTGCAAATAAAGAATTTATCTATCTATCTATCTATCTATCTACTAGGTCATATTTTAGGTCACATTCGTATTGTTATTCTTTGACGTCAGTAAGGTGACACTAATGTAGTGTTGGCACAGGCGAAACAATCTCGGGGTGTTTGGTGTCATACACATATTGTGATGAGGGATGCATTAGTACGGGTGTTTTTTTTATGTTACGGCATGCTTTTTTATTTCGACGGCTTTTTAAAAAAAATTTTGGGTTCTATTCGAATAATCTATTTTTCCTATCTAGAGTTTTTTTTTTGAACGAAAGTTCCTTATCGCGCGTTGCGAAAGGGGGCTAGACGGAAAAAATTAAGACCAAAAGTTGTAACGACTCTTTTTGCTATAGTTGTAAGTCATACCACGTTCTCGTCCGATCACCGAAGTTAACGTCGGGTGCCGTCAGTACTTGGATGGGTAGCGCCTGGGAACACCGCGTGATGTTGGTTTTTGCATGTTTCTTTTAATTTTGGAACGAAAGTTCCTTATCGCGCGTTGCGAAAGGGGCTAGACGGAAATTGAACTTCGTTCTATCCGGGTGTCCCTTGACACCTCTCAAGCTTTTTTGTTTGTAGGAAGACTCACAACTATTGTAATGTAATATGGTAATTTTAGTGTATAACAAAGAGTTAATTAAAAGTCTCCACTTATAGATACACTTTCAATGCAGAATAGTCAAGCATTTCACCATTATCTCACTTGATGGAAAGTGACAATGTGGCCGAAGATGGGACAAGCTTGCCTAGAAGGTACCTACCTATTCACTCTAGACCACCAACCAGATTGTACCGTTCAGGGAACAAAGACGCAAGCAATAAATAATAAACGTAGAAGCGAATCGCTTAGAGGGTACTAGAGCTATGTCAAACATAAATGGATGACGTTTGACAGTTTGTCTTGTTGTTTGAAAACCTGAATGCCCACCGGTAGTCAGACCAAACACCCGCTGCTTACAAGGCAAACGCGTAACCAACTACAACAAACATCTCGTGGTCTTAACGCAAACGCAAATACCCATATTATGAAATTGTATCACGTATTTTAATCAAACAAACAGTAAAAAATCAATGCCTCTAAAAATAAAATCGCATCCTAAACTAAGTCACAAACCCCGTAACTAACTTAGCACTTACACCGGACATACGTCCCGCGATTGGTCCGGCTATAATCCAATCAGGCGTCCCAGTTTGAATTTCGATCCCCGTGTTCTAAATTCAAATCTCGCCGGAACGGATCAAGCGACACACACGGATGCAGCGGAGCGGATTGTAAGCGACTTAAGGATTGTTTACATGGGGCTTTTGAAAGAGGATAGTTTGAGCGAACATTAAAGGAACTGGCTGTTTTGTGTCGTTATATCTTGTTACTAAACGAAATGGCTTGAATTTTATTTTGTAACTAGAATAAATTGAAACAGATGAGAGAAGAGCACACTGCGATGCAATTATTGAGATGGATGGGCGGAGTAACAAAATAAAGGATTTAAATTGATTTAAACTGAATGTACTGATGGTGACATATACCCACTCGCAAGGGTTAAAATGAACACATTGTAATATTTTTATTAGAACCATCTGTTTTGGAACGACTACAAACAAAATAATCAACATTAATAAAAATATCAGAGAATAACAAAAGTCGTTGCATTAAATATCAAATTCTCAAGCGCTTAAAATTACCCCACAAAAGCAATAAAGGGTTAAAGAAACGTATTCTAATCGATCCATCCAGTTGAAGATACAATCATCATCATCATTAGCGCGACCCTATCTTGCCCCACCTCGGCGAGGGACTGCTCACGGGGGGGGGGTTTATAGTGGGTTCGAGCCCCACATACCCCCCTTCCTTCACCTCTGGGAAGGAAGGGAAGTGCAAGGCATTTTCCCCCCCACAAAAAAAAAAAAAAAAGTGTATAAGCCTCCTCACCCTTGTGCCACTCACCTCTGTTGATCGCATCCAGGTCTTTCCTGCGATCACCACTATATCGTGGACCCAATATAATACAACAATGAATACATACTAACAAAGGCTTCAAACCGTTGTTTTATTCTGCTATATTCGCGTATAATTCAGTTTCGAGGGGTAAAAAATACGCGTAATTTGAGTCTCCATTTCGCAAAATGGCGTCCGGTGTCCAGCGTGCAATTTCATATCGCCTGCAACAAATGCACATTATTAAACACGTGCCGGTTCGGCATCACGAGATATTTATACGACGTGCTCGTGTCAGGTACGTATTGTGCACGATTTGGTGCGGAATATGCACGAAGTATGATTCGGACGAGGTATTACATTTTTCAACATCATTACACCGACAACTATGGCACAACAGTAAATCTAATTCAACACTTATACAATATTTGTGGCGACCTACGGGTAGATTCCCTATATTTCCTAAAATAAATAAAGTTACCTACAAGGCATCGAGCTTATAGATAACTCAAGTTTCATAAAGTTATACATACCTGGCTCAGCAAATTTGACTATGACGATGTAGAAAGAATACCAAGTAACGTGTAAGTAGTATTAACATACGCATAAAATCACGCAAATGCACACATCATCCACATTAAAACACACACTCTCATACACACACACGCATACAAACGCAGCCAAAATCTTGTAACTAGCATGTAAGATTGACATAAAATTGAGCCACAAACGGGAGAAGACACTGGGCCCTGAAACACAGTTTTCAACTAAATCAGTGGCCAAAGGCTTCATAAACTTGAATTTTAAAAATCAATAAATAAATATTTTATGTTTTCTTAAAACTGAAGTGTATGTTTCCAACATAATTTGCTAATGACATGATATTTTTGACTTAACATTGTACTAATTTTCAACAAAAAATCCGAATTTAATATTATTATTTGTGTGTTACTTTTTATTCTTACTTTTAAATATTTGTATACCGGAAACGTGTAGTATGTTGTAGCATAACCATATTTATTTCCATTTCTTACTCTGACAAATAGATACATTCTGATTTGAGAACACAGGGTTGCCTAGAAGATACCTGTTCAAACGAAATTTCAAGAATTTCAGATTGTACTTATCGAGAAACACAGGCTCGCAACGAGTTTCAGTCTTCAGCAATAAGTAATATAAATGTAGAAGCAAAACGCTTGAAATATCAACTACAAACCGATGTCGCATGGCAGATTGTCTTGTTGTCTGAAGGTATAAAGAGGAAGGGAGATAGTGCAATTTAGCGGTAAAATTTCCGTAATGTATCATATAAAAAACCTATTTTAACTCATGGTGACGAGCACAGAACCCAGTTGGCGTAATGGGGCTGTGAATGTGGATGTGTTTTTTTGTTTTAAATGTTACGATACAATAAGACGTCATTATCGCTAAGAAGCGATATCCACTTCGTAGCCAATTTTTGTAGTTAAAATAAAGTAAGTGAAGTAGTTGAAATACATTGAATTCTGTTAACTTTTAGCTATTATAGGAGTCCTTTTCCACTTGCCATTCAGTTTTATTGGTCTATCCAAAGTTTGAACTGTGTTTAGAAGTAGAGTTTAGTCGAAATTCATTCTTTAATAGAAACAGTTGAAGCCTGTTAGATCCGAGTTTCGGAAGTATTCAAGACTTGGAAGTTGCAACATGGGAACTCACTAGTATTATGAAGCGAGGTCTCTTGAGTTACTCGTGTCTGGTCAGACTATTCGTCTGTCTATTAGAGGCTTATAACTTGTCTTACCTGGATCATTACCCAATAGCAGGATTGTGGTACCAGAACCGTAATTACTGGGCAAATGTGTCTCAGGAGCGGAGCGCACTGCAGTCCCTTGTGGAACTTTGTTGCTCATAGTCCTGGGTGTCTCTGTAGATGGATTAGGTGTCGCTTACCATAATTTAACACGGGTGAAACCGCCGGAGAAGCAAGTATGTTAAAAAGAAAAAACAGTTCGTTCCACGTTGGGCGCCAATTCATCTTCAGGTGCAATAATTAAACGTCATACGGACGTGCATCGGTGCGTAAATTGTTTCGCGCTCGCGAACTCTCCGATTGGTGTTACGGTCCGTGACGTCACTACCGGTATATTAATTGCGTGTCATGTCCGGGTTATTAATTGATGCGAAACTGCGTTAAAGCGATGGCTGGTTAATGCTTGTTATTGAATAGTTGGTGAATCGTGTGATGTGAAGCGTCTAGTTATGTTAATGTTTAAACACAGTAAATGTGTCTCTCTCTCAATAGGCAATATGCGTTTTTTTTTTTTTACTTTTTTAGAAGAAATATTTGAAAATGAAAATGAGGTTCGCGCAATTTTAAACGCCATTTGACTATCTTTATTTGACGTTAAGATATTTTGACAGATTCGTTGAAATCAAAATGGCGGACACTGACGTCACAAATCAGTCTAGCCAATAGCTTTTTGCTATTTTCAATATCCTATTCATTTTTGTCACTAATAAAATTCTTAATTAGGTATTTAAATATGAAAATAACTTTATAGGTGTAATTTTATATCTAGAAAGATTTTAAAAAAGAATACTCGACCTTGTTTTAAATCTCATGCATGTTTCCTCTACAGCAAACTTACCGTCAATTGAGTCTTATAACCTCAACAATTGAAAGCTGTTTGTCAGACAGTTTAATACTGATTTAAGAGTGTTACAGTTTAACAGTGCAGCGCTTACTATCGACTATCTTATTGCGATTTTAAAGACGTAAACTAAATACGAATCCGATAATAGCCGCACATAGGTACGTGGACAACTATAGTATATAATACGCACACATTTTAAATAACATGGCCCGCAAATACTTGTGCGACTTTAATTTACAACATTTGTATCGAGCGTCCTTGGTGTGTCTGTATGTAAATCTGCCTAAACACAAAAAACAATTACAATAACAGAAACAGGACCGTAAATCATACGAAAACTATCGAAAAAAGTCGCGTAATGGCTGAACCAGTCGGCCATTACTCAATACCATCAAAAATCGAGAATATATCGCAATACCGATTCATATTTGTCAGCACCACGTTGGGCGCCAATTTGTCTAACAATCAAGTTTTTGTTTTATGCCTATTTTTAAAATGAGTAGGTTTTCAAAATTTTTTACTGACTTATTTACATCCCGATGATTGAGGTATTACTGGCCAGAACGGCGCTAATGTCCTCATATTATATTATTATTTTATTTATCAAAGCAAAGCTGTGAATTGTTTGCTATCTTTTTTTATTTTCCCCTCCCTCTAAACAAGTCTTTGAACATAGTGCGGGGCTGCGAGTGTGAAAGCGTTGAATATGATTATTTTTGTTGTTATCCAAAGAAACGTCACCGGAGCTCTTTTTAAATTTTCATACGTTTTTCCATGAACGTCACATTATTGATATCACGAATAAGCAGCTTATACTTTGCATTGTCCCGATCATTATTCTATTTCACGAACGTAACAATGCTAAATCCCTAGAGAGAATTTAAAAATAAAACATGAGGAACAAGGCAACGATGGTGCTCTTGCCTCCTGAAGCCTCGTCTTGCATTCTCTTGGATCTTAAATCCGATTAGTTACTCTACGTAGTACTCCTACCTACCCACTCGTACGTTCGCCTGTAAACGTAGTGACGGGGGAAAACAGTACCCTATCTTAACGTATTGAATTTTCAAATAATCATGTTTCTAACGTAAATGTGTAGAAATATGGATTTACTACGTAATTTTGTTTGTAACAAATGCCTTTTAATCGAATGCGAAAAACGAGTAAGAAAGAGGGTAGACAGATGTTTGCACGTGAACACCTACCTGTAAATACGTTTTTGTGATTACGGTTACGTTTGTAACGATGTTAAAAAGTTTCTGATATGACTCCATCATATCAGGTTTTTTGTCAGGAATCAAACAATAAACTTGCTTTTGAACACTTATATTCTTCTCTTAATTCGCACACCTTTTCGTTTCGAGCTTCCGACCAACACTGACTTGCTTCTCACAGCTCCACCTTCCGCTAGATGACATCAAACAATCACAACCCGGGTTCGTACCCGCTACTTTTTAAATTCCGCTCTATGATGTGGTTCCTGGTTCGATTCCCGGCAGGAGCACATATTCTTTCCAAGGGATATTTGTGCTTCTGGTTCTGGGTTTAATTGTGTGTGTATGTGATGTAAATGTTTCCAGCACCCACGATACCAGTCTTTTAACTTAGTGTGGGGCTGTGAGTATAAATTCGTAAAAAAAAGCTAAGCTAACGTTCTCGGCATACAGTGGAAAGTTCCTTGAGTATAGATTCGATTATCTTCATAGTTTTCTTAACATGCACCACGTATATTAGAAGTGTTCTGATATTCGTAATGCGTAATGTTTAAAAGTTTGTCTACATAAAAAATTTTTTGTCACTGCTAGTGTACAATACTATCGGTATCGTTCGGTATCAGGAAATATTTCTAACGGAGCTAGATTTTTACGAACGAGTTTCTACACTTCTCTCCTTGGTTCCAAAAGCATTGCGTTTATTTTAGAATTAAGTGATTTGTGTGTTTGTTGTATGTTTGTTTGTTTCTTTTCAGGTAAGCTTGAGCGCTGAGTGGATTTATTTAACTGTACCATAGAACCATGTGCGGTTTGGAAGATCTTTGGGTATGTTTGTTTAAGAATGAAATTTGAACAACTCAAGTGCGGGTTGTTTTAAAAAGAACTCGAGTTGGTTAAAGGTTTTTAGCAATTCAAGCCTTTCAGTCGGTAAAGACTTATGGTCTCGACGACTAAGCATTAAGAACCCGTATACATTTGTATGTCTTTCTCGCTCGCACGATTCACTGATTTTGAGATATAAAACTGACGGTGTGAGTTATTGTAAATGTTGTCAATATAACCCCTAAATAATAATATCACGGATCTTATAAACTGATATTCGTTTTCTTAGCTTTTGGATTGGCGGAGAAAATCGATGTCAAATTGTTTTTATATTTTTTTCACTCTTTCTTCGTCTAATTAATAGGTATTTAAACGAAAATTAATTTAAAGTATCCGTTACAATAATTATTTAGTAAAGTTATTGACAACATTTTCCATAACTCGCTCCATAATTTTTATTTCTCAAAATGAATGAATTGTGCGAGCGAGACAGACATAAAAATGTATACGGGTTCTTAAGTAGTGATATAAACTGTGGTCGAGTCTGCATTTAAGGGGCCTGTAAATTAGCCGTGCCCCGCGGCTTTGGCCGCGTTTATTAAGCTAACTAGTCTATGTGTCAATCCTAAGTATACGCTATGTACATTTTCAAATTTCATCCAAATCTGTTAAGCCGTTACAGCGTGAAAAGAACAAACATAATTACACACACAAACTTAATAGTTTTTTTTGGCTTTGTCGTGTTAGTGTGAATATTATAAACATCTTTGAGTTAAAACTCAAAATGGTTGTTGTCGAACTCTACTGTTTTGAGATAGCGATGTATAAGTAATGACAAATTCTTTGTGTATCACACTTAAAAACGTAGAATTTCAATTCAATTAATTTATTTAGTAACTAGCCGTGCCCCGCGGATTCGCCCGCTAATATCAAGTTAAAATAGCCTATGTGTTAATCCTAGGTATAAGCTATGTACATTCGAAATTTCATCCAAATCCGTTCAGCCGTTAAAGCGTGAAGAGGGAACAAACATACTTAAATATTTACACACACACTTACACACAAACTTTCAGATTTATAATATTAGTAGGATTAGTACACTTATGAATGTCAGATCCTGCTTAATATTATAAATCCGAAAGTTTGTGTGTGTGTGTGAATGTTTGTTACCACGTATCTCCGTTACGAACAACCCTATTTTGATGAAATTTGGAATTTAGATAGATAAGGTTCCGGAATAACACATAAACTCCTTTTTAACTTAACGCGGGCGAAGCTTCGGGGCACAGCTAGTAGTTACATTAAATATTTTTTTTTTATTATTTGTGACAGGCTAGTGTTTGACCACTATCTCACCTGATGGTAAGTGACGATGTGATCGAAGCTGGTAAACACACTACACCTGGAATACGCAGGCTCTCAAGGATAATTGCCGGAACACCGTATTTGGCTTGGCGGCAGACTTTCAACTTGATGGTGGTAAGTTACTTTGGTAGCAAGCCAGGCGAGCAACTCACAAAATGCTCTACCACCTCTCAACACCCTCTCATAACATTGGTTACACATTAACTTCAATTTGGATAGATGTTTACGAGCATACAATCTAATAATAAAATAAAAGTAATCGATATCACTATAGTTTGAACAAAACAGGAGGTCTATTCTAGTCGTCAAACTACGATTTTTCTAATTGACGCGACGTCGATACGTCAGTCGATCGGTGGAAAGCTCAGACGAATCGATGGCTCATAAGAAAAGAAAATCGTTTGATTTCGATGTCGCGTCGTCGCGATGTAAAGATTGCCCGGAATAGACCCCCTTTTTGATGTTATTATAATGCAAATACTGTCACACTAACCAGCAAAATATAAAAACAACGAACGGTGACCTTATCGCTGCTTTCAATTTATTTAAGCACAAACAACCCAACTAAGAAACTATCCTATAACTTAAGTGCGAAGTTAACTTATGCAGTGCGTTATTAAAATTCTACGTAGACAATCTCCAAAGGCTGTAGTTTGCCGCTAAGCGAGCTTTCGAGATAAGCAGTCACTTGTTTCATCTTCATAGGGAGGGGACGGGCTTCGGGATTCGTAAAACGGAAAACTTGAGAGTTAACTGTGTTAGTTAAGTACGCGGACTTGAAAGCAATATGGACGTAACCTCATCCAGCCATGGTTGAAGCATGTACATGTCCGTGTGTGAGTGGATCTGACTGCAAACAGTCACAGACAGATAAAAGTTATGTATAACTATTTATCTGTCTGTGACTACTGGCCGTATTACATGGATTTCTGATCTTTGCTGTATTTGTGTGCGTGTAGCTCGTGTTATGACAGACGAGCAAAAATACTCATTGGCGATGATAAGCTAATTGAGTCCAAATTGATGAGTCTCGGTCACCGATGTAAGGTCGCAAGCCTATCGGTATTCTATCGGTTACATTTTGCGAATGTGCGCAGGAATTACATGAGTTAATTCCCCCATGCCCGTTTTACCATCTAAAAACAAGACAAACTGGCAAACGTCATTGATGTATGGTTGACATACCTCCGGTTCCGCTCGAAACGTTTTGCTTCTACATTTGTCATCCGTACAGCGAAGGAGTGGAATTCATTGCCCGCGACTTTGTTCCCCGAACGGTATAATCTGGGACTCTTCAAGTCAAGAGTGAATAGGTATCTTCTGGGTAAGCATGCTACATTTCGGCACCATCATCACTTTCCATCAGGTGATATAGTGGTCAAATGCGTGCCTATCTATTCATAAAAAAATCTTAGTTTTTTTAGTTTTATCTTCACATATGAAAAGTAAAGTCTTAACGTAGTTTCAACCTTTATAATTAAAAACTAATTTAAATTGAAATTCTTTGTAATTAAACGCAAACTAAGCTTAAAAAAACCGACTTCACCGCTTATATTTTGGTTTTGGCTGAACCGATATCGATAAAATTTATGTCAGACCACCTCTGAAGTACAATCTACCAAAAAAAATCATCAAAATCGATTCATAATTGGCGGAGATATCGGGAAACATACATACAAAAAAAAACATTATTTTTTTAATTCTGTTGAAAAGTAATATGGAAACTTTTTGTTTACCTATCTCTAATATCTAAGCAGCTGGAATTTGAGATTGTGAATCTCGCCTGATGAATTGACCACAATCTCGCCTGATGAAAAGTTATGATGCGGCCGAAGATGTTACATGCATAATATCATTCCACGTGTTTTCATTTCGAGTAGAAACTGAAAAAGACAGCTAACTGTATGGACTAATTAAATAAATTACCAGTGATTGAAGTTGTGTAATCTAACTACAGCTTAAAATAGATTGTCTACTTTCTTGTATTGAATGAATTATAATATTGAAAAGACATAAATTACTTTCAGTCCGTACAAGTAAAGCCTATTCCAAGCGTTCATAAATTTAATTTGTATTGAACGTTGTGGAAATAACCCGAGCAATCACACGCAATTACTAATAGCAGGTAGTAAACGATATATTTTTAATATGGTTGGTTCGAATATGGTATGACCTTTATGGTAAGGCGTGGCCTTTTTTTTTTGTGGGGGAAAATGCCTTGCAGTTACCTTCCTTCTCAGGGGTGAAGGAAGACGTGGCCTATATTATAGCGTCATGGCCGTCATCTTAACGTCATTGAAATGATGTTGCGGTGGATGTGTAGCGTTACGCGTATTTTTTTTCATGCTCGATAGGATATTTGACCACTATCTCACCTGATGGAAAGTGATGACGCGGCTGAAGATGTAGCACGCTTGCCTAGACGATACCTATTCACTTTTGACTTGAAGACTCCACGTTTATACCGTTCGGGGAACAAAGACACGGTCATTGAATTCCACTCGCTCGCAGTACGGATGACAAACGTAGAAGCGAAACCGATGACGTTTTGTTAGATGGTAAAACGGGCATAGGCCCATAGGGGAATTAAATCGTGTAATGTATGGATCGTATACGTAACGAGCACATCCGCAGCAGCCTCGGAGTTAGTGCTGCATAAGCTGACAGAAAGTCGTATTCGGTGGACGGGACACGTTTTATGAAAGCCGTTGAAAATTTTGGTAGGCAGTGCTTAGACCTCGTGGTGTCAGGCTCTAGACCCAAGGGCCGGCGTAAACGACGATGGCTTGACGTAGTGAAAGATGACGTGAGAGCCAAAGGTCTAAATACCGAGGATGCTAGCAACCGTGCGAAGTGGAGAAAACTTAGTCGGAAAGCGGACCCTGGCACTTGCCGGGACATACAGTAAGCAGAAGAAGAATTAATATAGTTTGACTGTGTTTGCGTATTTTTCTTAATTAATTCAGAAAATATCTTTTCTCGTTTTAGCTGCTTATCTAATGATAATATATTTCATATTCTTGAGGGGATGGTCGCAATTGAAGTGGCGTTTTGTATTAAATTATTTTCTTAGTTCTTCTTCAGTTCCTCTCTAGTATCCATGTAATTCTTTAAAAAATAATTTCATGTAATACATACACCCTTCTCTCTAACTTTGGGTTGCTACTTCCAGAATAGTGCCGCTAGTACCCTCACGTTGTACCCTTGAGGGTTCTAGTGATACTAGTTTGTATCGGTAGTACCCTTGAAATATCAAATTAACTACTAACTGCTCCCCGCGGAATTACCCGCGTTAGTTATGGACCCGTGGGATTTCCGGGATAAAAGTAGTCCTTGTCCTTTCCCAAGCTCTACTAATCTATCTAGGGCGCAGCTAGTCAGATATAAATGAAAGACTTAAAGTCTCATTCAAGACTTAAAGTCTCATTCAAGACTTAAAGTCTCATTCAAGACTTAAAGTCTCATTCAAGACTTAAAGTCTCATTCAAGACTTAAAGTCTCATTCAAGACTGGTAATGGTTTGTTACCACATCACTAATCATATCTTCCTTAAGTTTCTAATTAAATTTGCATCAGGCTGTTATCTCGCCGCATACGTCTTTTCAACCGCACAGTGTTCTTATGCCTTTGTCTTTAGAGCTATATTTCGCCATTTAAATGGTGGATGATAATGGGTTTACAGATGAGTTGAAGCAGTAGGTCAAGTACTACGTTTTAGTCAAGACGAAATGGGTGGTTATTTTTTTTTATGTTTCATCGAAAGATTTTTAAAGTGACACTTTGCTGATTCGCGACCTTTTTGTGTAACTAAAAGTGGTGGAGGTAAACACTGTGATGAATAATTATTTTTTCCCTTTAATACAAAATTATCTTTTCTATCGTGTATCATCTATCGGATTGAGGAAATACAATGGTGGTATTTTTCGATTTTAAATTAGTAACTAGTTGTACCCGCGCTTTCGCCCGCGTAAATTAAAAATGACATTATTTATTGGTTTGAATTGTGAATCTAAACCATTTTTAATCCACCTGAATGCACTAAATTCATCAAAATCGTTTCAGCCGTTTAGAAGGGGTTCAGTTAGATAATACGTACAGAAGAATTGTATGTATAAGATTAGACTTCGCTGCGGACACTGGTATTTTTCTGATTTTATATGCAAATATTTTAATCGCCTTCATAAGGTTTATTTTAACTTTTTTTACACCTTTGATGTACCTTATAACAGCACTCTAAATTATAAGTACTCTAATTTATTAAAATACCTCAGATTGCTATAAGTTTTTGTTTACAAATTGTATCAAGTTCGTCTACTTTCGTCAATTTACTGTGGTCGTACGACAATGGATAACACTTCAAAGTTTTGTCTGATGATCAAACTTTCTCGATGAGATGGAAGATAAACTTAGTGTATGGAGATGTTACTTGTTCACCTTCTGTTGTTATGTTGTACTGTGGCTTGAGTGCGCAGTTGTGGTATTGTAGGAATAGGTATAAGAAGGCGGTTGCTTTGTAGCACAAGTACATTAAAAACTTGTAGTATAGAAACCCGACTGTTGTAACTTTATGAAATATTCGATTTTTTTTTCTATTACATATTGGACGGGCCAATCGCCTGTATTTCCTACATATATACAGCAAAGAACTAAGTTATCTACAAGTCATACAGCTTATAGGTTACACAAGTTTTTTTTTATGCTGATAGTGGGCTTGGCTGGTCACCTGACTTTCACATATTCGACCGCTTCATCACTTTCCATCAGGTGAGATAGTGGTTAAATGCTTGCTTATTTTGAATAAAAAAAAGACTTATAAAAACGTTTTTACCCCAACTGATGAACCGGCACATGACAAAATACAGTCGAATTGAGAACCTCCTCCGTTTATTGAAGTCGGTTAAAATTGTTTTTTTTTTTTGGGTTCTTGGCATATTTAACCAAAATAACAACAATAATACGATGGGATTTTAATATACGAGAAAAGTCATTATGTTTTCAACCCTTTGGTTTAACAGAAAGAGGCCTTTCCATCATCCAATGTTTTAAAATAACCACAGGAACGGACTCTTGATCCCTTGGCAAGTAACATTTTATCTTATATCCGGGGAAATTAATTAAAAAACCCGGGGTGAAGACCGGGCCGCGCCGGCTGCGGGAGCCACTTTGCAGATCCACATTATACCGGATTAAACTGGATATGATGGATCACCCATCTTTGGGGGTTTTGGGTTCCGTACCCGATGTTCCGAAAGTTTGAAAAAACTGGCAATAAATAAGGAAACTTTTTATAAATCTAAGTATTGAAAAATAATTATTCGCCATCGGGATTTTTGGCAGGTTGTTCTTGAAATAACTATTTTTAATGAATCTGGAAATCAGTAATTATTCAAATCGCCAGAATCGCAATTGCCATTAGTTTTAAAACAAATTTCCTTATTGAATTTTTCTACTGATATAAACTTTAAATAATCTTACAAACTGTCAGATTTTCTTTACGACAGATACGTTCAGAATTGGTACACCACCGCACAGGTGGGACAAAGAAAAACAGGATTTCGTCTATGGATCGGACTTGATAAAGTACTAGGCGAACATAAACATGAAAGTTGTAATAATTTAGCATTTAAGTATCTATGGATGAAAGTATTACGCAGCCATAAACGTGAAAGAGGTTTACGGAACCTTCGGTGAGCGAGTTACCTCACCCTTGGCATGTTTTTAGATCCCTAGCTCCCTAAAAAGGTCTGGGTTAGGAAATCTTATTAAGAAGGGCACATCACGTCTCAGGAATTCGGAATAAATTATTTTTTCAGAAATATTAGGTTTTCTTTAATATTTGGATATTTAATATCGGATATATTGTTTTAAATATTGTAGTTGAATGTTAAAGTCTTAGAGGAAAATGTAATAATAGCTCAGGAGGTAGGGGAAGGTTGGTTTTCAGGCGGTCGTAGTTTTAAAACTTATCACGTGCTTGATGTTACGGATTTTTTACAAGCATTATTTAACTTGCAATGTATGTATGTTTGTCCAAGGGGAATGTTGCAACTTAATTTTGAAGCAGATATCTTCAACCGATTGAGCTGAAATTTTGTATTCACGTTTAGTTTGGATGACAATGCATGGTTAGCTGTGTGACGTCATTCTAAATCTAACAAGGCGAAACACCCGAAATGGCATTCACAAGTAATTATTAATGAACTCCTGCAATATGGGTGTCAAAAGAAAGGGCTTGCTGAGAATAGCTCGAAAAATAAAGTGACGTCACTTTAAATCCAATATGGCGGACTTCTAAAAGCTTGTCTTTAAAACAGGTTTTAACAAGTAACTTATGTGCTTGATAGGACGGGGAAATTTAACATCATAATTAAATCAACGGTAATATGGAATGCCATAAGTAAGGTAATAAATGACCTTACTTACCATGCGGTAGGATCAAACGCAAGTATATCAGATTTTAAAACATTTTCATCCCACTTAAAAAATGAGGTTCTCAATTCGACCGTGTGTTTCTTTTTTTTGTATTAATGTTACGCGATATCCAATACGGTATGCCAATTATGAATTGATTTTGATGTTTTTTTTTGTTTGATAGATTATATTTCAGAGGTAGTCCCATATTTTTTTTCTCGAAATCGGTCAAGCCAAAACCGAAATATAAGCGTTGAAGTCGGTTTTTTAAGCTTTGCTTGCGTTTCAATTATTGTTAGCGTTATTTTTGTCCTTAAATATATTGTTATATTGCATGTAGTGTCTGCCTCAAGAAGGTTATACTATACACTAAAAGAATGTATCATTCAGAAAGCTTGTACGGTGGAAAATTGTAGCAGTGTATCAACCAGTTTGGCAGTCCAGTAATAAAAATTGGCTTTAGTTTATCAGATACACAATGTAACTTATAGTTTAGGCCTTAATCGAGGTACTAGAAGTTAGATCTAGATTAGGCTTACCGCCGGGGCAAGATTGTGACTGCTAGCGCGACCATTCTTGCCCCACCTCGGCGAGGGACTGCTCACGGGGGGTTTTTAGTGGGTTCATTCCTTTTCTTCACCCCTGGGAAGGAAGGGAAATGCCAGGCATTTACCCCACAAAAAAAAAAGATTAGATTACAATCTTAACCACATCCTTTCTTTCCATCAGGTGAGATATATACTCAAATTATTGCCTACACTTCATAAAAATATATTTATTATAGAAAAGAGTCGACATTTTTTTTTGTACACCAAATAAAGTTAGTAACAGATGTAATCTTAAAAAACTAAAGAACATTGGGCGGACTTATCGCTAAGAGCAATCTTTTTCAGTCAAGCTTTGGGACCACCCAAAGGTTGACTGAAAGAGAATGATAGGGATCATTTTAAATAATGTGGTCGGTGGTGTAAAAGCACAATCATACATGGCAATAGAGAACTGCCCGTTAGCTCAGTCGGGCGAGTTACTATCCCCGCACGAGGCAAGTATCCTCCGAAGCATTTTCCACGCTAGGCTACTATCCCTATTCTGAGAGGTGAAATAAAACAGTATTTATTTAAAACCATTGTTAATTATGTAGAAGATAACAGACCTATGTTTTGAGATACATACTGAATAATTTTCAGCAAGTTCATATTTAAAAAAATAAAGCTTTTTCGAAAAGTGGGAAAACTATCCGGCTTTTACCCTATATAAAAGAAAGTCGTGTTAGTTACACTATTTATAACTCAAAAACGGCTGAACCGATTTGGCTGAAAATTTGTGGGGAGGTAGTTTAGAACCAGGAGACGGACATAGGATTTTAAGGAATGTAACTTTTTTTTTATAGGAGTATATAAAAAATCATTTTCTCATACGTCACTCGGATTTGGTAAAGTACTAGGCAAACATAAACATGAAGGAGGTAATAATATAGTCACGTGGCATTGTAACGCATGCCGGGTATGGCTTCCTAAACATGCACATTCATTGACTGTTACGCGGAACGAAGGTCGCCGGGACAGCTAGTGTTTTATATATCGGAGATTTAAAAACCCTACAGGCTACGTTACTCCAACAGTGCCACTAAATAAGTAAACCGAGCTCCGCCAAATCCCTCGAAATAAAACGTAACAAAGTCTCTGACTCTACAGTTAATCCTTGGATTAGGCTACTTAATCACACCGATAAAGTAGACTAGAGTGCTTTTGTGGCCCTAAAACCTAAAACTACAGAGTGTAATTACTACAACAATAAAGTTAACCAAGGGATGGTTACAACCGCTGCGTTTGTATATATATTTTTTTATAGAGATTTTATTTTTATTTTTTAATTTCGATAGGCAAACGTTTGATCGCCATGTTTATTGACATCTTATAACATATAACTTATGTCACCTTTTGTCTTACTTATGTCACCTGATGGTAAGTGACGATGCGGTCGACGATGGAGCATGTTTGCCCAGAAGGTGTTATATTCACTCGCGACTTAAAAACGCCCATATTGTATTTATCAGGGAACACAGATTCAGGCAAGCAATTCCATTCTTTTGCAGCATTTGACCACTATCTCACCTGATAGAAAGTGATGACTCGGCCAAAGATGCGATATGCTTGCCTAGAAGATGACTATTTACTCTTGACTTGAAGACTCCCAGATTATACCGTTCGGGGAACAAAGACGCGGGTAATGAGTTCCACTACCTCGCTGTACGGATAATACGTAGAAGCAAAACGCTTCGCTGTACAGCTGATGCAATAGAGTACCATTAAATACAATTCCATACAGTTCGTTTTTAACCAACTTCACAAAAAAGGAGGAGATTCTCAATTAGATTGTATTTTTCTACCGACTTCACAAAAAAGGAGGAGGTACTCAAGCCGACTGTATTATTATTATATTTTTTTGTGTATTACCTCATAACTTCGTTCCACGAGAAACGATTTTGTTTTTTTTTTGTCGAATGATTTTGTTTTCCAATTGGTTCCATTTAAATTTGAACAAGATCTGATCAGTAGTTGTTGGAATATCTTCAATAATGCGTGTTTAGTACAACTAATCTGATCAATGTCGAAGATAAAGCGGTGAAGTCAGTTTTTTCAAAGCTTTGCTTGCGTTTTGACGACCCAGTTGGCGCAGTGGACAGTGTCCGCCCTCTGCGCCGTGGGTCTTGGGTTCGATTCCCGGCAGGAGCACAAATTCCTTCCTAAGGGATATTTGTGCTTCTGGTTCTGGGTGTAATGTGTGTGTGATGTGAATGTTTCCAGCACCCACGATACAAGTATTTGAACTTAGTGTGGGGCTGTGAGTGTGGATGCGTTCGTTCGGCCTTGTTGCAGGAATGTTTGCGGATGGAGGCAAACTGCACAGGCTCTTTCTAGCGACTACCATAATAACACCTAGGTTAAGAAAATTATGTATTAGAAATTAAGAATGTTTTTTCAAAAAATGAATGAAAAAAAATGCGCCGCCTAGTTTCTTGCCAGTTTCTTCTCGAGATGGCTGTAATTTTCCGAATCTGGCAATAGATTCATTAACTTTCATGAGTGCCTATTTTGTGCCCACGTGAATAAACGATTTTGATTTTGATGAATTGAAGATTTAAATAAGATCATACCCGCTATTTTATTTGTTTGTGATCAATTGATCACGTTTGCTGAAGAAATATTTTCTATATCAATGACGCTCTAAGTTATCTTCTAAGATGACATAATTCTTAGAGAAAGAGAATAAAATCTACAATTACATCTTCAGCTATTTGAACAAACTTTAAAAAAACCTTATAGGCCTCTTAACAAACAGTGCAATGGTCCGGAGACGGCAGTTACTCCGCGCCGAGAGCTCTTCACGTCACTTGAAGACACTTGTGTCACTGTCGCGGGCTCGAGCTTTGCCAAAGGGCTGCGTTGTTTTATATTTGGCTTTAAGATAGTAATCGTTTTTTTATTTATACAAAGTAATATCTAAATACCGTTATCGGTCATATTAAAATAATTAAACGCAAGCAAAGCTTAAAAAAACCTACTTCACCGCTTTATCATTGGGACCTTGATCAGATTTAATGTATAAACACGCATTATTGGCTATAACTCAAAAACTAGAGATCAGACCTTGATCAAATTTCAATGGGACTACATAAAAAGCATCAGCTTTCAAATAAAAAAAGAATCATCAAAATCGGCTCACAACGAAAGAAGTTGTGAGGTAACTTTTGAAGTCGGGTAAACGAGAACATCGACAAAGTGCGTACTTTGTCGATATTCTCGTTTACCCGACATACTATACCCGACAGACTATGCGTCACAAAATAGATATTATTGACGATATTTCAAGAACTACTGATCAGATCTTGATCAAATTTAAATGGGACCAATTAGAAAGCAAACTCTTTCAAACTAAAAAAAAATTTCGAAATCGGCTCACGTGGAGAGAAGTTATGAGGTATGACACATAAAAAAAAAATACAGTCGACTTAGTACCTCCTCCTTTTTTGGGAAGTCGGTAAAAAAGTTACATATTTCAGTCATATTAGAATAGGCTAGACGCCTGACAAAACTATTTAGTTCGTCATTTAAATTATTAAAAAATATTGGACACGTATTTTTCTATCGACTTCACAAAAAAGGAGGAGGTACACAAGTCGACTGTTTTTTTTTTTCTTATATGTATTAACCTCATAACTTCGTTCCACGTGAACAGATTTGGTCCCATTTAAATTTGATCAAGAAGATCTGATCAGTAGTTCTTGAAATATCGTCAATAATGCGTTTTTATTACTTAATCTGATCAAAGTTCCTAAGATAAAGCGGTGAAGTCGGTTTTTTTTAAGCTTTGCTTGTGTTACATTATTCATTTGTCAATGAAACAAAAAAATATTAAAATAATATAGTGCGTTGAAATTCCGCGTGACGTTACGTCTCTGTACACTTTTATAAGTAGGCGTGGCGTCACAAGCCCCCAATTGAACATGGTCTTTGACGCTCTTTATCTTTGTCAATTACTATTGATTTGATAAATTTAAAAATACTTATTTTATGTTATGTTATATTATATTATATATCCCATTCTTTTTGGAAATCTTCGTCGAGTCTTTTCGTCGCCAACACCACAAAGCCTACAGACAAAAGTCTTTAATGATGACGTCTTGCCAGTAATGACGTACGGAGCTGAGACGTGGACACTCACGGTAAGACTAATCCACCATTTTAAAGTCACTCGGCGAGCTATGTAGAGGGCTATGCTCGGAGTTTCTTTGTAGAATCGAATTCGAAACGAAGTGATCCGACAAAGAACTAAAGTTATCGACATAGCCCACAGGATTAGCAAGCTGAAGTGGCAGTGGGCTGGTCATATTTGCCGTAGAACTGATAACCGATGGGGTAGACGTGTTCTAGAGTGGAGACCGCGTCTCGGCAAACGTTTGCGAGGACGCCCTCTGGCTAGGTGGAGCGACGTCATCCGTAAAGTGGCTGACAGCGGTTCGAAAAGAAGAGCTGAAGATCGAGCTAAGTGGCGTGCATTGGGAGAGGCCTATGTCCCTCATGATGATGATCCCATCCTTTGCCCAGGCTAATAAATAAAAAGCCAATTTTTTTTTCGCGGCAAATCTCCCTTTAAAATACATAATTACAGCTAAATCACGACGGTTATTTAGTTAGTACATAAATTAGAAACTTCAATCACGCGTTTAGATTTACTCGCAGATTTTGAAACCAATTTTGCAGTTAATTTTAGAAATGCGTATATCTCATGGCGTTCCCATAAACCTCAGGACATCAAACCACTCTAATTGAAGACTTTAAATCTGTCAGTCCGTCTGTCTGCACAGTACAGTTTATTAGTCTACTGTAAGGACAGTAATTTAATTAAAACAAGATATGCCCACGGCTCTGTTCACGTTAACCATAATGAAAATACCACAGAATCTATTATTGGTGGTAGGTATTTATTTCACTTACTAATTCGAGATAATAATAGGCAATCATTTGACTCTAAGACTATCTCCCTGAAGAAGATGCGGTCAACGATGGAGCATGTTTGCCTAGAAGATATAGTTCACGCGTGACTTGAAGACGGATTATATTGGAATGTGAAATTCCTTACGCGAGTCCTTAGCGGTGCTCTTAATATATGTGGAAGCAAATCGCTTCGTGCGTATTTAAATGCAGTTTTTAAAATTAGATCGTTCAATTCCGCAGCAAACTCGCCCAAATGTAACCAATAAAAGACCGAGAAACTTGTCACCAAGCGATTATAAGTTTTCTTTCCAAAGAACATTTATTGTACTTTTGGTTCTGGGAGTGGTTGTGTGTGTGACGTGAATTACTAATTGACGTTTCCACACGATACAATTAGTCTTTGAACTTAGTTAGGAGCTGTGAATGTGAATGCGTTTGCTTAGCGTGTTGTTTCCTAAACCAAAACCCGTTTTGACGTTTTAAAAACAATCATCAAATCTTTTGCTTTTATTATATTGTAGATAGTCTAAGATAGTGGTTCTCTTCTCTTGCTAGTTTGATGACCCTGTTTGTTTTGTACCTTCTTTAATTATTTATTAAAAACTAGCTGCGCCACTATATCTGTTGAACCAGGGTGATGCTACCTCCTCACCAAATTTCATGAAAATTGATCCAACCTACAGAAGATTTCGTCCCTGTCACAATTAACACCATTAGAAATCGTTCTATGTCACTTTTCTTAATCAGTAATTAGTTTAGTACCGGTTCATTTATATTTTTTCTAATATTATGCAATATTTATGTAATCGTGCATAAGTAATTAAACGCAAGCAAAGCTTAAAAAAACCAACTTCAGAGCTTATATTTTGGTTTCGGCTGGATCGATTTAGATAAAATTTATATGGGACCACCTCTGAAGTATAATCTAACAAACAAAAAAAAAACATCAAAATCGATTTATAATTGGCGGAGATATCGCATAACATACATACAAAAAAACGCTGGACAAAATGGCACGCTCGGTGCCTATTTGTCCAGGGACACTGGAGTTACCAAATGTTGAAAACGTGACTCGATAGAAGACATAAATAATTATGCAGAAGACAAACTTATCACCAACCACATTGTGCACTAAATGTCAGCACTTGAATTACTGTACGACTCCTGTCTTATTTCATTGCTAGTCGGTTCCATAATTTCGCGAAGAGACAACTGTGTTTTATATGAAGTTATCGTCCGGTTTGTTTATTGAACGTTGGTTTAGATGGGTGCGCGTTCGCCTTCTAATCAGAGGTTTAGAGGGTTCGATTCCCGGCGAGGAAAATTTGTGTTTCTAGTTTTAGTTGTAATTGTGTGTGTGATGTGTTTGCGGCACCCACGATACTAGCCATGCCACATAGTATAGAGCCAATTTTGATGATTCTTTTTTTATTTGAAAGCTGGTGGATCAAGGTTCCGATTATAAAGCGGTGAAGTCGGATTTTTTAAGCTTTGCTTGCGTTTAATTATCTTATGTAAAGTGGCCAAAGCAGCCGCGCGCCTCTAGTTGAATGAATGATTTTTATTTAACGAAAGAGAAATACATAACATAAACGCTTTCACACAAACGCTTTCACACTCACAGCCCCACACTAAGTTCGTTGATTTGTGTCGGGGTGCCGGAAACATTCACATCACAAACACTATCACAACCAGAACCAGAAACACAAAAATTTTCCAAGGGGAGAAAACTTGTGTTCCCGCCGGGAATCGTAGCCGATACCCAATGCTTAGATGGCGAAAGTTCACCCAACCATGCCAACAGGCAGTTAGTACATAGTACAATAAGAGTTTTAGTGGGCCCCAAACTAGGTATGGCCCGTATCTTGGGTACCCAGTATATCCTACTAATATAATAAATCCGAAAGTTTGTGTGTAAGTATGTTTGTTCCCTCTTCACGCTTTAACGGCTGAACGGATTTGGATGAAATTTGAAATGTACATAGATTATACCTAGGATTAACACATAGGCTACTTTTTAACTTGATAATAGCGGGCGAAGCCGCGGGGCACGGCTAGTACATAAATATAATTTCCAGTCTGTACGTTAGTGAAACTATTTAGTTATTCATAAAATATTAAATTGAAACGTTAATCATCCTATTTCCAATGTTGCTAAGCATACTATATTAAAAATTTTTTTTATCTCTAAACGGTATAATTCCCCAAAGCGACTCCTTATTTCTCAGCAAACAATCTCGGGTAATTTAATCTAGGTGTCTTGTGGATCTTGTAAAACGTCAGAAAACAAATTAGTTTACTGAGATGAAACTTTGATGAATTAATGTAATGAAATGAAAGTTTTTTTTCACTGTTTATATTTATGTTGCTCTGTTTATATTTTTAGAACAAAGTTTATAAAAATCTTGACATTTTATTTTTTAGTATTCAAGATAGGCAAACCTTTGACTACTATCTCACCTGATGTTAAGCGACGATGTGGTCGACGATGGAGCAAGCTTGTCTAGAAGATACCTATTCAGTCGCGACTTGAAGACTCCGATATTGTGCTCATCAGGAAACACCGACTCAGGTAAGGAGTTCCATTACTTTGCAGTTTGCACAATGAATGTGGAAGCAAAACGCTTCGTGCGCATTTGTGGAATGTCTTCTATATGGTAGACATTTCGCGGCGTCGATGGGGATCCGAACGGGGATGGGGAACTAGATCGTGCAGTTCTTTGGCACACTCTCCGAAATGTATCCGATAAAAAAACCGAGAGACTACCATACTAGCTACCATGCGGCGATGACCCAAGCTTTGAAGCTTTGAATTTGACATTCGTGTATCTTGTCTTACAAAACATTTGTTCAGCGGATAAGAACAATAATTTTGTATTATTCAAGTAAAAATTACTTGAATTGTACAAAATTATTGTTCGCATTGTCCTCAGATTGAACCCCATTCGATGGTTTTTCAGCCATAAGGTACGTCTTCTTCTAGGTTTTCTGTTTTCTAGATCTTTCTCTGCCTGATTAATTGAAAGAGTTCGTAAACATACGGAACAGCTTGCAGACAAGAAACGAAAGTTTTAGTTAGAAACTAAAACCCGACTACGATACCTAAATAGCATCCTATCTTAGTACTTAATTGAAAAAAAAAATTGTTTTCATGAATATGACGGGTTTTTTTAGGCTAAATAAGCAAGCATTTGACCACTATCTCACCTGATGGAAAGTAATGATGCGGTCGAAGATGTGACGTGCTTGCCTAGAAGATACCTATTCACTCTTGATTTGAAGACTCCCAGATTATACCCCTCGGGGAACGACGCAGGCAATGAGTTCCACTCCTCCAGGACCCACGGTGCAGAGGGCGGGACACCTGTCCACTGCGCCAACTGGGTCGTCATGTTTGCTAATGTTGACAAGTTGTTATTTTCTTTCGATTTTAATCAATGTTATATTTTCGGCAACGGCCTATTGCTCCCCGATGCTCAAACTTTGTAACAAATGGCACCCCAGATGACGTGCGATGGTCACGAATGTGACAATGCCCCGTGGGAGCGTGGACATGGAAATTGGCCTAAAAGTTTCAGAGTAGTTGGCCAGTTGGGGCGGTTGACCGATCGACTTTGAACTTTAACACTTAAGTTATACGGAAAGTTAAGTTTTACTTGTGTTTTAGATTGAAACTCAATGGCGAGACATTTTTTTTATAAGCGTCTTTTTTAATTAAGTTATTTTTTGAGGTTACTCGAATAAGGTTAAATTTAATCGTTATCTTTGTCACAAAAACAAGATATTAAAAAATAGGTATCGTTGTCAATTCTATTTTGACCGACCGAATTTTGAATATACGTAAAAAAAATACGTTTTCTTTACTGAATGTTATAAATGCTCTTCAAAATTACTATCTACGGGCCAATTGCCTATATTTCCTAAAACTAAACTAAAACTATATATAGTAAAGAACTAAGTTAAATACAATCATTTAATTTAGTCTTCAAATATATATTAATTTGCTTGACTGCTTCTCTTGTATTAGTCCAGATGTCAGAACATCCGAGGTGTTAAAATGTCCATGATATAATATCAAGTATATTAGTTTAGTTTAGTTTTAGGAAATATATCAAGTGGCTAAAACAACAAAGTGCCAAAACGTCTAGTTTGCTTTCCTTTAATAGTTAAAAGAGTAAGAGGTAATGTCATAGTTCTAGCTATAAAAAATGTCTTGGGAAACAAAACTGTAAGACTCCATTTTGATGAGAAACTTTTTTTTTTTTTATTCATGATAGGCAAACTTTTACACACTATCTCACCTGATGGTAAGCGACGATGTGGTCGACGATGGAGCAAGCTTGCCTAGAAGATACCTATTCACTCGTGACTTGAAGACTCCCATATTGTACTCATCAGGAAATACCGACTCGGGTAAGGAGTTCCATTCCTTTGCGGTTCGCACAATGAATGTGGAGGCAAAACGCTTAGTGCGCATTTGTGGAATGTCCACGATATAGCGGTGTCGCTTAGCAGTTTGTCTGCTTGTCCGATTATAGAACGGGGATGGGGGAACTAGATCGTACAGTTCCTTAGCACACTCTCCGAAATTTTATGGTTAGGCTTTGAAATTCTGATCCGTAACCTCTTTGTATGAATTAAATTGGTGGGGTAAGCAAAAATAATAATACAAAAAATAACACAAATAATAATATATTTATTCTTATTATTTGTTGCTCTTTTTTTAATTTGATTGAGTTCAAACGCTTGCCTATCGTAAATAAAAAAAAAAGCACTGTGATGAATAATTAATATGTTTCCCTGTAATACGAAAGTTTCACTTGATCTCTACGACAAACCCTGTTTTTTATATTTTAGATAATAATATTAATTAATTATCAATTAATACAATCGAAGCTCATAATTAAATTAAGGGATCATCTCCCTTATTCATAAAAAGTTTAATTTCCACGTTCGATAAAGCCTCTATACTTGTAATATACTAGCCGTGCCCCGCGGCTTCGCCCGCTATAATCAAGTTAAAAAGTAGCATATGTGTTAATCCTAGGTAAAACTTTGTATAATCCGTTCAGCCGTCAAAGCGTGAAGAGGGAACAAACATACTTACATACACACTTTCGGATTAATGATATTAGTAGGATTTTGTTTAATTCTGATGCGTGATATTTCCATCAGTGAATAATTTGAAACCGACTTTACCGCATTATCTCCGATATTCAAATAAGATCTTGTCAATGCTCTTTCTTTTTTTCTTTCTTCTTTGAAGTCGGTTAAAATTGACACTATTGTAGTAGGTTTATCTAACGATTTATTTTATTACCCGACTGCCAGCGAAGGGTTATGTTCTTCGCGCATAACTTGTGTATGTATATTAATTGTAAATTTCTTTACTACCTCGTATCTTCCAAACGGCTAGATGGATGTCTACAGATAAGGTATCGTTATATATATCTTAAAAACCTAAGTGTCCTTAGATAGGTGTTTAAAGAAAATGGCGTATTAGTGGCGAAATATTAATACACTAATTAAAAAATACAAAAAGAAGGAAATTAAATGAGGATTACAAAAAATTACATAGATAAACGGTTTACATTTTTCGGAGTCGGGTTTTTTAATTCTGTAATATGACCGAAGTTAAAGATCACTCCCGCTCGCAGTTTACCAGGTTTGTCTTTAAAGATAAAAAACCTTTGTTAGTATACACCGCATACTCGTAACAGCTTTCAGCTAAAAAGGGTAATGGTTATCTACGACCCTTTAGAACTTAAGGGCTGGAACCCTCAGGGGAGAGGTCCTTGCAAGTCAGCCACTGTCCGGCCCTATGGGGCATGTGGGACAAGATTTAATAGGGTTGCTCTTTTCTTAAGAGTTTCTTTGACCAGCTAATGACTCTATTGAAACAAGTTCTTTTTGGAAGGGAAATTTTCGTTAATTGGTTATTTACCATTACTTATATAACAGACGTAGTTATATGTGAAAAATAAATACCAAACGGAACACCGGCATCTTTTTTTTAAAAGTTCAATAGTCAAGCATTTGACCACTATATTACCTGATGGAAACTGATGATGCGGCCGAAGATGTAGCATGCTTGCCTAGAAGATCTCTTAGATGTTCTTTATAAAGAGGTAAAAAGGTCAAACGATAGCTTATCTACACTTACAATTGTTTCAAAGTTACGTCGGCTACTATAATGTAGCATAAAAACCTCTATGTTTGTTTGTTTGTATTTCACGCGTTGTTATACCGCTCATCCGATTGTGCTGAAACTTTGGAGAGATGTTCTGCATATGTCGATAAGGTTCCTATACCAAAAAACAAGTCGTACTATAAAAAGTTATTTAAAATCAAGCTTTTACAAGTTGTAAATAAAGAGGACTAAAAATTATATGACCAGAGAACTTGTCGAGACGAATCAAACGAGTCGAAACTCGATGCGGTTGAGTTCCTATGACCACCTTCCAGCTCCATCATTAGACTCTGGTTACCATTGAAAGAGAAACTACTCGTCAAGACGATTCAAATGTGCCCAAACTCGATGAGGTTGTGTTGTTTCATTGCGAAGTTTCTTTTGCCACCTTCCAGCTCCATCATCAGATCAGCACCATGTCATCATAATATTGCATTGTCACGCGATTTACACATGTATGCAAAATTTCAGCTCAATCGGTAACCTGGAAGTGGTTCAAATTTAATTTGCAAGATTTGATGACAAACATCGGGTCAGGTGAAACTAAATAAAAGCTTGTAAAAAAGTGGGAAAGTTGCAAATGGCTTTTTTTATAATAGAACAAGATGTCTGTCGGAATTGGTAAAGTACTAGGCAAACATAAACATGTAAGAGGTACTAACTCAGTTTATATTATAGTATTTAAGTACTATGCAACCATAAACGTGAAGGAGGTAAAACACTATTTTTCTTTACGTTAGGTACATTACAGTTAGATATGCTATAAATATAGTTGTTCTGTAGACACAGTTCTAGATCAGCCTTAAAATTGAGCTTTTATTTCTATAAAAAATCTACATTGCTAAACGAATTTAAATTAATTCCTCGATTAAATATTTCCGATATGCTTTTTTCCGTAATCTCATTACAGCGTTTAAAACGGTAATACATTCGGAATATTAGCATTAATGATACGGATAAAGTCAGCAAAGCGTGTGGATACAAAAGATATTGAGGGTTCCGCAGCGCGACCATATTTCAATATATAATTGTAATAAATTATAACTAATTTCTTAAGTCCTAAGGGACTTACTAAACAAAGCGCCACAGGCGCGCGGCCCGGGCGCTGTAAAGATAATATCTATGGCGCCTAAGGGACTTGATATAAAAAGTGGTTAGGGCGCGTAGCCGAGCGGCGAGAGCGTGCTTGCAACGCTTCTGCCGACGTTTTTGTATAGGCTCTAGTGTAATACTGAACGGCCGAGGCGCGCGTACAGATCGCGCAGCGGGCGCGCGGCTTGGTCATCAATATCAAAGGTGTCAGCTGTCATTGACGAGCATATTACAAAGCACGGCGCAGCGATGCCATTCTTTGCGGGACAGTGTAGTTTAAACAACTATCAAGTATGTATTGTATATAATACATCATCTTAATTTTTACGAAATATATAGCATTCAGAAGAATATTGTAGCACTAAATGAACTAAGGGTTAGAATAGTCTGTCTAGAGAGAGTCTGAGTGTATTTTTTTTTTTAATAATCCTGAAGAGAACCTGTTATGCATTGTGTAGTTTTTTTTTAATAAAAATAATTCCTCCCGCATTGCGAGTATTTAAACTAAGGTATACAAGCATTTGACCCTAGGTTTTCAGAAGTTTTTTTTATATGGACGAACGTAAACTTTAAGATTCGCAAATTTATCGCCATCTCTTTTTGAGATTAAATGGCAAGAAACAAACGCATTAAAAAAAATCTACTAACTCAGTAATAATATTAATATTTTGCCGTCACCACAAAGCCATACTTTGTTATACTCTACTTAGCTGTTAAGGTCAAAATTAAATTACTTATTAGTATTACGGCTAGTAATCCCCATGGTGTACATGAACGAATTGTCTTCCCCTTAATGGAAACAATAAGAAAAGTGCCAATAGACACATTCTTACTTACTGATGACTCAGCAATCTAAGTTAAATTAAAATTACTCAGTAGTCAAATACAGGCAATGAAAAGAGGAAACATGCTTACGTATGTCTCGTAGAAAAGGGGAAAAAATACCATTTGCAGTTTGACTTTATATATTACGGAACCCTAAAAGAAAACCGACCTATTTCGATTCCCCATTCCGATTCGCAGAGTTTTATTGGACCGTACAGATTCTCATTAGAAGCCGAACGTTACAGATTGGTGATATTAAATATTAGAATTGGAATATATTTTCCTGAATTGAAGAATAGGCTATTAAAGAGCTTTATGAGGAAATTTCCGTGAGAATATTAAAACGGCTTTTTCATAATTTTAATATTTTTTTTCTATTTTGCCCTCAAATGGAGAGAATACTTTACAAAAAAGAGGAGGTACTCAATTCGACTGTATTTTTTTTATGTGTATTACCGGTTTACTTCTTTCCACGTGAACCAATTTTGTTTTTTTTTTTTTTTTATGAAAGCTGTTTCTTTCCTATTGGTCCCATTTAAATCATACAGCCTAGTAGCCTTTCTACAGCAGAAAAATAACAAAGCCTAATATGTTAATAAAATTTAACAACAAGCTAAAAGAAATCACGTCTTATCGCTAAGAGCGATCTCTTCCAGACAACCTTTGGATGGAAATATAAACGAAAAGATAATGTATGGATGGAGGTGCGATAAAATTAACGAAATAAAGTGTAGAATAAAATGTAATGTAATTTAAATTCACAATTACTTTATTTCTTTCTAAATAAACTATTTATAGCGACTGAAGCCATTTTTTTCATCCAATTTCTGAACTTCTTATCGATATCTTATCGAATCTATCAAGTTCGACTCCAAAAAAATCTCTTACGTCGCACAATTCTAAGTAAACTAAATTAGAGCCAGCTATCCTGATCGAATGCGTATATCCTTTCAGTGTGATTGATGGATGCTGGAGTGAACTGAACGTTTTGAAGGACCAATCTAATGGACTACTCACGTTTGGGTGGAGTTTAATCCGGTTGAATAGTTTTGTAGTTAGATCAGTACATTGCAAAAGTTTGTTAAAAAATCACTATTAAAGTAAAAAAATACTTTATATTTCGTTATATATATATATTAAGTGTAATTGACTTATATCTATATGTTATTAAATCTATAATGGCGCTAATTCTGTTGAGCACCGAACTAACCTAAACTAAACTAAAAATAAACTAATTTTAGTCAAAGAATACCTAAACGCTATTCTGATTTTACGTTGAACTTAATTTAAAAGTTGAAATGACAGGACTCTTTCAAGTATAAGATCACTTTAAAAATAATCCAGACCTTTTTCATACAGACTAATTTGAGTTTAAAATTTCTATTTTTAGTCTTAATTTGAACGAAAACATGTACATCAGAATAAGAATTTGGTCATTTTCACTAAATAGATTATATACTAGCCGTGCCCCGCGGCTTCGCCCGCGTTATTGAAGTTAAAATGTAGCCTATGTGTTATTCCGGAACCTAAACTATTGACATTCTAAATTACATCAAAATCGGTTATTTTCGTTACGGTGAAACGTGGTAAAAAACTTTCACACACACACAAATTTGCATTTATAATATTAGTAGGATATTATATTATCTATACTATTACAGTAAAGTGTAACTTTATATTTCGTTATATATATTATATTAAGTGTAATTGACATATAGGGTTTGCTGGATGAAAAATCTGTGATGGGTTAAGCTCACCTTTGTACCTACATCTTTTTTTATGGCTTTACTGTAAAATGTTCCAATATAATATACAATCAAGAGAATAAGTAAGAAGAATAGTTTTAAGAAATGAGTTTTTTCGGTTTAAGCCATTGTGAAGAGAGAACAAGCATAATTGACACTTAGTTTATAATATAATAAAACTATTATTCATTTATTTTTAGGTTATATTAAGTACGTGTAATTTTTTTTTTTTTCAATAAAAAAATAATATATATTTATTGTCATAACATTAGGCAAATAATTATTAATAAAACTTAAGAATGTATAATATTACTGTGTTAACTGATGACGAAGGTAAGGACAGCATTGGGCAATACTATTAAGCAATACTTATAATTAAAAAAAACAGTTTAGTTTGAGATTAATTGAACTGATTGAACTGCCCGGTTGGCTTGGATTGAAGGCGAATGCTCACCGCATTCGCCTTCTAAGCATATATATATACATATCGGGTTCGATTCCCGGCGGGAACACCAGTTTTCTCCCCAAGGAAAATCTGTGTTTCTGATTCTGGGGTGTGTGTGATGTGAATGTTTCCGGCACCCACGAAACAAGTACGAGCTTAGTGTGGGGCTGTGAGTGTGAAAGTGTTTATTAATTTTCTTTTTGTGCTGCACCGCTGTACGGGAGGCGATCGCGCCCGTGACTCCGCATTCCGATTTGTTCGAACCAAATGCATCCCGTCTTTAGCAAGTTTGTAGAAACCCACACTTACAAAGTTAGAACTCTAACATGTAGCCACTCAGCACTTTAATAAAAATAAAACCGCTGATATCGGTGCACGAAGCACGATCCACATGTAGGTACACTTAGTTCATCAATCACGAATCCTCGATCCGACCAACTAAGCGGAATGTCGCAAACTAAGGGGAATTGGTTTCTAGTTATTTGACACTGTGAGTGATAGGTCATTACTTTACAAGACGAAGTTAAAGTTGAGTAGAGATCGTCTGTTCTATAATGTGCTTAATTATATACAAATACTAGCTGTCCCGGCGACCTTCGTTCCGCCTAACAGTCAATGAATGTTTAGAAAGCCATACCCGGCAAGCGTTACAATGCCACGTGACTATATTATTGCCTCCTTCATGTTTATGTTTGCCTAGTACTTTACCAAATCCGAGTGAAGTATTAGAAAATTGTTTGTATACAATAATAAAAAAAAAGTGACGTTCCTAAAAAGTATCCTATGTCCGTCTTCTGGTTCTAAGCTACTGTCTTCTGGTACCCACCAAATCAAAATCAAGTTTTCAGCCAAATCGGTTCAGCCGTTCTTGAGTTATAAATAGTGTAACTAACACGACTTTCTTTTATATATATATAGATTTGAGCTAAATATGACGCTTTGAGTGTTATAGCGTTTGTTTAAAGTTTAAAAAACATCGCCTGTTCTGTATATTTCAGAATTTAAATCTGATTGTGCATGCGACGCGACTGTTTTCGGCACCCACGATATAAGTCTTTGAGCTTATTGATAGTCTACGAGTGTGAAACCTCTGCAATCTTTCGGTAATGGGTGATATACCCACATTGATATATCTGACCTCCTTCTTTGAAGTTAGTAAAAATCGTCGAAAAGACAAATCCTTTTTAAGTTGTTACTTTTGGAACAATTTAAAGAACAAAGTTATATTATATTGGCAGCGAAAAAGAGAATAAACACAAATAGTTCTGAATATTTCGCCCCTAAGCCGGTGCAGTCCCGAGTGAACCGGGTTGTATGAGACTTAGATCGGGGTAGGTGGAGCAAGTCAAAAGAAATCTGACTTTTCCATATATTTTTCAACTAGAGGCGAAGAAACAAATCTATCGAGTGAAACTCACTCAATCGTGAATCTATCTAAATGGACGATAGAAAACATCTTCACAAGCTTTCCAAACATTATAGTATTTTGCAATGATATCCTGAGTAAAAATAAGTGATAACTTATCCCATCAATGCTATAATTTTTTAGACTTTTTCTATCTTCCATAAAGCCAGTTTCACAATGAAATGAGTTTCACTTGATTTAATTGCCCGTTAGCTTAGTCAAACTTCAGGCCAAATGCCTATATTTCCAAAAATCTAAAAGCTAAACTAAAACTAATACAGCAAAGACCTAAGCTAGCTACAAGACATCAAGCTTAGTTAGGTGAGCGTTGCCTTTGCATTTCGAGTTCGATTCCCGGCGGGAACACAAGTTTTCTCCCCAAGGAAAATTTGTGTTTCTGGTTCTGGGATGATTGTGACAATTCGATTGTGTGTGTAATGTGATTTTTTCCGGCTCCCACAATACAAATCATCAAACTTAGTGTAGTAACTGCTGTGAGTATGAAAACGTTTTTTTTTAAGTCGTCTTACTTTCGACGTAACGCAAATCATCACTAAATAATTCGTTCTGAGCTCTTAAGAGGCCGGGGAGTCTGTGAAACGATCTATAGGCTGTCTCTGTTTAACTGGCAAACTGTGCCCATGCTTGATGCGATAGCACTACCGACCGAACAAATTACGATAGGTGCCGTAATACCAAAAATTATGAATGAAAATGTAATGTTTAGCCATTGTTTTTTGCATTAATAGTACCTTGAAATGATAATCTATGTTCCTGTTGTAATGACAAAAGAATTTTTTTAGTTTTTAATTCAAAACGAATGAGTTAAAGATGCGATATTAACGTCGTAATAATATTTGAAACTCAATTGGTTTATATTTCGATTTAGGTAATTATTTTGGAATAAAAACTATCCAGGAACCTAGATTAATATGTTTTTAATTTGAATAACAGCACGGTATGGTGGTAATATGCTTGAATTATAAATAATTTCGGTATTACGATTGTTTGGGCAAATCAACCTCCGCAGGCCCCTTAAGAACATTCGTAGTAAAGTAAAGTTCGTTACATTCGCAGATCACTAGTAAGAAAAATTGTGCACCCTAATCAAGCATCAAAACGCTTAGAACTCCTACTCCGTCCCACGCAAACTCGCAAGTTCCGCGTTATTGTGCAAGAGACGGGTCTCGAATGGCATCTTCAGACAACGCGGCTGAATTTCACGAGGGAATATACACCTGGAACCGGAGGTGTTCCAGACGAATCTTGAGTAATGAGTTTTATTCTCTTTGATGACGTTGAAATTGCTTTTTTTTTCTATTTATGACGTGCCAATTACGTTTGGTACACCATTGGAATTACGATCTAGCTTTAAGACCAATGAGTAATTTAATTTTGACCTAAACTGCTAAGTAGAGTAGTAAAGAATGTGTCCAATAACACTTCTCTTGATGTCTCTATTATTGGGAAGACACTTTGTTCTTGTATTTTTTGTTATTAGCACAAGTCGTCTTTGTGACTGTGAAATGTTGAAATATTTGTTTTTTTTTTTTTTTTTTTTTATTTAAGATAGGCAAACGTGTTGTAAACTAATGCTTGAAATCTCATTCGAAAGATACCCTAAGACCGTAAATATTATTACGATTGTAGGTACTTTTTTTATGCAAGATATGTAAGCATTTGGCCGCCATCTCACCTGATGGAAAGTAATGTTGCGGCCGAAGATGTAGCATGCTTACCTAGAAGATTATAAGCTAGACTTGAAGACTCCCAAACTATACTATTCGGGGAACCAAGACGCATGCAATGAGTTCCACCCCTTCACTGTACGGATGATAAATGTAGAAACAAAACGCTTCGAGCGGATATGAGTTAAATCAACCAGAAATGGATGACGTTTGTCAGTTCGTCTTGTCCTGTGCTGTACGAATGATAAATGTATAAGCAAAACGGTTCGAGCGGGTATAAGGTAAATCAACCACCAATGTATAACGATAGTCAGTTCGTCATGTAGTCCGATGATAGAAGGGAATCAACTGTTATTTTTTTTAAACTTATACCAATGCAATATGGAACTAATCAAGCTAAAAGCAAGTTGATGACTTCCACTAAAAGCCAATGTCAACTTAGCTTGACACAAATTGTGTCAAAAAATTAGAGACTATAAAATTAAATATCAAACTACGTATTTTACATTGTCAGCAGACTCATAGAGAAGAGTGTCGGAACTGTGCCAAATGCTTGTGTGACTAATAAAAACCCGTAGTAGAATAGAGATAGTTAAATAAAAAAATATAGTGGACTCATTCACTTTAATGTTACATCTTGTCGCATTAAAGATACGGCGTGGAAAAAAATTACAAGTATATATATATATTTTTAAAAGGCATGTTCCATCTTCGGCCGCATCATCACTTTCCATCAGGTGAGATAGTGGTGAAATGCCTATAGGACATAAAAAAAAAGACGTGTGGCACACGGGGACTGCCGCGGTAAAGCTATTGCTTAGCATTTTTTATCAACTTATGCAATTATAATAATTTATTTATTTTATTTATGCAGTATTTTTTTTCCTGCCACCTAGAGGCGAGTTGCTGAACTAAAGAGACAAGCGTGATATTTCAAAAAAGTATTCTATTTAAGTTCTGCTATTCATCGATAGATGGCAAAACTAAAAAGTATCACCGCTGTACGGTCGGAGTGGGGTGTTAGGTTATTTTCGTTACGGAATTTCTGGATTCGGTCTCCACGCTCAAGGCCCGCGATAGAAGCTATGCAATAGCTTAAAAGTGATCCTACTAATATTATAAATCCAAAAGTTAGTGTATAAATGTGTATGTGTATAAGTGTGTAAGTGTGTAAGTATGTTCGTTCCCTCTTCACGCTTTATCGTCTGAACGGATTTGGATGAAATTGGAATATGCATACATTATACCTAGGATTAACACATAGGCTACCTTTCAACTTGATAATAGCGGGCGAAGCCGCGGGGCACGGCTAGTTATATACGCTACCTATCTGAGAATAATCTACTAAGTAGCTTCTATTTGGCGACTAGTAATAAGGGGGTGGTTGCGACTGTCATTATTGCGATAGCGTTTGTTTCTGAACTGTAATTGTTATGACCACAGCTTTTTTTAGATCTTTTATAATAGGCGTCCTTTGTTAGAAAACTAGTTATTATTTAAATATTAAAAGAACCGGACGTGCTATTGATTTACTTTAATTAAATGATATTATATATAATGACGACCCAGTTGGCGCAGTGGACAGGTCTCCGCCCTCTACGCCGTGGGTCCTGGGTTCGATTCCCGCCAGAAGTATAGATTCCTGCCCAAGGGATATTTGTGTTCTGGCTCTGGGTGTATTTGTGTGTGTGATATGTAAATGTTTCCGGCACCCACGATACAAGTCTTTGAACTTAGTGTGGGGCTGTGAGTGTGAATGCGTTTATATATTTATATGAAAATCAATTGTTCTGCGTCTGTCTCGCAAAAACTTAAAAACGGCTTGACCGATTTGGCTGTTTATTTTTGTTGTGTTTGGAATTGTCAGGTCATGGTATGAATGTAATTTTTTTTTAATACCCGGATGAAGCCGAGGTTAATCTCTAGTAGGTATATTAAATATATTTTTTGGATGATTATTTGTATATATGTATATGTAGTACTAGTCTTTTTTTTACCACACCACCATCCTTGCTTATCTCTAAACTATTCAAATCCATTCTAAGGTTGTCTGGAAGAGATCGCTCTTAGCGATAAGACCACCCATAGTACCCATTCGTTAGTTATTTCTTTTCTGTACTTATTATTGGTATCAATAAAGAGGTAGTGTAACATCATGATGGTTAAAGAACTTATGGTGACTCAGTTCGAGCTATCCCAAGTAGAACTGGCGTCAGTCCCTATAATGGTTTTTTTTAGTTTTTTTTTTTTTTATTCATGATACGCAAACTTTTGACCACTATCTCACCTGATGGTAAGCGACGATGTGGTCGACGATGGAGCAAGCTTGCCTAGAAGATACCTATTCACTCGTGACTTGAAGACTCCCATATTGTACTCATCAGGAAACACCGACTCGGGTAAGGAGTTCCATTCCTTTGCGGTTCGCACAATGAATGTGGAGGCAAAACGCTTAGTGCGCATTTGTGGAATGTCCACCATAAAGATGGGTTAGAGTTTGACCACTGTCTCACTTCATGGAAAGCGATGATGTGGACAAGGATGGTAAACACGCTACGCCTAAATGAACCTGCTCTCAAGCTCATTCACGTTTCTAACACAAAAATCCCTACTAATCCTACTATCCTACTAATCCTATAAATCCGAAAGTTTGTGTGTAAGTATGTTTGTTACCTCTTCACGCTTTAACGGCTGAACGGATTTGGATGAAATTTGGAATGTACATGGTTATACCTAAGATTAACACATATGCTACTTTTTAACTTGAAAATAGCGGGCTAAGCCGCGGGGCACGGCTGGTATTATATATGCGAAAGTAAATCTGTCTGTTACGCTTTCACGCCTGAACCACTGAACCGATTTTGATGATATTTGGTAATAGACTAGAAACTAGGGTAAAACCGCGGGGTGCAGCTACTTTTATGTAATTGAGATTTAAACGCGCTGATTTTTTTAAATTAAATTTTAACGAGAACGTAAAATCTTAAGTTACTGAGGAGCAGGGTCATTTACACACATTATCTATACAGAAGAACTTGAATAACAAAGTTCCACGCAGGACTGTAATGCGCTCCTCTCCCTGAGACTTAGATGTTACGTTCATATGACCAGTTTAATGTACTCGTAGCAACAAGTAAATGTATATTACTGATTAATCAAATTTTGGCTAGATTAGAATAGAGGATTAAGAGGTACACTTATTGATAAAAACTGTTTCTGAATATCAAACTACAAAATACCTAATAGTAAAGATATTTTATAGAAAATCTTTTTTTTTATTTTTTATTTGTGACAGGCTAGTGTTTGACCACTATCTCACCTGATGGTAAGTGACGATGTGATCGAAGCTGGTAAACACACTAGACCTGGAATACGCAGGCTCTCAAGGATAACTGCCGGAACACCGTATTTGGCTTGGCGGCAGACTTTCAACTTGATGGTGGTAAGCTACTTTGGTAGCAAGCCAGGCGAGCAACTCACGAAATGTTCTACCACCTCTCAAATGTCACCTGATTAGCACCACCCGGGGACCACGTGTAGGGAGTCAGACTTAAGGGGTATCCTCCTACGGACGTGGGTGACTCAGACTAAAACAGGTCAAAGCAGAAATTAAAAGTAATCAATGTCTAATCCGACATAAATATCACAATTTACCGACTACTCTAAGCCGTTCAAAGACCACCAAAGAACTAAACAAAGAAAAAACACTAAAAAGAAACATGTTCACTTTTACAAACTACTAAACGTTTAATCTTCCAGAATCAAAGGCAAACTGAAAGGCCTAAAATAACACGTGCTGTTTTTTTCAGATATATCAACTTAACGTTATATTGTAAGAGATTCTAGAGGCGACACAATATTGACGGTCTTAAATCTTGATGCAAGTACAAAATCTTAACACATTCACAAGCTAAGGGAAGTTTGCGTTTCTGGTTCTGGGTTAAATTGTGTTCAATTATTGGTTTAGGCCGTTTTTTATTGGTGAATAAGTACTTTTTTAATGCGATTTATTAAAAGGATTTTTTCCATTAAGTCATGTAGATGACTTATTATAATGATAGGTCAGGGGTATTTTTTTTATGAAGAATCTTTTTCCCTATCCAATACTATGTAAAAACAAAAAGTTCTTACATTATTTTACAAATTCGATCGCCGGCACTCTCACTGGTCTACATTACACTCATCTCAAGTAGTCTATAAGCGCGTGTATTTGTAATACACATAAGTTACTAAACTATGAACCATTTGTATAATATGGAAAACTAATAGTCAATAGTGGTGAACTTAGACTTAGGGAAGTCATTTTTTAATTTGTAATTCGTTTAATTTTTCTTACCCTTTTTAAAAGAGTAAAAAAAATACATACATTTAGACCGCCTGTTCCCTTAGTTGTGTGATAGTTTTCCTTCTAAGCAGGGGTCATCGAATTTAATGCGGCGCTGTGAGTGTGAAGCCGTTTATGTTTTGGACGATAGAGAATGTAATAAAATGGAATATGGAGCAGGTGTCTCATGCGGCTCATTTCAAGGTAATAGCAATAACAAATACATTGTAGCAAGAGTCACTTCTTCCGCTATACCCCGAGCCATAGTTTTAGTGAATATAAAAAATGTCACTGACACAAAAGCCATTTGTATAAATGTGCGCATGTTCAAGTCACTTTTTGTGTAATCCAGAAAAAGTAAACAAACTTTTACGCGACGTCGTAAATCTCTTTTTTTACGGCACGTGCGTAAAACTGGTGCATTGAATTATCTAAAGTGGACAGATGCTCGAGATTTCTACTATCTGTCTCCTTTGTGCTAGGCTACATAGACATTTACTCTTTTAAAGCGCTTTATTAGTTTAATTTGTCGCTTTGTATCGTAAACAAATCTTATAAATCGTAAACTTTGTTAGTAGACATTTTCAGGTGGATTTTTCGTTGCAAGACTTTCGACATAGATTATTGTTTTTTTTTTGGCACAATGCAATTTTTTTTTATTCATGATAGGCAAACTTTTGATTACTATCTCACCTGATGGTAAGCGACGATGCGGACGATGGAGCAAGCTTGCCTAGAAGATACCTATTCACTCGTGACTTGAAGACTCCCATGTCTTTCCTTTTGAGCCGATAGAATAAGTCATATTCAGTAACGATAAAAGATTTTCATATTTAGACAATTATAGACACGTAGATAAGATCTAAGTGAAAGCCAAAACCATGACTCGTGTAATCTTAATAATGTGATGTAACTCTGATTTGTACCAAGTAATTTGTAAAATACCAAAAACCCATTGAGACCAACGTCTTTCATGGTAAGGCTATTGCAAATCCTATTTTATGATTTTTTAATTAATTTTAAAATATTTTGTTTAGCTTCTCTGTTAATTTGGTGTCAACTGGCGTAAATAACTATTAATTATAGACAGTATAGAGTGCATCACCTTAAATACTACGGAAAATATACAGTGACACTCGTAGCGCCGTCCGTCTGGTCGATCGTACAGATTGACACGGTTAAGCAATGTTCATTGAGACCAGTGCTTGGATGGGTGACGGTTTAGTGGGATTTTCGACTGAGTGTCACCGTGCTTCGGAGGGCACGCTAATAAGGCAACAACCGCTAAGACATGTCGGATACCTTCAGGCGGCCTGAAAAATCCTGACACTAAGACTGCCTGCCCACTAGTCTATACGGAGCAAGCAAGCAACGAAAAATATAGGATTAAGAAGAAAGTCGTAGAACTTAATGAGCTAAGGATTAGACAAGAATCAGTAGGTCTATTCTGGTCGTCAAACTACGATTGCTCGAATTGATGCGACGTCGATACGACGGTCGATTAATTGACATTTCAGTTGATTCAATGGTTCATAAGAAAAGAAAATCGTTCGTTTTCGACACCGATGTAAAGATAATCTATGCCCAGAATAGACCCCCATGGTCTGAAAGCTTTCTTGTATTTTACAAATAACTTTGTTGTTAATTTACTCTTTCTACGGAAAGATCCGAAAAAGCAAGTAAACGACACTCTCAGCTAAAATACATTTGAGTATCATTATCAGCGATTCGCGGTAACAATCCACTAAACAAACACCAACATACAAACTGACGACATCGCCTTCATGTAAACACGATATAAAATCGCTTTAGTATCGCTGGACCATCGCGTAAATAGTTAGCGAATCTCTGTACAACCGCAGCTAATATAAAATCAGCTTATCGTTTTCATACGAAATAATCTTTAGAACATATGCCAGGGTCAGTATACTTGGAATCGTATAAAGATAACTAGCAGTGCCCGTCGGCTACGTCCGTTTTGAATGATTAAGAAAATTATCAAAAAGATTTTGGGGCTATGCTAGAGGATGACAGCTGGAGGGTCCGTATGAACCTGAAGATTGAGGAACTAGTGGCCGAATCTAATTTTATCGGTGAAGCAAAGGCGCGAGACTTCGCTGGCTTGGCCACCTGCAGAGAATGGAAGAAAACCAATCTGCCAAGAATGCGTTTCTTAGAATTCCAACGGTCCGCTAACCGGTCGACCGGCCTGGATCGATATCGTTGGTAAGACGTCGTTGAAGCGGACTTATGTGAGAACCAAATCGCCAACTGTAGAGTAACAGCGTAGGACCGGGAACGGCGGCGGCGTTTACTCGTGTGGGCCAAGACCCACTTTGGGTGTTCCGAAAGAGATTTTTGAGAGCCTATCATATTCCTGGCGTAGTATAGAAATTATTATAATTACTATGAAATATAACTAGGTACTTAAAGTGTCAAAATTTGACGAGTTTCTTTTTCTATTGATTAGAATAAATAGTTCTCTCCCTCCATTAGTCAAGCATTGATAAACTGGGTTTACGAGACAAACGGCCATCACACATGAATGCGCCTTTGTCCCTGCCATCTCACCGCTCTGTTAATATATCATTCGATGAACGACCGCCCGACTGAATGGACGTCTGATGGACCTTCTTTGTCTCCTAATGTGACAGTGTTCATTAGGTTTTGTTTGATTTTTCTGAATATTACTTACTGTGGGCTGTGGTCTTTGATTTATGAACGGTTTATGAGATAGGTTATGTTTTATGCTAGTAAAAAGGACCGCTATTTAGCTGTTTAGCAGAGGGTTTACTTACAAGAAGTCCTACAATCTCGTTTTTTGACGTAGTGTCATCTTCGACTTTGTGATCCGCGGGAGGTATTTTAATTCAGGAGGACGTGGCTTCTCGCGATAGTCTCGAAAGAATATCGAAGGCGGTAGTCTTATCGCTTACATTTTGGAGAGCATGCGCAGGAATTACATGAATTAATTCCCCCATTCCCTTTTTACCACCTAACAACAAGACAAACTGTCAGATGTCATCCATGACACAAATCATCAAAATCAAAATCGTTTATTCACATGGGCCCCAAAGAGGCACTCATGAAAGTTAATGACTCTACTGCCAAATTCGCAAAATAACAGCCATCTCGACAAGAACCTGGCAAGAAACTCAGCGGCGCATTTTTTTTTATTTTTAATCATTCTTAAACACTAATACATAATCATATTAACCTAGGTGTATCTATATTATATAGTCGCTTGTATACTTTGCCTCCATGCATCCTTGTCATTAATGTACTCAATCAAGTAGTTTTATAATAAGCTTTCTTTATTAATGCCCGTTGTATTACTGATTTGAATTTTTTCCAGTGGTAAGTCAGTTACAATTTTAGGAATTTTAATTGTAAAATGGAACCCCATTTGCCATTAATTAAAGGTTATATTAATCGTTTTGTCTGATCAAAATGCGCGCATTATAATTGTATGCTTATATCTAGTATTAAGATTGTGTGCGTCGCTTCTTCTTAATTTATATTTATCAATATTTGTGCGAACTTGCATAATATTTTCAAAGATGTGAAGCGAAGACCTAAATAAGACTAATTCTTTAAAGAATTCCCTGAAAGATTCACGCGGATAATATCATAGATTTCACGAGCCGCTCTCTTCATCAAACTTAGTGTGGGGCTGTGAGTGTGAAAGCATTTGTGTTTATTGTTTAACTGTGTGCATAAACTGGGTGCATCATATAATCCGCGATTGATTCTTGGCATCGGATCGCACTGACGTGAATTCAATGAGACTCGAATTGATTGTGACGCACGCTGCAGGAGAAGACCTAATTTGTTTAACCTATAATTCTTTTAGAATAAGTGTATGTAATATGCTTGCCTATTCACATTAAAAAAAGAAACCTATGTGACGTTGATACCTGTCAACTTTAGTATTGGATTACATGACATGTTGAGATTACTGAAAGATCTAAAAGTATAAAAAAAAATAACTTAAAAAAACCATAAAACAAACGCTTTCACACTCACAGCCCCACACTAAGTTCGATGGCTTGTGTCGTGGGTGCCGGAAACATTCACATCACACACACAATCACAACCACAAACACAAGTGGGTAGTAATTTAGTTACTCATATAGTAGAATATTTTACATAAACAGTCACAGTGTGAGTTGTGTTTTTATTTTTTTTATTCACTATTGTAGGGTATATTTTCCTGTACCTTGCGCCACAACCGAATTCCATCCGTCTGTTTCATGTCACCAGCCAAAATAACCGTCGAACTTTAATTGTGAACTATTTCCGGAGTCGTCTGCGCACGCGCACACTCGCACTAATAGCTATCGAATACTATCGATTATGCTATTCTTGTAACAAACGATTATTGGATTATGCTATTAGAATGCAAACGCATCGATATGTGATGTATAGGAAATGGTCGGTGCGATTGATGTTTATATTGGAGATCTATCGTGATTTGTTACAGAGTAAGAAGTGGTTTGAAAATAGGAGGTAATGTTTATATAGTAGTTAACGTTTAATTATTCTATTGATTTCGGTAGGTTTGCATGAGATGTATGCCCGCAGACGTAGTAGATAACGCGTTTGATTTCTAAGCATCGGCTGTTGGGATCGATTCTCGTTGGGAACACAAATATTCTCTTTCTTAGGAAAATTTGTATTTCTGGTTGTAGTCGCAATATGTGTGAATCCCGCTTTGTATAAATATTTAGCAATAAATGATTTTCTATTCTATTCTATTCTAATGTGAATGTTTCCTGTAAACAGAGTTAAGTCTTCGAATTTTGTGAAGATCTGTGAGTGTGAAAGCGTATGTTTGATTGTTTGAAACTTCTAATGTTTTATTTGGTTTCGTTAACGAGTCGACTGCAAATTAAAAAAAGGATCGGGTCTAAAATATAGCCTCGAGGAATCCTGCTTTGTATAACAACTCAATTCTCTGTTCTTCTTCCTTTCTCTTCTATCACAAGGAAGAGAAAGAGATGGTTTATTTACGCAATAGATTTTAACAACCGTGTATCGTTATTCTAAAATTGATACTATAGTAATCAGACTACCAACTGTATTTATGTACCTAGTTTGCTTGTTATATGAACTAATGTTCAGTTTTGGTGTCAGCATTTATCAGGCGGTCTATAGTCATCCGATGTAGCTTAGCGGCTGTTGTCTTACGTCTAACATCCGGGACCGAAGGCTACATGAAGCGTGGTTAAACTTAGTTGTAAATACCACTAAACCAACCATCCAAGCACAAGGTTTGATAAACATTGCTTAACTTTCAAATTCAAATTGAAGTACAATATTATGTTTTGAAGTAAAATATGATTTATACAAGATTTATTGACATGATGGTTATTATTACGAATCCATAGGCTCTCGAACTAGCTTTAAACTGTATTTCAGTCTGTATTTTTTTCATTGTATATTAATCGTAAACATATGTGTACACTAGCCGTGCCCCGCAGCTTCGCGCGCTAGTATCAAGCATATTAAAAATAGCCTATGTGTTAATCCTATGTATAAGTTATGTACATTCCAAATGGATAAAATTTGGAACGTACATAGCTTATACAAAAAATTAAGCGTGAAGAGGGAACAAACATACTTAGACACTTACACACAAACTTTCGGATTTATAATATTAGTAGGTTTATGTTTGTTATTGTTCAGTATGTTTCATCCATTTATGGTTGACATACCTCCAGTTCGCTCGGAGCGTTTCGCTTCTACGTCTATCATCCGTACTGCGAAGGAGTGGAACTCGTTGCCCTCGTCTTTGTTCCCCGAACGGTATAATCTGGGAGTCTAAAAGTCAAGAGTGAATAGGTACCTTCTAGGCAAGCATGCTACATTTTCAGCCGCTTCATCACTTTCCATCATGTGGTCAAATGCTTGCCTATGTGACATAAAAAAATATTATATTTATACGCCTTAAAACACGTAAATAATGTCGACTTACTTTGTAGTCGACTAGTTTCGGACAAATTAGTTGTCCTCTAACTGACTCATCCTGATGAACGACAACTAATTAGTCCGAAACTAACATAAAGCTTACATCTTTATAAACCCTGTCATTGCCATGAGATCGACCAGACGGACCGAGCTTTGAGTGTCTTATTTACCTACATTTGTTGTAGCGCGTTTCAACCGTAGAGTTCATCGCACTATAGTTTTGATTTGTTTGTTTCAATTAGTGTTTATTTCAGTCAGTTGCGACTTAGAGTGATGATGGTGTTTGAAAATAATTCATTCGATTGTGCTAGGTTCTTTTTTTAAACAGGTCAACGATCCGAGGCTTGATGCGTCTATTATTTTATTATATAAAAGAAAGTCGTGTTAGTTACTCCACTTATAACTCAAGAACGGCTGAACCGATTTAGCTGAAAATTGGCAGGGAGGTAGTTTAGAGCCAGGAGAAGGACATAGGATACTTTTTAAGAACGTACATTTCTTAAAAAAATTTTTTTACATTTCGACATGCTTTCCATTTTCTCATACGTCACTCGGATTTGGTAAAGTACTAGGCAAACATAAACATGAAGGTTGTAATAATATAGTCACGTGACATTGTAACGCATGCCGGGTATGGCTTCCTAAATATGCACATTCATTGACTGTTAGGCGGAACGAAGGTCGCCGGGACAGCTAGTTTATTATGTAATTGAGTTTTCATCGACATCGGTCGAAAACGATTTAGTCATGAAAAAGAAGTTAGTTACTCTCGGTTTTTTTTATTCAAAATGTTTGACCGCCATCTCACCTGACGGTAAGCGACGATGCGGTCGACGATGGAGCATTTTGTCTGACTGTTTGCTACATTCCTATTAAGTACTTGAGCTGAATTTAAAATTTGAATTTTAACTGATCTTGAAACACATTATCAACTTACTTTTTTGCGTCATCTCACGTCAGGTGTGCGTTCGCCTTCTAAGCAGCGGGTATCGGGTTCGATTCCCGGTGAATACTCAAGTTTCCTCCCCGAGGGGAATTTGTGTTTGTTGTAGGTACTGGGAGTACACTCCCAGTACCACAACAAACTTGTTTTGTTTTTATAATTTGTTATTTTATTGTAATTTTTTTAAATTTCGGCATAGGCAGACATTTTACCACTATCTATCCTGATGGTAAGTTACGATGCGGTCGACGATGGAGCACGTTTGCCCATAAGATGCCTAGGATTCCGGGAACGGCCTGTTGGCTTAATTGGGTACGGGTATGCCTTCTAAGAAAGCATCGGGTTCGATTCCCAGACGGAACAAAAGATTACTCTCAAGGGAAAATTGTGTTTCTAGTTCTGGGTGTGCTTGTGTGTGTAAATGTTTCCGAAACCCACGACTCAAGTCATCGAACTAAGTGTTAGGCTGTGCGTGAAAGCGTTTAACGTTTATGTTTTTAATAGTATTGTGATGTTCGATCTTATTTGTGATATGATTTAGTCTATTTCGTATATTTAAGAATTTTATTAATGTTTGTATCTCTTTTTGTTGCAGGTAAGTTTATGACGTCACAAACGACATGATAATGACGCTACAGGCACATGACTAGTTAAAAGTAAGTTTTATTTTTAAGGAAGACCAAGGCTAGAAACAACATATATTTATCGACTTCACAAAAAAGGAGGAGGTACTCCAGTCGACTGTATTTTTTTTTATGTGTGTTATCTCATATCATCGTTCCACGTGAACCGATTTCGAATTTTTTTTTTTGTTTGACAGATGCTGCTTGTCTTTTGCCGGTCCCATTTAAATTCGATCAAGATCTGATCAGCAGTTTTTGAGTTATCGTCAATAATGCGTGTTTAGTACATCTAATCTGATCAAAGTTCCGAAGATAAAGCGGTGAAGTCGGTTTTTTTAAGCTTTGCTTGTGTTTAGTTTTGCTATATAAACGCAAACGTAACTTTATACGCACCGTTACAAACATAGTAGATACCTAAAAAAATATCTACATTACCTAAAAAAAATATTACATACAGGTGAGTTAATTCCTCCTTTCCGTTTTACTAGTTTGCTTAGATTTACCTTCACGAGTGCCTCTTTGGGGCCCATATAAATAAATGATATCGAATTAATATTCAAAATTTCATACAAATCTGCTTACCCGTTACAGCGTGAAGAGACAACAGTCAAACTTACACGTTTATTTTTTATTATTTTTGTCTCGAGTGAATAGGTATCTTCTAGGCAAGCGTGTTACATATTCGGCTACTACATCACTTTCCATCAGGTGAGATGTCGGCCAAACGCTTGCCTATCACGCATTAAATAAAAATGGTTTTTTATTTAATCTTGAATTTTGGTCAGTGACGATGCGGTCGACGATGGAGCACGTTTGCCCAGAAGATGCCTATTCACTCGTGACTTAAAGACTCCTACATTGTATTTCGCATTTAAAATACTAGTGTGATAGACTTAACATAGGCGTGAATGCCTGAATTAGACAAAAATACCTAAACTAACTAAATAAAACTTTACCCCAAAATTCTTTCCCACGTAGAATAATTTATTCCCAAGCAATTTATCAAACCTGAAAACACGCCAATAAATCAAATAATCATGAAACAAATTGCCCCGAAAATTTCTAAGCCTCGTCCTTCTTAATTATTCGTAAGGTATCGATAGCTAAATGGGAGCTTCTCAAAAATTCACCAGTCTGTACGGATCCCTATTTTGTTCGAGCGCAATGTATACGCATCTTGTGGTATGAAAAATTCAGCCGGAACCTCGGTCTTGCTGTGGGTAGGCCTGCCGGATATATCCGGCTCACTTGCCCTATGTCCGGATTTCTTAATTAAGAAAAAATATCCGGATGACCGAGCTTTGCTCGGTTTTTTGCTTTTGGTAGAATGTGTTTGAATTTGTAGCCTCAGAAAGCTCCATCTAGTGTCGAGTAGAAACAGTTTTTTAAATCGGTCATGGCGTAATTGATGGCGCTGATAGTTTCTTAAACCCGGTTTTTCAAATGCAGTTTGGGAACCGAGCATTTTTCGGACCTGGAACGTTGATAAATCGATTCCTTGGGCCGAAAAACCCGCAATCTGTAACTTTCATGAAAATCGGTGGAGCCGTTTCCGAGATCCTGATTACACAATATATATATATAAATATATATATACACAAGAATTGCTCGTTTAAAGATATTATATTAGATAGATAGATATGTCTAAATAGGGTTGCTTCTTTTGAACTTTATGGTAACTAAATAGTTAACTATTTTTGTCATTCATTGAACTGCCCGTTGGCTCAGTTGAATGAGAATACGCCTTCTAAGCAGGGGTATCGGGTTCGATTCCTGGCGGGAACACAGGTTTTCTCCCCAAATAAAATGTGTATTTCTGGTTCTGGTTGTGATTGTGTGTGTGATGTGAATGTTTCCGGCACCCACGACACAAGTCATCGAACTTAGTGTGTGGCTGTGAGTGTGAAAGCGTTTATGTTTTATGCTTAAGGTTATAAATTTGTCTGACTGTTTGCTACATTCCTATTACTTGAGCTGAATTTGAAATTTGAATTTTAACTGATCTTGAAACACATTGTCAACTTACTTTTCTGCGTCATCTCACGTTAGGTGTGCGTTCGCCTTCTAAGCAGCGGGTATCGGGTTCGATTCCCGATGAATACTCAAGTTTCCTCCCCGAGGGGAATTTGTGTTTTTTGTACTGGGAGTGATTATGTGTGTGATGTGAATATTTCCTTAGTGTGGGATTGTGAGTGTGAAAGCGTTCATATTATGTTTTGTTTTTAAAATTTGTTATTTTATTGTAATTTTTTTAAGTTCGGGATAGGCAGACATTTTACCACTATCTCTCCTGATGGTAAGTTACGATGCGTTTGACGATAGAGCATGTTTGCCTTAAAGATACCTGTTCACTCATGACATAAAGACTCCCGGATAATCTAATACGTAACTATCCTAATACTAATACTAATGCGGAAGCAAATCGCTTAGTGCGTATTTGTGTAAATATAATTTCTAAATATTAATAATCTAAATCTAAGTATATATATAATTCATTTATTCCAAGTAACTTAAGACTTCATTTACAATTATTCATTAATTAATTAATTAGTCACATTACAATAACATTAAGTTAAAATAAAATTCAAAATAAAAATCACAATTACATATTAAATACTACAATGAAATTAATACAAGTATAGGCAAGCATGTTATATCTTCAGCCGCATCATCACTTTCCATCAGGTGAGATAGTGGTCAAATGCTTGCCTATCGACCATAAAAAACACTATAACCTTATATACCTTGAGTCTCACATGGACTCCAATTAGGCACCCACGAAAGTTAAATCACTCTACTGCCAGATACGCAAAATTGCAGCCATCGCGAGAAGAACCTGGCAAGAAACTGACCGGCTCATTGTTCTTTTCGCCAGAAAACGCTTGTGCAGTTTGCCTCCATGCATCCTTGTCATTAATGTAGTCAATCGTTTTATTATAAGTTTTCTTTATTAATGCTCGTTTTATTACTGATTTGAACTTTCCTAGTGGCAATTCAGTTTTGTTGTAAAATTTACCACTATGCCATAAAACATTTATTCGTTTTGCTTAATCTAAATGCGCGCACTGTAATTTTATGCTTATATCTATTATTAAGATTGTGTGCGTCGCTTCTTAATTTATATAAATCAATATTTTTGCGAAACATAATATTTTCAAAGATGTAAAGCGAAGGCATGGTAAGTATGGTTGTTTCTTTAAAGAATTCCCTGTGAGACAATCCAACAACATTCACGTTTCTGCCATTTCTCATTATACCCGGTACACAATAGCATTTTAAAAATTAACCCAAGTCGGAAGGCGCATTTCGTATTCCTCAGTTCTCGGTTAATACTTAATGCTGCCACAGTAGAATAAAAGACTTGAAAATAATACCACATTTTCGAATTCATATCGCGGCTAAAAAGAAAACTATTGATAGCTCTGTTCCGCGGTTTCGCCGTTTATCAAGTTAAAAGTAGTGCATGTGTTTTTCCAGAACGTTTAGTTGGACCTATTTGGAAAAAAGAAGTTCGCGTAATAGCCGCTAGGTGTTGTTGTTTTTTTACCGACTTCCCAAAAAAGGAGGAGGTACTCAAGTCGACAGTAATTTTTTATTTGTGTATTACCTCATAACTTCTCTCCACGTGAGCCGATTTCGATATTTTTTTGTTAGTTTGAAAAATGTTGCTTTCTAATTGGTCCGATTGATAAGATCTGATCAGTAGTTTTTGAAATATCGTCAATAATGCCTATTTTGGGACGAATAATGCGTACTTTGACGATGTTCTCGTTTACCCGACTTCAAAAGCTACCTCATAACTTCTTTCCTTGTGAACCGATTTTGATGATTCTTTTTTTATTTGAAAGCTGGTGCTTTTTATGCAGTCCCATTGAAATTTGATCAAGGTCTGATCTCTACGGCTAACGGCTCGACCTTTTGGCTGATTCTTTTTTTATTGTGTTTGTAATTGTCAAGGCATGGTTTGTAACGTTTGTTTTTTTTAATCCACCGGAAATTACTCTCGCCCTATTCCGGGGCGGATTTCTAGTCAATAATAGTCAAAAATCATCAATAATAGGTCAGGAGAAATAATGGTGAATAAATAATTGTCTAGCTCCTGCATGTTCTAGATTCTTAAATTTTGGCTTTTCATTGGATTGGTGAAGTCCTTTTGTATTACATCAGTGGACTGAAGCGTGCCCTTTGAACGTTTTTACTTAGCCGGGGATTTGCGTTGTTCAGCCGCTGTGATTAGTTGGCCCGACCAACCGGCGCGGGGCTCGGCGAGGGGTTACATCTTCAGTGGAAAACCAAGGATAAATTGCATTAGAGTAAAACGGAGGATCGCTTGACGTCCGCATTTAGTCTGACGGGATTTTAGGCTTAGGATTATCAGCTTCAATATATCCAAATGAAGCGGGTTTAAGGCATAGAATTGGAATAGTATTGGCGTACGGAATGGAGGTTCTACCCCGCACCTCCGTCCGCAGCTCGCGGTTCAATGTATAGGTGCAAACCGTGCCGGCTGGCTTAGGCCGTTCATCCACTGACGCCATCACCGGGCCGTCACCGAGAACGTGATAACGTCGCCGAAGCAGCGATACAAAAATTTCTATAGCCGTCATCCCGCTCACTAAAGTTTCGAGTAATTCGATGACCGCTACAACTCGGCACGGTTATATAACATGAATCAAATCAAATCAAAATCGTTTATTCACATGGGCCCCAAAGAGGCACTCATGAAAGTTAAAAAATCTACTGCCAGATTCGCAAAATTACACCCATCTCGAGTAGAACCTGGCTAGAAACTCGGCGGCACATTTTTTCATTTTTTTTTAAATCATTCTTAATTACTAATACATAATTATATGAACATAGGTGTTTCTATATTATGTAGTCGCTAGAAAGCGCTTGAGCAGTTTGCCTCCATGCTTCCTTGTCATTATGGTCATTGATGGTAAGCGTCACGCTGGTCCAAGTATATTTTACAATCAAGAGGCTAAAGACAGTCAATTTACATTTTTACTTTACTTTTACCTTGTCTCAGCGTCAATTTGCTCATTAAACTGCCCGTTGGCTTAGTCGGGTGGCGTTGGCCTTCTGCCCCCTGCTTAGAAAGCCAACGCCACCCAACTATCGGGTTCGATTCCCGGCTGAAACACAAGTTTTCTCCCCAAGGTAAATTTGTGCTTCTGGTTCTGGTTGTGATTGTGTGTGTGATTTTAATGTTTCCGGCTCCCACGAATAAAGTCATCGAAGTTAGTGTGGGGCTGTAAGTGTGAAAGCTTAATAGAAGAATGGTTCCATGAATTGGATATTCCGCGATTTAGACAATCCGCGAACTGGTCATTCCGCGTATTGGACATTCCGCGAACTGGACATTCCGTGAATTTGACATTCTGCGACTAAACTGTAAATTCGCCCCAATAAAAGCTGTAGTCAGTTGAATCCTGACTTAAGTAATTCCAGACTATCAACAAAGTAAATAAACATAGCAACCAAAACAAACTAAAACCAGTAACCAAACTTTCATGCTATCTCTTCACAACAGCAATCACCATTATGAGGAAGAGCAATAACACTTCCTTACATAGTTGAGAACATTGCAAGCATACAAGTAACGCAATCTCGACGCATCCTGTCATTTAGTAGTGCCCCTTGAGAGGAAAGTAGGGTGTGGTCCGTGTGTGAGCGAGAAACGTAGGTATAGAAAATTTGATGTGGATTAACTGAAACGTTTTTAAAAAGTTTTTTGTGAAGTTTTTAATCATCAACATAATGCTAAGTTTATGCTTATTAGAGTAACCTTTATGACATAATTTTTTTTTTCTTTCTTTCTTTTTTTTATATAGATTGATTTATTGATGAAGTGTGCTATTTTTCTGTATTTTGCATTTTAGCAACTCGATATTTATAGTTACATAAATATATTATTAATATTTTTTAAATTACGATATATTACGGTTATTTATTAGAGTGAAAATTAGATGTGAATTAACTGAAAAGTTTATAAAAAGTTTTTTGTGAAGTTTTTAACTCAACAATGCTGAGTTTTTGCTTAGTTGTAACCTTTATGAAATTAAAAAATGTGTATTTTTTTTCCTTCTTTTTTTAGATAGATTGATTTTTTGATGAAGTGTGCGATTTTTCTGTATTTTAGCAACTCGATATTTATAGTTACATAAATATATTACAAATATTTTTTAAATTACGATATATTCCGGTTATTCATTAGAGTAAAACTCAGCCAATGGGTACCTTCTAGGCAAGCATATTCTATCTCCGGCCGCATCGTCACTTTCCATCACATGAGATAGCGGTCAAAAGCTTGCCTATTAAAACATCTTTTCTTTATTTTTAGTGTTTCTATAAAATTTTGATCGGGCTAGGCCATAAAGTATGCGGCAAGCAGTTAACAAAATTAGTTCATGTACAGTTTGCCGCAAATTTTATAGCCGCTTTGAAGATGTACGTCTTACGTCGTAGAAGCCAAGGTTAATTTTGTCTTATTCACCATTTTGCAGATATCGATATATAAAACGGGCATTAATTAAGAAAGCTTACTATAAAACGATCGACTATATCAATGACAAGGATGCATGGAGGCAAACTGCACAAGCGCTTTCAAGCGAGTACATTATATAGATATATCTAGGTTAATATAATTATGTATTAGTGTTATGGAACGCTTTAAAAAAATGAATGAAAAAAAAAAATGCGCCGCCGAGTGTCTGGCCAGGTTCTCCATGAGATGGTTGTAATTTTGCGAATCTGGCAGTAGAATCATTAACTTTCATGAGTGCCTCTTTGGGACCCATGTGAATAAACGTTTTTGATTTTGATCGTAAAGTTTGATGGGAACTGTATACTGCTAGTAAATTATTGTTACAGTTGTCTTACACAAAAATCGGTTCAGAGCAATGTATTATTATCAGTACAAGCAAGGTTTTTTTGTAATAGAACTAATAATTCCTGCATTTGACAAGAAACGAATTGTTTAACATTGATAAATAACATAACAATCTTATTAATCCTGACAGCAACCCAATTAATCTATTAACAAAAGTGATTTATCCATCACAGCATTAAATTTTATATTCCACCATTGCCCTCTTAAACTCTAAGCTGCCAATCAAACAACCGCTACACAACCACAGATAAATTATTCAAGATTTAAGGTCATCCCTCACAATGACCACACTGCTACGGTTTAAAACTTGCACGCCTAGAACAAAATGGTTAGAGGCGCGTGGCGAATACACTTAACCTAATATGTAGTAGGATTTTTTATGATAATTGTGTGATGACATGAGCATTTCGCTTGCCTGATGGTTAGCGTCATGCTTGCTCATTGTAGTTCAGCGCCACCCACAGTTTTGAACTTAGATTAAAATCCTGTTCGGCAAAGCACTGCGTTCGTCACCCTGAGATATTAGATGTTACATCTCTTTAAGCCCTGAAATTTCACTGGAAATATTGTCCTTCAATCCAAAATTCGGCAATGTATGCACACGTCCTACCACAACTAAATTTGAATATATAAAAATTATAAGATAAGATGTAATCCGAATGAGACATTAGGTGATAACAGTGCCACAAACTTAGCTTAGAAAATGATTTTCAATTTTTCAATTTCAATTGAAACGGCAATCACCAATTACATTATCGAAATCAAATTAATACAATAAGATGATACAACTTAAATTAATAACAAATAAAAATAAAATATGATAATTATACAATGTCAAATCAGAAGTTCGTCCTGTAATACAAATGTCAAAAAGGATAATCAAATTATAAAATAGTCACATTAAGAATAAAAAAAAATATACTAAAAACAAATACATCAACAAAAAGTATACAGTTCAATTTTGATACATTAAATTATACAATACAATAAGTCACATAAATATAATTACTATCACTAAACAGTCTCCTCACAAAATTTTAGGCACACTTTGAGTATGTCCAGCCACCTGTCCACAAACGGATCAATCTCAGGTTTGGCTGACATGAGAGCAAGTGAAACAAAAGCATGACGTGGCAAGGGTGAATTACAATGATAATTTATTTTAATTACCATTAGACATCGAGCTTATAGGTAACTCAAGTGCTCAAGCCCACTACCAGTGGGTAGCGTTCCCATCATGCTGGCGGCATTGCCTCTCTAAATTGCAATGCTAATACGTTGAGCCAAATAAGTGCCAGCATTTTGATCACGCGTCGCTTCAACCAGGCGCTTTGATAGAATGTTGTAATTAGAATGAGCTCCCGGTCCCCACGGACCCAGTGTCTCAACACCAAACGGCTCAAATATGTAACCACTGCCAAGGTTTCCATATTTTGTTTTCATATTTTTTTTCGATGTCTTGTAGGTAACTTAGTACTTTGCTGTACATAGTTTTAGCTTAGTTTTAGGAAATATAGGCAATTTGCCTGTAGATTTAGAAGGATGAAAAAAGTTTCCATTAAGGATTACGAAATAAGCCGCAGCCGTGCGGCCTAAGTGAGTAATGACCCTTGTTCTAAACTGTATCAATCGATGCTAGTTTGATTTACGCGACCGCTGACACTGGCGCCCCGTCCCTTCTCACCCTTACCACAGATTGTGTAGTAGTTACTTCGTAACCCTCGGCTGAAGCGTCCGCGGAATGAGTTTGAATCATTGATGACTGCAGGGCTAGGGCGGATTGCTCCTTGTCTTAGTTGTATGGAATTTTGTAGTGGCGCAAATTGGTGGTGATAATTAAAGTTTCAGGCAGGGATGGGTTTGTTTTTGTTCTGTGCTCGAACGAAAATTAGCGTCACTGGCGTTTTTGTATGAAACAAAGTTAAATTTCCAATTTCGACCGCATCGTCATTTAACATCAGGTGAGATAGTGGTCAAATGTTTGTTTATCACAGATAAAAAAATCAACTTTTCGTTTTGTTATCATGACTACATTGCTTAATTTTGTGCATATAAAACAGTTCACAAGTCTTCGAACTTAGTGTAGGAGTGTGAACTTAGTGGACGTAAGGAAGTTTGAGATCGAAATCAAAATGATCTCTGAATGATCTCCAAAATATTAAATACTTTCTTTATGAAATATTCGCATCACAAACACAATCACATCCAAAACCAGCAACACACATTTCCATTGCGAAGACTGTGTACCGACCGGCAATCGAATCTCACACTCGTTGCTTAGTAGGCAGACGTGCAAACAACTACACTATCGTTCAGTATGAATATATTAAAAGTATAGAAATAAAACACTGAAAAAGCGGACGGTTCTTTTATCTTTTTTTTTCGAAGCCATGTTTAGGAGAGTAATCCCGTCGTTGCACCGAGATATATCACACATGAGCAGCTCAGAGCAGATTAGACTAAGCAGTAGAGACCGTAGATAAGCTTTACTTAAACTAAGGTCGTGATTTTTAAACGACTTCAAAATAGGAAGAGATTCTCAATTCGACTGTATTTTCAACCGACTTCAAAGAAAGAGGTTCTTAATTCGAATGTATGTTTTTTTTGTATGTATGTTACGCGATATCTCGGCATGTTTTCGGCAACCACGACACAAGTATCGAACTAAGTTTGGGGCTGAGGGTGTGAAAGCGTTTGTTTCTTATTATTTTTTTTAACTTTTCGTTAAGATTTGACACACAAATACATATATATAATTATGTATTTTTATTTTGGCTAGATTTATTATTATTGTATTATTTTTATCATCTATATATGTATATATAAAAACGCTGTTGGATTATGAATATAAAAAAATCTATTTGTTTTTTTTAGAAAACTATTTATAATTTAGACATTTACAGAAAAGTTACTTAAACAACACGCTCAATAATTGTCTAAAAAAATACAGTTAAACAAAACTCGTCACCCCAATGCTACCAATTCCTACCTCATTTCCTCCGGAACCCCTTTCATCCATTTCCTCGCTCGTGACCCATTTTTTCAACCCTACCTATCGAATAAGCAGGTAAGATTAATGACCTGTACCTAGGATTAAGACCGGATTCACGTTTAAGTCTAGAACTTAGGTTTACGTGAAAAATGCTCTGCGAAATAAATTATGTGCCTTGGGGAGCTTAGATGGTTTTTGGTTCTTAAGTACTTAGTTATTCAATAGTCGGTGAATGATTTAGATTCAGATTTATTTAGGGTTTTTTTAATTTGTGATTTATAAATATTCTACTAATATTATAAATCGGAAAGTTTGTGTGTAAGTGTGTAAGTATGTTTGTTCCCTCTTCACGCTTTAACGGCTGAACTGATTTGGATGAAATTTGGAATGTTCATACGAGATCATACCAAGGATTAACACATAGGTTACTTTTTAACTTTATAATAGCGGGTGTTTTAATGAATGTGCGTGAGTGTAGGTAAAGCATATAAAGTTGGAAACGTGATTTACATTTTCGTTTCCAAAATTATAATAGAAATACTAGTAGTTTCAACAACTTTCTACGCCATGGCTTGACTATGGGACCATGATTCTTTTAATTGACTTTGACTGGTGACGAGGACTAGTTTTATGAAATACGTATATCTAACTTGTCTAAATGCAAATAGTTTGCGGTGCCAAAACTGAACAAATATATATACGAGTTTAAAAAACGAATAACCGACTTCTTTCGCAAATATCTCCTCACCTGGAAAGTATATAACTTTAAGTATAAACTATAATACCTTTTTATTAAAAAAAAAGGATCTCGCGAATCAGTCCAGGCGCTTTTGACGATACATAAAAAAGAAATACCGACGAATTCAGATCCTCCTCTTTTTTTAAAATAGGTTAAAAGGCGCCTAGAACAAGTCTAAATAATATTTCTAGGGCTATCAGTAATTTCGCGTATCTGTACCCAGTCACTTCTTATTCGATACTAGCCGTGCCCCGTGGCTTCACTTGCGTTGATCAGCTATGTACATTCCAAATTTCATTCAAATCCGTTCAGCCGTCACAGAGTGAAGAGGGAACAAAAATACTTACACAGTATTTTTCGGATTTGTTATATTAGAAGGATGATACCAAATCGATTATACGTCACACGTCGTTACTGAGAACAGCAATACGTCAAAGGCGTTGTCGCGATTCGTTACGTTTGTTCCTGAATCATGAGTCTACCCTAACATATTTATTAAGCGTAGTGATGAAAATAGTGATGTGCTTAAAAAAAAACGAATGTCTACAAACGCTTTAATATACGTCGCCAGCATCTGTCAACGCATGTGCCGTGGCCAAAATAGTCATTGTAGACGGGGAGCTAGACGTGTAATTTATTACCGTTGGTAATATTTAGTTTACGTAGAAAATGGGGAATATATGCATTTTTTTTACGGTTTGTTCGATTATTTATGTAAATGCAATGCTGGTAAAAAATATATTAACTAAAACATCAAAATATATATTTGTAAAAAATTTAACTAGGGAATTTTCAACGCGATCATTTTGACGTTATTTTTGTGGCGTGTTTCTGTTGATATCAGAAATGCTTTAAAATTTAAAATGCTTTCTTATACAGAGCTTTCACTGCAATTGAAATATTTCTTATATTTGAATTGCAGTGGAAGCTCTGTATTTATATTTCCTAAAACAAATAATGTAGAACTATTATTTGTTTAAGGAAATGGTTTCATGATAAAACCGAGGCACGAGACACTCTCAGGAGCTCATCGAGCTTAGTTATAATAAAGTTATTTTGAAAATAAAATTTTATGTAAGTGCGCGTTCTTGGTTTTCTCATAAAAAATAATAGCGGTTTGCGAAACTTTAAAAAAATCGAAATTAAGTGCTACTTACTTTTTTTGCACATATCTCTCGAATAAGTAGGAATAATAAAATATTAAGTTCGGTTGTCTCTCCAACTACAAATATTCGCGACACGAGTCTACATTTCTCCTATTCTGTCTGGAAATGTCTCTGCTACCGACAACGCTGTCTCGAAATCGCGTTCGCGCTTTGAATATATATTTATGCATGTTTATATTATTCGAAATCGGAATATAAATAATTCCTTTATAAATAACTTTCACTTTATAAGAGTAGTTGTGTCAAAAGTACGTAGTGTTGTAGTAGTCTATGTCGTCGCTACTTTTTTTTTTTTTTACGCTTTCACATTCCCAGCCCCACTCTAAGTTCAAAGACTTGTATCGTGGGTGCCGGAAACATTCACATCACACACACATTACACCCAGAATCAGAAGCACAAATATCCCTTGGGAAGGAATTTGTGCTCCTGCCGGGAATCGAACGCAGGACCCACGGCGCGGCGCAGAGGGCGGGCACCTGTCCACTGCGTCAACTGGGTCGTCAATTTTATATCGTACGCTCCCGAGGCAAACCGAGAGGTGTTATGTCAGTGGCAACGTAGCTCCTTAACGGATAAACCTATTTTGTTTTTTTAATGTGACAAAAGCGGGAGTTTTCTGAGCTTTGGTAATAGCGGTGCAGCCTTCAAATAAGTCGTCGGGGGTATTAAAAAAAAATTGATTTTCGTACTTATATTCAAGTATTGTAACTATCTGTAGCAAATTCAACATAAACGATTTTACACTCATACCCCACAATTTCAAAGACTTGCGCGCCGTGGGCCGGTAAGATTCAAATCGCACACACAATAACATCCAGTACCAGAAACACAAATTTCCGAGAAAACTTCTGCTCCCACTGTGAATCGAACCCGATACCCGCGCCTTAAAATGCAATCGCGGAACCAACTACGCCAACGGGCATTTCAAATTGTTAGGAAACATCGCTTTGAGCGTCTGCTCGTCTCCTCGACAGCAAGTATTCGCGACACGAGTATATTTGTCTCTGTCTCTCCGAACGACTGACTCACTAACAGGTCACGGCAACGGATGTCTCGAAGGAATTCGCGCTCGCGTTTGACAGGCTTTGAAGATAATGATATTTTGTTCGTAGGATGTGAATAGACGATTTTGAGCAACTGGGATTAAGGGGAACGGGATCTTTGTCTATAGTTGCATTAGCGCAATATTTTTATAAGCTTTTAATCATGAATAATACATTGCCGAAAATAATATATAGGTAAATAAATCTAAATAAATGAAAAAAAAAATGATTTGCTCTTTAAAGGTTTAAAGAGCAAATCATTTTTTTTTTAATTTATTTATTTAAGAGCCTAATCAAAATTTGATTATGTCGCTCTAATAAGGTACAACATCTTACTAATATTATAAATCCGAAAAGTGTGTAAGTATGTTTGTTCCCTCTTCACGCTTTAACGGCTGAACGTATTTGGATGAAATTTGGCATGAACATAGCTTGTACCTAGGATTAACACATAGGCTACTTTTTAACTTGATAATGGCGGGGCCGCGGGGCACGGCTAGTTTAATAATAAATGCGGTGTACCTGAGGACCTATTGCATGTCTTGATGGAGTGTGTTCAGAACGCTGGCTTCCGTATTAGTAAGTGTAGTAATTTGCTAAAAGATTCAACAGATTGCAATATTATTTTAGCCAAACCTCTTTCAGACGATACAAAATTATTAGTTAAACTGTATAACAATTCTTGTATTTATATATATATATAATCTTAATCTCGGAAACGGCTCCAACGATTTTTATGAAATTTAGTATGCATGGGGTTCCAGGGCGATAAATCGATCTTCAGATTATATATATATATATATATATATAAATGATACGGCTTGACTTATGATTTAGGGTCGATGGTTGCGACTTAGGTTTCAGGGATGTCCGATCCCCATCATCAGGCGAGTTCACGACGGAAGTGAGCGCGGTGACCTTCCGTCTTACTCGCCTGATGATGGGGATCGGACATCCCCGAAACCTAAGTCGCAAGAATCGACCCTAAATCGTGAGTCAAGTCGTATAATTTATGTAATATATACAAGATTAAAGAATTGCTCGTTTAAGGGTATTAGATATAACCAATAACCATCTTCCTAGGCTTCCAAGGCTCCTAAGCGAATGATAGACTAGCTAATAGGTACTAAGTGCACAGAATACATAATAGTACAACCATAACTATAACAATAGTATATGACGTGACATGGAGAAATTAACCCAACAGTCTCGACCAGTTAGCTTCTGTCAGATAGTATCAGAATTATTTGGCTTTGTTGTTTATTTCAAGGATGCCTGTGTATTTCATGACATTGGTCCGTTTGTTTGAAATAGATGACGTAAGGTTTTAGCCACTAGATTTCTATCTCGCGGTTTGATTACTTTTTTTTTATGCTAGGTAGGTAAGCATTTGGCCGCTATATTACCTGATGGGAAGTGATGTGTTGGCCGAAGATGTAGCATGCTTACCTAGAAGATACCTATTCACTCTAGACTTGAAGACTACCAGATTATACTGTTCGGGGAATAAAGTCGCGGGCAGTGAGAATAAGAAAAGGAATTGGAACCTTTACTTGTTTTTATCTCTGATTGTCAAGAATTATAACGCATTCTTACCAAATCGAATCAAAACTAAAAATTATATGGTACCATGGTGCTGGTCTGATGGTGGAGACGGAAGATGGCAATAGGAACTTCTAAAATTAACAAGATAAACGCATCGAGCTTGGGTGAGTTTGATTCGTCTTGACAAGCTCTGGTTCTGTAACTTTTCTACCGACTTCACAAAAAAGGAGGAGGTACTCAAGTCGACTGTATTTTTTTACCGACTTCCCAAAAAAGGAGGAGGTACTCAATTCGACTGTATTTATTTTTTGTGTGCTTTACCTCATAACTTCTTTCCACGTGAACCGATTTCGAATAATCTGATCGAAGTTCCGCAAATAAAGCGGTGAAGTCGGTTTTTTTAAGCTTTGCTTGCGTTTAATTATTTATTTACAACTGGTATAAAATTGAATTTAAAAAGCATTTCAAAGTATTACTTATAAGTATATTTACTTGTTAATTCAAGTGTGAGTTAGGGTTTCGGGTTATTGTACGATAAAATAAGAGTTTTCCACGTAGCACTTCAGTGGGATGTAAAACTCGGTTTCAGCCATTCTGTCACGTCCGCAAACTTTGTGCACACCGACTATCATTTAAATCCCCACTATATAAAAGGCGGAGCAAACGCTTGCATTGGAAAGTTTTAACAAAGCTTTGTTGCAAAGTTTCGCCATATTCGCAATCTTCGCCGTTTGGTGTCTTTGCGAGATGGTCATAATTAATGGTAAGTGTTGTTGTTGTTCGGGTGATGGTACGGTGACGTTTATATACCTTCATTGGTAAGTAGTGTACGATGGGGTGGTTTAGAATCGACAACTGAGTAGAATACTAATATGAATTGAGTCAAAACTGCAGTCTTGGTCACCGGCGTAAGGTAGCAAGCCTATCGGTATTCTATCGCTTACATTTTGGAGAGTGTGCTCAGGAATTACATGTTATAATTCCTCCATGCCCGTTTTACCATCAAACAACAAGACAAACTGTCAAACGTAATCTATTTATGGTTGACATACCTCCAGTTCGCTCGAAGCACTTTGCTTCTACGTTCATCATCCGTACAGCGAAGGAGTGGAACTCATTGCTTGTGTCTTTGTTCCCTGAATAGTATAATCTGGGTGTCTTCAAGTCTAGAGTGAATAGGTACCTTCTAGGCAAGCATGTTCCATCTTTGGCCGCATCGTCACTTTCCATCAGGTGAGATAGCGGTCAAAGGCTTGCCTATCTAGTATAAAAAAAAATTAAAATAAAAATAATATTTTTTTTACTTGATTAATTTTGTTTTCATTGTTTTTCTTATTTTTATTCTGCCAAGTTGTCTATTCTGGACCACCCCTTGCAGGATTGTACTCTACTAAACCATTTTTTTTTATGCATGATAGGCAAGCATTTGCGCCGTAGGTACTCGGTTCCATTCCTGGCAGGAGCACAATTTAACAACCCAAGGGATGTTTGTGCTCTTGGTTCTGTTGTTAGGTGTTATTGTGTGTGTGATATTATTATTAACCCGCGATACAAGTATTTTTTTAATGCTGGATATGCGCAAGCATTTGACGACTACATAGTAGACGGCTGCATAGTCACTTTTCATCACCTGATGAAAAGTGACTATGCAGCCGAATATGGGACATGCTAGTTAGTGGAGTGGGGGTGTGACTGAGGAAATGTGCTTAGTTTTAGTCTCCATTGTTTAGCCGCCAACGGCCAGCTAAACGCGCCAATCACAACCTTCCACGTGAGTTAGTAAAAGTCTTCGATAGTAATAATTAATATCACAAAGGAATTTCATAACACAAACACAAAACCGCGGTGAGCTCGCTTCACAAACAAATACTATATTAGTTGTACAAGCCGGATCACCGGAAGTGACCTCAGAACGTCCGGCAACCGGAAGTTGGTATAGGCGGGAAAACGTTTGTTGGAGGTCAGGCTTGTGAGTTTTTTTTTTACAATGGTATAATTCGCGCGCGATGAGAATGGGATGCGACCTTTTGTAAATGAGACGCGAGCGGTCCGCCGGCCATCCGTAGCGTCGGCAAAATCGCATCAAAGCTCGCATAATTATGCTGCTTGTACGTTTTTGTGTTTTCGGTGTTCTAATGCATTGAAAATGATGACACAGTTGGCTATGGGTAACGAATCTAGTGATTCAGGAATCATTTTGTCAAGAGATCTTTTTGACGTAGGGTTTGCACAAAAGTAAAATAATATACCTGAACATTATTATTAAAAGGATTACAACAATGAAACATTTTTGTGTATATTCATAACCCTATGATAGATCGTAGAAATAACTTATTTATAATTAATTTTCACAACTTTTTTGATAACGCTACTTAAGAATTGTCATTTTAGATTTACTATGACAAGGTTCCATCCCATTCTCATCACGCGCGGATTGTAGTAGATGTGACTCTCGGCGTCGCTCGCGTTTATCAGGAGGTCACGGGTCGAAATCATCTAAATGACGTTCAGCAGCTAACCTTGAGAGACAGTCTATTATATTTACATAAGACAGAGTATCGTATTTTGTAGTCATGCCACGTCTTGCATGATTCCTATTCTCAATTAAACTACCCGCTGGCTTAATTGGGTGTTGGCTTAGTTCGCGTTCATTTTCTAAGCTGGGGTATCGGGTTCGATTACCAGTGGAAACACAAGATTTGGAAATTTTTGTTTCTGGTTGATATCAATTATTCCTGCACCCACGATACAAGTATTCGAACATAGTGTGTGGCTGTGAGTTTTAAGCGTTTTAGTGTTTCAATTAAAGGCTGTCGGAAACGGATGCTGTTGAAGTATTTCGTATTCTGTAACAAGATTTCCAATACAGCTTTAACCTTTTATTCCGAGTCTTAAAATTTTATATTTTTCGGGTCCGTATTCTAATTCAAGATTGTACCGTCTGATATAAATAAAATTTTAAACGAGAGGGTTCCGAATTCATCATAGATTCTCATCTATGCGCCTTGGACCATCAAACGTTTCGAGAGGGGAGGATTTAGATAAAATTGTGACAGTTCTATCGTATTACAGCAGTTTGAACAGTATCGTATCTCTTGCAGAAATGTTTATAAGCAGGTATCGCGACAGATATATCATCGCGTCACACACAAAAATCTAAGTTCAAAATGCGATATTAACTCTCTGTTCTTTGTTACTCTCTGTTGTTTGTTAAATTTTTGTAAGTATATTTTGTTTAGTATTTACGTTATACAGAAGGATGTAGGATGCATTGTTTTGTAATTTAACATCAGTAGGAGTAATGACGCGAAAATAAGAGAATGTCGTTGTTAATTTTCTATTATTTTTCAAAACTTATCATTCTTTGAATGTTAATGTAAATATCAAACATTTAAACCATTCCACATTTATGATATTAGTATTGTATAAAAAATTATATGTAACCTAACTTAATATACCTAAAAATAATAAAATAGTCTATAAAAATACCGGTATATGCATTAAGTATGAAAATTAATATAAATTATTGTAATAAAACTGTATGTGATATTAGTTCAGATTAAATTATTTTAATTACTAATATTTCATTCCACTAATTATTGATGATAATGAGCTCCACTGTGTCATCGTATGGATCATGCCGCTTCTAGCGAACTAGAGGTATACCAACTATAAATGGATGACGTTTGATAGTTTATCTTCACATGGGCCCCAAAGTGGCACTCATGAAAGTTAATGACTCTACTGCCAGATTCGCAAAATTACAGCAATCTCGAGAAGAACCTGGATAGAAACTCGGCGGCGCATTTTTTCATTGCTTTTTTATATTCTTAAACACATATACACGAATTATATAAACCTAGTTATATCTATATATATTATGCAGTAGCTTGAAAGCGCTAGAAAGCGTGTGTGCAGTTTGCTTCCATGCATCCTTGTCATAAATAAATATGGTGCTAAACAGGGTGCTATTTGATGATTGGTATAAGTAATGTTTTTTTTTGTAATGTGCCGAGTTGACCTACTGATTCCATATCTTTATATCAGTTTTATAGCTCAAGCTGTTCGAGACTAAAGATTTTATCAGACTTTTATTAGTCAAATCGAGGTTTAAGGCTGGTTGCAGGAGTTTTATGTATATTTAAACGTTTCTGCATTTATTTGGAAAGATTTCTCGTTTTTGTCTTTTGTCCGTTGATTCGCTTACCCACAGAGTTTACAGAGTTTTAATTAACAGATGAAAATATAACATGAAGCATACTGTTCTTTATTTACATATATATTTACTAGCCGCGTCCCGCGGCTTTGCCCGCTATTATCAAGTTAAAAAGTAGCCTATGTGTTAATCCAAGGTATAAGCTATGTACAAAATCGAAATCAAAATTTCATCCAAATCCGTTCAGCCGTGAACTAACATACTTACACACTTGTACACTTACACACAAACTTTCGGATTTACAATATTAGTAAGATTTTGACGCGGAATCACTCTAAATACTTTAATTATTTAAATATATATAACTCAAAGGTGACTGACTGACTGACTGACCAACATAGTGATCTATCAACGCACAGCCCAAACCACTGGACGGATCAGGCTGAAATTTGGCATGCAGGTAGATGTTGACGTAGGCATCCGCTATGATAGGATTTTGATTAATTCTACCCCCAAGGGGAAAAAATAGGGGATGAAAGTTTGTATGAAACTTTGTCAATTTTAAAATAATACTTCTTAACGCGAGCGAAGCCGCGGGCAAAAGCTAGTTAGATCATAAATTTACTATATTACGCGACTCGCGCTTTTTTTTTATTTGATTGAATTCCGAGCACTAAAAACAATACAAGAAACGATTATTTTCAAAAAGATAAAAAGCAATATATTCCATTGCGATTCTTATTTATTACTCCACAATCTGACAAATTATAAAACATCCGTAAATCCGACACATTGCTCTAAACATTCGAACGTTACTTTGTTAAGCGTTTGAGCAAATGACGGTAAATTCCTGAACGAATCTTTGAAATTTATCTTATTTTTGATAAGAAAACAACAAACAAAAATAGACTGTCTGTATATCACGATAAAGTTCATAATTGCATGTTTAATTTTAATCCAATTTAGAAGCAGTAAATCAAGATCAGTCGACGTATATCTAGCTTTATACATGTCAAAACGTAGGTCAGTGTGGTGTAAATCAGTGTATTCCACGAATTTCGCGCAAAGTTATCGTTTGCCGTTCTGAAATTAATTTGTGAGCTTTGTTCCTGGATCTGTAAGGTTTAGAATCGATTTGGGTTTGATTGAGAGCGTGGTATTTCATGATGCGTCGATACAGTTACTTAGCAGTATGGACGTGTTCTCTGTCGTATGTTATACTTTTGAATTCAGTTTGAATTAACAAACTATACTAAGTTTAAAGACTTGTACTGTGAAACAATTACACCACAAACAGAAGCAACTGTCATTTGGGAAGAAAAATTGTGCCCTCGCCCGGAACCTATTCCAAGACCCACAGTGCAGAGGACAGAGACCTGCCCACTGGACCAACTGGGTAATATGGGTTCAGTTACCTGAAATAAATTTTAAGAGAGCGTGGCCTTAATGCATAATTTAAGAAAATGGTAGAAAGAAGCTTGGTATTGGACTTACAATGACGTTACTTGCTAACCATGCATAAAGTCTAAACTAAACGTGTTTGCAAAATTTCATTTTATCAATTGAGAGTTTTAAAATTCAGTTGCAAGATCTTACCCAAACATACATACTCATATACAAACATTGCAAGTTAAATTAACGCTTAGAAAAGGGTGCTGTTTTTGAATCGCCCATCATCATCATCCACAGGCCTTTTGATCCCACTCCTGGGTAGGCTCTCTCATATTCTGCCATTCGCCTCGGACCTGTGCTAATCTTGTCCAGTTTGACCCCCAATGTTACCAATATCGTTAAGCCATCTTGACGCCGGACGTCCGACGCTGCATTTGCCTTGTCTTGGCCACCACTCTGTTTACACCTTGCTCCACCTGTCTTTTTGTTCCGTCATTTTATATCAGAACCCTGTGAAAGTTTTTTCATATACGTGTACTTACTAGATGAAAGATTTTTTCAACTTATTTTTTGAGGCACTATCACGAAATTTGAATGGAACCAAAAATCAAAGATTGCCACGCGTAACCTTGCGTTACCTCCGTCATATAGGTTATACAATATGCAACTTTATAGCAAAAGTGTGAGGGGTAAAATTAGCTGTGGTTTAAAAAGGTGCTCGCATTGATGTATATCTGCCTATTTATTGCCAAGCATGGCTCGCTACGTGAATCGCCCATACTGCTTTTATATAGTAGTATCGTTCATATGATGCAGTACGTTACGACACGGGACGGACACGTGTTCGGTGTCGCACTACGGCGTACATTAGTGTTCCAAATTTGAATCCCCTCTAATTGGTTACGTCACTTCATCTAGGTTTTACATATAGGTCTTGTCTAGATGTGACAGGCGTGACAATTAGTTCACATTGCTTGTGTTTATGATATAGTATGGTTTTAGCGATGTAAATTCTTTTTTTATGCTCGATGGTCTAGCATTTGAACACAATCTCACCTGATGGGAAGCGATGATGTAGCCAAAAATGTAGCACGCTTGCCCAGAAGATACTTATTCACTGTTGACTTCAAAACTCCTTTTATATCTGGTGAACAAACAAATGCTGCGAGAGAACAAAATAGCACGAAGCGATTTGCTTTCACATTTTATATGCGCACCGCAATTCCTTGCCAGATTCTGTTTCCTGATAACTATAATTCGAGTCTTAAAATCACGGGTGATTTGGTATTTTCTAGGCATACATGCTCCATCGTTGATCGCATCGTCACTTACCGTCTAGTGTTTAAATGTTTGCCCACGAATAAATAATCAGGGTGTGCCGTAAAAACACACTACACAATACAAGGATACGATACAAGTAAAACTTTTGTATTACAGGGAAACATTTGAATTATTCATCACAATAATTACCCCAACCACTTTTCGTCACACAATATGGTTGTGGATCAGAACTTCAAAGCCATAATATAAGAAATTTCACTTTAAAAAAAACTGAAATGAATTTAACGAACACTTAGAGCTTTCAAAATAATAATTATTTCATAAAACAATTACCATTATTCGTTAACAATAACGCTCAAAAGGAAATACAATTTTGGGATTATTTTTTTAATTCGCGCCACGTGCCTCCAGCGCCATCTGTGCTGTCGCAATTAGGTTTACATGAATTAACGCCTCCGTTCCATGTTCGAAAAAACAAAATGGTTGGCGGATAAATTCGTTTGCGTACTAAAAATTTTGGTTGAGATCTCGCTTATGTATTGCAGAATAAGGACTATATTCGTATTTGGGATAAATTAGGAGAGCTTCTGAAAATTCGTCGCGATTTTTGTTTTTTTGGACTTTTAATGCTCGATAGGCAAGCATCAAATGCTTGCCATCTCACCTGATGGAAAGCGATGATGCGGCCGATTACTTATGATTACTCCGTAATGTCTGAGTCGTTGTACATGATACTTTAGGGTTATGTACCTAATTTAGGATGCAAAGCGGAACATATAACTAAATGATTGAAACGCAAGCAAATTATAAAAAAAACGACTTCACCGTTTATATTTTGGTTTTGGCTCGATCGATTTCGATAAAATTTATATCGGACCACCTCTGAAGTCACCTGACCGAAATCGATGATAAGCCAAAGATGTTGATGCACGCTTACCTAGAAGATACCAATTCACTGTTGACTTCAAGACTTTTATATCTGGTGAACAAAAAACGCTGCCAAAGATCAAAATACGACCTCTGAATACTCTGCTCCTCTATCTACTTACCAAACTAAAAAAAAAATAATCTAAATCGATTCATAATTGGCAGAGATCGCGTAACATACTCACAAAAAAAACATACAATCGAATTGTGAACCTCTTATTTCAAAGTCGATTGTTAATGGATCTTATATGTTCCTCTATAACTTTCCAAGACCAAAATAACTGCGAAATTACTTTTGTTTCGTCTAGATTTTTAACCAGCGCAGGCTGGTGTTGAAATATTCAGCCGGCCGGCCGCTCCGGCCGAGAGCGAAACCACTGAATTTTGTATATTTGCAATCTGCCAGGAATAGATTACCTGCGAAGCTGTTGCGATTGTTAGAAATGGAATCAGGTAATAACTGTATAGTAAAGGTAAAGAATATTGCTAGAGACGGGGATTGAAGTCGTGGCTATAGCTATGCCCTATCGATCTAATCGCTGAGCTACTCAAGCCCCGTCTGAAGCAAAGATTAAGCGAGCCTGTACTTAAAAACCAAATTTTGAACTGCCCGTTGGCTTAGTCGGATGGCGTTCGCCTTCTAACCAGGGGCATCGGATTCGATTCCCGGCGGGAACACAAGTTTTCTCTCCAAGGAAAATTTGTGTTTCTGGTTCTGGTTGTGATAGTGTATGTAAGAAAGAAAGAAAGAAAGAAAATAGATTTATTCGGGACAACACGCGACGTTACATTATGTACATAAAACAACAAGAAGACACATAAAAAATAAAAAAAACAAACAATATAACGCCGCGTGATGTCACGAATGAGGTCCCGACTCAGCATATAACTAGGTAAGTAGGTGGGCAGAACCCTCCTACCTACCCTGTAACTGGTTTTCAGGCGGAACCCATGCATGACATCACGCGCATCAGGACAGAGTTAGACACGAACTTAAAGAAAATAAATAAAATAACAATAACTCTCTACACTATAGATTATACTGTAATGTTTCTGGCACCCACAACACAAGTCATCGAACTTACTTTGGGCTGTGAGAGTGCAAGCGTTAAAAAAAAATCTACAACGTGGCCTTTATCCGAGTTAACAGATACAAAATAAAATAAAAAAAATTAAAAAAGAAATGTCTCGTAACAATCTAACCAAACCGAACTACCCTAAGGAAATCTGACGTATAATAAAATGCCTTCTAAATCTTACATCATATTTCCTATAAAGGGTTAAGTTTTCGCCTTATTGGCGATCCCTTATACGCACCCCTATTTATAATACATGACACTTACTAACATTACTTTCTTATTGTTGCAGGTATGTTAACCCTTCAGGCCCTCGTCGTGGTTCACTTGAACCCATGTACGATATGGGTCACGCGCGGGTATTTTCAACCCTTATCTGGTTTGGCGGCGTAAGCTGGTAATCTGGTGGATAATTTAGGGTTAAAGTTTAATAGAGGGAGTTTATAATTGTGAAGTTTTAATGTTTATGGTATTGTGTAGGCTTAATGAAAATTAGTTTAATCTTACTTCCTACAATCCTACTAATATTATAAATCCGAAAGTTTGTTTGTAAGTGTGTAAGTATGTTTGTTCCCTCTTCACGCTTTAACGGCTAAACGGATTTTGATTTAATTTGGAATGTACATAGGTTAAACCTAGGATTAACACATAGGCTACTTTTTAACTTGATAACAGCGGGCAAAGCCGCGGGGCACAGCTAGTAATACTATAAATACGGAATGTTGGTGAGGTTGTGTGAATGTTTATTACTCTTTCACGCTAAAACTACTGAATGGATTTTAATGAAACTTTGCAATTATATCATACTAATATTATGAATCTGAAAGTTTGTGTGTAATGTGTAAGTATGTTTGTTCCCTCTTCACAATTTAACGGTTGAACAGATTTGGATGAAATTTGGAATGTACATAGCTTATACCTAAGATTAACACATAGGCTTCTTTTTGACTTGATGATAGCAGGCGAAGACGCGGGGCACGGCTAGTCACAAAATCTTATACAGATTTAGATGAAGTTTGGTATCGAGATAGTTTAAATCCCAGGGAAGGACATAGGATAGTTTTGATCACGGAAATCATCCCTTAAGAAGCTGATAAGGGGGATGGAATTTATTATGAACGTGCGATTATTGATGGATCATCTGCGGACGAAGTCGCAGGTAAAAAAAAACTTAAAGAGTCTTTAAGTCGCGAGTGAATAGGCATCTTCTAGGCAAACGTCGACCGCATCGTCACTTACCATCAGGTGAGATGGCGGCCAAACGTTTGCCTATCTTGAATAAATAAAAAAAAGCTTGTTTGGTAATAAAGACAAAGGAATTTGTCAGTTTATGTATGGGATATGGTCCCAATACTGCCCAGAAATGAAAGTATCTTTTGAACCTTTATATCTCTACAACGAGTTATTATAAATTGTATTTCGGTCTGGGTAAGTTCCATAATGCAAATAACTTGTAAGGATGATTTTTGTTTGGCTTAATATATAAGCATTGCGATTCAAGGAGGCAATGCTGCCAAAATGATGGCCACAATGCCCTTATTAAAAATGTCATATTCTTCTACGTTCATCATCCGTACAGCGAAGGAGTGGTACTCATTGCCTGCGTCTTTGTTCCCTGAACAGTATAATCTGGGTGTCTTCAAGTCTAGAGTGAATAGGTATCTTCTAGGCAAGCATGTTCCATCTTTGGCCGCGTCGTCACTTTCCATCAGGTGAGATAGCGGTCAAATGCTTGCCTATCTAGTATAAAATATATATATATATAAAAATGCTTTTAAATTGGGAATTTTATTGAATAAAAAAATATAACAATGTGTGTGAAATTAATAATAGCTAAACGCGCGCTAATGGCTAGACTGATCGCGACGTCAGTTCACACTTTTTTGTGTTAATTATTGGTAAATTTTCCTTTACATTTATTCATTATTGGTCGTCGTCGTAACATTTATTCATGATTGGTCGTCGTCGTAACAGAAAACGTCGGCCGTGTTTAAAATTGCCCGAACTTGATTAAATTTTCAAATATATATTTTATCGTAGAAAACAATATTCATCAAAACATTTCGAATGTTCAAATAATTTACAAACATAGGAAATGATGGAATAAATACATTTCACCTACCCATCTAAAGTAGTTGTTTATACGTTTTTGTTTTATTACTATGAAAAAGCTATAATAATGTTGCTTTAGGATAATGTTCGTGAACTTGACTCGTCCTCTATAACCCTAAAATGTCTAGCTTGATACAAGGAACTTAGTACGTATCATAAAACCTGACTAGATAGACGGTACATGGAAAATTTGTAACAAGATAGTGTTAGATAAAGATCATTTTATTTATAAACTAGGCGTGCCCCGCGGCTCCGCCAACTAAAATATAAACGTAAATAAAGCTTAAAAAAACCGACTTCACCGCTTCTATTTTGGTTTTGGCTTGAACGATTTCGATAAAATTTATATGGGACCACCTCTGAAGTATAATCTACAAAACAAAAAATTAATTTTGAGAAGTGGTCCACAAATGGGGAAGAAATCGGTGAACATACAAAAATAAATAGATACAGTCGAACATAGTACCTCCTCCTTTTTTGAAGTCGGCAAAAAGGTAGCCTATGTGTTAATCCTAAGTATAAGCTATTTACCCACATTCCTAATTTCGTCCTAATCCGTTTAGCCGTTAAAGCGTGAAGAGGTAACAAACATACTTATACACTTATACACAAACATTCTCATTTATAATATTATTACTATTCCTTAGTAGGCTGCGTGCGTTTACATACACATTTAAAGTAGAAAAATATGCATGCAGATTGGTAACAATCTGCATGCATTTTTAGATTGTGGCGGTACTTGTCTTTGCCCATAACGCGTACTAATTTAGCTTTGCCTAAACCGGTCTAAAATTTATCTTACTTAGTTGCAAATAAACGAGTCTACAACATACAAACAGACAGATTATTGATATTTTCATTCAACAGAGCACGCGCCTGATGGTAAGCGTCGTGCTTGTCTATTACTGTTAAGTTCCAGAAATGTTTAAACTTTCGCGAACTGCAATCATGTTTTTATTAGAAAACCGGGACTTATCGCGCTTTTATCAACCGACTTCAAAAAAGGAGGTTCTCAATTCGACAGTATGTTTTTTTTAGTATGTATGTTACTCGATATCTCCGTGAATTATAAATCGATTTTGATTTGCTTTGTTTGATAGATTTATACTTCAGAGGTGGTCCCATATAAATTTTATCAAAACCGATCAAGCCAAAACCATAATGTAAGCGGTGAAGTCGGTTGTTTTTTTATTTTGCTTGCGTTTAATTATTTTTAAAATAAGGTAATAATGACTACGACGTTTCGGCAGGGTTGCATCGGCCGTAAACTCAGTGTAGTGCCAGACATAGTTTATTTTTGCCTTTTTTTTTTAATCCTGCGCGGTAATGCACTGCTTTCGTGACCCTCAGATATTAAATGTTTAATCTTTTTATAGTAAAACTTCTTCATTTTTCGAAATGGGTTAAAAACATTGTCTCTCATTCGTGCCAGTTCCCCAGACACCGTATTCTCGGGCAGAATTGGGATTCAATTTGCCCGCGCGTTTTGCAATTGTTCGAGTGCAATAGAAGGCTCCAATTGTATTCCCGTAACTGTATTCACCTAACTGCTCTTCCACTTTGCCGGCGGAGAACAGCTGGAGGAAAATCTTAAGAGATTCTGACATTGTGTTTTCTTCAAAGGTATTCTATTACAGAATTCTAAACGACAACGCTACGTAGTAGACATTCCACAATATGCATGAGATTTATCTTTTTTATCTTAATATCTATAGAATTATACCTTATTTAATTGCCTTATTAGGTATTAATTAATAAAAAGTGATAAGAACTCATAGGAAATAAAGTGTGCGTCAGAATGAACGGTCACTAGGCGTATTTAAAGTTGAATTTATGCCCAGGAATTGCTTCCCTATTGCTTCTATTTGCTTCCTGTTCTTAGACAATTGCTTCCATCATATTCTAGAAGAAACAAAACATTTAAAGGTTACCGTTTACTGTACTGTCTCTATTAAAGGGATGACACTTTGCTTTTGTGTTCTATGTTAATAGCAATCACTATATTTCACTGTCACATCACTACAATAACTCAAAAGGTTTAGTTCTCTTGAGTCTTCTCACTAAGTCTGTGTTGTCGAGGGATTGCCCCAACATTCACATGGTGACGAAGTCTTCGTTCATGAGTTTCGAATTCCACAGGGCACATCAAGTGTTAGTTTCACTAGTTTGATACATCTAATTGCACTCTGAATCCATTAACGCTAGAGTTGCGACGAATAGTACATTCGGCCGAGTGCCGAATATTCGGCCATCCTGCACGATGAAATGTGCAAGTTTTAAGAAAACACGTTCGAATTGGAACAAATGAATTCGCTACAAATGAACTAAAATATTAACTGAAACATACTATAGCCTAAAGAAATCAAAATCCGAAATAATGTCGTCGTAAGTGTAAGAATATGTAAAATAAACCTCCCTGCTTGTCCGATTTGCAGATGACCTGGCTTTCATTTTCCGAGTGTGATGAGAACAAGTGGGTTCTCTTGTACTAGTTTACTTGACGATTTTATTAGGAACTAGCCGTGCCCCGCGGCTTTTCCTGCGTTTATCAAGTTAATAACTAGCCTATGTGTTAATCTATATACAAAAAAAACAAAGTCGGGTTTGTCTGAATTTGAGCACTTATAACTCGATCACGGCTCTACCGATTTTCATGAATTTTTATTTATTGTATTTATCTCCGCCCCGAATAGCAGAATAACTATTAAAATATCTGAAAAAAAAAAACATTTTCTCGTACATTTTGTTACAAAATTGGGGGTTTGATGATACCCGTTTAACGCGGGTGAAGCCGCGGGGAACAACTAGTCCTAGATATAAGGTACGTACATCCCAATTCGGTTTAGCCGTTACGACGTGAATAGAAAACAAACATACCTACACACAGACTTTCAGATTTACAAGATTAGTGTGATTTTAATAAAAACTTGAGGTATTCGGCATTCGGCCAAATAGTGACCAAATATTCAATATTCGGCCGAATACCGAACAGGGGCCGAACTTGTCGCAACCCTAATTATTACCTTAATATAACGGGTGGCTTAACTTACGTTTCGGTTCAAAGTGAACGTCAGTCCCGATAACTTGGTATCTAATAGAAGGCCCCTAAGAGACAGTTGTTTAACTTCAAGTTACAGTATTGACTTGAGTTAAGAATATAAACTAACTAACTTAACGGCTATATCCTACTTTTATGTAAACGGTGTACTGACGTGCCCTAGATGCAGCAGAACTTTTTCTGCCAAAATTGGGTACGCCAGTCGCGAAAGAGCACACCATCGATGGGCTGAACAACCAAGCTCTGTTATATAATTTTTTTTAAAAAAATAATAATAAAACGCAAACAAAGCTTAAAAAACCGACTTCACCGCTTTATCATCGGAACCTTGACCAGATTTAATGTATAAACACGCATTATTGACTATAACTCCAAAACTAGGGATCAGATCTTGATCAAATTTATATAGGACCAATTAGAAAGCACATCTAACAAACTAAAAAAAAACGAAATCGGCTCACGTGGAGAGAAGTTATGAGGTAGCCACACATACAGTCGACTTGAGTACATCCTCCTTTTTTGGGAAGACGGTAAAAAAAAAATGAAAACCCCTTAGCTAAAACTCTTGTAACCAAAACACATCAACAAAGGGCCTTCTGTTACATAATTAATTTCACATCTCGGCCTCGTCCGGCCCATCTCCGAAATAATTAACCGACTCCGGAATTAAGAGGGCTTTTTGTTTTTCGGCTTGGATGCGAAACGTGATTATTATATGAATGGATTCTCGTTAAATATGCGACGTAAATGGGCAGTAGTTATTTTTTTTCTTTTGTTAATGAAGGGTTCGCAATCCTATATTTACTCGTATATAAACGTAGACGCTTTCACACTTACAGCCCCAAACGAAATTCGATGACTTGTGTCGTGGGTGCCGGAAACAATCACATCACACACACATACACACACAATCACACCCAGAAACACAAATTTTCCATGTGGGGAAAACTCGTGTTTCCGCCGGGAATCGAACCCGATACCCCCTGCTTAGAAGGCGTACACACACCCAACTAAGCTAACTAGCAGTTCAGTGTATACACCGAATAAATATATATTATTATATAATAAATATATATTCTATAAAAAAATACAGTATTGGTCAAATGTTTGCCTGTCATGTATAAAAAAAGTTATAAACGTCTAAAAAATATCAGTTAATTATAGGACATATACATTAATTGTGATAAAAATTTTCTTAAGTTTAATTTTGTATATACAATTTAAAAATGAGTTAGAAAGGACATTTTGTCAAAAAACTGGTCTTAGACGCCATTTTATCAATATGGCGGCGCGAGCAGAGACACGAGGTGGCAAAGTAAAAATCTGGAAAGTACACATCAAAATCACCAATTTTCACTACTCCCGGAAAACTTTCCAAGTAATCTCCTTATTGCGAACCAAATAACTGTATTATAATATGCAAAATAAAGGCGTAGGCGTTAGTTCGGCGAACGATTAATAGGTACATCGGACATTTATTTATGGTTTTTGAACAATACTAATAGTAATAAAAAAATCAGGAATTGGGCGTTACTTTTTACCGACTTCCCAAAGAAGGAGAAGGTTGAGTACCTTCTCCTTCTTTGGGAAGTCGGTAAAAAGTAACTGTTTTTTTTTAATTATCTGTGTTACGAACCTCATAACTTCTCTTCACGTGAGCCGATTTCGAATTTTTTTTTTAGTTTGAATTAGATGTTGCTTTCTAATTGGTCCCATTTAAATGTGATCAAGATCTGATCAAGTAATTCTTGAAATATCGTCAATAATGCCTATTTTGAGGACTTTTTTTATTTGAAAGCTGGTGCTTTTCATGTGATCCCATTGAAATTTGATCAAGATTTGATCTCTAGTTTTTGAGTTATAGTCAATAATGCGTGTTTAATACATTAAATCTGATCAGTGAAGTCGGTTTTTTTAAGCTTTGCTTGCATTTAATTATTTGAAATCCATAACGATAAAGTTAATTTATTATATTTAATGTTAATTCCGATAAGATTGATAGGCTTCAAACGGGATGTAAACACGCCGCGAAAGTTAGTGTTATTGGGGTGTGAACGTCAGTATTAGTATCGTGGGAACTCCGCCGAAGCCTCTGCTCTCGCCGAAACCTGTTCGACACATGTTTCGCTTGTACACGAAGCATCCTCAGGAGCTTACGTTTAAATTAATTTTATTCTATATTTATTTTTAGAATTATTTGTTCTAATTTATTATATATGCGTATCTTTTAGCTACACGCCCAAACATTTTTCTTACACGCCCATGAAAGCAGGAAGATAATGCTTTATAACATTAAGCTTAATCCTTGTATACTGTTTTGTGCTAAACTATTAAATGAAGAAATAAATAGATATCTCATATTAATGCATCAACACTCCAATAAGCGTACACTGCATTGCAATTTAACAACACGCAGCTGTGGACGTCTGTCTGCAACAGACTCTCGAAGGGGTTTTTAATAAAAAACTTATAATGTCGGATGCAAATGTTATTAGAGACTACGACATGCGAGTAGGGTTGTCGATTGCAGTAGATTTAAGAGTAGATCTAGAGCGGGATGAAATTTATTGATTAACCGAATTATTTAAAGTCTTCTCTATCTAAAGGTTGTCTGGTGCTTTTAGCGATAAGACCGCCGATTGTACATTATAATTTAAGTTTTTAAAAAAATATTTCGAGTGATTTATGTAAGGTGTGACAATAAAGCGTTATCTATCTAAATTTAAACCCCGTCTAAAAAGAGGGGTACGTTTGTAGTGTGTATGTGTTTATGTATGTGGCATCGTAGCGTATTTGTTTTGTGTAAGAAATCTTTAGCTAGGTTTTATGAAAAGTTATTTTATTAAAGACCAGTACCTTCTTTGAATGTTAAATTAATTGTAAATTAAAAACTAGACTCTTCATAGAAAATATGTATTTAAAAGATAAATAAATCAAGTTTGGGCAATGTTATTCATACTTTATCTTATCACTACTCACACTATATTAAAATAAATCCGAAACTTTGTGTGTAAATGTGTAAGTGTATAAGTATGATTGTTTTCTCTTCACTGTTTTCACTGATTGTCGCTCTAACGGCTGAACGGATTTTGTTGAAATTTGGAATGTATGTAGCATATACCTAGGATTAACGCATAGGTTGCTTTTTAACTTGATAGAAGCCGCGGGATACAGCTAGTCTTTTAATAAATTACTAAATCTTTATTGATAACTGACTTGATGTACCAAGGTATATCAATTTAGATTCTAGAAACGTTGTGTGTTGAAACACTGCCAGGCCAACCTGCCAACCCTAAAGCGGAGTGTGTAGAGGGGTGGGGTGCGGAGGGGGATCCGGTTTTCAATTCCAACAAGTGGCTGGCGATATTGCCGCTCGCACGTGTATTATTTGTATAGTGCAGGACATTTTGCGGTATACACTAACTATAACATATTTTCGCTTTCACTTCGATCGCTTTGATGTATTTTTTTACCGACTTCACAAAAAAGGATGAGGTACTCAAGTCGACTGTATTTTTCTTTTTTTAAGTGTTACCTCATATCTTCGTTCCACGTGAACCGATGTTGAAATTTTTGGTCCCATTTATATTTGATCAAGATCTGACTAGTAGTTTTTGAGTTATCCTCAATAATGCGTATTCTGTAGACTACATTGATGATGTTCTCGTTTTTAACCGACTTCAAAAGTTACGTTAACTTCTTTGTTGTGAGCCGATTTTGATGATTATTTTTTCATTTGAAAGCTGATGCTTTCCATGTGGTCTCTTTTAAATTTGATCAAGATCTGATTACTAGTTTTGAGTTATAGTCAATAATGCGTGTTTAATATAAGTAAAATCTGATCAAGGTTCCGAAGATAAGCGTTGAAGTCGGTTTTTTTAAGCTTTGCTTGCGTTTAATTATTTTCGTTTTTTTTGGCATTGTTTGGCTAGTTTTTGGCCACTACATCCTGATGGTAAGTGATCGGGATGGTCAACACGTTAGGCCTGGTAATTTATTTATAACTTTTTTTCTCATTAATAATTGCTACTTTTTATTATTTCTTGTTCAAGTACAAAATATTTTAAGTTATATTACTCGTAAATAGGTATTATCTTTGTATGTAATTAAAGCCCTTTTTTCCTGTTTTTTATTTTGGCATTGATAAGCTAGCGTTTGACTACTATATCCTGATGGTAATTGATTAGGGTGGTAAATATGCTAGACCTAGAAAGCCTGGCTCGCAAGTATAGTCAGATTAATATTTTTATGAAATTTTCCTTTCTTGAACGTGTTTTTTTTTGTCAATCCGGTGTTGTAATGATAATTGTGGATCAACTTAATCTACTATATAAAAAATAAGTCGGGTTTTCCTTCCTGACGCTATAACTCCAGAACGCACGAACCGATTTCCACGGTTTTGCATTCGTTGGAAAGGTCTCGGGCTCCGTGAGGTTTATAGTGGCGAAACGGAGTTCGCCGGGTTTGCTAGTAAATAAATAAAAAATCATTTGACTGCCAAAAATAACACATTACAACATAAAAACACATTTACTGCAAAATTTTAAAAGTGATAGGCAGACCGCTTCAGTCTAAGGGACAAGGACTATTGTGAAAACTAACCTTAGCAAGCCAAGACTGAAACGGTCGCATCTATCAGTAACAATCAGTATATTTAAGTAACAACGCCTGCTATTCCTACTCCCACACTCTCATACACTTGACGTCCTTTTCTGAGTGGTTTTATTCTGAATGCATGTGATTTGAATTTTAGTAGTCACCGGGGAGCCGCACGCGACACAAATAAATAAATTAGCATACTATTATGGCCCGAAGTGTATTGAGCGTGAGCTTATTTTGTAGGATATAGGAGATTAGTGTGTAGAGTTTTGTAGAGTTTTTCAATCTGAATCTGTAGTCATTTTAAAGTGGATAATTTTGTTTAACTGGTCCACGGGCAATAGGGAATAGGTACATGCATAATTTTATTTTTACATTTTTTATTCTCGATAAGCAAGCATTTGACCACTATATCACCTGATGGAAAATGACGATGTGGTCGAAGATGGAGCATGCTTGCCTAGTAGATACCTGTCACTCGAGATTTAAAGACTCCTAGATTGTACTTAACGGGAAACACAGTCTCGGGTAAAGAATTCCATTCCTTAGCAGTACGTATGATAAATGTGGAAGCAAAACGCTTCGTACGCACCCTTGGAATATCAACCATAAACCGATGTCGTGTGGCTGATTGTCTGGTTGTCCGTTGGTAAAAGGGGGATGGGGGAATCAGATCATGCAATTCCGTGGCACAGTCTCCGAAATGTATCCTATAAAAGACTGATAGACTTGCGACCCTTCGACGATGTTCTAGGCTTTGAAGCTTCGCATCCGCATCATTTTCTTTATATCCTTTATATTTTGTTATTGTATACCTACCACAGTTATGTGGACTTATCTCGTAAGGAAAATAAAATCATTAATTTTATATATTTCTGTCAATTGTTTACGTCAATACATTTGGTGAGGAAATTTCTGCCAAATCGTTTATTCGCATGGGCTTTAAAGAGGCACTCATGAAAGTTAATGACTCTACTGATTCGCAATATTACAGTCGTGTGATTATAAAAAAAACATTATATTTTAAGCAGTCAGGTGTGGTACATTTTTAACGAGGCCATTTTGAAGTTCTTTCTTTGACGATAGAATTCATTACCCTAAGGAAAATTAGCAGCAATGACATCTATAACACGGGCTCTAACGTAACAAATCAGTCTAGCCAATAGCGTGCGTTTTGCTTTTGAATTTCCTATGAATTTGTTTTCAATTTGACTGTATTTTTTTTGTATGTGTTTTTTGCGATATCTCCGCCAATTATGAATCGATTTTAATGATAATTTTTTGTTTGGTAAATTAATTATACTTCAGAGGTGGCCATATAAATTTTATCGAAATCAATTCAGCCAAAACAGATTTAAGCGTCGAAGTCGGTTTTGTTAAGCTTTGCTTGCGTTTAATTACATTCAGTAATATTACAAATAAATAAGAAAAAAGAAATATACCTAAAGATAGATACTTAAATGTTATTTATATATAAATCTCACGCATATTCCATATTCACACTTATCATAGCTCTATTTAAATTTCACGCATATTCCCTTTTCACACTTATCATAGCTCTATTTATATCTCACGTTTATTCCCTATTCACACATATCATAGCTCTATTTAAATTTCACGCATATTCCCTATTCACACTTATCATAGCTCTATTTATATCTCACGTATATTCCCTATTCACACTTATCATAGCTCTATTTATATCTCACGTATATTCCCTATTCACACTTATCATAGCTCTATTTATATCTCACGCATATTCCCTATTCACACTTATCATAGCTCTATTTATATCTCACGCATATTCCCTATTCACACTTATCATAGCTCTATTTATATCTCACGCCTATTCTCTATTCACACTTATCATAGCTCCATTTAAATCTCACGTATATTCCCTATTCACACTTATCATAGCTCTGTTTATATCTCACGCATATTCCCTATTCACACTTATCATAGCTCAAGTGATAGTTATAAATATCGCCCTCGTTGAGTTATCTGTAGTGGTAGGGCTCTTTGCGAGACATTGAACCGCCAGCAGTGGTGTGCAAATATTACTGTATTTAGGGTTGAATTAAAAATGGAATGCTTCCAGTATAACTACATTGTATAAAGAGTTCCCAAGAGATATTTGTGCTTCTGGTTCTGGATGTAATGTGTGTGTGATGTGAATGTTTCCGGCACCCACGATACAAGTCTTTGAACTTAGTGTGGAGCTGTGTGTGTAAAAAAAAAAAAAAAAAAAAAAAGAGTTAACATTCATATCTCAGCTTGTCAAGGGTAGATTTGGAACTATTTAAGTTCAAATCTCCTGTTGGCATTGAACTGGTAAAGATAAAGATATTTTATTTGTGAAACATGAGTAAAATATACACACAGATTTTTAAATGAGTATGCACATTGGTTATACAAATGATTAATGGATCGTCATGTTTTGCATAGATAAGCGTACAAATTTATAAATTACATCCAATTGAGGTACATATCGTTATATTAATGTCATAGTTAAATTTAATTTATTTATTCAATTCTTCATTCATGTTCTCATTCATCTCAATTATCATTACATCATATTATTTTGTCTGTTAGGAATTCAGTTATATTGTAATAACACTTGTCTGCTAGTAATTTTTTTAGTTTTTTTTTAACAATGCTGATGGCAGTTCTTTCATTGGTTTGGTAAGAGTCACGCTTGTCCATTGCGGTCTCTTGTCTCATACAAGCGTGATTCTTACCATCAGGTGAACGTTTTGCTCGTCTCTCAATCATACTAAAATTATTTTTTCTTTGTTTCAGGATGTCATACACACAATAAGTTCGCCACATGGTCAAGTGCACAGGATCGTAGTGTTCAAGAAGAATGGCGTACAAGCAATGGTTGAATATCCTTTTCAATAGAATAAACTACTAAATATTTGTTATGTGAGTTATTATACGTTGCTGAAGCCCGTTGGCTTAGTTGGGTGGCGTTTGCCATCGAAGCTGTTCAGGTTCGATTTCCCACTGAAACACAAGTTTTCTCCCTAAGGAAAATTTGTGTTTATGATCCTGGTTGTGACTGTTTGTGTGGTGTGAATGTTTCCGGCACACATGACACAATCGAACTTAGTGTGAAGCTGTGAGTGTGAAAGCGTTTACGTTTAAGTTTTTAAACTACCATGGTCAATGTCACTATAAATGATTGTGTCAATAACGGGATATTTTCCATAGTCGACCGCATCGTCACTTACCATCAGGTGAGATGGCGGTCAAACGTTTGCGTATCTAGAATAAAAAAATAAAAAAATACCATGTATTTCGTTTGTTTTGATTTTCCAATATTTCGGCACTGTTGCAAGCGCCATGATCACGGAGTAACACCTCAGGTTCGATTCCTGCTCGACCCCAATAACTTTCTTAAGTTTAGTTGCACTAGCTCTAATAACGGTCAAGGAAAAAACATTGTGAGGAAACAGACAAGAGTCACATTTTGTTTTTAATAGGTAAACATTTGACCACTATCTCACCTGATAGTAAGTGATGATGCGATCGAATGATAAAATGATAATGTTGATGAATCGTCAGCCCCAGTTGTTAGTCGTCGTAGAAGTCTTAAATCTTAAAGAGAGGCTGTGAATCTAAAATGTAAATCATCTGCTTTCATGAATGATATATAACAATATAATAAAATTTACAATAAAAATTGGTATACCTATATAAGATTTAACTATCGTATATCTTAAAAGCACTTGTTGTAGGTGTGGTTTAATCGTAAACCTCGAGTTGTATATTTTTCCACACCTTTATAGTGTGCATTTATAGTGCGAGCGGGTAGTCATGAGCGGAGCGGGAAAGGAATTGTTTTTTCTTTAAGTTAAAACAATCGTGAGAATTACTCATATTGTTTTCATAATGTTATATACGGTTTAAAACACGTAATAAATGTCTATTTTATTATTTGTTGACTAGTTTCGGACTAATTAGTTGTCCCTTACCAGGATGAGTCAAAATGTTTTAGATTAATATCTTCTATTTTTCCTTTTTTATATAAACTTACAAAATAATAATATAAATTCTACTTCTTTATAGTTAATATGGGCAATAAACTACAATATTGTTAAAGGACTACCATGACTTTATTTTCGAGTAACACCTGAGATCGATGGGATATGCTGAAATCCAGCCCTGCACAAACCCTTAGTTTGTGCAGTCTTTTCGCTGAACATATTCCAATTGCCAAATATTTATTGCATGTATTTTTTTTTCTTTTATGTACCATAATGTGATTGTTTAAATATTTTTCCAATAAAATGATTTCTATTTCTATTTTAAGTTTAAGTTTTTAATATTGTAGTGGTTACAACCCGATAAACGAGTTAATCCGGAATATAAATAATAATTAAATTGCTTCGTGTCCAGTCTAGCATACTCGTATATCAACACTAATATTTTTAATTTTAAAGTATTTACACTTTAATACTAATATTATTAATTACTAATGTAAAATAATCGTATTTTTAATAGTAAAATACTAATTAAACGTTTTTCTTATTAGATGCCATAGGCATTTTAAGGTTAACATATACGTTAAAGATGATGATGATGATAAACGTTGTTACCATCATTGACAGCATTATTAATCATTTTTGACATCATCAAAAATACTATAAGTTTTACACACAAACTCATTAAGATACCAAGAACAAAACATACCCGAACAATGTTATGATTTTTTTTACTTTTCGAATAGTATGGATAATCACAAAAAAGTCAAAGTTTCCTATGGTAACATCAGTTCTCATCACACTACAAATGCGTCTTAAACACAAACAAACAAACAAACAAATTCACACTCACAGCCCCACACTAAGTTCAAAGACTTGTATCGCGGGTGCCGGAAACATTCACATCACACACACATTACACCCAGAACCAGAAACACAAATATCCCTTGGGAAAGAATTTGTGCTCCTGCCGGGAATCGAACCCAGGACCCACTGCGCAAAGGGCGGACACCTGTCTACTGCGCCAACTGGGTCGTCAAATATTCACGAACGTTGTACGTTTCAGTGTTTCTAAATATTTAGACTATGTTAATGATCTTTAGTCGCTATTACTTCCGCCACGCCCTTTACCTTCTCATCTTCAGAGATGCCCTCATTCCCTCAATCGTAAAAAGAAAGATAAATAAACACCGGTTTAAATATAACGTTTTATTTTATACTTCTCTCTATAAAACTGGAGCATTGTGAATTAGTTTATTTTAGGGCAACCGCGGTTCTGAAATAGTAGGGTATTTTAATTTTGAAATATGTTTCATCAGTGTAAAATAACGAGATGTACTATTGAACTAAATTTAACCGTTCCGGTAGATTGCGCCACGAAATCAAAATCGTTTATTCACATGGGCCCCAAAAAGGCACTCATGAAAGTTAATGATTCTCTGGCAGTAGAATCATTAACTTTCATGAATACGCAAAATTACAGCAATTTCGAGAAGAACCTGACAAGAAACTTGGCAGCGCATTTTTTTCACACACATCCCCAAGTATAATATTTATTATACGCATATTATAAGCGACTAATTATTCTTCTATTTAGAAGATTAATTCGTCGCTTATAGCGAGAACGTCGATAGTTAAGTGGTGAGAGAGATAACTCACTATGATCGCGTTTTAAATCCAAGTTATTTTATTCCTTTAGCAATTTACTACTTTAAATCCGCCTAGCATAGCTATGTTAAAAAAATATCACAATATAATAGTTTTATGTAGACCGAACCAAAAAAAGCAAGCTAGTCTTTAACTAAGACCGATGAACTGAAAGACCCGGCAACTACATCAACAGCGTGGTCCAGAATCGTCAGTTTTATATTATATTTTCCAAAATAAATAAAAAATATGTGCGATGAAAATTAATATCGAAGATTAATCTTTACCTTAACAACTTTTTTTTTTTTTTTTTTTTTTTATTTGTGACAGGCTAATGTTTGACCACTATCTCACCTGATGGTAAGTGACGATGTGATCGAAGCTGGTAAACACACTAGACCTGGAATACAACCTTAACAACTTCAACAGCGTTGTCCTGAATCGTCAGAATTTTTATTTTTTAATAAAAAAAATATGTCTCGGACGTTTTTACGATAGTAATATTCGCTAGAGACAACCGCCGTAAAGCTCATCTCGCGTTAATTTGATGAAAACGCCCTCACGTAGTAATTTACGACGCGTATGTCGTTTACGTAATACGTTATACGCCTAACGTCTCGCGCTACGTCACCACTTTATAGCCCTACTGTTAAACGGAGGTCGTAAATTGTAGAAGTAATTTTGAGATAAAAGAAAATTGTATTCAAATTGCATTACAAAAATTATAATAATTTATGTTATAACAATGTGTTTAGTATTAAAATGTTTTAGATCAAGGTCGGTACCTTGGCCAACTGCCTGTTGGCTTAGTTGGGTGAGTGTTGGCCTTTTAAGCAGGGTTCGATTCCCAATGGTAACACAAGTTGTCTTCCCTAGGAAAATTTGCGTTTCTGGTTCGGTTGTGATTGTGTGTGTGATGTGAATCACGGCTCCCACAAGTCTTTAAACTTAGTATGAGGCTTTGACGTGAATTCATTTGTTTGTTTTTGTTTAAATAAAGAATGTCCCTTATCACCTCTGGAGTACCATGCTTTGTCATTCTCCATCATCAGATCAGCCCCATGGTACAATATCATTTTATTGTCACCGAAGATACATAAGTACCTACACAAAATTTGAGTCCAATCGAACATCGGGAAGTGGGTCTAGTTTAGCTTCCAAGAATTGATAAACCGACAGATAGACAACGGGATAGATGAAACTAAATAAAATCTTGTAAAAAACAAACGCATTTACATTATATCATCTAAATAGTTTATACTGAGAGAGTAATTTATCTGTTAGTTTTATCATCACACGAATTTAAATTTTCTCATTCATTAATTCATGGAACATGAAAAATATGATTACAAATGATACAGTAATTTGGTTTTGTAATGCCGCGTTAAACCGGTTTATCTTATTTTTTGTTATTCTTCATTTACACCGATAGACGAATTTTGTTATTCCGCCAACATTTTATGTTTATTTATAGACGAAAATGAAAAACGGCCAGACTGAAAAATCTATGTCTAGAAATAATTATTCATATCAATTGTTTCCGCTGTTGAAAACAAATTCGTGTTTTGCAGTTTTGAATCTTGACTCTAGTTAAAGTACGTCGCATTTGCCGTGGGTAAATTTTGGTTAAGAATAGCAGCAACCAAATGATTTCTTTTGATTTGATTCTTATGTTTGAATCCATAAGAGCCAAAATTGCTTTTTAATCTGTGTAATAATTTAGTACGAACGATAAAATAACACATCTGTATCTATCAAAACGATTAGCAATATAAATAAATATGGTTCGTACGTAATGGTCGAAATCGCTAAGGTATGTTTAAAAATAGACGTCTGGTAGGAAAGTGATGATTTATTGTAGGCACGTGGTGTAAATGGTTTATATTCATACCAAAATGTAATGTTTGTTATTTATTGAAACAATGTAATGAGCTAGACACGAAGCAGATAGTCTGTTTGGTGTCTAAATTAGAACGTTTGAAGGGAATTTATGCAACAACGATTTGCGAGAGTAACCGCATAAAAATAACTGGTTTATTTGAGTAACCGTACAAAAAGAACGGCTTAGGCTGTCATATTCGCATTTAACTATAATGTATATGACAGTAGAGTTATTGTTTATTTTATACGGACGTTTAGGTTGCTGTTTAGGCCTCTTATTTGAATTGATTCTAAAATTAGAGTTCTAACAACAAAAAAGATTAATCAATAACAATAAAAAAGACTTCTAACAAAAAAAAAAAACAAGTAGAAAAATCTTTCGCCATATTCACTAAAAAATATGTTCCAGCAGCTATCATTGACAGCTGTAATTCTAGGCCTAGCACCGTTACCATCCTTGACTACATCATCACATACTGTCAAACGCTAGCCTATCAGAGATGGAAAAAAAAAACAATACTACTGATAATATAAAGCAGTCAAGTTAAAGAACTAATTTATACTTTTATACGAAAAAGTTAAGTTAGGTTAGAGACAAGTATTAGCCTGTCTTTGAAATTCCAACGTAGTGCCCTTTTTCTTTCCCTCGGTTTCTACATTGTATCTTGTTATTGAACTGGCTACTTCTAACCTGAACCAGTTATGCTTGTGTGCAAAAAATGACAAAAATGCAGTTGTTTTGTCAAAATAACAGTGTTAAAATTTTATTGCTTTGATGTACCTATTGCAATTTCTATCAGTAATAAGAAACAGTAGATGTTGAGAATAAGTGCCTTTTCATTGCTACCACTAATAGAATAAAGGGGGTAGGGCACAACCTGGACATCGATGACCAATGGGATCATACTGAATGCCACGGAGACTGATGGCAAAGATCGGCTTAAGTGGTGCCGATGAAAGCCGACCCAGGAAAATGGGACAAGGCGAAGTAGAGGAAGAAGTAAATGTTAAGTGTAAGGAACAGTTTTACCACATAGTAGATCCAATAGAGCACGGTTAGTTCATTAAACGGAAGGATCTAGAGTAGGACAACGCTGTTAAAACTACCATGATCAGTATACATTGTTTGTCGAAATCACATGGTAAATGTCTAGCGTTCGCGCGAACAACAAAATGAATGAAGTCTAAAATTACGCTTCTGTGTAACAGGTTGCCTTGAAATGGTTCAGGGTCAGTCGTCCAACGACCCCAGCGTTGAAAGCACGTATGTTTGTTTTGAAATTTCATAATGGTATTTCAAGTTTGCTAACCTGAGTTGGCAAGTAATGTTTGAAGGGAATAGAAATGTTCGGTTTAATGTTAGAAATTCTTTGGATATTGTGGGCGGATGTGTGTTGTAAACCGTTCAGAAGCTTATCGAATATCGAAATAGACAATATAACACTATTATATGTTGGATAAAGTATTCTTAAATATAACAAGTAATAATGTATCTACTGAAGCATATTGTGTTTATGTCTCCGCGTAAAAAGCCAAATTTTTGCTAGAATGAAAGCAAACCAGCATGCATAGTGCTACTGTGCGTGGACAATTAAGGCATATCTCTGCTTTTGAAAAAAGATAGTCTTTTTTTAATATATAACGATAATATAATACGAGTAAGAAATATGTTTGTAGACTCTGACTAAAAAACCCACTCAAAGTAGTATCTAAAAATAGCTTTGTAACCTAACAATCGCTTTGTGAACTTTATATTTTAATAATTTATTTTATATCTTTATACTTGTAAACGAAAACACAATAATCGAATGTTTTACCCAAACAAAATACAACAAAAAACAGATAACGAATTCACGAAACAGAATCTATATTCTAATTAGGTTATTGAATTTTCTTTCCCTTTGTAGAAGCATCGGTCGCCGTTATGAGGCAGTTCGACAGATTTATTCAAATTTCTTTGGAGTTTCCAGCGAATTAGAGTATAAGAAACAACGCCTCCGATTTAATGGATTGGGTGTGGTGGAAAGGTTTGCGATTAGCGTTACATGATGATAGACATAGAATAAGGGTCGTCAGTTAGCATGGTGCGATGGTAGGAAATTGGCGTAGCACTGCGCAAGGCAATAAATGTAGCGTAAAAGTAGGCGTAGCGCGGGTGTAGGCGATAAGTACTGTGTAGAGGCTAAATTGGCGTAGCGCGACCGTAGGCAAAAACCGTAAAGTGTAGCAGAAGAAAACATAGCGCAGAGGTAAGCCATAAGCGTAGTGTAGGTAATAAGCGTAGCATGAGAGTAGGATAGTAGCGTAACACGAGAAACAGACAAAATGTAGCGCATTGGTAGCCGATAGGCATAGCGTGGTATAATCATAAAGTACCAATACTGCCCCTTGGCTTAGCTGAGTGCGCTTTCGCTTTCTAAGCAGGGTTATCGGGTTCGATTCCCGGCAGGAAGACAAGTTTTCTCCCCAAGGGAAATTTGAGTTTCTGGTTCTGGTTGTGATTGTGTGTGAGATGTGAATGTTTCCGGAACGAAATAAGCTATAGAACAGTGTGGGGCTGTGAGGGTCAGGGTTTAAAAATACTACTTATAATAGTTTAGCACAAAACGTTTTTTTTTTCTTCTTTTTTATTTGTGACAGGCTAGTGTTTGACCACTATCTCACCTGATGGTAAGTGACGATGTGATCGAAGCTGGTAAACACACTAGATCTGGAATACGCAGTAAACTGTACATGGAATAATTTTAAAGCTAAGAAACATTATCTAAACGCCTTTCTGTACTTGTGAGAAAAAAGTTTGGGCGTGCAGCTAGAGGTAACACATTTCAATAAGTACGCTTCCTGCTATATCTGTGGCACCACTTTTACCATAGTTATTAAAGAGTACCAACTAGTCCCTTGTGGCATAACGCCGGTGTCTCCGCGTCCCAGTCGTGTACGATTTGTATTTGTTATTGCATTTGAATATGCAGTACGATAATTTTATACAGATTCTCAGTTTTATTTCATTTTGTTTCCAGAATATTAAATTTAAAAGTATTTTCTGTTACGGTTAATGTTTATTCCTTTTATAACTAACCGACTGGGGCGACGAAAAGGGTTAATGATGTTTTTTTATTCAAGATCGGCTAACGTTCACCATCTCACCGGATGGTAAGCGACGATGTGGTCGACGATGGTGCATTTTAGTAGCGTATATATAATATTAAATTATGTGCCTTATTTGTCTGTTTGTTCACGTACAGCAATTAATCTTTTAATTTTGTTTCTTCGTAAGATTAAATAATAATAAATTTAATAAACGCTAAACGCTTGCACAAGCACTAAACCTTTACAATTTGAATAATCTCAATGTCTTTAAGGTATTCTAGAATTACAACAATTTAATATCGACTCTACGCGCTTATTACACGGCTTCGAGTCCCATTCTCTCTAATCGCTCGCACTAGCACCAAACATTTACAATTTGAATAATCTCTATGTCTTGAACTTGCTGAAGTAATAACAGTTTGATGTTCGAATCCGATCGTTAATCCGCTTTATATTAGAATTGGAATCGGGATCACTTTGACGGTGACTGCATAGTAAAAGAGTTGACAGTAGTTTTACTTAATCGCGCACACATTTGTTTTTTTTTTTAAATTGGTGGGACTCTTTTGCATAGTCTACACTGTTGCTAGACATTCAAACAGTAGTACATTCAGTAGTGTGTAAACAAAACTATTTTTTGGATTGAATGGCAATGTTTCCAGTGAAATTACAGGCCATAAAGAGATTTAACATCTATTATGAATCTTAGTGTGATGAAAGTAGTGCTTGCAAGATTTTGTGTATAAGTTCAAAACTCTGGGTGACACTGAAATGGGCAAGCGTGACGCGTACCATCAGGCGAGCGACTTGCTCGTCTTGACTCTCAATCACATAAAAAATATTTTTTTGCTATATAGTCAAGCATTTGACCACTATCTCACGTGATGAATAGTAAAATGCGACCGAAGATGTCACATGCTTGCCGAGACGACATATCGTCAGTATTGGGGTGGTAAACTGACCTACGATAGAGTAAGAGCAAGCCAGAAATAATTCATTAGAAAATATCCTACCACCAAAAATTTCACCACGATGTTTCCTTCACCCCAAGCCCAATCCATTTTGGTTAAAAACCGAAACCTTCCAAACGTATAGTCATTGCCAAAAAAATCTTCGCTTTGTGTTCTTTTACTACTTTCTCTCATTTTACTATGGCTGCGAGTTCGAAATTACAGAAACGATTTTTATGTCTTATTGTGCGGGTAGTTGGAGTTTTAATCGTTTGCGGCGGGGAATGTCTTTGATGTGCTATTCTAATGGATGATTAAATGATTTGTTTGTAAAGAATCAGACTTTGGAATAACTTTTTTGAATAGACTTTGATCAGAACCAATGACGACGAAGAATGTTTTTTTTGGTAGTTTGTCAAGAATAGTATAAATTAGATCGATAATAGAATATTAATTGGAATTTATATATTTGTTCACCAAACAGAATAATGTACACTTTATTGAATATTACATTAAACTAAAAACTAAATTAAAATTAGCCAGAAAAAAAACTATAACTTGATATAAATATGTACAAAACTTAATCTAATAGACCGCTACCAGTAGGTAAAGTATATAATTAAATTAGTATAATGAAAAGTAGGAATTTATGTAATGAAACTTACTAAAATTAAGAGCCTTTCTAACAAATATACACATAATAATTGAAAACGTCCGCTGGCATAGATTACACGTGCCTCTTAAACCAAAGTTTCCTCCTCAAGGGAAAGTGCTTCTAGGTATGATTGTGTAACTATATTCACATGATGAGAAAAGGTGAACCTATTATAACTGCCTATTATTAATGCTTTAATGTTATATACGGCTTAAAACGATTAAAAAAAATTCGATTTACTTTTTGTCGACTAGTTCAAAATCGACTAGTGTCGCTTAGTAACAAAGGTAAGGTCGGCAAGTAGGATTGCATATAATTCTGTAACATTGACTTGCCTTGTGTTGTCTTAGTTATAATTACCAATTAATGAATTTTATTTAATTTCATATTCGAGGTGGCTCTGAGTTCGAACCCAAAAAGATAATAAACGACCTTGCTAATGAGACAATATATCGCTGTGCCCGTAGAATAATATGCTTCTCATTTTTAAGCTTAGCATAGCATAGCTTCTATCGCGGGCCTTGAGCGTGGAGACCGAATCCAGAAATTCCCTAACCTAACACCCCTCACTCCGACCGGCACAGCGGTGATACTTTTTAGTTTTGCCATCTATCGATGAATAGCAGAACTTTTAATGACTTTTTTTAAATATCACCACACGCCACACGTCTTTTTTTATTTTATTTTTATTCAAGATAGGCAAACTTTTGACCGCCATCTAACCTGATGGTAAGCGACGATGTGGTCGACGATGGAGCAAGCTTGCCTAGAAGATACCTATTCACTCGCGACTTGAAGACTCCCATATTGTACTCATCAGGAAACACCGACTCAGGTAAGGAGTTCCATTCCTTTGCGGTTCGCACAATGAATGTCGAGGCAAAACGCTTAGTGCGCATTTGTGGAATGTCCACCATATAGCGGTGTCGCTTGCAGTTTGTCTGCTTGTCCGATGATAGAACGGGGATGGGGGAACTAGATCGTGCAGTTCATTAGCACACTCTCTGAAACGTATCCGATAAAAAACATTATTATATATTTATGTTTAATTTTATATATCAAATATTCATATTTACAATGTTTTGTGATAATAATTATTGTTTATTTGTATGTTTATCCACGTGCCAGTAAAAATATTTCCTTAACCATCTGCTATACATTTGAAAACGTGGATTCAGCGACGCGAGCGAAAGAAGCGCTTCACGGCTGCGACATATACAGCGGATGCTGCACACTCAAGATAGAATATGCTAAGGTAAGATACTTCATTATTTATCTTATTTGTATGATAAGCCCGCATCTTTGTTCCCCGAACGGTATAATCTGGGAGTCTTTAAATCTAGAGTGAATTGGTATTTTCTAGGTAGGCTTCATCTTCGGCCGCATCGTTACTTTCCATCAGGTGAGATAGCGGTCAAATGCTTACCTATCTGTCATAAAAAAAGAAAGATTTTTTTTGTATAGGCTTTTTAAATTTTAAACGATTTGTGTTAAATTGTGACTGTGAATATAGAGGCTGTTTGTTGTCTTTATTTCCTACGCCTGGGTTCGATTCCCAACAGCAGCATAATTTTCCTTCTCTTTGTGTGTATAGTAAATGGTTCCGGTCATCACGTTTTGTCTCTGAAGGGATACGATGACATAGACATCAAATACACTTAAATATGCTGAAGGAATACATAATAATAATTACACATAGCAATAATACCAATAAATACATCCCGCGACGGTAAGAGACGCGTAGACGTTAAGCGTAGCACCCGTAGCACATAACGATTTCGCTCGTTGCTCATCGTAGCAGGTAACATCGTAGCTTTATTACAGCCGTGCTACGAATTTCCGTAGAGGCATAGCAAGTTCGAAGACGTCCGTGTAGCTACGTCTAAGCTTGTAGACTTGAATATGTAGTACGTTTCTTTGAATAACATATTAATATGTCTAGAATTCTCTTACATTGAATAATTTTTCTTTATCCGGAGCCATTCTAGCCATTTTTCAATAAAATAAACAAATTATAATGTACATAGTCATGTGATTAATGTAAATAAATGTACCTAGGCGTCCATACCGACACGTGAAGCCTCCGCTGATAAACAAATTAATAACTTTGTTTCTCAGAATTAACATCACACAAAAAACACTACAAACATTAAGAAAAACCAATTACCAATTCTAGGACTAGCCATGCCCCGTGGCTTTGCCCGCTAGTATCAAGTTAAAATGTAGCCTATGTGTTAATCCTAGGTATAATCTATGTACATTCCAAATTTCATCCAAATCCGTTCAGCCGTTAAAGCGTGAAGAGGGAACAAACATACTTACACACTTGCACACACACTTACACACAAACTTTCGGATTTATAATATTAGTAGGATTAGTAGGATAACATAATATGCAAGCATGTAGGTGGGATGAACAAGAAATAGGTTGAAGTTTTAATTATTAACAAATAGTGATTTCTAGTTCCCACACTAGGATACTTTGTGTTGTGGGAAGCTAGTCTCCTCCTTTTTACCGGCTTCAAAAAAGGAGGAGGTACTAATTTCGACTAAATGTATTTTTTTCATTTCCTGTTCACTGATTTCTCCCCCATTTGTGGATCAATTCTCAATTTTTTTTTTTTCTAAGCTTTGCTTACGTTTAAATTATGCGTGTATTACGTGAGGCTTGAGCGGCATGAACTTAATCGCCTTGGTACCCTTCACTATTATTTAAAAAAAAAAACTTTTTGTCTACGAAAATTGGGTCTTTTTAAAACTCAGCGGCCCATATGAACAAACAATTTAGAAGTTTTGACTAAAGGTTTAATAAAATCCCAAATGGCGCCTTGAGATAAAATCTCTTAAAATCATCCCCTGAGTGGTTGAAATTAGATAGCAACTCAAACACGCACCCTTGCGATGTCGTCGCCACTTAACTAAAGATCGGGTTACTGACTGATGGACAGTTTCTCTATATGTACAGACAGGTTACACGCGACAAACTAGTGGAAAAAACAGCATTCACTCTCACAGCCCTGCACTGAGTTTAAATACTTGTATCGAGAGTGCTAGAAAATGCTTAATTGCTCTCAGGACTGGTAAAAAACTGCTCCATTTAAATAAACCATTTTTAAATAGTTATTTAAAAAAATATTTAGTTTATAGAATGGAATAGAATTTTATTTATCAACCGACTTCAAAAAAAGAGGTTCTCAATTAGACTATTTTTTTTGTATGTATGTTATACGATATCTCCGACAATTATGAATCATTTTCTCTAATTATCAAATCGATTTTGATGATTTTTTTTATCGAAATCGTTTCGCCAAATCCAAAATATAAGCGGCGAAGTCGCTTTTTTAATCTTTGCTTGCGTTTAGTTATTAATACAATTATGTGTTACAATTAACCATACAGCCAGGATGAAATCATTTTATGTTTCAACTAATTACTATTATGTATCTAATGATGTTAAATAATAAAGTCGATGAGTAATAATAGTTGAGGCGATATCGTAGAAGCTAAGACTTACTTTTACAAACAAAGAAAACAGCACAGTTGCTGATTGGTGTTGTGTATTGTAGTATCATATGACACCAGCACGGTGTATATATAGATAAGAGTACCTACGTATATACAAACGGTAACCCAGTGTGCTCGGCTCGCTGGGGGCAGCTTCATTTGACGGTATTGTTACCAGAGGACGTTTTATTCGATTTCGTGTTCTTCCTGCTTCGGCCTTTTAGGGTACCGCAGGACGGGTAGCAAAAGAGAACTCTAACGAAATATTTTTTTTAATATAGTACTGCTCATATTGCATGTTAATTATAATTTTGAACGTAACTGCCCATTTGTAACCTCTTTTTGGCTTAACCGAGTTCTTCTCACCGTATCTTTATCACCAGAAACCACCTGGGTGAATCGTGAAAAGTTTTTTTTACAGCGGCTCACGCTTTTCTACCTACGTGTTCCTTTGGAAATGTTAAATTTCACTGTACACCTTGTTTTTTTATAAACATAAACGCTTTCACACTCACAGCCCATGTAGCCCCACACTAAGTTTGATGCTTATGTCGTGGGTGCCGGAAACATTCACATCACATACAAAATCACAACCTGAACCAGAAACACAAATTTTATGTTGGGGAGAAAACTTGTGTTTCCGCCAGAAATCGAACCCTATAGATTCGGCCCCTTATAGAGCTTCTATCAACGATATTGCGGGGACAAGGGTAAATAAAAAATCTAAATTATTTTGCTTTTTTGCTTGCCTATATGGGGTGCCCCCTTCATATTTTCATTTATAGTATTTTATCGTGAGTATTACACATAATTGATGTTGTGTACGGCTTGAAACACGTCTAAATTTCGACTTACTTTGTAGTCGACTAGTTAGTTCTCTGCGTATCGCGCGTCTGACTCATCCTGATGAAGGACAACAAATTTGTCCGAAACTAGTCGACTACAAAGTAAGTCGAAATTAAGACGTGTTTCAAGCCGTACACAACATCAATTATATAGTATTTTATTTGCCATTTCTGGCTTTGGGCCGTAGCTTTACATATTCTCTGAGAGTTTGAAGATATTCCCTTGTATGGTTTAGACGAGGGGAGGAGGTGCCTCTGACAGACCCTGAACACAAAGTTTCAAACTACCCAAGTCAACTCGCTTCAAGATCTAGCTTCGCTCGATCAATGATAAATAGATTTTAAAATAAATCTAACGGGACCTTGTTGCCATGTTCACGCTTGACCATCCGCCCGAACACATTCCCTTAATACCGTTTCACCGGACACGGCGCGCGATAAAACTGTTGAATTTACGGTTTTCGGGGCAGTTCCGTGTACGGAACCCTGGACGACTGCTCTTTTGGGTTATTAGATATGTCATTAAATTTTTTTTGTACAAGCCGCGGTGAGGTTTTTAACGAGGTGCTTAGGTGTAGATTCTCGTTATTGTTATATAATCTTTAGCTGATTTTGTTTTTTAATTATTTTTTATTTTAAATTCATGTGTAGCGCTAAATAAAGTCTCACTTTTTTTATGATAGATAGGCAAGCATTTGACCACTATCTCACCTGACGGAAAGTGAAGATGCGGCCGAAGATGTGACATGCTTGCCCAGAAGATACCTATTCACTCTAGACTTCAAGACACCCAGATTGTACTGTTGGGGAAACAAAGATGCAGGCAATGAGTTCCACTCCTTCGCTGTACGGATGATAAACGTAGAAGCAAAACGCTTCGAGCGAACCGGAGGTACGTCAACTATATAAGGCTGACGTTTGATAGTCTGTCTTGTTGTTAGGTGGTAAAAAGGGCAAGGGGAAATTAAATCATGTAATTCCAGCGCACACTCTCCAAAATGCAAACGGTAGAATACCGATAAGCTTGCGACCTTACGTCGATGACCGAGACTCTGCAACCTGCAACGTTACACATGACTTGACGAACAAGTTGGCAGTGGGCAAGTCTTTGCCGTCTGCGTCGTCGGTCCTGGCTTCGATTCTCGGCAGTAGCACAATTTCCTTCCCATAGGACATATTATGTGCTTCTGGTTCTGTGTGTGATTGTTTGTATCGTGTGAATGTTTTCAGCACCCACGATTCAAGTATTTGAACTTAGTGCTGTGAATGTGAATGCGTTTGTTTGTTTCTTGTTAGGATTGTGCGTGTGATATAGATGTTTCTGGCATCTACGACACTAGTCATCGAACTAAGTGTGTGGCTGTGGGTGTGAAAGAGTTTATACAACCTTTTTCATAAACAAAAACACTCAAATCACTTGTCCTTCGTTTTGTTAGCCGACAATAGCTAATATCACCGTTGTTACCGTGATTTATGTGTTCGCAACACAATATATATACATAATAAAATCGTGTCATTGTGTCTGTTGAAAAACTCTGAGAGATAAAAATCTCTTGACAAAGAGATGTATTTTTTATTAAGGTTATTTGTTGTCTTTTGTGTAGTCGGTTATTGTTGTTTCGTTATAAATGTTTAGATGTATTGCGAATCATGCGTGATTATTTTTACATAGGTTCTGATGTTTCAGTTCTTCAGACAAATGACAATCAAAAAGTTATCTCCCCAAGGGAAATTTGTGTTTTTGGTTCTGGGTGTGATTTTGTACACACACATGTAAATGTTTCCAGCACCCACGATACAAGTCATTGAACTAAGTGTGGGTGAATGTGAAAGCATTTATTTTATGTTATGTTATGTTTATATTTTATTCCTTCTAAGGTTCGGAGCTCTTAAAAAAACAAAACAATAAGGGCTATTTTTTTAATCCTTACACAAACGGCCAGTATTTATTTAATACTTTATTGCACAGTAAAAAGTGTACAAAAGGAGGACTTAATGCTAAAAGCATTCTCTACCAGTCATCCAGCGGTGGAAAATGAAATGACATGAGGCGTGCATCAATAAGGGGTAAAGAAAATATATGTAAATGAAATTTATATCGAATTGTAATGTACATAAATATAAAATACTTAAGATTATACATACTAATAAAAATTAAATAACATAAATATCTAAAAATTTTATATATAAGAAAACTTCTAAAAAATATATAACATATATATATATATACAAATAAATATATACTAATAACTGTGCTCAGAGAAGTTTGTTAACATTATAAGGCTTTGGTAATCATTTTAAGATAATGATCTTTTACGTGCTTTTTAAAACAAGCTTTTGAGGGTGATTTTTTAATATCGGTTGGGAGATCATTCCATAGCCGCACCGCTACTATGCCAAAGGAGTGGTCAAGGAAATTTGTCCTATGAGCCGGAAAAGCTAATAGCATTGTATCTGATGAACGTAGAGTCCGTATGTGAGTATCCTCTAAGAAGCAGAACTCATGTTTCAGATATTCAGGAGCAAAAGGGTCAGTGAGGATTGAAAAAAGCATATTTAAAATTCTGCACTTCCGTCTTTCACGGATTGGAAGCCATTTGAGTTTTGCCCTGAATTCCGATATGTGATCAAATTTCCGAAGCCCATAAATAAAGCGAATGGCAGCGTTGAGCAAACGATCCAACTTATTCATTAGATCTTCGGAAACGTTAAGGTAGCAAATGTCAGCATAATCTAAGATGGGGAGAAGAAGTGAATTTACAAGGGTTATTTTAGTGTTAATAGGGAGAAAATGTTTGAAACGTAAGATAGCATGTAAAGAAGCAAAAAACTTTCTGGACACTTCCTTCACTTGAGCTGTCCATCTAAGGTTAGAATCCATGAGAACACCAAGATTCTTAACGGTTGTAGAAAAGGGGATAACACTGTCATTATAACGTAAGGGAGTTAAATTATGGATACTGACTAAATCAAGCTGTCGACTGCTTCCAATAACAATCGCCTGGCATTTATTGGGATTCACTGAAATTCCATAGCGTTTAGACCATGACAGTAGTTGAGCTAGATCATCATTGATGGAGGAAAGAGTAGAGTTCAGGTTATCAACACTAGCGTGTTGATAGAGCTGTAGGTCATCAGCGTAGAGATGGTAGTTACAATTAAGATGAACGGAAATCGTGTTGATAAAAATGGAAAACAGCAGAGGAGATAATATTCCCCCTTGGGGAACACCGGCATCCAAATCCGACCAGTCAGAAAGATTTTGGCCAGATCGCACTGCCTGCCGACGTCCCTTTAAGTAGGAGGTGAACCAAGAAATAGAAGAAGATGAGAAGTTTAATTGAGAAAGAACAGCAAGTAGTAAGTCATGGTTTACAGCATTAAAAGCGTTGCTGAAGTCAACAAGCACAAGAACGGTGACCAATGACATTTCCATGTTTTTTCGTATATCTTCAGTGACTTTAAGTAAGGCCGTTGTAGTGCTATGTCCCGATCTAAAGCCTGACTGGAGAGGATTAAATAAAGCCGATTTTGAAAGGAAATTAGAAGTCTGTTTATGAACCACAGATTCAAGGATTTTAGATAGGAAAGGTAAAATAGAAATAGGACGGAATTGGTTAGGATTTTGAGGATTGGGTACTTTTGGTAATGGAAGAACATGAGCCTTACGCCATTGGTCAGGAAATTGACCTGAGTCAAGTGACCAATTAACAAGGTGAGTCAAAGAGGGGAGAATATGAGTTAAGATGTGTGTAATCATAATTCGACCGATGTCATCACATCCAACAGCTTTTGACTTGAGCGCCAAAATAGATTTATGTACTTCATCTTGGCTGACGGGAGAAAATTCAAAAAAGGATGCGCTGGGGCGTGGCATGTTCTGAATTTCTAATAAAGTGGAATCCTTCGAGGTCTGATCCAGCTTTACGCTTGAAGTAAAATGCTTGTTAAGGATATTTACGTCGAAAGAAGAAATGGGGTCCTGGAGCTTGCAACTGCCAATGCCTAGCGACCTGAGGAATTTCCAAACCCCAGCTGGAGAAGAAAGTTGAAGTTGTTCAGCAATGTACCGACGCTTTGCGCTCCTGCATAAAAGATTGCATCTGTTTCTAAATTTTTTGTACGCAGTCCAGTTTTCCTCGGTCCTCTCGTGCTTGTACACCCGAAATGCTTTGTCCCTCTTGGATCTTGCTTTGCGAATGTGGTCATTGAACCATGGATTGGGCCGATGTTTAAGTTTGACTGGATGCATAGGAGCATGGTGATCAAACAGGGACAGAATAAGATTGTTAAGAAAGTCAACTTTTTCATTTATGGATGACAGGAGTTCAATACTTGACCAGTCAATCGCAGCAACATCCTTTTCAAATTCGGTCGAGTTAATTTTAGTAAAACTACGCTGGTTTACAATGATTGGTGTAGGTTTAGGAGCTTTGATTTTAATAGAGCAGTAAATTAAATCATGATGGGAGAATGCTGGTGCTAACAATTGGCCATGAGAGGCAATAATGTTGGTATCGGATGTAATCAACAAGTCCAGTAACGTGTCATTTGTGTGGGAGTGATGAGTAGGAAAAATATTAATAAGATTTAAATTAGTGGATTCAAGGATGTCGTGCAATCTTTTAGACCTGGCATCTTGGGCTATCATGCAGGTGTTCAGATCCCCGGCAATGAAAATATGGTTATAGTTAGTGAGAAGCTGTTCAAGATCATTTTCTAGTTTTAGAAAATAGTCGATAGAAGGTGGGCAGTAAACAACACCTACAAGAAGCTTGACTCCAAGATCCACTTCAATAAAGAGGCACTCAGGAGAAGCTGAATATGTCGACGGTGATTGGAAGACAATTTTATGTTTGATATTATTTCTGAGATAAACAGCGACACCTCCTCCCCTCTTACCGGTTCGGTCATTTCTGATCAAAACAAAATTAGGTATCGAAAAAGCAGTAGAGGGGAGTGAGGGCTTAAGCCAACTTTCAGAAATAAAAACAGCATCGATTGCATCAGAGCAGAATGCATCAAGGATATCAGTAAAGTGGGCGGGAACACTTTGAGCGTTTATATGACAAATATTAAAATTTTTAGGGTAAGGAGCTAGATGATAAATCAACGCACTTTTTAATGACAAAACCTCATCAACAGCGCTAGAAAAAGAAATGTTAGAGGAGGCTGTAATAAACGAGTCATCGCTGGAGCACATAATAATAAATATGTATAAAAAATAATAAAATAACTATAATATAATTACAAAAATAAACACAAGAATGAGCAAATAATTATTAGACTAACACAAGAAGCGCACACCATATGCACTTCCCACTGGCTGCATGAATGTTTACAAAAGGCAACCACATAACTACAAAAACAATTATACATACACGACTACAACAGTCAAATTTTAAAAAGACTTTACATATATAACAAATCAAAAATCAAAGATAACTTTTCGATACAGAGAAAATTGCTTACAAAACATGATTATAGATTTAAAAAGATTCACAAAGAAAAACAATTTAAAAGCAATGCAAAGTAGTACAGCTACGGTGCAACAGAGACGCCGGAACAGTATTTCTAAATATTTAGTTAATCAGATGAATTTAAATTATAGGAACAGGGCAACACTATCTGTGCCCGCAGCAACAAAAAGGAAGGAAAAAAAAAAACTTATATGTCATTGTCACTGTCAAATTAAAAAGTCAAAGATTTTGCTATAAATTCGCGAAAGCTAAAATAAAATAAAAATACAGGTAGAAATTTAACACCACCTACAAATATACAACAAAATAATTAAATTGAACAGTTGAGGGTGTGTATTTCTAGTGGGGTGTGTTACTATAAACGTTAAATATGAAACTACCATTGGGAACATCTACTTCAACAGAGATAAACAAATATAAACAAGTGAACTGTAACAGTTGAACCTGCTTCATTGTTTCTTTCGGTTAGCCATTGCTCTCACTGCTGCATTTCTTCTAGCCAAAGGAGGCTCCGGAAGGGCGCCCGAGGCTTCATGGCGGCTAGAGTGCCCCATCGATGGAGATGAGGCAGACAGTGGAGCCACCGTAGAGACCGAGCTGCTACTACCGCTAGTCGAAGGATACTTTATCATTAGATCATCCAAATCATGAACAGACATTACACGCTTGCGGTCGTTGTTAGGCAATTTAACAAAAATGTTACCATCATGAGTCCATGAGCGGGTCATGCCAAAGTGTTTACGAGCAGTGGCAAATAACACCTGCCTGGTCTTAGTGAGGAACTCCGTTATAACTATAGGCGAGGCCTTAAGCAGCTTTTTCACCATCCATACAGAATTACGTACACGAACATCCATGAAACGGACAATCACCGGACGATTTCTATCCAGCTTCTTAGCTCCCAGACGATGGCATACATAGATTGAATTCTCCTGGACATCATTTAAGTTGAGTTTTTTGTTGACTATGTCGAGAATAGTTGCCATGCAATCTTCATTCTCAGACTCAGGAATGCCACTAAACAGCAATGCATTTCGCCGTTGCTGGGTATCAAGGCTGTCAACTTGTGAAGTGAGAGTAGAAATTTGCGAATTCATAAGGCTGAACATGGATAAGACAAGGGTCTTGAAATCATGGAATTCCTGGGTAAGTTGATGCAAGTCAGGCTTACTATTAGATGAGGAGACATTCAGCTGTCTCTCCAGCTCGGCCATTTTCAACAGCAGGCACCCCTCAATCCTATTCTGGTTATCCAAAACTTCTTGAATATTTGACATCCTTGAGTTTTTCTGTTGTATAGGTTAAGTACTATGTAGGGGCTTGTGGTAAAAAACAGTTGTTAGAACCAGTGGGTTGGTGCTATCACAAGTTTATTGCATGGAGGCTATTTATCCTTGTGATTTATTGTCACTTTCACTTTGAAATAAAGAATATATATATTTTTAATTCATATTTAAAAAATGAACAACAAATTTTATATGTTTTGGATTTGACGCCTACCCACCAAAAAAAAGTATTTTGTTTTTGTTAGTGTCAGTATTTTGTTTACAAGCTTATATTTAGTTTATCCTGTCCCGATATCTGTCAGATCAATCTTGCAAGCTAAATTAGTCCCACTTCTCGATGTCCGCTTGGACTCAAATTTTGTGTAAAAATTGTGTTTTGAAAAATTGAGAAATTGTGTATTGAAAAATTGTGTTTTGAAAATGGAAAAAATTGTGTTTTTTTTTTAAATGTGTTTTTTAAATATCTTCGTTGACTATAATACAATGATAAGGTATCATAAAGACCATCTATGGACATACTGGCCATCTCCGTCTCCATTATCTTGGTCTGATAATGGAGATGGAGATGGAACCATAGGAACTTCTGAAAAAACAATATAATCACATATATAGAGTTTGGGCTCGTTTGATTTATCTCGATAAGTTTTCTGGTTGTTTATCTTTTTAGTCTTTTTAACCGATTCCAAAAAAGAAGGAGGTTCTCAATTCGACTGTTTAAATATTTTTTTAGGAATGTTATGCGATCTTTGATGATTCTTTTTTGTTTGGTAGGTCAAACTTTAGAGGTGGTCCTATATACATTTTATTAAAACTGATTACGCGCTTATTGAGAATACCAAAACGAAGCGGTGAAGTTAGTTTTCTACCGACTTTACTAAAAAGAAAGAGGTACTTAAGTCGACTGTATTTTTTTTTATTTAAGTTTCCTCATATCTTCTTTCCCTGTGAATCGATGTTGAATTTTTTTTTGTTTGAAAGATGTTGCTTTCTAATTGGTCCCAATTTTTTTTTTTTGTGCATAATAGGCAAGGATTTGACCATTATCTCACCTGATGGAAAGTGACGATGCGGCCGAAGATGTAACATGCTTGCCTAGAAGATACCTATTCACTCTTGACTTGAAGACTCCCAGATTATACCCCTCGGGGAACAATGACGCAGGCAATGAATTCCACTCCTTCGCTGTACGGATGATGAACGTAGAAGCAAAACGCTTCGAGTGAACTGGAGGTATGTCAACCATAAATGGGTGACGTTTGTCTGGTTGTTAGATGGTAAAATGGGCATGGTGGAATTAACTCATGCAATTCCTGCGCACACTCTCCAAAATGCAAACGATAGAATACCGATAGACTTGCGACCATACGTCTGTGTGTCATTAAATTAGATCAAGATCTGACCTGACTGAGACTGAGTAGTTCTTGATATATCAATCAATAATGCGTGTTTAGTACATCTAATCTAATCAAAGTTCCGAAGATAAAGCTGTGAAGTCGGTTTTTTTAAGCTTTGCTTGCGTTTAAATTATTTATTTACAACCGGTAATTCTCAGTTTTAAAATCATCACTTGTTTTTTAAATATCGGCTGAAATCTCGGCCTTTAATTGAACAAGTTCGTTTACAATCCGTCATTCAGCGCTGTGATTGTGTAAAACAGAAAGGTGTAAAACAAAATATTTAAATGTATTAACCGAATTTTTGTAATTGGACTCGTTCTGACACACACATCCAATCAGCTTGACGGTTCGTTGTAGGGTTGTCAATAACTTATTATTGAAACCTCTAGACATCTTTTCAATCTTACTCATTTAATCACTCGTCACTGTTTACGTCATATTCATCATTAACAGTGTTAAAAAGCATTTAAATAACTCGCAAAACCTATCTTTAAATTCTTAAATATAATTATTTGAAAAGCGGATTATATTTCATTTTAGAACTGACATTATTTTAGCATATAATCAGGATAAAAAGTACTCTATGTTAATCTACAGTCTAGAATAATTAGAAACAAAATTTAAACAGAAACCGTTGACGCATCACCTAAGAAACTTACTTTTTTGATGCTTTATAGGCAAGCATTAGACTCCCCACTACTTCACTTAATGGAAGGATACTTATTCATTCTAATTTCGAAATTTGTGTGAGATTATACTATAAATTTGATGTGAATGTTTCCGGTGCCATAGTCTGCGAAGGGGTTGTGAGTGTAGAACTTTTTTATGCACGCACAAAAGTGATTGGCAACCCTAGCTTAATCGGCAAATAGCAACGTGTGTTCGAAATTCGAATCGGTAGCGACGCTTTATCTTTTTTTTTATTTGGCAGTGGATTGCACCGTTTTGTACATTGCCGCAATTTACTTAAACTAAATCGTATTTTGGCATTCGCGGGCGAGCACAATCGCATTGAAATGTAATTGTATTATTGATGTCATTGTTGACGTTTAGTGTCATATTTAGGACTTCACGTTTTGACAAGTTAACCTTAATCCTACTAATATTATAAATCCGAAAGTTTGTATGTAAGTGTGTAAGTATGTCTTTCCTCTTTACGCTTTAACGGCTGAACGGATTTGGATGAAATTTGGAATATACATAGATTATACCTAGTGTCCAAACAGTTAATTATAAAAGTTCAAGCGCAAATAACTAGATGGCGTTAGGCGTCGAGTTAGATCGCGGTGGTGAGATTTTCCGACGATCTATGTACCAATTTAACGTGAACTGATTAAATTGTCTAAGCGTTCCGGAATAACTGAGTTTTATTTCCATGGTTCGATACACCCGTGAAAAGGGTCCCTACGAGTCGGAGCGATTTTGGAAGGCTACGGCTTTCATCAGCGCTCGAAATTAGCAGTGTTTTGCGTTGGCTATAGAGGGCGCTAGTTGTATGCTCACATAGTACAGGAGCTACGCTACGAATGCATCCAACGACAGTGGCGCCACCTGACGGAGACAACGCGAAGCTTGGTGAATCGGACTTGGGATTGGAACCAAACGCCTGGATCAAATTGTGAAGTGAAATCGGTAAAGTGCAAGATAAACTGTGAGTACTATTTGCTATTAAAAAAGTGTCAGGGACTTAGAAAATTTGAAGTTAATGCATGAACTCGTAAAATTTCAAAGTGTTTAGGACTTAGAATAATTTTAAGAAAAGTGAAGAGACGGGGAACCTATGCCCGATTCAACAGCGAGGTTCCAATCCCCCAAACACTTAGAAAAAATCGAGCCATTTGGAACTTAGAAAAATTTCGCATATTTTTGGACTTAGCTGAATTTAACAATTATTGAATATTAGCTAAGTGTGTTCATTTAAGCACACAATGGAGAAAGATTTAAGAGTTTTAGAAGACCTCAAAAGTCAAATAGAAAAAGGCAGAATAAACTTCAAAAAGTCCCCAAAGGAACGGATTACTATTAGTTACCTAAATGCGAGACTGGAAGGACTTGAATTATTGATAAATAAGTTCCTCAACAAGCATGAAACACTAGTCGCAACCTACAGCGAAAAAGATTTAGATGACAGCGACTATGTCCAAGATGATACGTTCAATGTTGGATATGAAGCGTATCTAGTATATAAAGGAGAGCTGAACACAATGTTGGCGACGTTGAAACCAGTAAGCAGCAAGGATTCGAATGCGACTTCGGGGAACAGAGACTCGATGGTCAAATTACCTAAAATTTCCATACCCTTCTTTAGCGGAAAATATTCGGACTTTTCTTCGTTTAAAGATCTATTTAACTCGTTAGTTAATAATAACCCTGTGCTTGATGACGTTAAACGTTTGCATTATTTGAAGACACAACTCAAAGGAGAAGCCGAGCAACTGATAAAACATATCCCCATTACGCAGGCTAATTATAAGAAATGTTGGGAAATGTTAATGAATAGATACGATAACAAACGGTTCATGTCTAACTGTATTTTAAAACGTTTGTTAGGTCAACGCGTAATGAATTGTGAATCCGCTCATGCGCTTAAAGAGCTTTTAGATACAACTTCTGATTGTTTGCACGAATTGTCGAATTTAGGTATTAAGGTAGACTCGTGGGACATTATTGTCATCTATATTGTCAGCCAGAAGTTGGATCCTGAAACAAGAAAGCAGTGGGAGTTACACGTTAACAGTTTATGTGAAGACTTACCTTCTATAGCCCAGTTTAAAGATTTCTTAGAATCTCGGTTTCGCGCGCTTGAGTTTGTTGAGCCTCTTAAAAATAAGTCTAAGTCTACTCCTACCAACACAAAGGTTTTGCACACAACTTCCAATACTGGCGTCACTTGTCCTCATTGCAATGAAGGCCACAAACTGTATTCTTGCAGTAAATTTGCCAAAGAAGACGTTTCAAATCGTCAGGAAATAGTGAAGAACCTTAAACTTTGCTATAATTGCTTGGGAAGCAATCACTTTGGCAAATCGTGTCGCGTTTCAATAAAATGCCGTCTTTGCAACAGGAAACATCATACCCTTCTTCATGGTAAACCCAGACCTGAAACGATAGCACATGAAGAAGAGGATAAACCGGAACCATCGTCTGAAACGAACGAGACCGTACATATTCAGAACCATTTTGTGACAGGGCAAAGCCAGACATTACTGGCCACGGCTTTGATTAGGGCCGAGTCAAAAGATGGTTCGAAAATGATATTGAGAGCACTACTGGATCAAGGATCGCAAGCATCTTTCATATCAGAGTCCGCCGTACAATTATTACGGCTTAAGAAGATTGCAGCTAGAAGCTGTATATCAGGATTAGGGGATAATCAGAGTGGCTTAACCTCTAAGGCGATGGTTATGGTTAACATTCAGTCACTCTGTGATCCTACTTTTACGTTACCGGTCAAGGCACATGTCCTTAACACCGTAACCTCAACATTGCCTGAAAAGAAATTCATTCTGCCTACTTGGACAGAACTTGGCCGGCTCCAACTTGCTGACCCCCAATATAATACACCCAATAAAATCGATATTTTATTGGGTTCTGAGGTGTATTGCGCTATCTTGAAAGAGGGTTTGATTCGAAGCCCCACAGGTTGTACTATTGCTCAAGATACATACCTCGGATGGATATTGTCGGGTACGGTGGGCGGTCGCGGCGACGATGAACAGCATTGTCATAATGTAATCTTGAGTCTACATCTAAAGCTGGAAGAGAACGAACTTCTTAAAAGATTTTGGGAGCTTGAATCCGAACCTAGTTCACCAAAGAAAAGGATATTAACTCCAGAAGAGCAAGCATGTGAAGATCATTTCAAAGCAACGACGCGGAGAGATGAGTCTGGCCGGTATGTGGTTGAATTACCTTTCCGTCAGAACACTGATCGGAAATATGGGAATACAAGAGCTGTTGCAGTGACTCGCCTAGTTAGTCTAGAGAAAAGGTTAGCAAAACACCCAGAACAAAAAAGGGATTACTCCCAGGTGCTAAACGAATATCTGACTCTAGGCCATATGAAGAAAGTTAGCAATGACTCCGAACAGAACGATGGAAAGGTATGGTTGCCACATCACGCAGTCGTTAGACTTGACAAAAGTACGACTAAAACCAGAGTGGTTTTCAATGCCTCGGATAAGACGGCGAATGGAGCTTCCTTAAATTCCACTTTGAGGGTTGGACCAACGTTGCAACCGGAGTTACGACATACAATTATGCGCTGGCGTTTACATTCAATATGTCTCATTGCCGACATAATTAAAATGTATAGACAAGTGAAGGTTGCTGAAAAACATGTCGACTATCAACGGATAGTTTGGAGAGACGATCCCAACGAGAATATTCAAGACTATCGATTGTTGACGGTTACATTTGGAACTTCCTGTGCCCCTTACTTAGCCGTAAAAGCACTGCAACAAGTAGCGATCGACGAAGGTCATATTTATCCTCTAGCGGCAAGTAGAGTTCTAACGGACTTCTACATGGATGACCTCCTGACCGGTTGTGATTCTGAAACTGAAGCAGTTAAAATATACCGCGAAATGAATGCGCTGCTTCAGAAAGGAGGATTCACGTTGCAGAAATGGACCAGTAACCGAACGGATTTGCTAGAAACTGGAAAGGATAGCACAGGATTGAACCGCGAATTCAAAGAAGATGATATCACCAAAGTAGTAGGTCTTGTTTGGAACCGTAGAACTGACGAATTTGACTATAATGTCAATTTATCAAGTTATTCTTCAATTCCTGCCACAAAAAGAGAAATTCTCTCAGAAATCTGCCGTTTGTACGATCCGCTAGGCTGGATAGCCCCTTGTATCATAACGGCAAAGATTTTTATCCAAAAATTGTGGATTACTGGACTTGACTGGGATGACAGATTGCCTGAGGATCTATTGCGGGAATGGGAGCTCTATAGAGAAGAGCTCTCTAAGTTGCTGAATTTCCACATCCCTCGATGGGTTCAAAGGACCAATAATGATAGTCAAGTGACGTTACACGGGTTCAGCGATGCATCCAACTCAGCTTTTGCTGCAGTGGTTTATATTCGATGCATTTCCGTTGAAGGTAAGATACAAACTCACCTGGTAACAGCTAAGACAAAGGTCGCGCCAATAAAGCAGGTTTCAATCCCGCGGCTGGAATTATGTGGTGCCGTTTTAGTTGCAAAACTGCTGCGAGAAGTGGCCGCGGTTTTAAATATTTCAAAGTCGAATTTGCACGCTTGGACCGATTCAACGGTCGTCTTGGCTTGGTTATGTGACCATCCGAGCCGTTGGAAAACTTTCGTAGCAAATCGTACTTCCGAAATATTAAACCTATTAGACGCATCTCAATGGTCATATGTTCAGTCTAAAGACAATCCCGCTGACTGTGCTTCGCGCGGCATACCTGCATCAGAGTTGAGAGATAATACGTTATGGAAACACGGTCCCGACTGGTTACGAAGCGACGACATAGAGTATGCAAAACCACGTTCAATCTGTACTAAGACAGATTTGGAGACTAAAACAGTAAAAGTACATACCACGTCGTCGGTAGAGACCTACTCGGAGTCAAATATTTGGACGAAGTTCTCGTCCCTTCGAAAACTAATTAGAGTTGTGGCGTATTGTAGAAAGTTTTTGCGATTGAAAAATTCAAAAACAGCTAAAACAAAGGACTTACCTTATCTTACTGCACCTGAAATAAAAGACGCACTTACCTGTTGTATAAAGCAGCATCAGCAGCACACCTTGTTAGACGATATCAGCAGCGTTCTGAAACATAAAGAGGTTAGTAAGAAGAGTAAGCTATCAACGTTAAATCCGTTTATTGATAAAAACGGAATATTGAGAGTTGGAGGAAGAATAACAAACTCGGACTTACCTGATTGAATTAACATCCTGTAATAATATCTGGAGAATCGCAGCTCGCTAAACTTATAATAGCAGATGCCCATGAGAAGACAATGCATGGTGGTCAGCAGCTTACGTGCAATTACATTAGGTCGAAGTATTGGGTTACAAATTTAAAGAATTTAGTTCGTTCCCATATTCACTCCTGCGTACCTTGCATTCGTAACGCAGCTAAGACAAGCACACAATTAATGGGCCAACTGCCATCATGTCGGGTGACCCCGAATAAACCTTTTCTGATTTCAGGCGTGGACTACGCTGGGCCCATTAATATAAGAGTATCAAAAGGTCGGGGCCAGAGATCTTATAAAGGTTATATCTGTTTGTTTATCTGTATGTCCACAAGATCTGTGCACATCGAGGCCGTGACAGACCTTACCTCTGTGGGATTCCTGTCCGCGTTTAAACGCTTTGTTGCAAGAAGAGGCCGCTGTATCCAGTTGTGGAGCGACAATGGTACAAATTTTGTAGGCGCCGCTAGGGAGTTAAAAATCTTGTTGGCCAGCGAACGATCTTCATTTTGTAGTGAAGTAGCGTCCTCGTTAGCCAATAATGGGACAGAATGGCGATTTATTCCTCCTCATGCTCCAAATTTTGGTGGAATATGGGAGTCAGGAATAAAAAGCACAAAACACCACCTGCGTCGTGTCATCGGTGAATCAACTCTAACCTACGAAGAGCTCGCTACGGTCTTAGCACAAATTGAAGCTTGTCTTAATTCACGGCCACTATCTCAGATCAGTACGGATCCCGACGACCTCGTGCCTTTGACCCCAGGTCACTTTTTAGTAGGTGAACCTTTGCTGACTGCTCCAGATCACAATTACGAGCAATTGCAGACATGTAGCTTACGTCGTTGGCAAGTTACACAAAGAATGGTTCAACAGTTTTGGAGGCGTTGGTCACAAGAATATTTGACGCATTTCTTCCAGAGATATAAATGGAAAACCAAGTCTCCAGAATTGAGGATAGGTGACGTTGTGTTGGTCAGAGAGGACAATTTACCTCCTGCTAAATGGCTATATGGTTTAGTTGTAGAGTTGCACCCGGGAAAGGATAAAATAACGCGAGTAGTGACGTTGCGATACAAAGGCTTTCTTATTCAGAGACCAACTTCTAAGCTTTGTCCCTTACCTGCAAAAACGAGTAGAGTTTAAAATTATTTGTTTATCTTAAGTTTTAGTTTTAAAGAAAGTATTTGTTCTTGTAGTAAGCGTTTGCGTTTATGTTTTAGATTTTCTTAATTGCTGAGATTAATATTAGTAGCTTGTTTTACATGTTTCGGTAAGTTAATTATTTTGTGTTTACAGTCCACAGAAGGTAGTATTATCTAAAAAGGTTATATTTCTCATTAATAAATAAATTTTGTTTGATTTTGTTGTATTTTGAAGGACCATAAGTCCTTGGTGGGCGGTATGTCCAAACAGTTAATTATAAAAGTTCAAGCGCAAATAACTAGATGGCGTTAGGCGTCGAGTTAGATCGCGGTGGTGAGATTTTCCGACGATCTATGTACCAATTTAACGTGAACTGATTAAATTGTCTAAGCGTTCCGGAATAACTGAGTTTTATTTCCATGGTTCGATACACCCGTGAACACCTAGGATTAACACATACCCTACTTTTTAAAATGATAATAGCGGGCGAAGCCGCGGGGCACGGTTAGTATCTATATAAAAAATCTAAATTGTATCTTTAATAAGCTAGGGGTTGTCCACTATATTACCTGATGTGATGGTGTGGTCGAGTATAGTAAACACTATTAAATAACTGGCATCTACTATCACTGAGATAGCTGGAAATTTATGTTTGTGTCATCATTCAAATTGTTAAAAGTGATGCGGACATGATTAGCTACAAAAATGACATTTTAAATACCATCAAATGCCTAGTTAAATGGTTAAACACACTGAACCTCCAAACCTTCTTACTTCAAAAGAAAAGTTTACGAATCATATATAGTAAAAATAGCGATGACTCTGTAAGATTTGTTTTTAAAGAAAAAGAATACCTCACACTGACAAGTATATATATTCTGGAACTTTCTTTATTTGTCAGAAATAATATGTATCTTTTTAAAAAGAAGTCGGAGATGCGTTTAAGGAATGCCCCCGTGAGAGGATATGATTACTTATACATGCCTACAATAAAAACAATGATATTTGAAAAGAGTACCTTTGTCAGTGCTATCCGTATTTACAACTCACTGCCCAATAGTTTGACTGAAATTTCTTCTAATCATATTTTTAAGACAAAGCTTAAACGATGGCTAGTACAAAGTGTATTTTATGACTTAAAAGAATTTTTTAATCACAATAAATCTTCTGACAACGGTAATTTTTGACATTAACCATTAATATAACTATAGTGTATGGAACAATTTTAAATTCTAACGTAAAATTATTAGATTATTCATGACATTAAATAAAATTTTATACTTGACATCATATGAATTCGACATTTTATTATTATTTTTCTTTATTATTGTATTATCTCCTAAATTTGAATGTAAAATTGTTCCAATAAAATATTGCTGTGCCTATATATTGAATGCCCGATGTGGGTAAACTGATGTCACATAATTGCACTAACAACTTGCATACCGTTATAATTTGTCAGTTCTCAATAAATTATTCTTGATTCTTGATTCAAGTTTGTGTGTGCTTGTGAGAGTAGACGTATTTTCGATGTACGAGCGAATTAATTTTTGTAGATAGTGTATAGACCCCTGGAATATAAAACATAAACATAAACGCTTTCAAACTAACAGTCCTACACTAAGTTCGATAACTCGTGTCGTCGTTGCCGGAAATATTCACACACAATCACAACCAGAACCAGAAACACAAATTTCCCTTGGGGAGAAAAATCTCCCGCCGGGAATCGAACCCGATACCTCTGCTGAGAAGACAAACGCGCACTCATCTAAGTCGGCTACTTCATGCTACTGTTTGTCAAAATATTAACAATATTATTATATACTATTAATAGATGAATTTATGAAACTAATATTTTTTAATATTTGCACGTCTGCATGCAGGCTGAATACATTGTACATAACATTATTAATTATAAGACCTTTTTGACATGTATTCTGGCAAATAAATGTTGAAGTTTGAGTATTGTGAGTTTAGCTCCTAATTGTACCTATAATCTATTTATTCGACTGTCTAATTATCACTCATGGTGGCTATTGGTATTTTTAACCATGTCATATACAAAAATAGTGTCTTCTATGACAAGAGGTCTTTATGACATAGTTCACCATAAAACGCATAAAGCTATTAGGGCCCGTCCACACACCTCGTGACAAAGCTATTTGTCTCGCTGGAAGCGTTAGAGGCACTCTAGTGTGTAAATGCCACTACGGGAGAATTGTCTCTTTGAACGCCTTTGTTGTATTCAGTGGCTTCAGTTTCTGTCGGCGATGAATTTTTTTGCCATTAAAAACTAACTAGTTTTTACTACATCTAGATTCATTGTATAAACTAAATCTCAATTGTAGAATTTGAATTGGAATGACAGAATTGATTGCAATGCTGTAAATTGTAGGTTCTATTGGATCTCCTTGTTGACAGCCACTACATTGGAATTAATGAAGAGCGCTTTGGTATTGAATGTTTTCGGTATTTCGGGTTCGAGGATGGGAGAGTTTCTAGTTTCGTTTATCCATCTGTCTGAAATATGTAAAACATAATTTGACAAAATATTAATTTATCAACATTTCTATAAATTTAATATTGTAATTTACATAGTGGAAATTAAAGCGATCTCAATAAAATTAAATGGAAAATTGCATTTTTTTTTTTCGTACGGACTACACTGCTGCTGGCTGTGTGTAGCTTCTGCAGCGTCACCGGGCGGGTATGGGTGCCTCTTAATATTTTAATTTCTGTAATTTTAATTGCTATAGCTTTTCATATTCTTTAAGAATTCGGTGTTATTCACTTGTCTGGTTTGAGTGCTAAATGCCTCTGAGAGACGGACGGACAATGTATTGAACCAACCAAGTCAAATATAAATAAAAAAATCTAAATTCATAGTCGTTTATTCACATGGGCAGATTCACAGAGGCACTCATGAAAGTTAATGACTACTGCCAGATTCGTAAAATATAGATAAATATCTCGCATCAAATACTAATTCTTTAAAAGAATAAAACAATGTGAATTTAGTTCGTGACCGTTAAAGAAGTTATACATTAATTGAAGTAATGATTTTGTCCTCATTCGTACATCGTTTGAGGATCAAAACGAAAAGTTACGAAAGTAATATTATTCAATGAAAAAATTACTTTCATCATATTTCAAACAGAAGCCATTATGATATCAAACATTTATACGAATCTTTCTACGTTTACATTACTAAACATATCTTTTCAAATAATTTACCACAGTACGGATAGCAGTATGGATGCTCACACAAAATGTAAATGACCCGAAACATAAAGCCAATTTCTTTGTTGTTTATCTCTGATAGGCTCAATCTCTCGTCTTATGGTGCTCTGCATTGGGAAACACGAGGCCTAGAATTGCTCTTAAAGATTAGGGTGAAAGATGAAGAGAAGGTAAGAGGATTCCATTTTTATGGATTCACCACTATTTGACCCGATGGAAAGCGCTGATGCGGCCGAAGTAAGCATGCTTGCCTAGAAGGTACCTATTCACGTTTGACTTGGAAGACTCCCAGTTTATACCGTTCGGGGAACAAAGACGCGGGCAATGCGTTTCAATGTAGAAGCGATACGCTTCGAGTGTACTGAATAATAGCATGATATAAACGCTTTCACACTCACTGCCCCACACTAAGTATGATAAATTGTGTCGTGGGTGCCTGAAACATTCACATCACACACACAATCACAACATGAAGCTGAAAACTAATTTTCCATTTAAAGAAAACTTGTGTTTCCGGGAATCGAACCCGTATACATAGAAGGAGAACGCGCACCCAACTAAGTTGACGGGCAGTAAAAATTATGTATTAGTTTTGATCTAAAGTCTCATGGTTGCAATAAAATATTGGTGGGGAACTGTCATACTGTTTATTTAGTACCGTTGTTAGACGCGGTTAAACATACGGTGAAGTTTTATTTGATGTTGAAACATTTTGACATGTTTGTATGTCTGTGTGTCAGAGCGTTTATTTAGATACAAATTTTAATACGAATCAAACGTCTTTATTACAAATATTCTTTGAATATTTATTAGAATAATATTTGTGTGAGTCGGTTTGCGAATAAAGCAATATTTATTAAAGATAGATAGCGTACTAGTTAGAAGAAAATCAAATGAAGTTGCAGAGTAGAGCAAACGGCGAAAATATGGAAAACTCGGCAGTAGACTTATATATATCGGAGCCGTTTGGTTTCAAGACACTGTTCATTCTATTTTCAAAAATTTATCAGAGCGGTTGGATAATTTTGTGCGTATTTACAAGCTTTAATTTAGTTTCACTTGTCTTGTTATCTTTATATTTGTCGGACTGTAATCAAATCTTGCACGCTTAATTAGACCCACATCTGGATGTCAGATTGTACTCAAATTCGGTGCATCTTCAGTGACAATACAATGATATGATATCATAGATATGATCTGATGATGGAGACGGAAGATGGCCGGATATATTTCGCCTAAACTCGATAGTTTAGGCTCCTTTGATCCGTCTGGACAAGTTCTCTGTTTTTATAACTTTTTAATCCTTTTTATTCACAACTGGTCAAAGATTGATTAAAAAAACTTTTAAAAGTAACACTTTGTATTGTCTATGATCAGCCGCCTGCATATACTTTAAGCTCGTAGAAAATTTAAAATTGTGTCTTTTTATTTTATTGAACATAGACAAATGTTTGACCATTGTCTCACCTATGTTATCGACGATGCGGTCGGCGGTAGACCATGTTTATATTATTTAAATAGATGAACCTATGTTCATTGAACTATACAATATACAGTAAACATATTCCAACAGTTCTGTGACGAGAGATCTAACGAGATACATGCGCTCGACTGTGAACGAATGCACAGAGTATCCGATTGTCAAAGATATGTTACTTATGGAAGTGTCCTCGGGACCTATTTATTTTTTAGTAATGTGACATAACTCAAATCCATGCACTTGGTTTCTGTCCATCTGTCTAGAGTTCTTTTATTCTTAAGACGAGTTAAACGTAGGAGTGGATCTCATTACAGGCAACAAGCTTTTTTTTCCTGAACGGTATAATCTTCCCAGATTATACCGTTCAGGAAAAAAAGGTCGTCTTCAAGTCTACAGTGGATATCTTCAAGGCAAAGGCTACTTCATCAACATTATCACTTTCCATTTAGTGTGATAGTGGACAAATGCTTGAATAAAAAAGGAATGTACTTTGTTTTCAAGACACAATTCATCGAGTCTTAGTATGTAGCTGTGAGTGTGAATGCGTTTACATTATGTTATGAAGACACAAATCGGCCAATCACAAGCATACATGTACCGTCCTCTCCCCCGATGGTGTATTTTGTGGTGAAGGCAAAATAGCCTCATACACTATAAACTCGTTTTATAATCTTTGGAGAAGGACTTTTTTCGTAAATAGTTGTTCTTTTATAGATGCTAGAACCTTGTTACAAGTCTTTCCTTGCCTCTTTCGGGTAAAAATAAAAAAAACAACGAGTTGCACTCCGGGAGTGCCGGCAGAAGTGAAAACTTAAACATTAACGTTGTAAACATAGGTAACAGCAGGAGCAGGCATACATTTTCGCTGCGCGGTAGATAGAGAGGGGGATATTACTTCCTCTCATACGCCGCGCCGGCGGTCTACTCTCCCTCCGTCATACGAATTTTCGATCAAGTCACGTGTCCTGACGCGAGTTAAACATTTTTTACCCAACCCAAAAAGTGCACAACGCCGCTAAAGAAGTTTTCACTTCAGAAATAAGTTATGCTGTACTGGCAAACAAATTCAATGCATAAGTAGTTAATGTGAATGGCTCTTCTTGTAACTTTAGTTCTATGCTTGTTACTTGCGACTGGTATATATAACTTGAAGTTTATTTGTACCGAGATTGTTCAGCTTCGATTTCAAGTTAAGCGATACTGTTGATAGGTCTTCTAATAACTTGAGAGTTAAGTTGTACAATATCAGTAACTCTCTCGAGCTTAACACAATTAATACACTTGGTGAGTTGGAATAAATAGAGTAGTTATAACCAAACAATACTGCTTTATAATTTAAACGCAAGCAAAGCTTAAAAATACCGACTTCACCGCTTTATCTTCGGAATCCTTAATCAGATTTAAAACGCATTATTGATGACTAGCCGTGCCCCGCGGCTTCGCCCGCTATTATCAAGTTAAAAAGTAGCCTATGTGTTAATCCTAGGTAGAATCTATGTACATTCCAAATTTCATCCAAATCCGTTCAGCCGTTAAAGCGTGAAGAGGGAACAAACATACTTACACACACACAAACTTTCGGATTTATAATATTAGTAGGATAAACTGTGCTTCCCGTGTGGTCCCAATACGCATTGATAGGATCACATGGGAAGCATACGCTATTAAATAAAAAAATAATCATCAAAATCGATTCACCTAGAAAAATGTTCTAAGGTAACACACATAAAAAACACATTCGAATTGTGAACCTTCTCCTTTTTTTAACTCGGTTAAAGACTAACTAAAAGCCGCCTATCATCATACCTAATCTAATTTATATATATATTTATGTAGGTATATGATGTTATTTATCAAAAAATGGTATCTGGCGATCGCACTATTGAATTTTAATTCATTTCTTTAGTGACACTCGCACAATTAAAACAAATCGATTGATGTAATCATCAAAATTGGCGTTAATCTCTAGAAAGCACAAACATACATACATATACACCTACATACTTACATACATAGGCTCATTAACACATTACTCTCCTTTGCGTCTTTGTTTCCTGAACAGTATAATTGGAGTCTTAAATCAAGAGTGAATTGGTATATGCTAGGCAGGCATGCTACATCTTCGGCCGCATCATCGTTTTCAATCAGGTCAGATAGTATAGTCAAATGCTTGCCTATAAAACATAAAAAAATCAAACGCATTAAAACAAGAAATAATAAAATTACAATCAGAAAACTAAACGTCCTTTAAAGTTCCACTTAAAAGCATAAAGTAATAAAGCGCTTAAAATCTTTAAAAATAACATTTTCCACCAAAAATAGCCATCAGTATGCCAGAGGCGCGCAACATTTCGAATCTATTTAAAAATCCACTCAACCTCTTTACCATTCGACTTAAGGCAAAAATAAAACAAAAATTCTTTTCAATTTAGAGGGTTCTGTATGTAAATAAGATCTTTAGAAGCAAATTCGTAGAGCGTTTTTCCCTAAATGGGTGAGGCAAATAGTTTTTCGTCTGAGATTTTACTTTTTTGGTTTAATTTGCTAAGTTGCTTTGAAAGTATAGTTGTAATGATAGTTCTTAGGATTTATCCCACTAATATTATAAATGCGAAAGTTTGTGTGTGTGTGTGTGTGTGTAAATGTTTGTTACCACGCTACTACGTAACGAATAAACCGATTTTGATGAAATTTAGATTTTAGATAGTTTATGTTTCGGAATAACACATCGGCTATTTTTTAATCTAATAAATGCGGGCGAAGCCGCGGAGCAAGACTAGTACTTCAAATGTAAAAAAAAGGCTTGCACACTCACAGCCCCACACCAAGTTGACTTGTGTCGTGGGTGCCGGAAAGATTCACATCATACACACAATCGTACCCAGAACCAGAAGCACAAATTTACCTTTGGGAGAAAACATGCGTTTCCACTGGGTATCGTTCCGATAAGCGCTACTTAGATGGCGAAATTGAAACTTAATTTGTATATTTTTTTATCTCTGATACGCTGGCGTTTGAGAACTTTTGCACCTGATAGTAAGTGATGATCTAGCCGAGCGTAGTAAGAACTCATGGCCTAGCATACACTAGCAAGAACTACGCATCGTCGCTTTCCAACAGGGTAGATTGCGGTCAAATGCTTGCCTATTGTACATAAAAAAAACAAATATAATACAAGATTTCAGTTAGTTACAGATTTTTCAAATATGTTTAATTTTGGTTTGATTCTTTAAGTACTTATTATTCTCGTTTAATTGTTCCTGCTTTTAACGTTCTTAAATCTTTACGGTACCCTAAATTGGTATACTCATTTCCGGCTCACGTACGGCGGGGGTTTGTGCCGAGTACGGACCGTTGTCTCCCTAATCACAAGTAAAGCGCTTTGTTACCTCCTGCACTCTAATTCACGTTGCGGCGTCGACGACGCCACGTTTTAGAATTGCGGTGAAAAATGTTGAGGACATCTGGTTTAGATTCTATTTGGAGGTTGTTTCGTGTAGTGTTACTTTGTTTTTGAACATTCTCTGATTGCTATTCAGCACAACATACCCACAACCAGAAGCACAAATGTTCATTGGGATGGAAAAGTATGCACCTGCCAGGATTTCAACCAAGAACCCAGAGACCTGCTAACTCCACTGCTAGGTCTACCGTTTTATGATATTACAATATAATACAATACATAACTCTTTATTGTATAACCAGTTCACAAAGTGTACAACTAAACATTATTATAGGAAAAACAGATTGTTAAAGGTAATAGAATCGGCGGTCTTTTTGCGGTCAATTTCTTCCAGACAACCTAAGCATGGACTTAAATGAAACTGGTATGTCTTCTTCTTTGTCCTTGCCATTGCCCAATTTACTTGGGGTCTGCTCTCCTCGTCTTCCTTCCCCAAAGATACAAGTCTTTGAACTTAGTGTGGGGCTGTGAGTGTGAATGCGTTTGTTTTTGTTGTTTTGGTTGTCCACTACGTGGCCGGTGAGCGGCCTCTACCTTTTTGGTGCTAGGTAAAGCTAGGCATTTCTTAACAACGTGTTCATCGTTTCTGCGCATTATGTGCCCATACCAATGTAAGCGTATTTCTATCAATTTGTCTACGACAGGCGCAACTCAAAAGATTCCTTGTATTTACTCGTTTTGCATCTTATCTGTTCTTGTTACTCCTACTAATATTATAAATCCGACAGTTTGTAAGTGTGTAAGTATGTTTGTTCCCTCTTCACGCTGTAACGGCTGAACGGATTTGTATGAAATTTGGAATGTACATAGATTATACCTAGGATTAACACATAGGCTACTTTTTAACTTGATAATAGCGGGCGGCTAGTATCAGATATTAAATAGCTTAGAAGCTTTTAACTTTGATCTGAGTCTTTTTACGGCATAATAGAGACAGAAAACAAGCATCATAGGAGCTTCTTACGCACTCCACTGGTGCTCGCTTTCATCATATGCAGTAATAATTAATTTAATCTAAATATATATAACTCAAAGGTGACCGACTGACTGACATAGTGATCTATCAACGCACAGCCCAAACCACTAGACGGATCGGGCTGAAATTTGGCATGCAGGTAGATGTTATGACGTAGGCATCCGCTAAGAAAGGATTTTGATTAATTCTACCCCCAAGGGGATAAAATAGGGGGTGGAAGTTTGTATGAAACTTTGTCAATTTTAAAATAATGCATTTATGTCAGTAGCTTTGTTCTTTTCAAACACTAGAGCTATGTCAGACTCGTTTTGTGTAGTCCGTTGTCAGCGAAACTATTTGAATAGTAATTTATTTGATTAATACCACAATCTATTGCTGGTTGTACAGGAGCAAAGTCTACTAGTATCAAGGTAAACGTGCTTACTCTTGACCACATCATCGTAATAGGTCAGATAGTGGCCTAACGCTAGCCCATCAAAGATACCTACTTAAAAGCATTCTTTTTTTATCTTCGATAGGCACGCATTTGACCACTATCTCACCTGATGCAAAGTGTTATTATACAGTGAAAGAATGGATGACAAATTGGAATGACATGATAATTGGTAATATACTATTTAAATTTTATACATTCAACTGACATTCTTAATTATTATTTTTACTTACATATTTGATATCTCGCCATAATTTATATTATATTCTCTAGTGACATGATATTCTGACTTATATACTAATTTTCATCCAAAATTTATACTATTATTTGTGATGTTACTTATTTGATATCCACATTATATAAATATTTGTACACCGGAAACGGTAGAGTATGTGAAACTAATACTATGTCCTACTATTAATTACTTACCATTCTCTGACAAATAAATACATTTTGATTTTGATTTGATTTGAAGATGTAGCATGCTTGCCTAGAAGATACCTATTCACTCTAGACTTAAAGTCACACAGATTATACCGTTCAGGAAACAAAGACGCGGGTATTGATTTGCACTCCTTCGTACAGATGATAAACGTAGAAGCGATTCGCTTTTCCCTACGTAATATGTACTTGTTTTTTTTTTTTTTTGTGACATGCTAGTTTTTGACCAATATCTCACCTGATGGTAAGTGACGATATGATCGAAGCTGGCAAACACACTAGACCTGAAATACGCAGGCTCTCAAGGATAACTGCCGGAACACCGTATTTGGCTTGGCGGCAGACTTTCAACTTGATGGTGGTAAGCTACTTTGGTAGCAAGCCAGGCGAGCAACTCACAAAATGCTCTACCACCTCTGTTATTTTTATCAGGGTGTCACCAGACCTAGAAAATTATTAAATCAATAACCTAAGATTTTTTTGTTTCAGCCTGAAAGATTGAACGTGTTCAAAAATGATCAAGACAGCTGGGACTACACATGTAAGTGCTACAAATAATTTTCTTCTATATTGGTGATAAAATATATCTGCCACATAAAATACGAACGGTGCTTATTTATATTTATTTGGCTGATTTCATTTTCAACAAATTTCAAAAAAGGAGGTTCTCATTTTGACTGTATGTTTTTTTTTGTTTGTATTTTACGCGATATCTCCGCCAATTATGAATCGATGTTGATTTTTTGTTTGGTAGATTCTACTTCTTTTATCGAAATCGATCTAGCCAAAACCAAAATATAAGCTTTGAAGTCGAATTTTTTTAAGCTTTGTTTGCGTTTAATTATAATTAAATCTCTATTACCAGTCTTAATTGGAAAAAGGAAAGAATTTCGATAGTTCGGCGATCCATAATGGTTTCGAGCGAAAATACCATTTGTCTCTGTCCCGCACAAAGTAAGGGATATTAATTGTGGTAGCTCTTCCAACTTGGTATAAAGAAGGGTTCTCACTATAACAATAGCATGTGCGTTTTGTCAAAAAAATCTAATTAACAACGGTTCTTTGTTACCCAACTGCCAAGGAAGGCTGATATTTTTATCGCGTATCTTGTATGTATATATATATATGTACAATTCTTTATTACCTCGTACCCGGCTGGATGGATTTCGACAGTTAAGGTATCGTTATATTTTTCTTAAAAACCCAAGTGTCTTGAGATATTAAAAAAAAAAACAAAATGGCGGATTTTTGGCGCGAAATAGTTTTACGTTAATAAAAAAATTAACCAATCCTATCGAGTAGGGTATCAAAATGAGGAATATTAAATAAAATAAATTAAAATCATTTATTTCAGGTTAGACCCATACATTTTACATTATCTAGTGTACACTAAACTTAATAAAAACAAATGACAAATTATTTGTTCTAATTAAATAATAAAAATAATGTCATATAAAAAATAATAAAATTAAATACTTACAATTAAAACAACAATACTAACAACTAAAATATTGAGTCAGATTTTGTTGTCCCAAAAATATTATAATAATTATGTATATAGTCAAAATTAAGTCATATTCCTAAAATCTAAGTTATCAATCAGTCATATATTGAAAGAGGATTACATACATTACACAATTACATAAAAAGTATATTCACATTTTTCAGTCTGTTTTTTTTTAATTTTTAGTACATTGGCTTGTTATAGAGCTTTAACGATGTTTACAATACCACTTTTACTATTAGCTATAAAAGCAGTATATATATAGAAATATATGTTGATATATATATAACGTCTTATTTTTAAGCTATCTGCGTTTTTATCTGTCAGATGTATTTTATTGCTATTTATGCTATTTTATCTTATAGGACATTCGTAGGGATTTTTGTCTTTTTTATCATATAAACTATTAATCGTAGTAGGCAAAACTAAAAATAAGCTATTAAAATTAGATGAAAATGAAAGAGGAAAAACCACCGCTTGTAAAACGACAATTATAAGCTAATATACTAAATGTGTTGTGTTCTCGTGCTTGGATAGCTCAGTTGGCATGAGCATGCAACTCCAGAACCGCGTGTTTACATCCCGTTACAAGCAATGTGTTTCTTTACTCATTTTCAGCTAAAGATTAATGGATAATTTAGATATTTGTTGTAATTTAAAAAAGTTTTTTTATCAATGTGGGTAAATGTAAGCGCATTCAAAAACATAGTTAATTCTACCCTCAAAAAGTTTGAAAGTAAAATTACGATAAATTTACAATAATTTGTCAGATATTGAATAATAAATATAAAAACTTATTTTTTTTTATTAAATGTATGAAAGAAACCCATTCACCCAATTTAACAGTTACCCACATTGTCATTACCTGAATTCAGACATTTTATATTATGTACCAGGAACGTATTTTGGTTAAATTTTGTCTATCTGTTAAATTTAAATATGCTTGTTAATTAACGCATTTAAATAAGCGTTTTGTGCATGCGGTTAATATTTAATAAGAGTTGTTAAATTTTATTTATTAAACTATACATTACTGACAACACTTATAACACTTCAATTATTTTGATTTGATTAAAAAAACACTCGAAATAATAGGGAATATGCATAAGAATGAAATATAGGTCAAGTGTTGTTTTTTATTTAATTTTATAGCTATCTAATAACACCTATCACATTATTTTCTTACAGAATTTTTAATATATAAAAAGTAATAAAACGCATAGGAATATTTATGATAACAACGCACTCTATCAGCTAAACTGATTGTGACGTCAACCTGTCAACTTTCCTCCACGGTACCCATTGACATTTGTTACTTATAAAAATGTCGCTAAGCAATGCTTAGCCACCTCTTAGTTAAGCAGTTCTTAGGTCCATAATCAATGATTAACTTTTTTTCACTCATAAACATTAGTTAGGCTCTGCTTAGTTGAAAAACACACAGAGAATCGAAAATAATCGAAATGTACACGATCGCCATAGATTATAACCAAAATAGTCGACTAAAAGTGAAATTATACGAATACAGCTGTCAAAAATGTGGTTTTATTAATCTATTGAAATGAAAATCTAAGACAGGTGACATTCAACGGTTGTCTAAGTAAACAATTTTGCGCCTTACGTAAAAAGTTTTGACACAATTATTATTGAAATATATCAGTCCCGCCATCTTGCCTCTTAGCAAGTTTAAAATAGGCAATGGTGGTGTTTAATTTTGACATCTATTTAAGCATTACTTAACGCTAAATCGCGTTTATGAATAAAATTTTTGTTAAACTGTAGTTAAGCAATTGATTAAAAATTAAGAGGGGTTTATAAGTAAGACTGACTGGTCGTGAACGCTGACGTCACGGAATATTTATTTTAAAAGAAACAGAAGCAAATGGTACAGAAGAGTTACAACATATTATCGTGATTATATAACTTTTCTTTTTTAATTTTCATAAAGCATAAGACGATCAGAACTTTAAGTTCTGATCTTTTCCAGCTTAATGTATTACAAAGTATCAAGCATTCTGAATAGTGCTCTATTCACAAAGGGTGCCTTTGTTACATTTTTAACGTATATTTCACTTTTCAACGAGTTTTCACTCCTAGACTTTTCTCGGAGGCGCCAACTCGGTTAAATGTGCACCGCTGTGCATATGAAAAGATGTTTTGTTGTGGCCATACGAAGGAATTATGCAACAGACATATGAAATGGTCCACTTATTTTTATGCTAAATAGGTAGGTTTTCTTTATGCTGGATTGGCAAGCATATGACCGCGATCTCACCTGATAAAAACTGACGTTGCGGCAGAAGATGGAACATACTTGCCTAGAAGGTACCATTCACTCTAGACTTGAAGACACCCAGATTGTACCGTTCAGGGAACAAAGCATGTCACATCTTCGGCCGCATCATCATTTTCCATCAGGTGAGATAGTGGTCAAACCTTGCCTATACCATAAAAAAAAACTAAATAGAAATTATAACATCCTCATTTTTAACCGACTTTAAAAAAGCGGGTTCTCAATTTTTATTCTCAAATTGTATTTATTATGTTTGTTATCTCAGAAGTCCGTCATTTATAAAAACGATTTAATTTTTATCTGAGAGGATATTCATTAGATTCGACCAGTCGTTTGTTTTTAAATTAAAATTACTAGAAAAAATGTTATGTATATATTAAATGTTACCCAAGTAAACGAAATTTCTTACTTACAAAAGTCAACACTAAAAACCTTTGCTTGGGGCTTATTTTAAAGTAGGTTAAAATTATTTCATTTTATCTCTTACCTCTTGCATTTAGTACAACGTAACATCAGAATTAAAAACGCTATGGCCTTGTAACTTGAGAAATATTCTCGGTTGACAAATAAAGCGCTTTTTTTTATAGTTCAGCACAAAGCTAATTCGCTTTGTTTGTTCACCGACTCGCACACCCGCAACACGGAAAACAAAAAAAGTATTATTTGTTCCGAGTTTATACGCATTTTGTCCTCGCATTTAATATTTAGCTCTGTATTAAATATTGTTTTAATTTTTGTCTCATGTTGGGAAAATACGAGCTTGTTTTTTTGGTTTTACATTTCAATGTTTCACTGGTATTTTTTAACGACTTCACAAAAAACGAGGTCTTAAGTCGACTGATTTTTTTTTAATGTGTGTTACCTCATAACTTCTTTCCACGTGATCCGATTTCAAAATTTTTTTTTTAGTTTGAATGATGTTGCTTTCCAATTGGTCTCATTTAAATTTGATCAAGATCTGATCAGTAGTTCTTGAAATATCGCCTATAATGCGTATTCTCTGGACTACACTGACGATGTTCTCGTTTTTAACCGACTTCAAAAGTTACCCCATAACTTTTTTCGTTGTGAGCCGATTTTGATGATTTTTTTATTTGAGAGCTGGTACTTTTCATGTGGTCCCATTGAAATTTGATCACGATCTGATTTATAGTTTTTGAGTTATCGTCAATAATGCGTGTTTGGTACATCTAATCTGATCAAGGTTCCGAAGGTAAAGCGGTGAAGTCGGTTTTTTTAAGCTTTGCTTGCGTTTACTTATAAAGTTACAAGTGTTCATATTAACTAGCATGTCGCGGTGAATTGCCAGTGCCATCTATTGAACGTTATTCGAAGTGGCAGTGGCTTAGGTGCGCGTTCGCCTTCGAAGCATAACCTTCTAAAAGAACCTGATACCCCAGTATCGATTTCGATTCCCGCTGGGAACACAAGTTACCCTAAGGAACATTTGTGTTCCTGGTTCTGGGTGTGATTGTGAATGTTTCCGGCACCCACGATACAAGTCATCGAACTAAGTGTGGGGCTGTGAGTGTCAACATTTTAAAAATTACGATTTTTCAGTTGTCTCTTTGCAGCCTAGATTCCACTGTCACCTATTGGCAGTGATGATATGGTCTAGGTGGAGTTACTAGCTCTCAAAGATAGTTACCGGAACACCGTTGCAATCTTGATGACAGATTCTTCTAATTAGGATAGTAAACTACTCTATTTCAGTATAGGATAACTAGATGGACAATCAAATCAATTCACTAAGACATCTCTTACGAAGACCAAATCTTATTTAATTTATATAAAACTTAATAAGTTAGAAATTATAGATTATTCCCAACTTATTACTTTGCATAATGAGTTTTAAAAACATTTTTCAATCTACCCTCAAAGAGACTCAACGCCGCGTGGGTAACTTCCGTTTCAAGATGGCGACCGCTTCCGTGGCGGGAAATTGCAAATCGAACGGATGGCTTTGTGTCTGTGACTTCCGGTCGTTACCTATAGAATCTACGGAGTTCTAGTGTTATAGGTGATAGGTGTCTTCTGATTCTAGTTTCTACGTATCCTAAACGTTTGTTTCAAGATTTTTTAATTAAAGCAGTAGTTTTTTAATAAATCGGGCATTAAAAACAATAGGAATTTATTGGCGTTTTTAATACATAATATTGGTACAGTGATGATGTGGTCGAGGGTGGTAAACACACTAGACCTAAAATGGCTGGCTGTCAAGGGTTGTAGGTGAAACAACATTTTTTTATTCGGGATAGGCAAACATTTGGCCACTATCTCACCTAATGGTAAGTGACGATACGATCGACGATAGAGCATGTTACCGATTATAACGACAGATTTTTTACTGTATTTCAGTACAGGGTAGCAAGCCACCATCGATTTCATCTCGATTACACCTTCACCGGAAGCTATACGGGCTATACAGCTTGATAGTATTCGATACCGCGACCCCCGATCAGAAGCCGGGCTTCCGACGACGACGGCGCCATCAGAGCTTGTTAAATGTTTGACTATTGTTTTCCAATAACTATAACGAAATTCATTAGCTTGAAAACGAATTCCCTCTACCGAACCACAACTAGATTTACTGACGTCCACGAATAAAATTGCAAATGTATGCAAAACGCATCCCGATTCTGGCACTTAGTTCAGATTGCCAGCTGGATTTTTTCCAGAGCTCGTTGCCTAGTTAACTTTTTTGTTGCGAAACTGATTTCAATCACATGGTAATCTATTTTGCTACTATAACACTTAAATGGACAATTAGCAAAATCAGAATTAGAAAATTACTCCCGACGCACAATCTGGATGATGGCTGCACCGATTTTCACCAAACTCTCTAAGAACACTCGACCAAGGAATCCTTCAAACATAATAAAATCACAATCGGTCAATTCAATCAAAATTGGTCCAGCGTTTTGAGACCTACGATGCCACACACAGACACTAACACATCTACATTTATAACACTCTTTTTCGTCAGGGGTTAAAAACACGGTTTACGAAATGCAGGGGTCTAGTTATGCTGGTCATTGTTTTGGCATTCTTCGCTCATCGATAAATCAAAGAGATTCTAACGGCGCGTTCCTATGGCTTACTTTAACTGGGTTAAAACTAGACTTCTCCTTCACTGATAGTTGGAGACCTGGGAGTTTTTCTATTACGAATGGGGATTGCTCGTGATATTTTGAATCAAGTTCTATAAAAGAAGACTCAATTCGACTGAAAGTTGTTTGTTTGCCTTTTTGGGTATGTTATTTTTAATTAATATAAAAAATATATAAAGTTAATTAATATAAATAATATATAATATATTACGGATAAAGGGCTCCGAAGACAATAGCATTGGAGTCAGTTTTTGGAGTTTTGCTGCAAAGTGATAAAATTGTTTTGACGATTTGGTTTTGTGTCCAAAACTTGAGATTTTTCAAGTGTAAATTTGTAATAATAGAGGATTTTCGCTTCGTGCGGATGTTATATATTTTAACTATTAGAGAGTTTGGTCAGAAACCTGTTAAGCTTTCTACCTTTTGCCGATGATCGGGACTCTAGTTGGGACCCAATTAGTGGATTATTGTTAATTAATCTTATAGCTCGTCATGCATACGGAGTACTTTGAATAGAATAGGATCACGTCTTACGGTTTCGTATGATTTGCTTTCACTCATGCTCGTTCATGAACTATTAAAGGTTTATAGCCGACCATTATTACACATTTTTAAAATACAAAATACAAAGTCCATTATCTCCCAAACTAGGCTAGATACAGAGGTATTTCTTATCTCTGAGTATAACAGTTTTACGATATCGTCATGTTTGTGAGTTTGTTTGTGCCAAGCCCGGCTGCTAGATAATGCGGATCAATGTTATACGTTCGGATTTTCGATTGGCCTTAAGGCTAGATTGCACACGATGGATAACACCTGACTAATATCTACATCTACATAGATATATGATTAATAACTTCGGCCTCCTTTTGTTTCATGGTCTCCTGGTACATTTCAAGAAAACCAAACACGATTTTTAACCGCCGACGCATATAGTTGGGTTATAAGTTTAACGTGTGTATGTGTGTCTGTCTGTGCCATTGTAGCTCCCAAACGGCTGAACCGATTTTGATTTATTTCCATTGTTTGAAAGGTGACTTGGTCGCAAGTATTTATTAGATATGTTAGGTGAAAAACAGTGCAGCCGTTTTCAGTTGTAGTGCAGTAAACAATGAAATTTGAACTCTACTGTCTTATTATTTCAACCGACTTCAAAAAAGGAGGTTCTCAATTCGACTGTATGTTTTATTGACGTGATAACGTCTTATAAATCGATGAACACCGGCTGCACGCACGAAAAAAGTGTCACGTTCCGCCTGAGCCTGAGCGTGCAAGCGAGAGCGCGGAACAAGCGATAGAGAGGCACGATCAGCCATCGTCCTATGACCGTTATAACGTAAAATGATCGTCCGGAAACCGACTTTACAGATAACCATTTTTTTTGTTTTTACGCGATATCTCCTCCTGTTATGAATAGATTTAGATTTTTTTTTGTTCCGTAGAGTACTTCAGATGTGGTCCCATATATTTTTTATCGAAATCGGTCAATCCAAAACCGAAATATAAGCGATGTCGGTTTTTTAAGCTTTGCTTGCATTTCAATTATTACTTGACATGCATTAATAAAATTTTACAATATAATCTTCAAATACAGCGTGCTTAATTAAAATAAATGTTATCAAGTTTTTAGTCTTGATCTAAAATTCCCATTTTACTTCTGAGTTACAATTTTATTACTATTTATTTTTATTATTTTATGTTAGACTCGTTGGCCGTAGTAGTTTCTATAAACTATTTCGGTAGATGACGTCACACGTCCCCGTAAGACGTTAATAATAATGATAGGTTAATTTCGTCGCTTCAGGCGGGACTTGAGTAGCTCAGCGGTTAGAGCAATAGGGCATGACACCCTATGGCCGCGGGTTCAAATCCCGCCTCAAGCGATAATTTTTCCTTTCTAAATTTATAACTATAATTTTATTACTCTTATGTTTCATCAGACTTTTCCCAAACGTCACAAGACCAAGTAGTGCTAAAATGTAAAGCTTCTTTTAGTCTCCAAATAAAAGAATATTTCGCGCACTTCCCATCCATACTAATTAGCTTGAGCATTTCTCTACTTCCAATTAAGAGCTAAAATTAATTTCAGTGATTGCCGACTCGCTTCACATAAATAAAAATTGTGAGAAACTTGGCAAGTCTCGAAACTTCTGCTACAACTTGGCTTGACCGTTGTCTCGGTAACAATATTCTGAAATTCTATATACAGTATGGAAACTTCTAACTAATTAATACTAAACAAAGTAACCACCGAGTTCGTTTGGTTTTTACGTATAGATATTATCCTCAAGGGAGCCGTGTTTCTAGTTCTGGTTGTATTTGTGTATGTGATGTGAAATCCGTATAGCTTGATAATTTTAAACCTAAAGCAATAAATGAAGAATTTACATTATATTTAATACAAAACCTTAAACGAGACTAAGTGATTTCGGATCACTTACAAATAATGATGCGTGATCAAAATATTGGAACTTATTTGGCTCAACGTATTAATATTGCAATTTAGAGATTGTAACGCAACCCACTGGTAGCGTTACCATCTCTAAACTGGGCTTGAGCACTTGAGTTACCTATACGCTCGATGCCTTGTATGTAAGTATTTTTGCTGTATAGTTCTATGTGACATACCTCCCGAATACCGCTCGAAGCGTTTCGCTTCTACGTTTATTATACTGCAAAGGAGTGGAACTCATTGCACGCGTCTTTGTTTTCCGAACGGTATAATCTGGGAGTCTTCAAGTCAAGAGAGAACAGGTATCTTCTAGGCAAGCATGCTACATCTTCGGCCGCATCTTCACTTTATATCAGGTAAGATAGTGGTCAAATGCTTTCCTATCGAGCAAAAAAATTTACATAGTTTTAATAAAATTTTAAGAATTGTAGGTTCGCATATGGATGTAAAAGTGAAACTATATGATTTTTGGGAGATATTTCACTGCAATATATTGTAGCCTCTGCGATCTACAGCCTTGGCTACCTCCAATCCGATATATTGTAAGCTTGGACAAAGGAATGTAATGTTACTTTGCAATGTCTTGATTTACCTGCACGTTCTTTGTTCAACTATTTCGCCGCGGATATTGTATTGTTACATTTCTCGTGGTATCGCTAAACTTTTTCCCTATTGTCGTTTTCTTTTCACTTTGATGTAACGTTTCTAATACAGTTTGGGTGTGGCTTTTTCTACGATATTTCGATTAGGTAGTAAATCAAATACGACATAAAACACGAAATAAGAAAAACAGTTTAACTATTGATTTCTTTAGTTTTTCGCGATTGTTATTAATTGAATAGAACTGATTTTACAGCGCAGGTAGCGTTTCGATTTATTGAAAAGGCGGTTTTTTTTATGATGGAAAGTGACTATGCTGCCGAAATTGAAACATGCTTGCCTAGAAGATCACAGTCCCACACAATTTCGATGACTTGTGTCGTGGAGGGCGACAATGACACCCAAAACCAGTAACACAAATTTTCCTTTGGGAGAAAACTTGTATTTCTAACGGGAATCGAAACCGATACCTGCTGCTGAGAAAGCATTCAATTTCTATCGGTTTCGATATCCGGTCAAAACACAAGATTTCTCCCAGAGGAAAATTTGTGTTTTTGATTCTGGGTGTGATTGATAGATAGATAGATGAACTCTTTATTGTACACCAATTCAAAAAGAAAATAACAGCAAAAAATAACTTAGGCTAGTACAATGGACGGTCTTATCGCTTAAAGCGATTTCTTCCAGACCACCTTTTGATGGAGAAAGTTTTGGGACTGTACTACAGATCTAAACAAATTATTGATTGAGTATGTGATTAAATATGATATTTAATAAATATGACTAACAAAACAGATACTCTTTTTTTTAGCACTGATAAGCTACCGTTTGACCCTACGTCACCTCTTTTAATTCGACCCTACCATAATTTAATTTAACCAGTTCGTTGCCTCCTTAACGTGTATCTTCGAAATCATAAACAGCTTCGCGAAACTTGGCTTTCTCCACACGAGGGTCTCGGATCGTTAAACACGTCATTTCTATAATACATTGTTGCTATTTCGTATTTAGTATTCTGTGGTTACGTTCCAACTTTGCGGATAAATATGTTACAGTACTACTGTTTGGTTTTCTTTTGTTTTATAGTATTCGTAGTTTTGGCGCCCAACGTGGGGCAAATTTGCTAACAAAAATAAGTATAGTGGAAACGCATTTGGAACGTTTCAAATGTTTTACCTTATTTAAAAAAAGTTAAAACTTTCGATAAATATTCTGTAGTAAAAATATGTGAAGACTTATTTTGACTCGTGAGATTTCGCAACTGAAAATAAGACAAAACATATTTTAAATATAGAAGGTTTTGCTAAAGTTTAAATATTTTATAAAGACGATTTTGAATAGTAGCATAGTAGAAACATAGAAGTATGTTATCTTTATAGAGTGGGGCCAAACACGGCTTGTATGTGTGCACGGCCGTACGCACGTGCCTCAGCACGGTTTCTATTATGGTAGGTCTGTAGTTTTATCTTCTTAGATAGATATTTGGTTTTATGCCTACAATGTTTTCTAACTTGGACTACGTCATCATTATTACCAGGTGAGAGGGGTCCAACGCTAGTGTATAATTTTAGCAATAGTATCACGTTATTTTATTTTGTTTTATGATACAAATTTGAGTATCCGAAGTTAGAAAAATAAATTAGTTTTAGCAAACGTTTGAGTGTAGTCACATCTGATGGAAAGTGACGATGTAGTCAGGTCAGGTCAAGGTGGAGCACGCACGTCGTTACCTATTCACTTTAATCTTGCTTTTCATCGGGAAAATAAGATATATTTATTTAATTACTTAATGATTTTTTAGATATTATATTGAAAATTTCAAGTGTTGACGTTATGTTTGAAAAGCTAACTGTTACGAATAACATAACTTTAAACGCACCAACTTCACAATCATTGTCTGACATAGTTACTTAAACTATAGAAATATGAACCACCTTGAACCAAGTTCAGTGTTAGAAATGAAACTATTTTAAACAAAGTTACGGGCGAATTGGATCGAGTTTGCTGAGCGGATCCGGAAAGAAAATATTTGTTTTACACTCCGTAGGAATTGTTAACTGTTCTGTTGGAGCACTGAGTATTTTAGTTTGTATTATATTTTATTGACGTTGGCATTTATAATATAGGTATTTTATATCTAGGGCCACGGCAGAGATAAGGGACCCTGATAACTGATATAGAGCAAGCGTTCGCCTCTAATACTTAAGCTACAAAGAGATAATTTGCAATAACTGCCCGTTGTTTTTGGTTGTGCGTCTACCTTTTAAGCTGCGGGTATTGGGTTCGATTCAAGTGGGAATACAAGTTTTCTCCCCAAGGAAAATTATTTTCTGGCTCTGGGTGTGAATGTGTGTGTGATGTGAATGTTTTCGGCATCCACGACACAAGTCTTTGAACGTAGGGTGGGGCTGCGAGTGTAAAGCTTTGGGGCCAAAGTGAATAAAGGATTTAGATTTTTTGAATCTCTATTATAGGTCGGTGGCAGTTTTTTAAGTTTACTGTTTCGGTGTCAGGCAAGCACGAATAGATGACCGTAGTCATTTATAACTTACAAAAAAAAATTGGTTGTTTGTAAAGTCGGTTAACGGACGATAATTTATCGTGATAAAGAGTTTCCCCCCCAAAAAAAAAATCGTGATAACGTCATAAGACGAACGCTTAGGCCGATCGTGCCTCTCTATCCCTTGTTCCGCGCTCTCGCTTGCACGCTCAGGCTCATGCGGAACGTGACACATTTTCGTGCGTGCAGCCGGTGTTAATCGATTCATAAGACGTTATCACGTCAACAAAATATCAGGAATAAAAACTGAACGTTCAAGATACTTGTTACTTGTATATTATTGTGGAACTATAAACGCCGTGCAATAAGCAATTCCCTGGATCTCATCCAAGGACGAAGATACTAGGACAAATATTAGGACCATCGTTGTATCTTGTACGATATCTTTATTGCCCTGCTTCCAGTGCAATGGCTTTATATCGCGTGGATTGCAGCAATGAGCATAGCAGACATGATAATGTATTCATATTAATTTATTGCTATCTATAATAGTAGCATACTGGTGTTTTTTACAAGCTTTTATTTAACTTGCACTGTATGTATGTTAGTATGTTTGTTCGGGTGGAATCTTGCAACTCAATTTTAAGCAGAGATATCTTCAACCGATTGAGCTGAAATTTTGTATTTACGTTTAGTTTGGGTGACAATGCATGGTTAGCTGTGTGACGTCATTCTAAGTCCAACATGGCTTGACACACAAAATGGAGGACAATTAATTTTTAATTCACTCCTACAATATGGGATCAAATGAAAGAGCTTGCTGAGAATAACTCGAATAATAAAGTGACGTCACTTTAAATCCAATATGGCGGCCTAAAATCTTGTCTTTAAAAAAGTTTTTAACAAGTAACTTTAGACTCTGTACCGCAAAATCTTAGAAGAGAGGAGGACTGCTAGGTTTGGTTTAGAAATATTAGAAATCCTACTAATATTATAAATTCGAAAGTTTGTGTGTAAGTGTGTGTGCAAGCGTATAAGTATGTTTGTTCCCGCTTCACGCTTGAACCGCTGAACGGATTTGGATGAAATTTGGAATGTACATAGCTTATACCTAGGATTAACACATAGGCTACTTTTTAATTATTTTATTATCAAAAGAGCGGGCGAAGCCGCGAGGCACGGCGAGTAGTTATAAACTAAGATAATACCAGACAATAATTATTTTGTAACTATAAGTTTTTTTTATTTTTTTTTTTATTATAATGTTCGGTTTAATATTATTACTATTATTATATTTTATATTATTTCTGTGATGTGTGTAATAAAGCTAATAAATATATGGAATTTAATTGATTCCTCACGAGGTTTAATCTTGGCAACTAAAAGTATATTAATAGTATCTTTTACTATACAAGCGTAATTGACATACATGATAAACAATAAAAAAAATTACAACAAACACTAATAAGTGCTTGATGTCTTGACCTTTGATGAAGTTGGCGTTGCGTTCTGCGCCGCGGGTCCAGGATTCGATTTCCACCAGGAGCAAAATTGTCCTTCCTAAGGGACATTTACTCTTTTGGTTCTGAATGTGATTGTGTGTACACACAATGAAATAAATGTTTCCGGTATCCACGATAAAAGTCTTTGAATTTAGTATGAGTTTGTGAGTGTGAATTCATTTCATTGTGCAAATCACGTAAATAACTTTATAGTTCTAAAATATATTAATATTCTTTTGTACAATAATAAACAAATTGAAAGTATGCCGGAGATATGAGATAAAATATCAATAAAGAAAAAAAAACAATATTCAGTCAAAATGAGAACCAAAACTTTTTTTGACATTATTCCAGGTCTAGTGTGTTTACCAGCTTCGATCACATCGTCACTTACCATCAGGTGAGATAGTGGTCAAACACTAGCCTGTCACAAATAAAAAAAATAAAAAAAAATTACATTGATAACATCACCCGGTCCTTACTTGTAATGATAACTTAGATGTTAAATGCTCTAGTTCAAATTGCTATGTTTATTTAGTACTTCTTGTAGAACCCTGGGCCTTAGGAGGACTACATTTCCATGATCCATATATCGCGTTTTTTATTCTCTCAATTTTATGCTGCTGTGGTATTGTGTAATCAACAGAGTAAAGCACATGAATATGGAATGAGAAACACTGCCTTATCGCTTCTTATGTTTGCATATTGCTTATTTCCGGACATATTGTATGTTTTTTATATCCACTTGGCGATATAAACTTTTGGACTTGTATAGAAGAGGATGATATAGTCTCTTTACTTGGGCTATAAAGAAAATGACTTTTTGTGTTGGATGCTTTTGATAAAATCTGCAAAAGTTATTTGGAGATAACTCATGTAATACTTTCTATATTAAACTGGGATATTATTGTGAATCGCTATGGGTGCTGTGTGCCAACAATAATTCAACAGACTTCTTAAAAAAGTAGGATTTCCAATTCATTGTTTTTTTCTTTTTTTGATGTGATAATGTGTTATAAATCGATGAACTCCGGCTGCACGCACGAAAAAGTGTCACGTTCCGCCTAAGCCTGAGCGTGCAAGCGAGAGCGCGGAACAAGTGATAGAGAGGCACGATCGGCCTAAGCTTTCGTATGACGTTATCACGCAAAATTATCGTCCGTAAACCGACTTTACACACAACCATTTTTTTTTCAAAAATAATTATCGCTTTAAAGTTTCACCGTTAGGTATCGGTAGTCATTTTGTTAGATTGATCTAACCACGGACACTGTTTAGTGTCTCTTAGTACTCAATCAAAACCTAGGTTGGTCGATTTTTTAAATATTTTATGTCTTAGTTCACGAAAACTTCGAAATAAAACAACTAGGTTCATATTAAATACCGCTTGGATCGGGATTTAAACCCGCAGTCATAAGGACTTATGCCCTTTATAGCTCTTACCCTGAGCTCCCCAAGCCTTGTTACTAGTGACGTAATTTACTAAATGTAGAAAAATAATGCTTTATTGTTCAAAAAATCAAATGAGTTAAGTTTATTCATTTTTTTTAAGTTATTTTAATAAATAGAAATTACCGCAAAAAAATCACGCTTCTAGACTTTTTTTTAGATCTAGATCTAGATTTTTTTTTGTTTTTTTGTTTTGAACTTTTTTTTTGTTTTTAAAATTAAATATAACATCATCATCGCAAATAGTTCCAATATCCCGACAATGCTAACAAAGACGCGAGCAAAAGTTTCCTTTATTTTTACTATAAAAAAAAGGGAATCTTCTCGTTATCAAAATAAACTATTCTCTGAAGAGCACCTTGAGCAGTAGCCATTAGGTAGACTGTCGCAAGTAGCAACCACAACTTTATACGATAAAGAGGTCACCGGATCAAGTGTCAAAAGTCACACGTTGGGCGCCAAATATACTTCGTGTAAAAAAATTGGCACAATTGCTTCTAGATTTGCTAGGTTCTTTGATGGCATTTTAAATTGAAATAATTTATTCATAAGTTGTATATATTTAACTATATTGTAGGGCAATGTTTCCAGTAGAGAGTAAGAGATTTAACGTCTAATATCTTAGGGTAAAGAATTTTGACCTCTATATATATATATATATATATATATATATATACATATATATATATATAAATATCAATGCCACTTTTCGTTGTAATTTTATAACTCAAGAACGGGCTCTCCTATCCAAACCAAATGTTTAGGCTTTGTTCGGACTATTTAGTAGATGGTTTATGTGAAGTTTGCACAAAATCGGTCGAGCGGTTCTTCATTTATCACACCCGGGCGTAGCCGGGGCGGATCGCTAGTAAGTTCATAAATCTCTGGGTAACACTGGCTGTAATAGGAAAGTGTGACGCTTTCGGCGAGCGACTTGCTCGTCTCGTCTCTCAATTATACATATATATAAAAAAAAACAGCTCTGATGTCGTATAGATAGATACTTTATCTTTCTTAAAACTACCCGGAAATCTCTATAAAAAGTTATAAAAAATTCAAACGCACCTACCAACTAGTATGTCGCGGTATCTAACCCTATGACGAGATTGAGTTTTAAGTTATAATCGTAATGATATCGATGCTGGTAGGACAGAACATGTGCTCATGCTTATTTGGCTAGCTACCCTGTACCGAAATAGTACATAATTTATCAGCATAAAGTTTGAAAATCTTTAACCAATTTAAAATTGTGTTCCGGCAACCAACCTTTAGAACCAGTGTTAATCTAAGAAAATTGAATTTTTCATCAACGACCACATCACTAGACACAATAAGTGAGACTAGAGAAACATAAAAAGAGATAAAAAAATGAAATAGGCGAACAGCTTATCGGTATTCTATCGCTTACATTTTGGAGAGTGTGCACAGGAATTACACGAGTTAATTCCACCATGCCCTTTTTACCATCTAACAACAAGACAAACAATCAAACGTCGTCCATTTATGGTTGACATACCTTAATTTTGCTCGAAGTGTTTCGCTTCTACGTTCATCATCCGTACAGCGAATGAGTGGAACTCATTGCCTACGTCTTTGTGCCCCGAACGATATAATCTGGGAGTCTTCAAGTCTCGAGTGCATAGGTATCTTATAGGCAAGAATGTCTCATCTTTGGCCGCATCATCGTTTTCCGTCAGGTGAGATAGTGGTCAAATGCTTGCCTATTCTGTATAAAAAAAACAAGTATATTTCAAATAATGTTGTCAAACGCAAATAAATTGATGACAAGACAAATAAGACAGTTCAAAAAGATGTATTTTCCATGCGATGCCATTCATGCACGTCGTGGAAAATTGAGTGTAGAAAATTGCCGTATCATCGCAAAGGAAAGACGCAAACTGCACGTACGTACTTAGTTACATTTGTGTGGGCTCCGACTCAACTATCTGGAATCACAAGGGACTCGGCTATGCTGACAACTATCTATTTTTATTATTGTTCACGTGCATTGTTATTTTATTCGCTGTACTTTTGCTGTTCTAGCTGTTGTCTGAAGGTTAGTTTTAAACCTACTGGAAACATGGGGAGGTGTTAAAGTTTTGATATCAACGCTTTCTATTATTGTGGACCACTTCATTACTTATAAGGTGAAATAGTGGTCAAACGCTAACTTATCTGAGATAAAACAATACTGTTGTAATCCTTCAATTAAGATAAACATCCAATGTCTTAATCTAGGTCTTACAGTTTATACATCCTACTTCCTACTAATATTATAAATCCGAAAGTTTGTGTGTAAGTATGTTTGTTCCCTCTTCACGCTTTAACCGCTGAACGGATTTGGATGACATTTGGAATGTACATAGATTATACCTAGGATTAACACATAGGCTATTTTTTAACTTGATAACAGCGGGCGAAGCCGCGGGGCACGGCTAGTTATTATCAAAAAATCAAATCAGTTTATTGACAACTTATAACATATAACTTACAGATACCTTATATTACATTCTATATTCATTTCATTATATTTTTATTACAATTATATCTATATATTATATTAATTTAAATTCATTATTATTTCAAGGTCTTATAATTATTTATGTACATATTGTGGTAAGGTGAGACTTTTGACGCCCGAACTAGTAATAAAACTGTGTTTCGGGTGCCGTAGCCCTCCGTTTATTAGGTGACATTAAGAGATACATTTTGTATAGATTGTTTAAATTATGACATGACATTTTATATAATATATTAACATGGAATTATGTTTCGTTATATATACAATTTAGTTAATATTTGTTTGTGATAGTGTGGTAGTTTGTGAGTGTGTATGTGTGTGTGTATGTATGAATGTGAGTATTAGTGAGATTGCGTGGAAAAAGAGTTACTTTATGATTTTTAATAGATTTTCAGTGTCGGAATAAGATAGAGTTTTTAACCAATCGCATACTTTTGTCTTTACTTTTATGAGCGGGAGAGGATAAATTTGTAATATTTTATTTATTTTGTTATATAGACGGCTTGACAGTGTATCGTAGTGTCTGCTAGCCAGTGACGTACGATGTGAACGAGTTTGGCAGATACGCGAAGCCCTACGGTCGTTTGAGTCAAGGAGTTTATTGTATGGTGTGTCTTTATGTTTTTTTATGATAGTGTTTAGGATGAACAACTGCCTAACCGTCAGAGTTCCAGTTTCTTTATGTAGTTTGTCCGTCGGGTATCTTATGGATTTCTTGAGGGAAACTTTAAGAATAGCCCTTTGAGCACGTTCTAGTTTTAATAGTGTGGTTGCGTGCGTACCGCCCCAAGCGGTGTCACAGTACGAGAGAATGGATTGAGCCAAAGAGTAATAAACGATTTTAATAGTTTCAGGATCTGCAGTGTGCCTGATATTCTTAAAGACATAGATGAGTCGGCGAGCACGGGTGGTAAGGCTATCAATTTGGTGTTTCCAGCTTAGTGTTTGGTCAATTAGGACACCTAGATGTTTGATTTTTTCTGTCCTGCTAAGGGAGTAACAATTACAAGGTGCAGAGCAAGTTGAAGATTGGTGGGCAATAACAGAAAAGGAGGCAGGTAAGGATGCTTTATTTGGGGAAAAGGTGATGTAATTAGTTTTACTGAGATTAAGAGTAAGGAGATTTGTAGATAACCAATCTTTAACAGTGGTAAGAGCGGCTTCCGCATACATTCTGGCTTCGTCCCAGGTTTTACCGTGGATTATAAGGGCAGTATCATCCGCGTATGTGAAGATATCGCAATTTGGTATTTTGAGCTGGCATAGATCATTAACGTAAGTAATAAATAGGGTTGGGCCCAAGATACTTCCTTGTGGTATGCCAAATAACAAAGGCTTGTCATCACTGATGTGGCCATCAACTCTAACGCACTGGTGACGATCAGAGAGATAGTCACGAAAGATATCCAGGCTAAGACCTCGGATTCCTAGGCCCTCCATCTTCAGCAGTAGTTTTGGAATGGAGACAGTATCGAAGGCTTTTGAGAGATCTAGGAAGATGCCTATAGTTTTATGTCTCTTGTCAAGGTTATGGACTATCTGATTAGTTAGGTCGAGCACAGCATTCTCCGCTGATATTCCCCGACGGAAACCGTATTGATTGCTTGAGAGGAGGTCATGTTTATTTAAAAATGAGGAAAGCCTAGAATTAAGCATCATTTCGAGAACTTTTGACACTGAGCATAAGATAGAGATTGGCCTATAATTTGAAACACTGTCTCTCTCTCCACTCTTGAAGATGGGAAGAACCAGGGCTTTTTTTAATGACTTCGGGAAGGAGCCTGTGGCGAAACATAAATTAAAAATGTATGTGAGCGGAGGGACAAGCACTTCTCGAGCATCTATAAGAAGATTAGGTGGTATGCCGTCCCATCCCACAGCTGAGTCCTTGCGTAATTTCATGATGGTTCGTTCAACTTCCGCTCTATCCGTTTCGAAGATTGCCATAGTACTCTCAGTGTTATTTGAGAGCGGGCGAGAGTAAAGTTTATGTTGGGTTTTATCCCCATTTGCAAGAATTTTGTTGGCTAAGTCTTGTCCGACGTTGACAAAGTAGTCATTGATCTTGTTTACTGCATCCAAGGGCTCGGGAGCAAGTTTAAGTAATGGAGATGCAGATTTGGGTGCTTGTTGTATGTTGGCTATTTTTTTTACAGCTTTCCAAGTTGCCTTGGTGTTACCTCTGGCCTTCTGAAACTGTTTTTTTTCATAGTCCCGCTTTAATCTTTTTAGTAAATTATTACAAAAATTTCTGTATCGTATGTAAGTTACCTTGTTTATAAGATGTTCCGGATCTGCTTTAAGTTTTTTGTGTAATTTATCACGATTTCTAATGCATCTTAAGAGACCTGGTGTGACCCACGGTTTGAGGATTTGTTTGCGTCTGGGTAATCTATAAGCGATTCTATTATTTAATATTATAGTAGTTATTATGTTATTTAAGATATCCATTGCACAGTTTGCATTATTTTGTTGGAATACTGAGCTATAATCTGCTGAGTTTATCATTGATAATACTGCTGTATAGTTTAATCGCGTTGAGATGGTTTTAGTTTGAAAGTTTATTTTTTTTAGTGCAACGCATAATAAAAGGGGGGAGTGATCTGTTATTGGGCAATCCAGGACCAGAGTAGTAGATTCCGTGTTACAACGCAGAATCACATGATCCAGGCAGTTCAGATTGCGAGTTGGGAATAGGTGAGCTGGTAGCATTCCATGCGAAGAAGTGATATTCAAATAGTCATTATAGTTGCTGTCGTTACTGTATGGTGATATATTTATGTTTATGTCTCCTATGATTCCTACAGTTTTGTAGCAGGATAGACTGTTTAATAATATATCAAGGCTTTCAAGAAAGGCGTCTGCATTTTTTACTGATGGGGATCTATATACGGCGATCAAAGCCAGGGAATTTTTACTAGTGAGAAGCAAACCACTTGCGTCCGATAAAACCGGTTCCGTAACTGTACATTCAAAGTCTGACTTTACGTAAATGACGACTCCGTCGTTTTGGTTTCGATAAGCTGACCTATAGCTTATATAGTCTTTCATGACTGGTAGGTTTACTGATTTCGATAACCAACATTCTGAGAACAAGACGACTTGACACTCTGTGTTTAACCTAGACATAAGTATTTCGGCTTCATCGAAATTACGCTCAATGCTTCGTATATTTAAATGCAATGCTTTAAAGGTATAGTGTTTGTTTTTTGTAAAAGACTGACATTGTTCAGGAGTACATTGAACAGGTTGCGATACTTGTAAGGATTCGATTTCACTAATAACGTTATCTGTGTTACCCATTAATCATTTGAAGAAGTATATGTGACTTTTCTATGGGACCGTTTCTTGATAAGAAACTCAGACCGGTTTTGTTGCGCCTGCAGATTATTGACTGACCTACGCGAGCCTTGTTATTTTTACAGTCATGGCTCAGTCCTTGCCGCGATAATGCGATTCGGAAGGTTTTTGTGCTAATTGGTATTTTGCATATTATGTAGCATGTAACTCTAAGTGAGATCTTAAAGATTGTATTGTGTATATGTGATCGTGTATAGTGTAATTGTTGTTTGTGTATATTTACATAGTGAGAAATGCGGAACGATAAAATAATATCCGTATGAGACAAATATTCATGAAGAGCATCTTGCTTATTACAACAAAACAAAGACATATACATTTGGAGGCAGGAATATGTAAGTATTGCTAGTCATTTTGTTAAAGTGAGCTTTTCAAGGTCGTCGGGGGAGTTTATGCGAATCGCAGGGGAGTTTACTTTAGCCCGGATGTACACTTTCCCGAAGGCCACCCAACAAAAGGAGAGGCAGTGTTGCTTAGCATAGTCCCTGGCAAAAAAATGCAATCTTTTTATCTTAGGAGTAAGAACTTCAGAAACATATACTGCTATTTTGGGGCACGATAATTGTAGATTTGAAGTATTAAACCGGTTTCCAGGGTATCTCTTGTTGTAGGCTTTAGACGCCTTTATAAAGCTCTCTTTTTTAATAGATGAGACAAAATCTGCAACAATAGGTTTGCTCTGACCCTGTCTTGCATTTACGCGATACACGTCCCGTATATCATTTGGTTGGAGATCTAAATTGAAGGTGTTCCCCGCTTTAATTATGAGTCCAAGAAGGTATTCTTTTGTTTCGGGCTTCTCAGAATTTATTGGCACATTCCTTAATTCGACACATGACATTCTGGAGTTTTGTTGGAGTCTCTCAATTTCGTTTTCAAGCGCCTGTATTTGCGCCGCATGATCATTTTCCTGCTTTTGTAGGGTAAGATATTTCGATTGTAGATCTTCGTATTGACCCGTCATGAAAGCAAATGAACTTTTAAATTGATTGTTTGTTTCTCTAAATTCTTCTACAATATTTTGTAGTGCTATGAATTTTTGTTCCTGCTTGTCTTGCCATTCCTGAAACATTTTTTTCATGTCGTTCATGCATGATCCAAAGTCTAGCTCGTCCCGTTTTCTTTTGCCACCTGCTTTGAGCCTCCTTCCTCTATCCTCAGTGTCGCTAAAAGACATTCCCGTAATTGAACCCGTTGCAGCCAAAGGAGAGGGCGGAGGAGTGCGTTTTACAGACATTATTTACAAGTATAATAATGACCGTCGGAGAAAAAGTAGGCCTAAATCACAACACGCAAAAACAGCTGGTCTTGTATTATATAAACGCTTAACGCTTTCACACTGAAAGCCTCAAATTACGTTAGATGACTTGTGTCGTGGGTGCCGGAAACATTCACATCACACACACACAATCACAACCAGAAACACAAATTTGACTTGAGGAGAAAACTTGTGTTTCTGCCGGGAATCAAATCCCCTGCTTAGAAGGCAAACGCGCACCCAACGAAACCAACTGGCTGATTAAACATACGATCAATATTTAAACTTCAAACAATCCATTTAGCCCAATTTGTTATTATTGTTTGGGATACCCTCCATAATTGAACATCTGTGTGTTTTTGGGTAGCTATTATGGTCCAAATTAATTCAGAATTGTTTATAGGCACTCATGAAAGTTAATGACTCCAATTGCCAGTTTGATACAGATTCGATTGATAGAGGTCTTACAGGTTAGAACAGAGCCACAGACGTATAAAAGGTATTATAGATATGTTCACCTAAATGATGCGGAAATTAAAAAAATTAAGCATATAAGATATTCAACATTTTCGTCCTTATTAGCTAATAGAACCATTGAACCGTAAAACATAATCTAAACCTTTAATAAATAAACTTATCAAAGCCAACCTTAATGGACATTCCTTAATTAACATTAAAACCCCCAAATCTAATAAAATTCATAAACTTAAAGCCCAGTTACGAAACATCTGGAAGTACAAGGCTCTGTGGTGATTAAATTTGTTTATACAAGAAAATAACATAATTTAACTGGATTATTTAATTATTTCTATGAATATATTTAACCGATGGTTTAGATATTCTAGGACATCATATCACAAGGGTGGAAAGTAGAAAAGGAACCTTAATAACTAAGTCATAGAGTATAACACGGTTTAAGAAACGCGTGTTATTCTGATTTCTTGCTGTGACTTCGCTGTCCGTTTGTCCGTCTGTTCTATCTTTCTTTCAATGGGTGGACCCTTCTTTTTGTATTTTAATGAGCAGCTGGCTAAATTCTCACAAAGTATATTATATATAAGGCATTCATTAAAAAAAATATCATACAAAATCTGTATACGTATTGTACGTACCTATTGTGAAGATTATTATGTACTGTTAAAGTATTCGGCAATTATAGTGTAAACTCTAAAATAAAATAATAAAATCAGGTCAACTCTAAGTCACTGAAAATAAGTAGCTAATACTACTATAAACACTTTGCTGCTTACGGAAATATTGTCAAAAAGAGGTGGTAGAGCATTTTGTGAGTTGCTCGCCTGGCTTGCTACCAAAGTAGCTTACCACTATCAAGTTGAAAGTCTGCCGCCAAGCCAAATACGGTGTTCCGGCAGTTATCCTTGAGAACCTGCGTATTCCAGGTCTAGTGTGTTTACCAGCTTCGATCACATCGTCACTTACCATCAGGTGAGATAGTGGTCAAACATTAGTCTGTCACAAATAAAAAAAAAAAACCAATAGAAAAGAAACACTTATTTAAAAAAAGAAAAGATAAGTATTAATTACTAGCGGACACTTTTTTAACATATTCTTTGAGCTGGGTCTTGAATAACCGTTCTTCCTTCCACGGAACTTATAATGACCGGTCGTTATATTGCCTTGTTAGTTGAGTTTTCTTTGAGAATATTAAGTTTTTCTTCTCAGTTTCTCATTTGTTAAAAATGCAAACGAATTGATTTATAAAAGGTACCTACAGTGCATTTTTATCAAGAATAAACAAAGTTACATTGTAAATTAATTAGACGTTCTCTCCAAATCACGGCGGCCCCACGTTGGGCGCCAGAAATTGATATTTTAATTAAATTCCTTTATTACTTGTTGTTACTTTTTGTTTGCCTTCCGACTGCGAATATTAAGTTTGGAAGCGATCATGCACATCCAGTAAGGACAATCTGAAAAAAGGTTATTATTTTACTGTCTGTCTTCTTAATGTTAAAAATGTTACATTTTTTTAAATCAATTAAATTATGTAAATAAATGTACGTTAAGTTTATACACTTTAATAAAAAGATGAGATTCCCTAATTTGCATAATTATTTACGCATTTTTGTAATGTCTTAAATAACAAACTTAAGTAACGAATCTATTCTAAATACGTGATCGTCGTCGGTGAAACTCGTTGATTCTAACAACCGAATACAACATAACATAACAGTTTTGGCATACGCTTGGTGAGACAAACACTAAGCAAAACACGAAGAAAATAAAAGAAATGGCTATTTTTATTTATTATTAATTAAAAATAGGCGAGTATCGTATCGGTAATAATTGTAGGTTACATGTGGTCGATGCGCAAAATTAAGAAGACAAAGTCGTCAAAGTTCTCCTACTGCTACGTCTATGTATTGGGTTTTTGGCTGCGTTTGCGTGTATTATTCCGAGTTAGGGTTTTGCGGTAACTGATATTGTACGGGACCCTATTTTGTGTGTGTAGTTTGAATTCATATTGGTGAATTCTATCCAATAAGTGTAGAAACTAACTATACAATACAATACAAAATTAAATACTCTTTATTGCACACCAAGAAAAATATTAATTAACAATAGAAAAAATAACAATATAGCAGTACAATCGGCGACCTTATCGCTAAGCAGCGATCTCTTCCAGGCAACCTTAGGATGGAGAGGATAAAAAAGTTTAACAGAAAATGATCGGTGGTGCGGCAAAGATCATTATACATACATGCAATATTTTAAACATACATATAATTATTAATGTAATTAAACAAATGTACATATAGTTACATACATAAATAAATTAAAGATAAATACAAAATATATAAATAATATACAATACATATATAAATATTATAATACACATACTTAAAATAACCTAAAAATAAATAAATATTAGTGATGAAACATGATAATGATTTCATATAAGCTGTGATAAATAATGTTTTTTTACTCTTATTTTAAATGTCTCGAGTGTTTGCGTCTTTCTTATAAAAGTAGGCAGCGCATTCCACAGACGAACCGCTTGAATAGCAAAAGATTTGTCTGTGAATACAGTACTATGTATGGGCATTTTAAGTATTAATTTTTCATAGGATCTGTAACGAGGATTTTGGTAGAACTCAAATCGTTCCTTAAGATAAACCGGGGTTGCAGGATTAAATAATATATTATAAAGTATATGGGTATCCCGGCGAAGACGTATGGGAAGCCACTTGAGCTTAGCGCGGAATTGAGAGACGTGGTCATACTTGCGTAATCCAAATATGAACCTATATTTACGACTGTTCGTACCTATTATAAAAAGTATTATGTGAAGGAGATAAAATTATGTAGTATATGATAGGCAAGCATTTGACCACTCGATCCGACCACATTCATATCCCGAGCAATATTTAATATGTTCTACGTTTGCTATCGATGATATTTCTGATAGGGCGGGTAGTCAGGTATAACAGGAATCGTAAAACACATCAGAGCAAGGCCAATTATTGCAAAAAACCTCTATAAAAATATCGTATATCGAGAAAACATAAAATGAAAACCATCATAAACTAACATAGCATAACCATGCAAAAGAACTCGTTCATCCGACGCGTTAAACGAAAAACTAAAAGGAAAAATATCTGTACAAAAAGTTAAAAAAATACATTGAAAATTAACATGCAAAGCCACATCGAGCACTAACCAGGACTACTTTAAAACCCGAAGTTAGTTCGCTATTTCCTTATATCACTGTCCAGAAGACTTCCACAAAAAGGCCACAACATCGCAGCAGGTAAAACGTTCCACTGTATCTTAACACTGGACGAACTCGTGAAATATTCATCTACCCTCCTATTTTAAACTCCAAACAAAAATCGACTCTATCCCATCCGGAACCCAGTCGTGATTCGCTCGTTAGTCTTCGCTTGGAAGTTTCGCGTCTGAAAAGTTAGGTATTCTTTCAAAGTGAATCAGACTCTATTTAGAGATAGTTTGAGCTCGTTTTCGATTAAGTGAAAAGGGTAAAGAGATTCGAGTTTATCCGATTACAAAATAAATGAAACGTAATGCAATCAAGCCCCTGTTCGGGTCGTTTTTGAATTGAGTTTGTTAGTTTGTTTGAGTAAAGATAAACTACATTTTCACTAATTGCTTTAAATTTTGACGTTGGAGACTTTTCTAAGGTCGGGGTTCTATTTCTCTTTGGATACGTAGATAGGCACGTTTGTTTTAAGCGTAGTTGTTAGGGAAGACCTGTTAAAATTAACTTTAAAAATCAACGCTTGAGTTTTGTCGAAAAAGTGAAAAATGGTGGTATTGGTTTTGTATTATTTTCCAAAACTTGTGATTCGTCGAAAAATATTGAAAGTGTTACACGTCCTTTGTCAAAATTCATTCAGTCGTTATGGCGTAAATAGAAAACACACGTTAACACACGTACAGACAAACTATGCTTTTATAATATTAGTGTGATTTATTTTAAACCAGTCAGTTTGGACTTCTCAAAATTACTCCTTTTTAAAGCCGAAGTCCGGAAATTATTGCTTACGTATACAAATATCAAAATCATACCAAACAAAAGCACCCCAATCATAACAACACCAATTATGCAAAACGTACCCTTAACACAGGGGCAACAATAAAAACAACCGAAAATCAACCACTACCTACCCCTTTTGAATTGTCAAACTCGATAACGTTCGGAATTTAAACAAAAGCGCAGAGAACGTTGACGAGTCGCTATAAAACATTGCGAAAAACAGCAAATAAAATTGTGAAAAGAGCAAATAAAAAGAAAAAAGAGCGAACAAAGCGTGCGTGTCCCATGAAAAGGTCCTAGTGTGAACGGATAGTCAACTGCTCAAAATCGCGGGCCGCATCACAGGAAATTTAGAGATTTTGTAAAATGTATTTTACAATCACACTATCACACCAATATTATAAATCCGAAAATTTGTGTGTAAGTGTTTAAGTATGGTTGTTTTCTCTTTACGCTGTAACGGCTGAAAGTTTTGGATACAATTTGGATACAAACCAACCTTGCACATTGCCACTATTAGGTAGAGGGAGATAATAAGCTATCTACGTCCGATAATTATTTATTTATTATATTTTATTATAACGACCTAATTAAAATATTTAATCAGCGTATATAACCACTAACTGTAATTTATATATTTAACACTTTGTGACTCATTAACTCGTATAATCAATGTGTGGGATACATATAAATTTACCTCTGTTGACAAGCTGTAACGCATTCGACAGCATTGGACCGACAGAAACAATTGCGGGTCGCATGTTTCTGTCGGGAAACTACAAATTATCTTTTATGTTAACAATCCATGTAAAGATTTTTCTTTTTTTATCTTAATTATAGTTTTTCCGTGTCAATTTACGTAGCGAATATCGCGGGCCGCGTTTGACCGTCCCTGGTATAATGGCAGTTACAAACTCCATAGCTATAAATAAGCGAAATTGTCTGCGACATGGCATCTGAAATTATACGGCAAGGGCGCTGGACATCGCTCCACTTTATTATTTATTCTGTGCTACTGTGGCCGCTGAAATGGTTACACAGAAAAAAATATTTGAAGTTAACTCAAATTCAAGTTTCTGCAACATTTGTTAGGTAAGCGATCGGCTTCTAAGCGGGGGTATCGAGTTCGATTCCTGGCGGGTGACAACGAGAACCGGAAACACAAATTTTCATTGGGTAGAAAACTTGTGTTTCCACCATGATAGCATTTGTGTTTATGTAGTTTCGTATTAATTTTAGTGGAAGCAAATAGCATTACTTGATAATCCGTGAAGGAAACCAAATTAGCGTAAATACTGCTCCCCCTTGTCAGTTCGTGATAAGTTAGTTGGGGGACACACTGTCCTAAAGACCAGAGTATTTTCAATGACTCATCCGCCTATCGAGCCATCTCTCGCTGAGTTGTTTTTTGTGTAATTGCGAGACAAACAAGCAAATCGATCGCTTGCACACAGTTCAGCAGTTCAGTGCCTCCCAGAATGTTGTACTAAAATAGTTACTACACTCGGCGCACTGAGGTATTAGATGATAAATCTCTTCATGTCCTGTAATTTCACTGTAAATGTTGCCCTTCAATCCTGCATACAGTTATGTTTGCACACTATGCTGGCGATGAACTTCTAGCAAAGGTGCGGTACTGCCACAGGGGGAATCTGCAAAAGAATCATCACTACAACTGAGTCTACGCTATAGTTAACCACGCTCTGGCTCAAGGATTGGTGGATGACACAAGCCATGTCCTCGAAATCTTTTAGTTCTTGTACATGCTGATTCTCTCACATTTTTTTCCTATGCCATTATAGGTGCAAATTTAAACTTAAAAAACCATTGATGCTGGCCGGGATTCAAACCATGGTGAGTAGGATTTAAATACTGAGCCATACTTCCATTGTTTATGACTATTAAGGTCAATCGTAACGTCAAAGCTTTCGCGATTGGAACACATAGGAAAGGAGTCTTTTCGAGAGAGAGCCAATGCAACTTGGCCGAAACGGGGACGTAAATAGTTTTTAGCACGATTAAGTCCCGAGATATTACTTGAACTAGATAATCATAAACGCTTTCACGCTCACAGCCCCACACTTAATTCGATGACTTGTGTCGTGGGTGCCGGAAACATTCACATCACACACACAATCACACCAGAAACACAAATTTTCCTTGGGGAGAATACTTGTGTTCCCGCCGGAAATCGAACCCGATAACCCTAATTAGATATCGAACGCTCACCCAACTGAACCAACGGGCAGTTCATATTAAGTCTAATAGCAACATTTCCATACTACGTAACTCATCATGTATTTGCCTCTGAAGTAATGGTTACCTGCGTAATTATCTCTGTCTGAGATATTAATTACATTTCACTTGCAATATTTACAATGCGAACTTGTTATTCAACACATTAATATACATTGTTATTTCATTTAACTCCCCTCACTTTAGGCTTTTTTTAATGTTTTCCACATTCACGTTGCTGTTCTCCAACGTTTTGAATCCCTTGTGATTTCGTATCTCCAAAGGGGCCATTTTTATTCATTCATTTCATAACCATGCATAACAGTCCTTTTGTAGTAATATAAAAAAACAGGGTGTCTCGTAAAGTTAAACAATAAAACTGTAAACTTTTGTATAACAGGGAAACATCAAAATAAATAAATGATTCAGCACAGTGTTTACATCCACCACTTTCCGTCTCACATTAAGGTGACGTATGAGATCATCAAAGCCCTCCCATAAAATTTTTCATCAAATATATATATATATACATATATATTTGAAGTTTGAAAAAAAAATATTCGAAAACCATTATAACACATTACCACTCGTAGAATCACAAATGTTGGAAAACAATACAAAATCGACATCGCCTTTACTTGTACTTCCAAGGTAAAACCACTAGGGACCTAATGCGTGTAAGGGTGTGTATCTGAATGTTTGTGTATAAGCGCATGAGTGTTAATGTAGAGTGTAGGTATATAAAGTATCAGAAGTATAAATTAGTTAGCATATATATATATTTGAAGTTTGAAAAAAAATTATTCGAAAACCATTATAACACATTACCACTCGTAGAATCACAAATGTTGGAAAACAATACAAAATCTCTTTTATTGTACTTACGCGATAAAACTACTAGGGACCAGCTCGTTAAGTGTTGGCAGATTAAGATTTCGCGTTCCCTAAGTTTTTATTTAGTAACTAGCTGTGCCCCGCGGCTTTGACCGTGTTTATCGAGTTAAAAACTAGCCTATGTAACCTATGTGCTAATCCTAAGTGAATCCTACTAATCCTACTAATATTATAAATCTGAAAGTTTGTGTGTAAGTATGTAAGTGTGTAAGTATGTTTGTTCCCTCTTCACGCTTTAACGGCTGAACGGATTTGGATGAAATTTAGAATGTACATAGATTATCTAGGTATAATCTATGTACATTCTAAATTTATAAATAGATTAACACATAGGCTACTTTTTAACTTGATAATAGCGGGCGAAGCCGCGGGGCACGGCTAGTGATATATACATTCCAAATTTCACCCAAATCCATTCAGCCGCAGCGTGAAGAGAAAACAAACTTATTTACACACAAACTTTCGGATTTATAATATAAGTGTGATCTGAAAGTTTGGACGTCAAGGAATAGATGCGCCATCGAGTTTCTTGACAGGTTCTTCTCGAGTTGGCTGAACATTTTCGAATCTGGCAATTAGAGTCATTAACTTTCATCAGTGCGTCTTTGGGGGCCCATGTGAATAAACAATATTGATTTTGATTATGCTACATTTTGCTACATTTTCGGGCGCATCATCACTTTTCATGATGTGAGGTAATGTTAAATGCTTGCCTATCTAGCATTAAAATAAATCTTTTAGTTCGTGTGTCTCACTTTATTAGTATTCATAGCATCGGCCAGGCGTCTTCGACCGTATTGGCGAAGCAGTGTGACAGTAACACAAGTCATGCTTTTTAAAAATAATAAGAACTAAAGTAGTAAATATAAAAAAGAAAAATGATCGCTTGAAGCGGGGATTAATCCCGCGGTCATAAGGTGTCATGCCCTATTGCTCTAACCGCTGAGCTACTCAAGCTCTACCTAAAACGAAGAAATTATTCTTTTCATAGTAATATTCACGTGATATGGTGAAGATTATACGACTAACATAGGTTTAATTTATAATGTAACTAACCAACCATTCTATGCATTTATCCGTTTTTTTATGCTATAACGTCTTATGGGGACGTCGAATAATAACACATATTTGCACTAGCCGTGCCCCGCGGCTTCTTAATTCGACTGTATTTTTTTTATGTGTTACCTTAAAACTTTTTTCTAGGTGAACCAATATTGATGTTTTTTTTTATTTCAAATGGTGGTGCTTCCCATGTGGTTAATGTTCATTTAAATTTTATCAAGATGTACGAGTAAATAGTAGTTTTTTTTATGTCAGATAGGCAAGTTTCTCTCTCATTTCACCTGTTTTTTTTTTTATTCACGAAAGGCAAGCATTTGACCACTATCTCACTTGATGGTAAGTGACAATATGGTCGAAGATGGAGCATGCTTGCCTAGAAGATACCTGTTCACTCGAGATTTAAAGAGTCCTAGATTGTACTTATCGAACGTTCCCATTCGCAGTACGTCCCATTCTCAAACCGTCCCTTCGCATTCCGTCTCATTCTCAAACCGTCCCATTCGCAAAATGTCCCATGCATACATCACATTAATAACAATACCAAAAATTACCTTTTCTTTATTGAATGGTAATCTCAACACAATAATTATAAAAAAATATTGACATATGTTCCACTCCTTCGCAGTACGGATGATAAACGTATAATTTTACGCTTCGAGCGAACTGGAGGTATGTCAACCATTTATGGATGACGTTATGTTGTAGTTTTCGAGTTATCCTTAATATTGCGTATTTAAATAAATTATTCTGATCAAGGGTTTCGAAGATAAAGTGGTGAAGTCGGTTTTAGTTTATATTGAATTCATTTTCAGTCAATCCTAGTCGATATTTGTAAAAAAAATATTTGTAGAAACTATCTAGTTTAATCAACTTCGACTACTGACTGTAGTGTCTATTCCGGCTCGCGTCTACCCTCAATATTTTATTCAATTATATGTAAAAAAACACCCCTTTCTCCGCTCGAAACCATTTGCAATTTCAACCGAGGAGTGAGCAATTTTTATTCGTGTCTTCTTTTTTATCTGTGGCTCGGTGCTGGTGACAGTTGTTAGAGGATGGTGCAAATATTTCTCTTGGTTTTATTGTTGGTTCTACTCTTGAGGACTTCTGTTATCTTTTGTGCCCTTACTTACATAATAAAAAAAAGTTAGAGCCTATTGTTTTTACCCTGGACGCAAAAGGAGGGTTCTAAGTTTAACTGATGTATCTGTATGTCTGTCTGTCTGTCTGTGGCATAGTAGCTCGCTAATGCCTGGACGGATTTTAGAATTAGTTATTTTCTTTTATGAAAGGTGATTCGTCTTCGCCGGAATACCCATATTTTATCCCTTTTGTAAAATATACTGCACAATAAATTTACACCTAGTTATCTCAAGGAACGATTTCTGTATCTTCACTGCTGCAATACACTAGACCTTCGATCAACAGAAAATCTCAAGCTATCCATGCTCTCCTCTCAATTTGTGTTTCCAACGGGAATCGAACCCGATAAATTGTGCTTAGAAGGATCAACTACGCTTACTATCATAAACTTTTGCAAAAAAATTGCTTGTTTTCGTATTGATTGAAGTCTAATAAAATATTTGATATAATGGAATAAATGACCCATTTCCACGCCATTGTTGGTTCATTATAACTTTTAATGAGGTTCCGTGTTCGTTATAAAGAAGAATATTTTCCCTTTTTTAGGGTACCGCCCGGTGTGCTAGGAAACGTTATACATTTGAACTGCTCGTTGACATAGTTGGGTGCGCGTTCGACTTCTGGAGTATTGGGTCCGATTCCCGAACACAAGTTTTCTCCCCAAGGAATTTTTTTATTTTAGTTTCTGGTTGTGATTGTGTGTTTGATGTGAATTTTCCGGCACCCATGACACAGTCATCGAACTTAGTGTGGTGTTGCGAGTGTGAAAGCGTGTTTTTTTTATAATGGAAAAAATATATTAAATTAATGTATAAGCCAGTAATTATAAGTTTAAACTCTTTTGCTAAGTCCGCCTGGTAGTACCATACCATTGCCAGTCATGCAACCGCCAACAGAAAAGATAAACATTACTGTACCACCATCTACATTGTCTTTTCGTTTATATTTCCATCCAAACGTTGTCTGGAAGAGATCGCTCTTAGCGATAAGACCACCCATTGTACCTATCTTTATAAGTTTCTATGTAAGTTGTATTTATCTTTGGTGTCAATAAAAAGTTTTTGTATTGTATTGTATTGTATATTGGATTGAAGTTTCCAGTGAAATTACAGGACATTCTCAAGGTGACGTGCCATACACATTGCCGTTTAGGGATTTGAACTTTTTAAAGTCAAAAATTCCGTGTTTGATTGAACTTTAATTGGAAAGCGTGTTGCTTACCATCACGCGAGTGATTTGGTAGAATAGTCTCTCAGTTGCATTAAACAAAAAATCTACGGAACCATTCCAGTCCTTTAACAACTCGTTCATTCCACGATTTTTCCGTACCTGACTGCCAACGAGCTTTGATGCCTCCCCTCGCTTTGTTAATTATTTAGAATTAATCTATAGGGGTGGGTACGCTAAAGGTTGAAGGGTTGAAGTGGTGAATGAGCTGTTCCCTAAGGAGGCAGTTCATTAGGAGTCAGTTTTGTTGTTTGTATACTCGCGTGACTTGATTTCGATTTGGACAAATTCTGACGTTGCCTGCCTTTTTTTATTACTAACTATGAAACCCGGCTTTGCGTGCTTTAGTCTGAATACACTCGAGCTTAAGCTCTAATTTTAATTTTGTGATAGGGGTCCCATAAGGGATGTCAAGGAAGACAATAAGGACTTCCTTGACGTCCCTTATGGGGTGTAATATGCATTTCCCCCTTGCAGTAACTACCCAAGTCAACCCAGCTCCTTTTATGTATGTTTCTTTTATGCTGGATAGGCAAGCATTTGACCACTATCTCACGTGATGAAAAGTGAAGATGCAGCCGAAGATGTAAGGCTTGCCTAAAAGATACCTTTTATTATATGTTTGATAGGCAAGCCTTTGACGACTATCTCACCTGATGGAAAGCTATGATGCGGCCGAAGATGTGGCATGCCTGCCTAGAAGATACCTATTCACTCATGACTTGCAGACTGCCAGATTATACCGCTTATGAAACAAAACCTATTTACTCTAGTCTTGAAAACATCCAGATTGTACTGTTCGGGAAACAAAGACGCAGGCAACTGTTAGCTCTGGGTCGCCGACTAAGCTGTTCCAAAGTAGGTGTTGTAAGTGAGCTTAAGCTCATTTGGTTTGTATTTTTAGCGAAATACAAACTAGAGGTACAAATGCGAATCGGGTATCAGATTCTATTCCCGGTGGAAACGCAAGTTTTCTCCCAGAGTCAATTTGTGCTTCTGGTTCTGGGTGTGATACGTGTGTGTGATGTGAATGTTTCCAGCATCCACGAGAGTCATTGACCTTAGTGTGGGGTTGTGAGTGTTAAGGCGTATCTTGTCATGTTTATACAAGCTACGGTTTTAGTAAAATATACAAGCAACAAACAAACGGTTTCACACTCCCCTCCCACACTAAGTTCAATAACTTGTATCGTGGGTGCTGGAAACATTTGCATATCACACAGGCAATCCCACATAGAGACAGAGACTTGCCGACGGCGTCAACTAGCTCATCAGAAAATTGAGAATAAACTAAGTATTTTTTTTTATTTATTTTTTTTACACATGTATATTGTATATTTTTTCATATAAATAAAACATTTATTTTAAACAATGAGAAACCCATATTGCATATACATTTAGAATTTGAACATTTGAAATTTAATATATTATATAAGCTCTTTAACTAAGTTATGTATGTTATAATACAAAACGAGTCCATAATATGGCAATAAATCAATTCTATGCTTATTATTTTTCGATGGAAAATAGTGAGACTGTGAATTTATAGATACGCGTTTTTTTGCGCTTAAACGCGATATCTATCTAAGTACGAAACGATAATTTGAGTGGTTGGAATAGTTTGTCCAAACACGAGCAAATTTGCTGTTGAATGCCAGATAAACCCATCTAGTGTACATTGGGCATAATCCAGCTAATACTAAGCTTATCCGAAGTCCAATCAAAGCGCTAATTGTACATTAAATATTTAATGGAATCAATTATGGGATAGCCTGTCTAGGAAATCCCTGAACTAGATTCATTAAGGGGACTGTAGCTAATAGATAAGCAACGTTTTTTAACCATTTGATTTTGTTTTATAGCATTAGCCATGCTAGGCAGAACTAATGTAGTAAATGTAGAAAGAAGAAATATCGCTTGAGGCGGGGATTATATTGAACCCGGTGCCCTACTGCTCTAACCGCTTCTCAAGCCGTGTGTGACGACATCTGCCGATATAGTTTGAAACTGCTACGGCCAACGAGTCTAACATTGCAGTTAGGTAAATATTGTGTTAAAAACGTCCCCCAATTAATTTTTTTTTTTTTCTATTGGAACAGTATCGCTTGAGGCGGGGAACCCGCGGCCACAAGGTCTTTTAACTATATCCGATTATCCGACTTACAGATTTAAAAAAAAATGATTTTTTTTTGTACGTGTGTGCAATGTTAATGATTCCGGCGCCCACGAGACAAGTTTTTGAATGTAGTGAGGGCTGTGAGTGTGAATACCTTGTTATTTGTTTGGTGTTCGCGTATTCTATGATCGTGTACAATCATTTCCACGCCTAGATATAAAGCGAAAAAAATGAAACATAAATACGTCCTTTGCAACCACTGGATACATACATACATATATACTCGTTCCCGTTTCAAATCTTTGTATATATAATTCTCCTGTACCTGTGTATGTGACTGTACTCCTCCTAAACGGCTGGGCCGAATTTGATGCAATTTTTTGATTGTGTTCAGGTGGATTCAAGAATGGTAGATTCAAAAATAATAAAAATTAATTAATTCACAAAAAAAAAATATGCAAGAAGACTTTTTTTCATGTACAGGAATAACATAAAATAAAGTAACTCAGATTTGGTAAAGTACTAGGCAAACATAAACATGAAGGAGATGATAATTTAGTCTCTAAGTTTTTAGTATGGTATGAAAGTACTAGGCAACCATAAAAAAGTTTTTAGCATGGTATAAAATATAATATTAAAGTAAGTGTTGCCAGGTTCATCTCGAGATGACTGTTACTTTGCGAATCTGGCAGTAGAGTCATTAACTTTCATGAGTGCCTCTTTGTGGCCCATGGGAATATACGACTTTGATTTTGAAAGTACTAGGCAACTATAATCATGGAAGAGATAAAACGCTTTAACTTTCAATAAATTATCAAAACTGAACGATTGAATTCCATGAAATGATTTACACTAAAGACGTTTCAAACGTATGATTTATAACACTTTTCATGGACCATCATTCGTCTAAACAAACAGAGAATATCGAAGATGGATGTCGTTAAATGTACGTAGCATCTACAATATATTTGTTTGCTTGTCCATCAGTACCGTGGAACTTATATTAAGATACAGTAAGGGAAATGGAATATCTATATTATTATTATTATACTTACTATAATATATATATAAATGAATCTCTATTTCCCTTGGTCATCGCATCACGCGTGAACGGATCGAGCAATTTATTTCTCTAATTCTTTTTTTGTTGTGTTAAATATTGTTTCGAGAAGGTTCTTATGAAAGAAAATATTATCCCGGAATTCCCGCGGGTCCGGGACTTACGCGGGGCGTATTATATAAAATGCAAAAAAAAGTCAGGTTAGTTGCACCAAAATAACTTAAGAACGGCTGGACCGATTTTTATGATCTTTCATTTGTTGGATTTGTCTTCGCCCCGAATAGCACAATAACTATTACAATGCCTTAAATAATAAAATAAATTAATTTTCTCATACAGTTTGTATAGAAAGGCTTGTTTATAATTTTGAACAGGATTCAAGTCTGTCGGGTTGGTAAAGTACTAGGCATCCATAAACGTGAAAGAGGTAAAACACTTTATCTGTACGCGGCATTGCAAGTTAGTGCTTTAATATTTTTTTTAAGTTTTTATTCGATTGTTTAATAAATTGCCGGTAAAAATGTCTTCATCAAAACATTATATTTCATCAGTATAAATATTTGTAAATGCATTCAGATTCGGGAAATTTTAAACGCGGCCATTTTGATTATCTTTCGTCCACGATCATAAGCCTACAACGCCTTACATACGCCTTTAAGAGGCCGGGGAGTCTGTGAAGTCGAGTCTATGGCTGTCTCTGTTTAACTGGCAAACTGTGCCCATGCTTGATGCGATAGCACTACCGACCGAACAAATTTTGATAGGTGCCGTAATACCAAAAATTATGAATGAAAATGTAATGTTTTGCCATTGTTTTTTGCATTAATAGTACCTTGAAATTATAATCTATGTTCCTTATTAAATGTTGTAATGACGAAAGAATTGTGTTAGATTTGAATACAAATCGAATACGTTAAAGATGCGACATTTACGTCGTAATAATGTGTGTAAATCAATTGGTTTATATTTCGTTTTAGGTAATTATTTTGGAATAAAAACTATTCAGGAGACCTAGATTAATATGTATGTAATCTGAATAACAGCACAGTATGGTGATAATATGCTTGAATTATAAATAATTTCGGTATTACGATTGTATGGGCAAATCAACCTCCGCAGGCCTCTTAAGGAAAGTTGAACAATCATTTACATTTAAAATGTGTAAAGTGATGTCACGGTCACGGAAAATCAGTCTGGCCTTAATCACTTTGCGATGCATTTAATAACTTTTGAACCGACTTCAAAAAAAGGAGGAGGTTCTCAATTCGACCGTATTTTTTATGTGTGTTACGTCTTATCTTTTTTCCACGTAAACCGATTTTGACGATTCTTTTTTTTGTTTGAAAGTTGGTGCTTTCTCATTGGTCCCATTTAAATTTTGACAAGATCTGATCAGTAGTTTTTAGAGTTATCGTCAATAATGCGTGTTGAATACATTTAATTTGATCAAGGTTCCGAAGATAAACCGGTGAAGTCGGTTTTTTTAAAGCTTTGCCTGCGTTTAATTATGTTACGCTAAAGAAGTATAACTTCTTACGTTCGTACATACATACACACACACGTTTTTTTGTTCTATGCGGTTTTTTTCCACTTTGACTTACTGTTTACTGCCGATATGGTTAGATTTCAATTCGCATTTGTTGCTAGAATGCTGGGTTTACTGTCGAGAACCGAACGGTACTTATGTTTGTTTTGGCGAACTCTGTGGATATATTGAGAGTGCTGATTGTACTTTCTGGTATAGAAGTTTATGAAGATAAGCATGGAAGCTAAACCTCGAGGCTCTGCTTGCCTAGTCCTTCCTAGTTACTCCTTAAAAATATAAGGTATTGTATGTAAGGTTTATATGTTTGTATGTATGTAGTATATAGATAGGTATGTATGTAAGTTGTATTATTTGTATGTTTTCACTGAGCTAAATTATTCAAAATGATCCCATTTAAAGATTGACTGGAAAAAATCGCTCTTGATGATAAGTCCGCCCATTATAAACATAAAACTAATCACCCATTCTCACTTACATTTTTAATACTTATAATAAAGCTGTAAAAAAGTTGTTATAGGTATAATCGCATGATAGTTCTTGTGAACGAAAAAGCGAAAAAAAAAAATATAAGTTATCTTTTTTTTTCTTTTTCTATGCAGTCGGGGTATTTGATTTTTAAGTACGAGTATATTGAATTGTATTTTCTAATACTCACAACTGTTTTTAACAGACTTCGAAAAAAAAGGAGGTAGTTTTCAATTCGATATTTTTAATGTTTATTACATCAAAACTCATAACTTCTTTCTAGGTGAACCGATTTTTATGATCCTTTTTTATTTGGAAGCTGATGTTTTCCACGTGGTCCCATTCCAGTTCAAGATCTGACCAATAGTTTTTGAGTTATCCCCATAATGCGTATTTAATTTATTAATCTGATCAAGGGTTCCAAATATAAAGTGGTGAAATCGGATTTTTTTAACTTTGCTTGCGTAAAAATTATTTTAGTTTCGTTTACTCAGCAATGAGATCTATTTAGTTTTAATCCAAGCAAGTGTGTTCTCCGATCAAAGTTAGAATGGGAAGTTCAAAAGAACTTGAGCTTAAATATAGTAAACCTTATAGGTATGGTCAGAAAAAGTTTCTGAAAGAATACAAGAACGAATGGAGTAGAAAATCATAGCCATTTTTATCTCCGAGCTTCGAGAAATACAAGATCTGGATTGGATTCCAATCAGTAGAGTAAACGTAAGGCACTTACATCGATTTTGTTTCAAGCGATGATAGCGCGGTGGTAATAGACTAAATCCCCATTCGGATGGTCTTGGTTTCGAACTTTTTTTTTTGTAACATCTTGAAATCTATTAGATTAATCTATTTTAGACATCGACAACGCGTAAGTCACGCTAATTCCCGTTTTAATTTTTAATTGAATAGTTCAAAATGTGCGTGAGTTTTTATCAAATTGTCTTGAAATCTATTTTCCCTTCACATTACTTTTACTATATCGTCTTGTTCTATTTGTAGAATTCGGAAATTTTCAAAATCAAAATCTTTCAAATATGTGTAACAAATCTTTCCTCTTAGCCGTTTCCGAGATTCAGATTATATGTATGTATGTGCTCGTTTAAAGGTATTATATATATAGAACTTCACGAACAGGTAAGTTCGTTTAATCATTAATTACAAATTAATCGAGAACCTCCTGCTTTTATTGAAGTCGTTTGTTTGATTAGTCTTGACAAATTCTCTGGTTCTATAATTTTTAGTTATATTTTATTAATAGCTCTCTCTCTCTCTCTCACACACACACACACTATCTCTCTCTTTCTTTCTGACTAAATATCCCACATGGTAGTGGGGTCAGCCTTCCTATTATTTACTTTCCACTTCGCTCTGTCCTGGACGTCAGTTTCGGATAGCTCACATTCCCTCATGTCCATCTGCACTACTTCCTTCCATCTTGTTATTGATCTGCCTCTGGATCTTCGACCGGGGACAAAAAGCTGTAGAGCTGTGTTCCAATGTAATCAGGTTTTTTTTATTAACAACTCAATAATGATAATTATCGACCACATCTTCGCGTCAAAAGTTTGTCTATATTAAATTTAAAAAAAATTGTAATGGTTATATAACATGCTATATTTTATCAGAACGGTACATAGACTCGTAAAGGTTAGAAGCCACTCACTTGAGTACCTAGAGGAACACAAAAATGTCCCTCATATTCGGCAAATTTCCCCGCAATAAGTGGTAAATTGCATGTCCCAGTTTATGCGTATTTATGCTTACGCTGAGGGTAGCCGACAAAATACTCGTACAAATTGTACGAGATTTACCACTAACCATGACGTTCCAAAGGAGGTTTATTACGAGGGAACATTTTAGGGTTCTTCATTCAAAGGGAGCAAACGGGGCCTTAGTCTCGAGCCTGTGCCGCGATGCAGTCGCAATGTTTGCCTATGATAAATATATTACAAAAAACATATCGAGCGAAGCGAGATTTCTAAGTTGGCTTGGGTTGTTTAGCACTTTGTCCGTCCGTCCGTCTGTCAAAGGCATCTAGCGTCTAAACCATATAAGCGAATGACTTCAAATTCTCATAGAATATTTAAAACTACGGCCCACAGCCAGAAATAACATTTTAAATTATAAAAATGAAAAAAATAAGGGGGCTCCCATATATGTAAGAGGGGAGGAAAGTTTTTTTCTACCCTTTTGGACTATTATTGAAAATAGCTTGACAAGTTGAGTACGAAATCGGTTTTAAAAAAAATCTATGTTGGAAAATAACAATTTTGTAGGCCACTAAAGTCACTGTTTTTAGACCTATTTTGTCCCGGGTCTATCTCAAAAACGGTTTCACACTAGACGCTGTATAATATCCGTTATATCCTGTACTTGAACAACAGATACAGAAATCAAACAATAATTATATAGAAAAAAAGTTATAAGCAAGTAATATCAAAAGTTTTTCTCTATGGGGCAAAATGTAGGCGCGAAATCTCATTTCGGCGCGAACGACTAGTTTATTAATTTGTGTCATCTAATGTAAGTGACCATGTGGTCGAAAATGGTAAACACGCTAGGCCTACAATAACTGGCTTATGCATGCTGGATCATAATATATAGTGATTTCGGTGGCATATCTTTATTGCAATAATAAAATTACATATTTTATATCTCCACGACCCCTAAAACGCACTGGCAATATACGGTTTCCATTTTATATATTGCGAATTCCTCAAGAGATGTAAGGGGAAAAAAGGGGGATGCCCCTCTTAGTACAACCCTCACGTAGAGGAAGTGCGTCGCTATCCATTCGCACGGACATTGATTTGAATAACTCCACTTTTCTACTCTGTGGCAGGGTATATCTTTTTCTTTGATGGTCCGTTTGGGTGGGGATAGTTACTTGATTAAGATCTTTAAAAAGATTTGTTGATGTTAGAGGTATTCTTGTCCGTTTAAAGCTAGCTACTATCTCACCGGATTTCTTTCTGGACTTAAGAGTGAATGACCATATGTATTTACTTAGTTTTATAAGGCATAAATGACTAAATATACAACTTAATAAAAAGGTCTTGTGATTTGTGAAAAAGATTAACGTAATCTGGTACAATTCAAACAAAAATATTAATAATCGAGAATTAATATTAAAATATGAATAATTCATTTTAGTATTTAGGATTAACTATAGTATGGTGGTTTGTGTATGATTTTTTTTATCCAAGATTTTACGGCTATGATACGTGCGGGCTGCCAATTGCTTAAGCCGAATGGGTATTTTAACAGAAAATAACCATAAAACATACAGCCCCATATTTAAAAACATAGTTAGATATAAATATGGAGATGTATAAAAAAGCTAGATCATCTATATTTGTCTCGTTTTGGCTTCATCGTTTGACTGTGACGACTAGTAATTGGCTTCGGCTGTTGGTCATCCTTTTAAATAAATAACTGATAAACTCGTAGCCATCTCGTTCATGTCTGCAACCAAAAAGCCCAATCAAAATGGAACGCCTGTGACAAACACGTATCTATATTCCGCTTCGTCATCGTTCCTGGGCTTTAACTCGCTGGTGTCAATACAGCTCTCAATACATCCTCAAAACCGCACCTTCCACTCCAATTAGTAACCCCGTATTCAGTCCACTCGTCTGCCTACTCATTCAAGTTACTCTCGCAACGTGAAGCATCTGTTATGCTACGTATGGACTGTTTTTTACTCAATTGATTTCCATTCTATTCGGTCTGAATGCTTATTCGTTATAGTGAATGTTGTGGAGTATTTGTTGTGTGTCTTTACTATCAGACTTGATCCCATAATCTACCACAATGTGGAGAATCCTACTTGCATGTATGAATGCGAGAATCCAGATGTTTGTTTATTCCACACTAGCCGTGCTCCGCGGCTTCGCCTGCTACTATCAAGTTAAATAGAAGCCTATGTGTTAATCCTAGGTATAATCTATGTACATTCCAATTCCGTTCAGCCGTTAAAGCGTGAAGAGGGAACAAACATACTTACACACTTACACACAAACTTTCGGATTTATAATATAAGTATGATTCACTCTAGGCAGCTAAACAGTATTTAATTAAATTCGGCAGAGAGATTAGTTTAATCCATGGAGTAGACAAAGGTATTTTTATCGAAAGCATATTGTTATATACACTCAAAAAATTCAAAAAATATAGCTTTAATCTAAGATATTTTAATATAATAAGAATAAGAATGGTGTTGTCTTTGTTTTAATACAAAAATCATCTCAAAAAAATCTTTAGAGAACTTCGGAAAACTTAAATGAAAAACGTATTTTCTTTTTTACCGACTTCCCAAAAAAGGAGGAGGTACTCAAGCCGAATGTTTTTTTTTTTTATTTGTAGTTACCTCGTATCTTCATCCACGTGAGCCGATATCGAAATTTTTTTTTTGTTCGAAATATGTTGCTTTCTAATTGGTCCTATTTAAATTTGATCAACATTGATCATTAGTTCTTGAAATATCGTCAATAATGCCTATTTTGTGGACTACTTTGACGATGTTCTCGTATAACCGACTTCAAAAGTTACCTCATAACTTCTTTCGTTCTGAACCGATTTTGATGATAATTTTTTATTTGAAAGCTGGTGCTTTCCATGTGGTCCCATTTAAATTTGTTCAATATCAGTTCACTAGTTTATGAGTTATAGTCAATAATGCGTGTTTAATACATTAAATCTGATGAAGGTTCCGAAGATAAAGCGATTTTTTTAAGCTTTGCTCGCGTTTAATTATTCAAAAGATAAAGAAACCCTTCCGTAATCGCGTAAAAAAAAAAAAATACATTCGACTTGAGTACCTCCTCCTTTTTTGGGAAGTCGGTAAAAAGTTTACAATTTTAAAACCAAGTTAATTACCTCCAAATGTTACGAAAGCCTTAACATATGTATAACATAGTAGTAGGCGAATGTAGTAACAGGCAGTTACTAAATTCCTCTACTACCAATATGTGGGCTCTTAATCGACCGCGTGTTTGCTTCACATTAGGAACACGTGTTATGACCGAAACCGACCACACGACCACGTACTCGATCTAGCTACTATCTCAATGTGAAGCATCCGCGTCGTGGCAACCCGACCCAGATCTGAGAGAAATTAGGACGCGTAGGGGAAACTAGGGCTTATAATAAGCCTAGGAGTGTCTAAGAGGAGTCTAACTATGGCTTCGAATAATTAATCTGTCTTTCGTGCTTCTGATGGTGTTCTTATTGAGTTTTAAGACCTGCAAGTCATGCTGGATGAAAGGCAGCCAAAGCACTGCTTTGTTGAACGATCGAAGCGAGGTACCTAAGTTGACAGGGGTGGTTCAGCACTTTGTCCGTCCGTCCGTCTGTCAGAGGCATTTAACGTCTAAACCATACCAGTGATTAACTTCAAATTCTCAGAGAATATGTAAAGCGTGGCCCAAAACAAAAAATAGCAATTAAAATAAATGAAATGTAAAAATTAAGGGGGCAATGGCAATTAAAATACATGTTATTGGGGCGACATTATTTTTAACTGACTTCAGAAAAAGAGGAGGTTCTCAATTTGACTGTATTTTTTACGTTACCTCATAATTTCTTTCTAGGTAAACCGATTTTATAGATTATTTTTTTATTTGAAAGCTAGTGCTTCCCACCCGGTCCCATTTTTTTTTTTTTTTATTTGTGACAGGCTAGTGTTTGACCACTATCTCACCTGATGGTAAGTGACGATGTGATCGAAGCTGGTAAACACACTAGACCTGGAATACGCAGGCTCTCAAGGATAACTGCCGGTACACCGTATTTGGCTTGGCGGCAGACTTTCAACTTGATGGTGGTAAGCTACTTTGGTAGCAAGCCAGGCGAGCAACTCACAAAATGTTCTACCACCTCTTACCATTTAAATTTGATCAAGGTCTGACTAGTAGTTTTTTTAGTTATCCTCAATAATGCGTATTTAATACATTTAATCTCATCAAGGCTTCCGAAGATAAAGCGGTGTAGTCGGTTTTTTAAGCTTTGCTTGCGTTTAAATTATTTATGTTCGTGTAAGGTATCGTTGGAAAGAGCAACCGTGAGTGAAATAGTTAAATCGTAAATAACCATAACAGATCGCATAAAAGTTACAAAACCACACATTACCCCTCGTTTATACATCATCCCCATGGGCTGTAACGAGCATCGCCTGAGGCTATGTGAGGTTTCCCAACTAGCTTAACTTGCTGTAGTACATCCTTTATATAGAGATGGCGTGTTCATTTTTAGTTTGGTGTTGCCGAAATTCGGCTGCATGTTCCGTAAAAACGGTGAACATAGACAAAACTGTAAGTGTTTCTTGCGCTTGGAAATGAAACAACGAATTCGATTGAATTGAATTTGCGCCGCGGTGGGCGGGGCTTACCGATTGCGCCTTTCGCGCATACATACACCGCGATATAGGAGGAAACAGCGTTTTTTTTATTATGTCTGATAGTCAAACATTTGACTACAATCTCACCTGATGGAAAGTGATGATGCGGCCGAAGATGTAGCATGCTTGCCTAGAAGGTACCTATTCACTCTTGACTTGAAGACTCCCAGATTGGACCGTTCGGGGAACAAAGTCGAAGGCAATGAGTTCCACTCCTTCACAGTACGGATGATAAACGTAGAAGCGAAACGCTTCGAGCGAACTGCAGGTATGTCAACCATATATGGATGACGTTTGACAGTTTATAGCTTAACCTAGGTAGTCGTGACTCTCGAATATGATTATCTCTTTCCAACGTAAGGCAAGTAAATAGCTCGTCCGAGTTTTACACCTTCAGCTAAATTAAAATGTTTATCGTTAAATTTGATGAAATGTCTTACGGTCGGCTAAAAGCTACATCCGGCGTGGTACGTCACTAATATCTAACGAGGCCGGATATTTGATAGGGTTTCATTTGCCATACAAAATAGTTGCGTGCCGTTATATGAAAATGGCTGTGTTTTCGTTTCCGGCAATGCTTATTTATGACAATGGTTTTATGTGAAAGAAGGCTTTACTTTTAATATGAACTGAATAAATACTTTCATAAATCACTTGGCTCGTTGGATTAGTTGGTTTTGCGACTGCTTTTTAAGCGGGTATCGGGTTCGATTCCCGATGGGAACACAAGTTCCCTTCTGAACGGAACTATGTTTTTCTGGTTCTGGGTGTAATTTTGTGAATGTAACATCGATATCCACGATACGAGTCATCGAACTAAGTGTGGGGCTGTCAGTATGAAAGCGTTTATTTAGCGTTTGTAGTTACAGGGTTTTGGAAATTTTAACGATGAATCGATGATATGGTTTAATTAAATAATTTAAACGCAAGCAAAGCTTTAAAATACTGAATTCATCGCTTACATTTTGTTTTTAGTTGCTTTTCTCAAAAACCTTTATATAATTAAATATCGATAAATTTATATGGGACAACCTCTGAAGTATGATCTACCAAACGAATAAAGAATCATCAAAATCGATTCATAATTGGCGCAATGATTGCGTAACATACATACAAAAAAAAACAGTTGAATTGAGAATCTCCTCCTTTTTTGAAGTCGGTTATCAACGTAATCATCTACTGCGTTCTTATTGGGTTATGGATTTTCGATTGAAAACAATGATTTAAAAACAGTACAAAACTTATTTATTTTCCTAAGACACAGAACATTTCAAGAATCAGAAAGGAAAGTCTGGAAAGTGCTGCCACCTAGTATCGTATATTTCAAGTTGAATTTTTATATTTGTAATAGTTCTAGATTGACAGATATCGTTCAAAGTATCTACACCAAGGATGTAGGTATGTTTACTATCTCGATGATCTACACCTTCTCTACACATACAAACTGACGTTCTATGATCTAACGTAACGGATAAATGTCATGTCGTTCATTTCTGTCTCCAATTATTGGCGTATAGTGTACGAGTAACTGGAATATCTAGTTACGAGCTTTATTGGCCTGTCCTCTGTTATATTATACGATTGGTAACGGATCCTGTTGTTGGAGATAGATGGATTTGTCCGGCTTATTGACCGGTATAAATGTATATTGAACTGCCCGTTGGGTGAGCGTTCGACGGTCGCCTTCTAAGCAGTGGTATCGGGTTCGATTTCCGGCGGGAACACAAGTTTTCTCCCCAAGGAAAATTTGTGTTTCTGGTTCTGGTTGTGATTGCGTGTGAGATGTGAATGTTTCCGGCACCCACGACACAAGTCACCGAACTTAGTGTGGCTGTGAGTGTGAAAGCGTTTGTTATTTATAAGAGGTGAAGTTTGATTTCATGTTCAACTGGACGAGGACTTGTATTATGTAATTTTTGTTTGTATTTATTCGTTTTTTTATTGTAATATGCCGTAAAATAATTCATCCTCAAGACGGAACAATCTGGGTGCCTTCAAGTCTAGAGTGAATAGGTACCTTCTAGGCAAGCGTATTCTATCTGTCGCATCGTCATTTTCCATCAGGTGAGATAGCGGTCAAATGCTTGCCTATCCAGCATAAAAAATATTACATATCATATCAAAACAATATTTAACATAAAATCAGGTTCGGGCAATTTTAAATGCCACCATTCGATGTTGACTCAATCATGGCTGCCGTAGGGAAAAGTTGTTTTTTATGATTGATAGGCAAGCATTTCACCATCTGATGAAAAGCGATGATGCGGACGAAGATGATGATAAAATCTATTATATAGTTTTTTATATATTGAGTTTGATGTGAACAATTGAACTTAGTGTTGGGCTGTGAGTGTTTATTTTTGTTACATTAACTCTAACTATTTATAGAGATAGATAGATAAATAATTATTTGTACACCAAAAAAGAAAACTTACAAAGAAATCTTTAATTTAACATAGGAGGACAAAGGGCGGTCTTATCGCTCAAAACGATTTCTTCCAGACAACCAAAGGGAGATGGTAAAAAATATTACAAACAGGGACGGTGGTGTACCTCAACACTAATTTAAATAAATAAATGTACTTACACATACTTATAATTATTAGATACATAATACAAAAACCTACATAAATAATAATAATATATTATAAACATACACAAACTAATATATATTATACATATATATATATATATATGGCTAATAAAGGACATTTATAGCTTTAACTTAATTGAGAGTGATACCATTTTTTTATTTGTTCATTAAAAGTGTGTAGTGATTGAGAGCGACGTATAGAGTCCGGTAAACTATTCCAGAGGCGAATAGCTTGTACAGTAAAATATTTGTCATGAACTGTGGCTTGGCATTCTTAATTCTAATGATTCGGATGACCTCAATGAAAGGTGAAGAAGTCAAATAAATAGTGAGAGTTTTCCTATACAAACAAAAATAAATCTGCAACAGTTTATATTTAGATAGTTCGCTCTCAGCGGTCTCTAAGCCACTCACCCTCAGGGTTGCAAATAGTCTCACTTACAATACCCTATTGCCTCTGGCGATACAAGTATACAACCCAACGGAATTATTCCGTGCGAACGCCTCGGTACGGTTCGATACAAGGACTTCGGTGTATTTTCTTCTAAAACATCTGTGCTATATTTCACGCCTTAGTGCCTGTATTTAACAGGGTTGGTACTTTTTTTATGCTGGATAGGCAAGCATTTGACCACCATCTCACCTGATGAAGAAAGCGGTTCGTGCAATCTATAATATGGATCCGCGCGAATCTCTCAGGGAATTCTTTAAAGAAACAGGCATACTTACCATGCCTTCGCTTTACATCTTTGAAAATATTATGCATGTTCGCTAAAATATTGATAAATATGAATTAAGAAGCGACGCACACAATCTTAATACTAGATATAAGCATAAAATTACAATGCGCGCAAACGAATAAATCTTTTATGGCAAATAGGGTTACATTTTACAATAGAATTTTTAAAATTGTAACTGAATTACCACTGGGAAAGTTCAAATCTGTAATAAAACGGGCATTAATTAAGAAAGTCTCTCTCATATTCTGCCATTTGCCTCGGACCTGTGCTAGTCTTGCCTAGGTTCGACCCGCAATGTAAACAATACCGTCAACCCATAGTATCCCTATTATTACAAATTATTTAATTGTTCATTTTCCGTACTTGAAAAACTACTATCGATTTATTTGATCTGCAATCAAACAACTGCCAACTTCCCCTTTTAGACTCCGTAGCATTAGGAGAATTTCCCACATAATGGCAACACCTAAGCTCGATGGGCCGGGATTGATAGGCCCCTGTCGTTCCGACGCCTTTCCGACAAATCGAGTAGCATTAGGGATACTGGCAAACCGAAGACTACAACTTTTCCAACCCCTAATAGGCGAAGAGGGAGAAACCATGAAAAACTATGCCATTAATATGGGACCATAATAAACACATACATTAGACATTACGTTAATAGATATGGGTAACACAGAAAGACAGGACATAATATTCGTACAGTACACGCTTATGTCCTTCTTGTTTATATACCTTTATATATATATCATTCTTCTGTACACACGTATACAGATGTGACTGAAACGATTTTAATGAATTTTCGTGAGTGTTCAGGGGGATTCAAGAAAGGTTTAGATTCAAGCAGAATAAATATTAATTCACGAAAAAAGTATGCATCCTACTAATATTATAAATGAGAAAGTTTGTGTGTGTGTGTGTATGTTTGTTACCACGTATCTCCGTAACTACATAACAGATTTTAATGGAATTTGAAGTGTGGGTAGCTTACATTCTGGATTAAAACATAGGCTACTTTAATCATCATCCGCGAAGCCGCGGGGCTCTACTAGTAAATAATAATTTTCTCATACATCACTTGGGTTTGGTAAGGTACTAGGCAAACATAAACATGAAGGACGTAATAATTGAGTCACGTGGCATTATAACGCATGCCGGGTATAGCTAATGTGTTTATTTGAACATCCAATGGTTGTCTGGAAGTGCTTTTAATGATAAGTCCACACGAAGAAATAATTTCCTTACGAATTTAATTTGACGGATTAGTTGGCGCATTGGATATAGTGATCAAACAAAACAAACGCATTCTCACTAACAATCTCTCACTAAGTTCAAAGACTTGCATAGTAGATGCCGGAAACATTTATCTCACACATAATCACACACAGAACCAAAGGCACAATAAGATAAGAGAAGAGATAAAACAATCATTTATTTAATGGGCAAGTGCCCATTGGGCCAACAGGGTCGTGACACGAAGTGAAGTATAAAAAAAAGTATTTATAATTATTTAGCCAAGATCTATACCGTCAGCATGTCACGAAATATTTGCGTCTGTTTGTTTTTTATTATGGAATTATCTTACTCCACTTTTGAATACAATTTAAGCTTTTCTTCTGTTATTCTGTGTTCTATTTATAACTCATACAATGTTGCTTCTTTCGCTTAGATTTAATTTACACTTTATATCATATTAATTTTTAGATTTTTCTGTACTTGCGGCCACTTAGGTAGTCATAAATTTGTTTATGTGCACCGTATGCGGGCCGTGATTTCACTAGAATGGTTCCAACAGAATACCAGCGTCGGAGATAGGTGGGTATATAGTACTACCTTCTTCGATATTATGCTGAGTTGGGACCATTTTGTGTGAGTGCACATTAATTATTAGGGTAGTTTTAAGTCTTTTAGTTTCATATTTATTACTCGTACTAATTATTGATGTGACTACAAATAAATTAATATTCTATTCTATAAGCACTTTCGTCCTAAAGTAGTCTCAACCTATTAAATGGAAGATTCCACAAGGCTCTCACTGGTCCATTGCAATGCAAAATGGTCTTACAAAGTCCATTTCAAACAAACTGGAAGTATTTTGATAGCCCTCTGCGACTTCTCGGGCGACTGATTTTGTGTATTTGAGCGACTTACTCGGACAAGTTTTCCGCTTCAGCGGCTGACAGTTGAAGTTCCGGTCTTCTTCGTAGAGTCGATGATGCTTATATTGTTTGGGCCGAGTGTTCCGCCACTGCCACTCCCAGAGGAGACGCTTCATACAAATCGTCCGAATTGCAGGCGAAGGTAGGCGCGGGGCACGGCAGTAACTGTCACATAGATAGATAGATAAACTCTTTATTGAACACCATATTTGTGACAAAACATAATAGAAAATAATTACATACAAAATAAGTGTAACAATAGGCGGTCTTATCGCTAAAAGCGATCTCTTCCAGACCACATAGTTCCACATAGTGTTCCAGACCACATAGTTCGACATAGTTTCCATATAGTGTTCCACATAGTTTGTAAAAGAGTACCACATATGCAATGACTTATCCGGGTCGATATGATTCCACCCAAAGGTTGCTTCTGCACCAGCCTACGTTAGTCTTCAATATTATAAGTGACTGCCATGTAGAATTGCTCAACGGGATTTAGATAGTTGGGTGGTGGAACATATTTCTCGTGCCATAACTTAAGCCTGACCTCGCTGGGAAGACGAGTCAGAGCTTAAGTGACTTTTATAGTGGATGACAATACAATACAAAACAAAACACTTAATTGCACCAAATAAAATAACATAAAAACAATCATATTATTTATATCTAAGTACAATTGGCGGACTTATCGCTAAAAGCGATCTCTTACAGTCAACCTTTGGAGAAAAAAATATAAGTCCCTATTAATCTTAGTGTTAGGGAAGGATAAACGTGCAGTGGGATCTACTTTGGTTTAGTGGTTATTGCGTTGGATCGGAATTTCGAATTGGCGATGTTCTTATCCCGCTCTGAGCAAAATTACTCTATACCTATTTTTGGACGTTTTTAAAATCAGTATATACATTTTTTTGTACATTTGACTACTGTCTTACCACATGGTAACTTACGATGCGATCGACCATAGAGTATGTTTACCAAAAAGCCCCTCTTAAAAGATATGAAATTACCAATTACAACCTATTGTGTTCCATCATTTTACTTTAACTAATATTTTAATATACAAAGATGAAGTTTTCTTCCATTGACGATATATATATTATTATATAGTATACATCCCAGCGCATTTTGCTATCTGTGTTTAAAGTCATATCTGGAGTTTTAATTTCATCGCTTGCTAGCAAAAGTTCGTAAATAAACAATTTAATGTAACCTGTTGCTTGCAATATCTAGTTTAAAATGTTTGTATAAACTTCATTCTTTAGTACGTTTTGTAATAGAATTAGTTTACATAACTTGGATTATAGTTTTGCCTTGCATGTAATGCTATTCAATATTGAAATATAGCATTAGTAAGAAAGTCGTAGAACTAAGTGAGATTAGGGTTAGAATAGAAATCACATTCTGAGAACTTTCTGGTATTGTATAAATTACCATTTATAACTTAATTAATAACAATAAAAATAAATAATATAATAATAATTAATAAAATAATTAATATATCTAATTTAATAATTTTTTTTTTTTTTTTTATTCTAGTTTTTAGTTTAATGTAATATATGTTGTTGATTATACTAGGAATTAATAACAATAATAAAATATAATGAGCTAGTAAATAGGCGTGGGTCCGGATTTTTACTTTGCATGCGTTTGCTACAATGAATGCGTTTTTGTTTCTGTTGAAATAAAAAACTAAAAATCGCCTTGTCTAAATTATAACGCATGCTAAATTGTTTTATTTATAGATAATTTAAATACATTTACTACTTTTACTTACAACAGATTACAAATACACTTTGAATTCATGTTATAGCTTGATCAGATGATATTATACATTATTTTCGTAAAAAAAATATTTTAAAAAAAATTTAAAATAATATTATAACAATAAATACTTGTTTTTTTTATGGTATTTGTTATTTAAGCTTAAGTAGAATTCTTAAGGAATATTTCCATTATATATAATTATGCTATTATATAATCTGGTCAAGTTATATACATACAGATGACACAAGGAGATATTCAGCAGATTTTCACGACACAAGTTTGGGCATCCACTACACAGTTGGTACGTATTGCTTACATTAACAATAAATTGTACATAATTAAAACGAATGCTAGTTGAAAATATGTTTTGTCTTTTGACGCGAGATATTTAACACGAGCCAAAGTAAAACAAAACATATTTGAGCTTTTGAAGATTTATCGAACATTTAACCTTTTTATGAACAAAGTGATTTTGTTTTAGAAAATGCTTTATTTTTGTTTTAAAGGAACTCCAAGCACTAATTAGCTCTAAGCATAAATTAATTAATCGGGCGCCCAAGATACAGGCTATGCCTAGTTTGGGGCCCATAGAGAATTACTGCTTTCTGTACTATAATAATACTAACAACATGTTTTGTGTCATTGCTATTATTTATATATGATTATGATTATGAATTATAATGAGAATGATTGAAATTTGTCTTTGATAAATCACTTATTAATTTGATTTATATTAAAGAACATTGAGGGGCTACAATAAGCCCCTCAATGTTCAAATTTAAATATCAATCGACATACTAGCATTCGCATAAACGCATTAATACCTACAAAATGATAATTTCGCACAAAATCAAATGTCCATTATTAATAATTATCTTTGATTTTGAATGAAAATATCATTATTATTTACAGCTTCACTATGTTTATGTTTAGCTAGTTTTTACATAGCTATTTAATATGCATCCACAACAGTGTTTTAACTTTAACATACAGATGTACACAAGAAAATTGAGATTGACCTTTTCAACGGGAATATAAATATATAATAAAACATTTATATGCATCGGTCAATCTGGTTTCCTTTACTGTACAGTCATCATATTGTTATAATGTAATAATATTCTTAATAATAATCTTCCATGCACATATAAAACTAATGACAAACACACTCTTTAAAAAATAAAAATAAAAAATATATTATAGTATAAAACAAACAGATAAAAATGTATATCACATAAAAACAACAGCAAAATACACAACACAGAATGTATTTGACATACATAAATAAGTGTATATTTGAGAAAATATACTTTTTAATTGTTTATATCGTATTTTTGTAGCTTTTTTTATATAACTATCGAATTGGCATGCACAGTTAACGCTGAGAGATAGATTTGAGAGAAATATATATAAATATAATGATATATAAAGAGTGTGTTCGTCTTATATGTGCAGGGTTGAACCGTGGTCGCGGTGGGCGATGCAAGAGAGCATAGAGCGGATGTGCTTAAGGTAAGCTTAGATATAAGTCTATTATTATTTAATAACATACGCATAGTATACAATCTGTTTAGTCACTGACCGTACAAATTCTAAGGGCCCATTCAATTTATATAGCTATATAATATAATTGTTCTACACCGGAATTCGACCCCTCAGAATGTCGGCCATTTTTGTTATTTTATCGTCATATTTAACACCTCTGTAATAAGTGCACAATAAACTTAAAAACATACAAAGGTGGCAAAAAACTGTCTGTAAATACTGGAAAGTTTTTGTGCCTTCATTTAATAGATCAAATATATACAATAAGGGTAATCCTTAACATGTCCTTTTAAAATCTAAATATAACTGATGCGAGTATATCTGTAAATGATACAAAACTGTAATTCGACCTGATTTGAAATTTATGTGTGACGTAGTTCACGATACGCCATAAAAAAAGGAAAAAAAACACGCTACGGTAAAAGTCTTGGAACTCGTGAAAATAAACAAAAAAATGCGCCGCCGATTTTCTTGCCAGTTCTATTCGAGATGGCTCTATTTTGCGAATCTGGCAGTAGTTCAACTTTCATGAGTGCCGCTTTGGGCCCATGTGAATGAACGATTTTGATTTTGATAGGAGAGATAACTATATCAAGATAATCTAAACATGCTCAGTAATTGCTCAGTAATAGTAATTTCATTCTGCTTTAGGCCATATCTATTATAAATTCGGTTTGTACCGAATCAATTACCTGTACATTACCGAATCCAGTAGACTGATTAATTATTCAAAGCCACAAGACCGATACGTCTGTTACGGTTGTTACCCGACACTCCAGTAGCCGACGTAGTATTGTGCGATAGATCTTGTTACACTTAAGCAACATTTCACTAAAATGGCCGTTAGTTCGGAGTTTATTTATAACTATGCGGTGACCACATACATATAGGCAAACATTTGAGCACTATCTCACCTGATGGTAAGTAATGCTGCGATCGATGATGGAGCATGTTTGCCTAGTAGATACCTGTAATTCACTCGACAACATTTTTACTCTCCATCAGTTCAGATAGCGGCCAAATTGATATCTAACTGTCATATAAAAACAAAGAAAACATTTGGGCTCAGTGATGTTATTAAACATAAACGCTTTCACACTTACAGCACCACACTAAGTTTGATGACTTGTGCCGTGAGTGCCGGAAACATTCGCATCACACACACAATCACAACCAGTACCAGAATAGGTATCAAATACGGTTCAAAATCTTTTTTGCACAAAATTTTGTCATAATTTATCATGGCATACTTTTACTTATCCTAATAATAGTTACGCACGATATTAATTTGACATAACTTTTGAGGCACATTTTTTTTAAGCATAACTACTATAAGCATATTAGTTATTAAGCATACTATTCTAAAATGTAAATTTACTTGCGCATAATGATATTTGAGCATAATTTTATGAGCATTTTATATTTGTGTTTGCATTTAATAAAATACTTTTCGTATACATATAACAAAGGACAAAAACAATTAGTCGATAAAAAGGCACCCCTCAAATACACTAACAAAATTAATCGGTTTCGGACTCACAGCCCCACACTAAGTTCGATAAACTATGTCGTCGGTGCTGGAAACATCATCACACCCAAAACATAAATTTCCATTGTGGATAAAAGTTGTGTTTGTACCGGGAATCGAACCCGATACTCTCTGCTTAAAAGGCAAACCTGCAATATGCAAATACGTCTACTAATTACTGGAACACACTGACCATAATAAAATCTAACGCTTTCAAATGGCAACCTTAATCTAAAATAAACATAACATAAACATAAACGCTTTCACACTCACAGCCCCACACTAAGTTCAATGACTTGTGGCGTGGGTGCCGGAAACATTCACATCACACACACAATCACAACCAGAAACACAATGGGGAGAAAACTTATGTTCCCGCCCGATACCCCTGCTTAGAAGGCGAACGCTCACCCACTTAGCCAAAGGGCAGGTATATATGATAGGCCTTAAATACGCCGAGTAGTGTTAAGTAAAATATATCATTCATTCAACTAAGGCCTTTGAAACAAAACAATCGGAATAAATCCGAGCCCATTTCATTATCTGCATCATTTATTTATCGAAAACAATACGTCTACTAATTACTGGAACACACTGACCAAAATAAAATCTACTGTGGTTTAATTTCAACCCAATTTAAAAATATTGATCAAGTGCATTCAAAAAGGTCGTACTTATATGGCTCAACGTAATTGCAATTCGGAAAGGCAATGCCGCCATCATGACGGGAACGCTACCCACTGGGATTGAGCACTTAGTTACCTATAAGCTCGATGTCTTGTAGTATACCTAGGTCTTTTGCTGTATAAAGTTTTAGTTTCGTCTTAGGAAATGTAGGCAATTGGCCCTTAGGGACCATGGCATTTACGATGGTACTACATACTTTTACGATACAAGTCTTTGAACTTAGTGTGGGGCTGTGAGTGTGAATGCGTTTGTTTTGTTTTTGACGACCCAGTTGGCGCAGTGGACAGGTGTCCGCCCTCTGCGCCGTGGGTCCTGGGTTCGATTCCCGGCAGGAGCACAAATTCCTTCCCAAGGGATATTTGTGCTTCTGGTTCTGGGTGTAATGTGTGTGTGATTGTGAATGTTTCCGGCACCCACGATACAAGTCTTTGAACTTAGTGTGGGGCTGTGAGTGTGAACGCGTTTGTTTGTTTGTACTGTCGGCTCAAAAAAAGAAGGGAATTCATAAGTGAAATTAATTCCTCAAAAGCTAGATATATAGAAAGATCGAAATAGATCCAAAACTGGAAAAACCGACTCATTATCTGCTACATTTATTTATCAAACACTATCCATTTGGTAATTTACAGATCACACTGACCAAATAAAATATATTGTTTCGTTCTAATGTCTATATAATCCAGAAGTACTTTTCCAAAAGCTTCCCTCGAGAGGAGTGTTAAGTGATATATATCATTTACTAGCCGTGCCCCGCGGCTTCGCCCGCTATTATCAAGTTAAAAAGTATCCTATGTGTTAATCCTATGTATAATCTATGTACATACCAAATTTCATCCAAATCCGTTCAGCCGTTAAAGCGTGCAGAGGGAACAAACATACTTACACACTTACAAACAAACTTTCGGATTTATAATATTAGTAGGATTCATCGAAATTGATACAGAATGGTCTGCATAGATCCGAGATAGTTCCATTATCTACATCATTTATTTATCAGTCACTATCCGTTTGCTAATTGCTAGATCACACAGCCCAAAATAAAGTACAATCCAATACCAAAATAACAAATAATTATATAATAATATTATAAATGTAAAAGTTTCCTCGTATCTTCCAAACGGTTGGGTTGATTTCGACAGTTACGGTATCGTTATATTCGTCTTAAAAACCCAAGTGTCATTAGATAGGTTTAAAAAAAACAAAATGGCCGTAGTAAGGACCCTGATTTTTTTATTTATTTATTTATTTATTTATTTATATGGTAAATGACGTTTTCTAAGAATGAACCCTAGCTAGATCGATTTATCGCCCCCAAAACCCCCTGCTTACTTAATTTCATGAAAAACGTTGGAGACGGTTCCGAGATCCTGATTACACATATGTATATATATATATACAAGAACTAGCTGCGCCCCGCGGCTTTGCCCGCGTAAGTCCCGGACCAGCCAGAATTCGGGGTTAAAAAGTAGCCTATGTCCTTTCTCAGGCTCTAGACTATATGTGTACCAAATTTCGTTTAAATCGGTTCAGTAGTTTTAGCGTGAAAGCGTAACAGACAGACAGACAGAGTTACTTTCGCATTTATAATATACAAGAATTGCTCGTTTAAAGGTATTAGATACGTTAAAAACCAAACCTATCGAGTAGGGCATCAAAACGAAGGAAATTAAAAGGGATTACTTAAAATAACATAAAAAGTATGTTTACATATTTCACAGTCGGTTCTTTTTAATTTTTAGTACATTGACTTTTTTTATTTATTTTTATGATATGTGAATAGGTACCTTCTAGGCAAGCATGTTCCATCTTCGGCCGCATCACTTTCCATCAGGTGAGATAGCGGTCAAATGCTTGCCTATCTAGCAAATTAAAAAATGTAAGCATTTTGCCGCATCTGGAACAACCACTTGTTTACAACATTCATTTATCAGACACAATCCAATTGCTAATTGCTAGAACAAATCAAATCAAATCAAATCAAAATCTTTTATTCACATGGGCCCCAAAGAGGCACTCATGAAAGTTAATGAATCTATTGCCAGATTCCGAAAATTACAGCCATCTCGAGAAGAACCTGGCAAGAAACTCGGCGGCGCTTTTTTTTTCATTAATTTTTTTTTTTAAAAACATTCTTAATTTCTAATACATAATTTTCTTAACCTAGGTGTTATTATGGTAGTCGCTAGAAAGAGCCTGTGCAGTTTGCCTCCATCCTCTCATCCTCCGAACACTGACAGAAATAAAATATATTTTCTATGGAAACTATTGTATGGAAACGAGGTGAGGAATATAACCATAGAAACGAGAATAGCGAGAACTTTTTTTCCGAACCTTTTGCGGACAAATGGATTAACATGGCCCAGTAAACGGGGTTATTCTGGGAATAGGCCAAAAGCTCTCGGACATTAATTATTTTCAACCGACTTAAAAAAATAAGGTTTTCAATTCGACTGTATTATTTTTTTGTATTTATGTTATGCGATCATTCCGCCAATTATAAATCGATTTTGATATTTCTTTTTTTTTTGGTAGATCATACTGCAGAGGTAGTACATAAATTGTATCGAAATTTATTAGGCGCTTTTTGATAAAATCAACAAAAACCAAAATATAAGCGGTGAAGTAGATTTTTAAGATTTGCTTGCGTTACGTAAATTATTACGTAAATTATTTGATTTCTATTTCTTTCTAAACTGAATAGCCAGAGGACTGCACAAAGTGAAATAGAACTGCTCGCAGGCGTTCTGGCGTATTTATTAACTAACTTTTTTTTTTTTTTTTTTTTATTTGTGACAGGCTAGTGTTTGACCACTATCTCACCTGATGGTAAGTGACGATGTGATCGAAGCTTGTAAACACACTAGACCTGGAATACGCAGGCTCTCAAAACTTCAATGTTGAAAAGGAGGATGTTCTTAATTTTACAGTATTTTCTGTGTTACCTCAATACTTTTTTCTCCGTAAACCGATTATGATGATATTTTTTATTTGGAAAGTTGTGTTTCCCTTGGAGTCCCATTTAAATTTTGACCAGATCTGAGTTATCCTTAATAATGCTGTGAAGTCGCTTTTTTAAGCTTAGCTTGTATTCAAATTTATGCTCGATAGGCAAGCATTTTACTACTATCTCACATGATGGAAAGCTATGATGCGGTCGAAGATGAAAGATTCCACAACTGTCTTTTAAGCAACGGGTATTGGATTCGTTTCCCGGTGGGAACACAACATTTTCCCCAAGACGTTTTTTTTATGATTGATAAATAATTGCTTGCCATTTGACCGCTATCTGACCTGATGGATAGCGACGATGCGGCTGAAGATGTAACATGTGTGCAAACGTGTTTTTGGGTGTGATTGCGTTTGTGATGCGAGTTTAACGGCAACCTACGATACAAGTATTCGAGCTTATGTGGGACTGCGAGTGAGGAATTGTTTTTTGTTTGTTTTTATTTGTAATTATTATTTAAAAATCCTTTTTTTTTTATTAATCATTACAGTTTTTTTTCGCGATTGTTTTTAATTGCATTATATATAATGCAATTAAAGAGTATCGCGAAAACCTAACAAATCACAAGGAGAATTGTGCTCCTGCTGGGAATCGAACCCATAACCAGTAGCGTAAAAATCGACGACTAGTCCACTACGCCATCAGGGTCGTCGTAAATGTGTATCCAACAAAGAGCTATTGAAATCATATTTTTGCTACGACCCGAATGAGTTATTGAATAATACTTATTTATGTAATATTCCCAAAGCTTATTGAATTATTTCTAAGCCACAGGGAATAAAGAAAACATACAAGAATTAGACGGATGGTTTTCTGCTCTGAATAAATGATGTTCTAGACTTAGTGAAGACAGCTTTGTATAGAAATTGAAATGATATTAATACGTCTCAGTAGGAAAGAACGGGATTATATTCGGGCAAATGATACTATAGATGATGTCTTTAAGGGTTCTATTACTTAAAAGGTAAATATTGTATACTCAGTCTTTCAATAAATATTTCTTGAATCTTGAGGTAACTCTAATATGATCACTTCATTGTGTTTGTCGTATCCGTTCAAACCCTTTATCTCAGGATTGCGCACTACTCCCAGAATTGGCCTTGACCCTTTATGCCTCCTACTCCCAGAATCTATCTAAAACCTTTATATCAGGAATCCTACTCCCAGAATCTGTCAAAATTCATTTTTTCAGGAATGCGTCGTCCCAGAATCTGTCTAGACCTTAATCTCAGGAATACGCTTAGTCCCAGAGTCTGCCTAGACCCTTAATCTCAGGAATGCGGCTAGTCCCAGAGTCTGTCTAGACCCTTATTCTGAAGGATGCGCCTACTCGAGTCTGCCTAGACCCTTAATCTCTGGAATGCGGCTAGTCCCAGAGTCTGTCTAGACCCTTATTCTCAAGGATGCGCCTACTCGAGTCTGTCCAGACCCTTAATCGCAGGAATGCGCCTAGTCCCAGAGTCTGTCTAGATCCTTTATATCAGGAATGCGCCTTGTTCCAGAGTCTGTCTAGATCCTTTATATCAGGAATGCGCCTTGTTCCAGAGTCTGTCTAGACCCTTAATCTCAGGAATGCGGCTAGTCCCAGAGTCTGTCTAGACCCTTATTCTCAAGAATGCGCCTACTCGAGTCTGTCCAGACCCATAATCTCAGGAATACGTCTAGTCCCATATTTTGTTTAGATCCTTTATACAGGAATGCGCCTTATTCCAGAGTCTCTATATCCTTTATCTTAGAAATGTGTGGTACTACCAGAAACTGTCCAGATTCTTTATGTTAGGAATACATCCTACTCCCAGGAGAAGAACGTCGTATACGCTCGAAACTAATGTGAAAAGTCGGTTTAATTTCGGCAAAATTAACGCACTTCATAGCCGATTCGTTAAATGAATAGCAATCGCGATAAAAATGCGTGAAGATATCAAGTTGACATTAATATTAAATACTACGGGTTATGGTCCCTTGAAACTGTAACAAAATCAAGCTCCCAAATTAATGAAATAAAAAATATATTTATCAATTTTGACCAACAATGCAGTCGCAGTCGCAAACTATACGGTCCACATCCTACTGACAATCATTGGTAGGATGCAGGGTATGTTAAAGCATTTTTATCTGGTAACTGGCCTGTAAGAGTACTACGTTACTGCAGCCGTATTGATACTCGTAACACGCCTTTAGGGCTTTGATTAGAACACCGGCCCAATCATAGAAGAGGGAATAATAACCCAGTTCCGGTGGGCACAATCTGTACTCTCAGCGAGGCTGTCTATGCAGCCAGATAATCCATTATGGTTGGCGCTAACTGATCGTTGCTATGCTAATCTTGTGCATATTCTTAATTCAGCTGGTTGGTAGCTACCTAATGCTATATTTAATGTTATGGTCTCGGTCATCGACGTACTGGTAAGGTTTTCTATCGTTTACATTTCGGAGAGTGCATGAGTGAGTCAGAAATTACACGAGTTAATTCCCCATGCCCGTTTAACCATCTAACAACAAGACAAACTGTCGAACGTCATCCATTTATGGTTGACATCCAGTTCACTCGAAGCGTTTCGCTTCTATGTTTATCATACGTACTGCGAAGGAGTGCAACTCATTGCACGCGTCTTTCACTGAACGGTATTATCTGGAAGTCTTCAAGTCAATAGTAAAGGCTACATCTTCGGCCGCATCTTCTTCTGCAATTTCCATCTGGTGAAATGTGGTCAAAGGCTTTCTTATCGAGCATTAAAAAAACTTTGCTATACTAACCATACGCATGTTCTTAGTCCATTTGGTTTGTACCTATCTAAGGCAATACTGCTTCTAATGTTTCTTGATTTTTGAAAGCACGGACTTACGATTGCTGTAGTGTTCTTTTACTTAGTGAGAGTTATTATCATCATCATCATCAGCCTGTATTCCTTTATTGAAAAATGTACTCTTCTTTATAACGCTACCTTTCGTGCCAGTTCGTATCATATTTTGCCCGTAATATACGGTCCCCTGGACTCTTGGTTTCCACTCTAGTTCTCTAGTTTACCTGTAGTCTCTCATCTTAGCCAATTATATTATCTACATCCTCTTGAGTTTGTGCGCTTCCTCAATCCAGCACTCCGCGAGAATTATGATACATTTCGATTTAAACCCTGTACTACGAGCTATTCAGTACGTTTTTGTTTGAATATGTTAATTTTATATGCATACAATTTCCTACATTTACACTATGAATAAAGTATATTTTTTATTCGTAGCATACATACACAATATCTTCCAAATTTGTATATATTAGGTGTGTTTGATAATTCTTCTATTCAATAATGAACATGTCTTCTAGGTAGGTAAGGCACCATCGTCACTGTCTGGTGAGTCAACTTTAAGCTTCGGAAAGAATGTCCATACTTCCTCTAAATGTCATATTTCCTGTTGTACGCAGTGTCCGAAGAGATGCAGCCAGTGCAGCGAAGTGCGCCTCTGCTCCAGTCACCGCAGTACACTGGGGGCCGCCCGCAGCCTTATAGTGAGTTTATATCTATGCTTGATTGAACTCATCGATGGTAAAAAGGGCGGTAGAAAGCATGCTATTGAGGGATGTGCTATGTGATATCGGTTTGAACTCATTGGGCTGGGCAAATGTGCATTTTTAAAAGCTTTTTTTTTTAATATAGGTAAAACTAAACTAAAACTATATACAGCAAAGAACCAAGTTACCTACCAGACATCGAGCCTATAGGTAACTCAAGTGCTCAAGCCCATAAAAGCTTTAGTTTATATTTAAGTGTATTGTTTTGAAAAATTATAAAGTTATGAGCATCGACAACATGTATTTGACATGTTGTCGATGCTCATAACTTTATAATTTTTCTAAACATCATATTTCACTTACATTTTTTTCTTTCTTGTGAAATTACTAGGTAGAAATTCGCTTCTCACAATCCAATGTTGATTTTTAACTGAACTCGTATAATTCTATATACAAATAGATATCTTTATTCTAATTAAGATTAAGATAATCTTTATTGAAAACCTTAATAATGACAAAACAGAACAGCAAATATTGATTTACGAAATAGGTGTAACAATTCTATAGAGCCTTCTTATAAAAGCAATTCATTAAAATGTGTTATTAGATATATTTGAAGTACTCAATTAATATGATGAGTTTTATGAAGAAACTTGAACTTCGAAGAACTTTGAATAATTTTCCAATCGCCGCCGCGCGCCGTCTAAAGACCTATTCACTGATCAATTCCCAATAACACCAATTTTATTGAAATCAAGACTAGGGATGTAACATTAATCATTTGTTATTTGTGTATAAGTGATAGGTAAATAGATAGATGAAAAAACTTATTATTCCACTTTATAAAACAATAATTAAATGTTGCAAAAAGCTTATACGTAATTGTCTGAACCAGGCAAACTTCGGGTGAAAGTAACTATGAAAGGTAATATTATATATATATGGAAACTATCGCGGTTGCTATTCATAATTATGGTACTAACCGGCTATTAATCGCGTGATTATTGTGTCGAAGTAAATACTCCAACCAGTTTCGAGTGTACATACGACGTTCTTCATCTGGGAGTCAACAACAGTTGGGCCCGGCCAGGCGTCGGGATCGGCCGCCTTGTTGACTCCCAGATGAAGAGCGTCGTATACGTGAGCAACTGGTCGGAGTATATACTTTGACATAATAATCACGCGATTTATGCCATATGGAGTTGAAAAAAAGGGTTTATGAAATACCTTACTTTATAAATATAATTATTGATACTATATTTACCCAACATTCTATAAACAATAATAAACCTTAGAGCGGTTTTCATAGATCGATTATACAACATACTTTGTTTTTACTTTTTCGTATCGCAAATAACAATTTTGAGGATCCAACACAGAATCAAGGCTTGTCCTTACAGAACCATGTTTTTTATAACATAAAGTTATATTCAGATTGCGACGACAGATTAGTAAGAATAATTCAAAGTAATATGCTAAGGTAATATGTATATGTAGATCCTTAAATAGCTTTACTTTTTATTATTAAATGAATTAGTGAAGTTGACCTCTCGACGTGCATATAATTATTACTACTTTAATCAAAAGCAGTAGTTAGTAAGCAGTTTTTTTTAACAATCTATTAATCATCAGTTTTATTTAAAGTCTTTATGAAATACGACTATTTCTCCATCACTCACATCCTTAATCAATTCAGTTCCAATGCCAATTCAGTTTCAATACCAATCCGAAAGCGGAACGGAGCAACAAACTATTCCCAAAGAACGTTTTAAAACCGAAACTCGTACCTTGTACTGAAAAGTTTGGGGAAATTTTGGATTTACTCAATTAGATTGGGAAATGGTGCTATTTCAATACGATTCGCTCAGTGGATGACCCTTTGGGGCTTTAATGATCCGAGTTCTCTTTCTTGAAGTTATTGACTGAGCGAGCGCAAAGCGTTTTACTCAACCGATTCTTGTGAATTTTTTGAGCAGGTTCGATTCATATTAAGAATTTTTTTGACGATTCAGTTTTTGGTTTTTTTTTTTAATGGCGGAGATACGGTTAAAGAAAAACTACTTCTGCCACTCTGCAAAATTTTGGGTTGTACTTTTGATGGAAATTTTGGGTTGCACATTAGTTACAGTAATAAAATATGTGCGTAACATACAAAAATAAAACAATATAGAAATTGCATTTTTTTTTTAAATCTTTAAATTGATTGTCTACGTTAATACGAGTACATTACCGCAATAAAATTTCATTCATAAAAACATTACAACATTTCATATAAAAATAAATATTTGAAAATGCAACAAATGTATGCCTATACCAATATTAAACGCGGCCATTTTGACGTTCTTTTTTGACGTCTACAATCCAATCAGCAGCCGTCAAGAAAGACCAATCACTGACATCAAAAATGTGTGTACATCACTAATCGGTTTAGCGAATAGCGTGTTTTGAGTGCGTGCTATTATGAATTTTTTATGCATTTTTATCACTTACATTTTATTAAAATTCTAAATTAACTGTTAACAGCATTTACGATCGATAGTAATGCTATAAGTGTAATTGTATAGTTACAAAGATGTCGTGAATATTCCCTATCCGCTATAAGTTAGTTTTGTAGACTTGCGACCTCATGATAGCAGGTTTTTATGAGAAAAAATCTCATGACCACGGCCGGTGCAACCCTGCCGAAACGTCGAGGTTTAAGCCGCACACAACATAAATTATGTGTAACACTCACGATAATTTTAATTTTCATACGTCGTGGTTAATCAAAATAATGAAATTTTGAAAATATAAGCGCGTTAAGACTCGGTTTACGCTACAAGTTAGTTTATTGATGCTTTAAGTTAATTAATTATGTTAGTTTGTAAGCTACCTATAAATATATAAAAGCTGCTTAAGCGTATCAATATTTAAAAATAACTGACTCATTTGGACAAAGAGACCATAAATTCGTAGTGGAGTGAAAAATTTCATGCATAAAAGATGTTTCAGAAGTCAGGAGTCAAATGAGACGTTTCCAGCGGAATAAAACTGAAATTTGTTTAAAGCATCTACGAGTGGAGTGAGATAAATACATTAGAACGTATTCACGTGGAATTGGTGTAGCTGAATGGGGGGTAACTTTCAGTGTCTAAACAGACTATGCCGAAGAAACGTGACCGAAGTTCCGCGGCTTATTTTACGTTCTGACGTATTCGGCTTATATGACATACCATAAGTGCGGAAATTACGCGACTGAAATTCGATTGCGCAACGTTGCGTGAATTCAGTGTCCTGAGCGCTGTCGTGGTGTCGAATCGTGATGTCTAAACAATGGATCATTTGACAGTTATAGCGATTGCAGAGGCTTTAGAAATAGATAAATACAAGAAATAATTTTGTGTGCAGCTATTGAATTCTACAAGACTACAAGATGGCCAGTTTCAACGTAATGATCCTGTTATATTTTTTAAATGTATTTTCTCATGTTAATACAGTCATTCGACGAACTGTTATTTCTCATAAGTATCAACATTTTAAGAAAAGATATCTCCATCCCCCTTGCATCTCCGCCAACGGAATCGAACTTACGTCGCGTATGATGTGTTGCTATTTCGTAGAATACGTTCCCGCCGAACTAACGCCCGACCGAAGTTCGGTTGTACGCCAAAACGTAACGTAATTTCGGCAAATGTGTTGCTACTTATTGAAATGGCATTGCAAGCGTAATCACGCCGAATTTCGGTCGCGTGAATTCGGCATATTAAGTTTAGACACTTACACACTTTATGTTAACTTCACTTGTCTATACATACAATACAATATTTATTTATTGAACACCGGTAATATAGTTATATATATATTAATAACATAAATAAATAATCATCGTCCGTACTGCCAAGGAGAGGAACTCATTATCAGGCGTCTGTTCCTCAAACGGTAAAATCTGGGAGTCTTCGAATCAAGAGTGAATAGGTATCTTCTAGGCAAGCATGCTACATCTTCGGCCGCATCATCACTTTCCATCAGGTGAGATAGTAGTCAAATGCTTGCCTATCGAGCATACAATAAATAGCCTTTCCAAGACTATAACAGATAGACTGTGTGTATTATAGTAAGAGGGACAAATTTTCACCATTTCGATGAGAATCCTGAAAACAAGTACTTTGAACCGCAGCACACTTTTTTTACTTATTGTAAAACAATCTTCAAGAAACTTGCTTCTCCAACTTTCTTTTCCTATATAGCCGCCAGAAGTTGCGAAGTTTTCTCCTAGATGTTTTTCAACTTTCCGAAGATAAGAAAAGTTGGAAGCTAAAAACATAAAGCTAGTGTAGGTAGCGCCCATAGTGCATGTGACGCCAGTATTTATTGCATTCAAATGAGATCATAACTTAAACACAAAAAAAAGCTCACGAATTCCGACATCATCGCTTTATCTTCGGAACCCTTGATCAGATTAAATGAATTAAATACGCGTTATTGAGGATAACTCAAAAACTACTGGTCAGATCTTGATCAAATTTAAATGGGACCACATGGGAAATACCAGCATTCAAGTAAAAAAAAAAATTATCAAAATCGGTTCATGAGGCCATGGAAGAATAAAAAAATATAGCTTTTTTTATCGAAAGCATAAAGGACTCTAGAGGCTTGGTGACATAATAAAATACTCGAAATGACCCCAACAGTGGTGACACCATATTTTTCGAAACGAGAATGATTTCCTTTGTTTCAACTACTTATATTCATATCAAATCTTTTCACTCTAAGATTTTAAAAAAAACATTCCATGTGTGTGTAAGTCTGTTGTAAGTTTGGAGTGAAATGAGGCTGGAGGGTGGGTTCAGATTTTTAAAGTTGTATATGTAAACCATACAAAAAGATCATGTTACGATATATTCTAGAGCTAGATTTTTTAAAACTTTTGTGAACTTCAATCATGTTTATATGAGAAAACCGGGTCTTCGCACGATAGAGTCTCTCGTGACCACGGCCGGTGCAACCCTGCCGAAACGTCGAGTGTAGTCAAAATAATGCTACATATTTAGAAAATAAAAGCGCGAAGAGACCCCGTTTTCTCGTACAAACATGATATTCTAAGCTGCTTTAAATGCAATCTAGTAAAATGTAAACTAGAAAATGTTCCACTCTAAAACAGCAAATAAAAATAAGGAAATGCATACGAAATGAAGTAGCAACACGCTCGCCAACGAAAAGCGCGCGTGCGAACACGTGCGCTCGCGATGAAATCTGAAGCGGGAATGAGTTCCGATGCTAGGTCACGGGGGATTGAGCATGATCAGGGTTGCTATGCTTGCATTTTTTTACATTTTACCTCTTATTGATTGGAAAACTATTTCTATAACGAAATATAAATTTTCTTTTAGATTTAAAGATAAACAACTTGACAGCTACCATAATTTAAATTAAAATTACTTATCAAAATATTGTACATTTAAATTTCTTCTAAAAGCAAATAAATACATACGGTACATTAATATAGAAACCAGGGTCAGACCAGAATAACTAAACCAGCTTCGAAAATAAAACACAATGCCTTCTAAAAACTAAACCAGGCAACGGTTTTCAAATATTCTATGGATAAAATCCAAGTTTGAAATTGTTACACGACTCTTTTTTTTGGCAAACGTTGGAAGTGCGATCGACACCCCTACCGCGAAATGACGCTCGCCGCTCGATCGTGAGTGTTGCCAGGTTTAAATAATTCATAAATTCCAGTAGAACCGCGCCAGTCCGCGGAATGGGTCACAGAGTAATGTATACAGTAGGATATTTTAAGCAATTGTTCTGTAGTGCGGCAAGTAAAAATAAATCAATCAAAGATATATTATATGGAGAATGCGTCGGTACCCTGACTGTACATGGCAAAGTACTGCCGGGTTCTATGGATGCATTTGGAGATATTTTCGATATTTGGCTTGTTTGACATTTCCTAATGCTCGGTTGGCTAGCTAGCTATCGCTATCGTAGTATTTTCGTTTTTACGCCTTTAAGTATGAAGTCTGTCGCCATGCGCGAAACGGTGTTCCGTCATCTATCATTAAGAGACACCCAAGCCACATTACAGCTTACCTCCAGGAAGAGATAATATAGTAAAACGCTAACAGACATAAAACTTAGTTCCGTTTTAATTGTAGTATAAACTAAAATATTACAAAAAACTTTTAACGAAGCGAAAGAGATGGTTGTAACTCGGGTTCGATTCCCGACAGGAGCACAATTTTCCTTCCCTAGGGACATAATTATGTGCCTTTAGTTTTGCCATCGGCATTGTGTGTGTGATGTAAATGTTTTCTGCATCCACGATACAAGCCTTTGAACTGTAGGGCTGTGTGTGTGAAAGCGTTTGTTTGGAAAAACAAGTTTTCTTCTCAAAGGAAACTTGTGTTTCTGGTTCTGGTTGTGATTGTGTCTGTGATGTTTCCGGCAACCACAACACGAATTTATTTTGGGGGGCTGTGAGTGTGAAAGCGTTTATATTTGTGTTTGTTTATGGCCTATGCTATATATATATAACGGAAAGAGAGGTTTCTATGAATATTACGAAGTTCTCCCACTGTATGTCTACACCCCCACTCTATACTGTAGCAAAGGGTTGCCTCGTGCCAGTGAATTCTATCGCACCACCTGAATGGGGCACAATTTAATATGCACGAGTTTTAGACGGTCCCAGTTACGGGGGAAAAGGTGGAAAACTCTATACCCTGATGGAAAATGTTACTTGCTTGACGTGTGTGGACTAGTGGGCGGACCACATCATTTTATTTCCCTTTATACTAAGTAGGGTTGTTACAACGAGTAAAACATTTTGGAGAGTGTGCTCAGGATACATTGTTCCCCGCACAGTCTAATCAGTAGGTCTATTCTGGTCGTCAAAATACGATTGTTCGAATTGATGCGATGTCGATAAAATCGTTCGTATTCGACGTCGATGTAAAGATTATCTATGCCCGGAATTGACTTTCCATCAAGTGAGATAGCGGACAGATGCTTAACTTACTGGCTTAAAAAAAATTACGTGATATTATAATTCCTCCATGCCCTTTTACCATCTAAGAACAAGAGAAACTGTCTAACGTCATCCATTTACGGTGGACATAGCTCCAGTTCGCTCGAAGTGCTTGGCTTCTACGTTTATCATCCGAACTGAAAGACATGATCATTGCCTGCGTCTTTGTTCCCCGAACGGTATTTCGAAACTTCAGTAACACTGTTTATTTCAGTTTTTTCGCTCACAGATCCACTGAATATGTTTTGTTTCGCTGCAATCCGCCCAACAATTTCATTCATCAAAAATAAAACAATGCTACATTTATGGGCAGTCATAACGCCAAAATACGGCTCGCGGCTTGCAGCCTTTTTCGCTATGATTTTTTTATACGTGGGACTGAAATTGATGAATATATATCGGTATTGAAATCAGAATCATTTATTGATCATTTGTGGCATTACACGTCCACATTTACATAATTTTTTTTTTTTTTTTTAAATATTAAAAAGATACAAGTGTCTTCAATTCAAGAGTGAATAGGTATCTTCTAGGCAATCATGTCACATCTTTGGCCGCATCATCACTTTCCATCAGGTGAGATAGTGGTGTAATGCTTGCCTATTTAGCATAACAAAGAAAAAGATACAAAAATATTTTTTATTTAAAATGTATATAGAACCTCGGCACTTACATGTTTGAGCCATTTAGTGTAAAGACACTGGGCCCGTGGGAACCGGGAGCTCATTCTATTCTCAAGAATATATTTAGGGGCCTGAACGTAAAAGATATATTTTTTTTTGTTTTAGCAGTCTTATTATTATTGAAATTTTAACTGTGTAAACTGCCGTATGCAATTGCTTCGGTTTTTGTAAACCTTGGTTACAAAAAACATGTCAAATAAAACGGATGCTTGCAGACTGAAAATTTTGTGCTATTTCAACTTATTTTAAGACATATCATATGAATAATACTTATCAAACTATCGATGAGTCCTATATTGCACTAGGAAAATGGCATACATCTCGTTACCACATTGTTTTCTTGCACCTTTTTTTATGCGAAATAGTTAGGAATTAAATACTGTTTGAAGATGGTTGTAAAACACACACACTTTTAACATTTTAATTTATTTACACAAATTTATTTAAAATTGATATTTTTTCGATTTTATTGTTAAAGGTTCTCAACAAGAATGATTTTGTTTTATATTTTGGAAACGCAATAATGGTCAGTGTCTAATATTTTTCAAGCATCATTAAATATTTCATAAATATGTCAAAGTCAAGTAAAAGAGTCACATTATGTTTGTCTTTGTTTTGATAATGAACAGTGGTGTGTGGCAATTAAATCTATAAAAACTATTAAACATAAAAATATGACTTGAATACTATCGGATATTTCATCACCCATAACAGGCTATAAACGAGGCGCAAACGTGCTCATGTAAAAATAAACTGGTATTTTCCGATAATTCCCTCCTCGCCGAAGCGTTATTCGAGCTATTCCTGTGCTGTCTGAAAATTGAAAATAATAAAAAAGGCCTCAGTCTCCTCGCACCTGCTTGTGTATCAGTTTAAAAATGTATGGATATTGTGGCTGCTTTTTTCATTCTGAACTGTGCAAAGTTTCGTTATGACGACGTATTTGCAGTAAGGGCATATTTTATTTTCATACTCTAGGCGTGCCCTCCCTCGGTCACATAATTATATAAGACTAGCTGACCCCGCGAACTTCGTACCGCCAATAAATGTTGCCTACAAAAAATGTGATGAATGAAGAACCACTCAACCGATTTTGTGTTGACTCAACTTCACATAAACCATCTACTAAATAGTCCGAACAAAGCCTAAACATTTGGTTTGGATAGGTGAGCCCGTTCTTGAGTTATAAAATTCCAACGAAAAGTGGCATTGATTTTTATACATATAGATAATGATCAAACTATAGCAGTTTATATTCGTTGAAATACAATATTTAGAAGCGTTTTAACATACACATCTGTTACTGTTTATCCAGATTTTATTAATGTTATATCAGAAGATTTGCACAAAAAAAGTGAGGAATTAATTCACAAGTGAACTCATCCAATGTCGTTGGGTTCTGTCACGCGACATTCAATAGATCGTTCATTGACCTGAGTTGACCACCTGATATCACTGTTATCCTACTTGCCGATGTCTACGGACTACTAAAACTTATCTTATCTTAAGGTGATTTGTCAGTCGGCTGACTTGGGTGATGGGTAAATGTCATTATTTTGTTCATAGACACGTGGCAGTGATTCGTCATCATTATTATTTAATTTTATATCATTAATAATCATAATTAACCACTCTGACCCAATGTTACTTGTCCGTAATGTTTTTGTGATTTTTCGACATTCTTATTACCTACCTCAAATGTTATCTTTCCTTTATCGAATTACTTATCCGAACGAGAGTCAATTCCGAAACTTGATAAAGTCACTGACATTGTTTAGGTATATTACTTATAATATTTTTTAATCGATTTTTTTAATCGGAAGCTATACACGATACTATTGACAGCAAAAGGCTTCAATATCAAACACTAGCGTTTTCGTGTCCGCGTTTAAAAATAAACAACAACGGCCTTTTACCCATACTGTTACTCGTTGCCAGTAAAATTTTAAATGGAAACACAGAAACGTACGCTGCGTAACGCGAAAAATATTGTTTTTTCCAAATATTTTGCCGCTTTTTAAGAGATATACGTCCAATACTGAAACCTAATGGCTCGTTTGCGAAACTGTTTGAGTATAAAGTAACTTTTTGTTGAATAAAAATGTGTATTAATATGCGGGGAAGTTTTTGGACTGTAGCTTGATGAAGCCATTTTACGGCATACAATATTAACGCAGCTTCGTTTTTGTTTTAAATTGGTATTGAATAGTAAATTGTATACAGTTTATTTTTACCTGTTATGAAGAGGTGAAAATTATATCCCATTCGCTTCGTGCGATACGACCAAAAATTTGTCGACCCAGTTGGCGCAGCGGGCAGTTTTCTGCCCTCTGCAACGTCCTGGATTTGATTCCGGCAGGAACACATTTTTTCTTCCCAAGAGACATTTGTGCAGGCACCCACGAAACAAAATTTTGAACATAGTATGGGGCGGCGAGAGTGAATGTGTTTATGATGTGTATGTTCCAGTAAATTAAAAAAAAATGTCACGCCTGAAAATTTGAAGAGTGCCTCTTTTGGCATGTTTAAATAAATAAACGCGCAGAATATACTGACACGATGGTAGCTTTGTGAAGGTGGAAGTGCCTGATGACATTAGATCATTTTCGATGGTTGCCACTGTGTCGTTGTAGAGTCGTAGTTTACCAGTCACGGAGGAAAGTCTGTCCATATGTGCTAAACAAGAAAGGTTAATCCATGTTTTAGTAATTTAAGAATGTTTAAAAATTTTATAAAAATGCGCCAACGAGTTCTTGCCAGGTTGCCAGCTCTCGAGATAGCTGTAATCTCGCGAATCTGGCAATAGAGTCATTATCTTTCATGAGAGCAAAGAAAAAACGAATCTTCCATATTATCTTCCCATCGTTTGAGACCAAACGCAAGAATTGCATGATCGTCAATTAAATAGACCTGATGTTTGTAAACTAAAAAAGTAGAGTTTACATAGTGACCCACAAAACCTCTATTTACGTCAGCGTTCCCGTAACATCACTCACCGGGCCGAAGCTTTTAAACAATTAGCTCTTTCCTATTCCCCGTATAACAACGTAAAGCCAGTCTGTTAGTCTATTTGTGAACAACTAATTGTGTAAAACCGGTTGGTGTGGTTGTTACTAAATTCATAACAAGGATGCATGGAAGCACCTAGATTAATATAACTCGTTCAAAAAAACAATTGAAAAAATTAGCCGCCATGTTTCTTGCCAGGTTCTTCTCGAAATGGCAATAATTTTGCGAATCTGTCAGTAGAGTCGTTACTTTTCATGGGTGCACATGACTTATTCTCATGTGCACCCATGAAAAGATGATTTTGAATATGAATTTGTTTTGGAATTCCTTTTCATTGTGATTCCTTCCTTAGTGCTCCCTTATACTACCAGCAACAGCTATTATGAAAATTTCGTCTCTTTCGTCTTTGGATTAGACTGTGCCTTGATTGTCATTCAGTCAATCGGTGACATGACACGACGATATATTTGCCCCGCGGCTTCGCCCGCTAGTATCAAGTTAAAAAGTAGCCTATGTGTTAATCCTAGGTATAATCTATGTACATTCCAATTTCATCCAAATCCGTTCAGCCGTTAAAGCGTGAAGAGGGAACAAACATACTTACACACTTACACACAAACTTTCGGATTTATAATATTAGTAGGATATAATCCAAGTGATTGCGATTTATACTTTATTTCTTCAGTGGAGTTTAAAATTCTACAAAAAAAATATATGTCAGTCAAAAGATTTAATCTTAATGAGGTACCTCGGTAACTGTTACAGTTTACATTACACTAATGGACTTTAGCCTCATACAAACCTGCGAAATTGTTTGGCAAGTAAATAGATTTATCGTCGTATATCTACGTAAATATTTTTATAATTACATACAGGCAGCACTTACTCAAAAAGCCTTTTAGTAGCGTGTGGTTGTGTCAGTGGATATTTATAAATGTGTTACGTACTTTATTATATTTAAATCCATTTAGTTCCACAATGGATATAAAGAGGAGGAAGATGCTTTTTGTTCTGATTAATTATTATAGGAATTTCAATTTGCTAATAGTCGGGATAGATCAAAAGAAAATATAAAAAACAATTAAGACGTAATTACGTACGAAAAATATTAATTTGATATTCGCAAGCAAATTGAAAATAACAATGAGCAGTGCGTATCTATTTGTGTTCATATACGAAGGTGTTTTAGATCACGATCTTTTGAAAGAGGTATAAGGTCATGTGTGTCTACAGATTCTTCAATCGCGCCCCCGGTTTCCACCAGGCCGTGCAGTGAAGACGCCAGCAGCCCACATAGTCATCAATCATGTGAAATGCTACAAAATGGTTTGTATTACACCCACATGGAATGCCCAGAAAGCACGACCTTAACACGTCAGCATTGAAAAGATTTGCAAGAAAATGTGAGAGTGTTGTGCATACCTAGATGATAGCATGGTTTAATCTAACACCCTAGATTCGAATCCGTTGTTTTATACTAATGACTTGTAAAGCTGCGTCCACGTCTCTTATATTTTTTTTATCTTCACTGGGAAAGTGTTGCGGTACACATTGCGTGTGTGATCGAACAGACGTAAACTTTTGCGTCGAAGGATAAATAATTGCGTTCCTTTATTTTTTATATGGTTAAAATTTTGACATGGACTCGGCTTGTTTTAGTGAATGTGTACACTTAACTGTTTCAATACTCTGCGGAAATACTTGACATGTCAAATTTATTTATTAATTACTTATTTATTACTTATTACTTCTACTTACACAGTCTCAACTAGATTTACGATATACTGCATATAGTAGTTTAACATCTTAGCTACATTATAATACGAGTCGTAAGTCATTTTTTGTTCTCTTAAGATTTTTGTTAATAGCCGACAGTTTTTCATATATTATTATGTCATTTTAGTATGTATAAACACGTCGAAATATTGATTATAAGTATTGTAATTCTCTACATTATTGGCATACAATAAATTATTGATACAAATACAGACTTTCATTTCAATCCTAACACGATGCATGTAGTGTAGCTGGTATTCTCTTTGATGTGGTCGTTGTTCGATGTTAGATATAATTTATATGTAAACATTACTTACATTTAGCAATTATTTCCTTCCCCTCATGGAGAGGCAGTGGCCGAGTTAAAAAAATTGGCGACACTACGAAGAAGACTTTGTTTCAGACGATCGCCATCATCATTTCTTGGGAATCTGAATTGGTCTAAAATCAAAATGTCTAATATTAATTTATTGTTCACGTCACCTGAAAGAAGAATAATTTTAATTGTTTTCAATATGATAAACAGCATCTTTGCTATCAGCCCTTTTCAGTTAAGGCACTGTTGGTCGAGTCGTCTCTAATTTCAATTTTGTTGTTTAATTTCAGACATGGATTACGGGAGCGGTGGGCCTCCCCCAGGGATGATGAAAGACAGACACGGCCCTCCACCTCCTCATCACCCGGTAAATTATAATTCACTTTATAATAACTAGCGATGAGATAAGCAAGCTATTCGCCTTATGGTAAGCATCTACCACACTTCTACAGTGCCGTCCGTTTTTTAGTTTAAAAGATGTTGCTTTCTAATTGGTCCCATATACATTTAATCAAGATCTGATCAGTAGTTTTTGAGTTATAGTCAATAATGCGTGTTTAATACATTAAATCTGATCAAGGTTCGAAGATAAGGCGGTGAAGTCGGTTTTTTAAGCTTTGCTTGCGTTGAATTATCTATATGTTTAATTAGCTAGTTCTTTTGTAAAGTCTTCGTTACTGCCACTTTATGATACTGCTAAAAAATGATATTGCTAAATGTTCGGTTCCTGTTTTTGTAGCTACGTGGTGAAGCCCCAACCAGAGACTAAGAACCATAGTTACGACGACACAAACTATTTAGAAATATCTAGGTAGTCTGCCCCATGTTATATCAAAATAAATATTAAGCAATTGTAAACGCGGCCATTATGACATTCTTTCTGTGAATCAACAATCCAGTCAGCGTCAAGGAAACTTGACCAGTCATTGTCATAAAAATGTGTGACGTCACGAATCAGTCTCGCCAATATCGTGATATTTTGAATTTCCTATGAATTTCTATGACTAACAAAAATGCATTTAAATAATATAACAATGTTATATGCAATCGTTTTTCGTTATTCTTGCTTATTATTCTGTATTCGACATGTGCAATGCCCGTTTGAGTAGATATGTAATGAGTTTCATAATAAGGCATTAATTAAGGAAATTGACTACGTATGAAAATAAACGAGTTTTTCGATATACGAGGACTAATTTGCGCTGTGGAATCGCAGTCAGTTACTAAAGTTATTTAAAGATGATTTATTCAGAATAAATTGAACCACGAAGGAGGAACGTCTTAGTATTTTTTTAGGGCTTCGCAAATTGTGTACATTTAGCCAGTGTCAACTTTCATAATAAAATATTTCTAGTTTTTTAGTTCCAGTTTTGATAACTAGTCCTAGTCTCTAGTCACAGTCAAAGTCAATAAGGAATCATGGTCCAGTCATAGTCTAGTCATGCCCTAATATAGGGGTTTAAGCTTTACTAGAACTTCTATTTAAGTTGAAGCGAATGCAAAAAATATTTTTTTCCACTTTGCCTATTATAATAATAATATATTATAGCCTAAACTACACTTATGCGCGTTCACGAACTATTTATTAACGGTTAATAATACTTTCTATTATTTCACTTCAACACTCGTAAAATCACAAGTTTTGGAAAATATGTAATACAAAATCAATAACGACATTTTTTTAATTTTCGCAGCAAACTTTTATTCCGTAGTAATTGAATTCGGTACTTTGGTTGTATTTAAGGTACTGCCAAAAGTATCAACATACTGCGAACAGCGCGGTGTGTCGATTAATTAATTTGATTAATTGCTACCGTTTACGTTTTATCGGACGCAAATGAAGGTTTATTGCGTGAAATGCTCCTAATGAGCGAAGCAAATGAACTCTCATTAATAATTTCCTGTTTATTTTTCGCTCTCTTTATTAGGCATTATGGTGTACCTTATCGTTTACATTGAAATTAGGAAAGGGCTCAAGGCATCCAATCAAGGCCTAAAGTCTTCTGAGTTCTGCCGTGACAAATCTTGTCTCGTGATAATTATTGCTGCAGCGGCAGCAAAATCTGTCAGCTGGGTTAAGCCAAACGATAATACTGAATGCATCACTGTCGCTCCGGCCATGTTTTTTAGGGTTCCGTACCTAAAGCGTAAAAACGGGACCCTATTACTGAAACTTCGCTGTCCGTCCGTCCGTCCGTCTGTCACCAGGCTGTATCTCAAGAACGGTGATAGCCTGACAGTTGAAATTTTCACAGATGATGTAGTTCTATTGCCGCTATAACAACAAATACTAAAAATAAAATAAAATAAATATTTAAGGGGGCTCCCATACAACAAACTTGATTTTTTATAGATAATGGCACGGAACCCTTCGTGCGCGAGTCCGACTCGCACTTGGCCGGTTTTTAATTGAAATATGTCCATGTTTAGTCAGCGTTCGTTTATGTGTCGTGCACTCCCGTGCTCTCTGGATATTGCTACACCTGTCACCACATGAGCGAATGTTGAACTAGAGCATTTCCCATTTCAGAGAGACCGCGGCTACGGCCCCGAAGGGTACGGCGAGGGCTTTGTGCCGCCGCCGCCGATGCACCACCCTGCCATGCCGCAGAACCAGGTGATTATGGACTTAGTAAGTAGCTGGATCTTTTGGTACTTTCGGTGGTGGGATCGTATCTAAATATCTATAAATAATAGTGAATTTAGATAGACAAAAACTATTTAATCTCTCATTTTTCCAAGCTTTTATTTAGAACCGTATCTGACGCTAATCAAATCTTGCAAATTAAATTTGACCCACTTTCCGGTTATCGATTGTGCTGAAGTTTTGCATGCATATATGTACCTAAATCGGACAATGCAATATTTTTGAGTACTCTAAGTCGACTTAGGTTGTTCAGCTCTTTGTCCGTCCGTCTGTCAGAGGCATCTTGCGTGTAAACCATACAAGCAAATAACTTCGAATTATCCGAGAATATGAAAAGTTAAAGCCAAAAATGATATAAATCTTAATATTAAAGGGTTAACCATACTCAATAAGTAGGAAGTAGTGTATATATATTTCTATTGTTAATAATTATTTTTCTTGGTGTCCAAAAAATAGTATTTGTATTGTTTTGTAGAATTCGGCCCGCGCGCCCCTCCATTTCGTCCCCGGAATCGTCATAGACCAGCAACTAACTCCGCGAATATCCCCGGACGTCGTCGATTTCAGCACGGCCGGCGGGCGCCCGCGGTGGCGTCGATGACGCACGGTTCCATCCCGAAATCGACAACCGATGGTTTCCGGGGGCGTCGGTGACGATCCCGGTGACTCATGGAGGAGCACGCGGGCCATATATACATACATATATAAATATTATGGTTATAAAAACATTGATGGCTCTAATTTTGCGAATCTGTCAGTAGAGTATTACCTTTCATGGGTGCCACTTTGGGCCCCATGAAACGATTTTTATTTGATTTGATTATAATTATATCGATTTAGTATAATTCTGATAATATCGGACCGTCGAAGACAAGTGTACAAGTAGCATGTCAAGAGGATATTTCCATTTTGCTTTAAATATGAATGAGCGTAGAGATAAGTCGGTCTCTTGACTCATGGCAAGCGTCACGCACGCCTGCTTACAATTTACTTTAAAATAACTTAGAACTTTGTTACCACAACCAACAACGATATCGATTGTACTAGTCGTATCCGTCCGTCCGTCAGAGTCAAGTAGCAGCTATACCATACAAGGGAATAGCTTCGAATTCTCAGATAATATAGCCTAAATCCAAAAATGGCAAATAAAATTATATAAATTAAAAAATAGAGTGCACTCAACCCTTACACGCAAAGCGAGGAGCAGACTTTTTTTTTCTGCTCATGTAAGGCATCGTAGAAAAGAAATTGCAACCAGAGAACGAAACTATTAAATTAAAATGAAAACGGGAATTAGCGTGACTTACGCGTTTTCGATGCTTAAATTGACAATTGTTTCGACTTCATTCGGAAGCCTTCTTCAGGATGAGTGCGAAACGAAACTGTTTTACACAAAAATATATCTTAGAAAATAACAATTTGATAGGGCGTCAAATGTACTGTTATTTGGTCCCAGGTATATCTCAAAAACGGCTACACATTTAAGGATGAAGCTTGCATATAATACGCGATACTATATCATCTAATTAAAAAAATACAAAATTCCTAACAATTGTTATTAAGTAAAAAACTTATAATCAATTTACCTCTAAAGTTTTTCTCTATTGGGCAAAATAAAGGCGCTAGATGTCAGTTCGTTACGAACGACTAGTGTTATTTTAGATCTCTCGCATATTTTCTATTCAACATTCTGGACATGGTCTTCCTCACCCCGTTTCAAGGTACTACTCAACCTCAAACCCGTGACCTACATATATATAATATTTATTTGTTTCTACCTAATAATGTACTACACCGAATAATATATAATTCTATCTATCTAATTTATTAATTAAGAGAAATAGCCAGTGCAGTATAAAAGCGGAAACAAGAAGATTTCAGACACCCGCTATATGACAAAGACCTGTCACTAAAATGCTAAATAGTTTTCCATAGGATCCTTGACTGTGTGAAGATGGTGCCCCAAAGTAAGGTGAAGTTTGTGGGTTGGAAAATTCTCCCTTCCAACCTTTGTTCCACCGGCCGAAAAACTACCTCCTCAAACTTCCTTGGTCAACTTGGAAAGCGCTAAACAGGCCGCGTACTTAGGTTGGCAGATCAAAAGAAAATCTGTCCAGATGGGGATACATCGACCCAAGCACAAACCAATGAGAATGTGAAGCTATGGCTCATTTATTATCATGCTCAGCAAGCCATAGTTCTTGTACACTAGAAGACTGTACGAAGCTAGCGAATGCTGTTTGCGTCGCCGAATATTGGGCAAAATTTTTTTTTTTTTTATTATTATTTCATGACAATGGATGCATAGTCCTTCAGTCGAAATATTAAACAATTATTAACAATTTCTATTCTTCATAATAAAAGTCTTAGTCACAAGTCACAGTCAAAGTCAAGTAGTCAGTCATAGTCAAGTCATGCCCCAGTAAAGTGGTAGAAACTTTACTAGAACTTCTGTTGGAGTTTTGGAGCGAAGGCGAAAATCACGTTTTTCAACTTTGTATCATTTGCCTACACTTATGCACGTTTACTAAGTATTAACGGTTAATAATCCACCATTATTACACATTAACACTCGAAGAATCACAGGTTTTGGAAAATTATACAAAATCAACAACGCCATTTTTTCTCGTTCGCGGCAAAACCCCATTGGGCAAAAAAGGTGTAAGTGTTGCCATCGACACGCTAAGAAGATTAATCAACATAATTTTTGACCTCGCTTTGCACTTATTTATTCCGGTATATATCTTAGGCCGAGGATGGGGGTATATTGAAAACCAGCACTGTGTGCTCATGTAAATGAATACGCAGTACAAAGCTGAATTTACTCCGATTTCTCTATAAAAAGTATTAATTAAAGGTCTTAGCTTAATTTGATGTATTTTTCTCTTTTATAGTATATCTTATCTTTTATAGCAATAAATATATTTATTTCTTTCTTTCTTTCAGGTGGGTCCTCCGCAGCAGGGCGCAGTGATGATGGTATACGGCCTGGATCCTCAGACCGTGAATGCGGACAGGTTGTTTAACCTGTGCTGCCTCTACGGGAACGTCGTCAGAGTGAGTACGACGTTAATGTTTTTTATTTTATTCATGATAGGCAAACGTTTGACCACTATGTCTCGTCATGTGACGATGTGGTCGACAATGGAGCGTTTGCCTAGCTAGAAGATACCTATTCACTCGTGACTGGAAGACTTTCATATTGTATTTGTCAGGAAACACTAGCTCAGGTACGGAGTTCCATTTCATTCTTTTATTGTAATTTTAACCGACAATAAAAGGGGTTCTCAATTCGGCATGTATTTTTTTCTCTATGTTTGTTACCTCAGAACTCCATTTATTAACCGACTTGGTAAATTCTTATTTTAGTTGAAAGGATCTTTTAGATTGGAAATTCATCAAAATCTGTTCAGTTATTTAGTTTTTGAAATCTAAATAACTGTTAACATTTGTTTTGTCATCAAGGTAAACGAAATTGTGTATTTTGCTCTTCTGTGACTTATTGGAAAATATGGAAATATTTTCCGATGGAGTCTGTTTTCGGTTTAAAATAAATGATTATCGACCGCATCGTCGCTTTCCATTGTGGTCAAATGCTTGACTATCGGGCATAAAAAAAATAAAAATACAATACATTTTCTAATTAAAAAGCATTATAAGTAAATAATGTTATAAGAAATTCTATATTTATAAAAAATAAAAAATAATGACATAGATATTTAAAATATACATATCCCCTTTTATAGCATTAAGTCACTGGTATCAAATTAATTTCAGATAAAATTCCTGAAGACGAAAGAGGGTACGGCGATGGTGCAGATGGGCGACGGGGTTTCAGTGGAGCGTTGTGTTCAGAACCTGAACAATGTGACAGTTGGGGACTATACTTTGACATTGGCGTAAGTATACCCTCCTCTCTTCTCTGTACTGTGGTCACTGGTGGAGAGTCATTCAATTATCTTTATTTGCTTGAATATGGGTACACGATCAGTTGGTAGAAATAATTTTTTTTATACACTTACATATTTCATTGTAAATAGCCGTGCCCCGCGGCTTGGCTCGCGTTGATAAAGTTAAAAAGTAGTCTATGTGTTAATCATATGTATAAGCTATGTACATTGCAAATTTCATTCAAATCCGTTCAGCCGTTACAGCGTGAAGAGGGAACAAACATACTTACACTCAAACTTTCGGATTTATAATAGTAGGATGATATTTTTTATTAAGTACGTAAACTTTTTTATCTTCATATATGACACACGTTTTATTTTATCTTACAGTCTATTTAATAAACAAGTAAATGTACTTAAAATACAATATCTTAACTTTACTGTCGAAATCCATCCAGCGTGCAGCGTTTGAAAGAATGAGGTTATAAAAAATTTTACAAATATAGGTACATATATATTATGTTGTATACGGCTTGAAACACGTAGAAAATGTCGACTTTGTAGTCGACTAGTTTCGGACAAATTTGTTGTCCTCCATCAGGATGAGTCAGACGCGCGATACGCAGAACCAGTGACGCCAGTCACGCGCCGAGGCCCGAGCCGCTCGCTAGTCACAAAGTGTGACAAAGTAAGTCGACATTTTCTACGTGTTTCAAGCCGAATACAACATAAATTATGTGTAATACTCACGTGGTTATACATTTCATATACATACATACAAGATACACGAGCAAACATAACCCTTCCATGGCAGCCAGGTAAAAATGTGTTATAATTATTGTTTTCAGTTTTTCAAAGCAGGCGTATCTATCTGAAGTTACGAATCCGTACCCGTTACCGGACAAGAGCCCCTCCTTCAAGGATTACGTCGGCAATAAGAATAACCGCTTCCTCACGCCCGCTTCCATCCACAAGAACAGGATACAGCCGCCTTCCAAGGTCAGTATAGGACGTAAAAACCGGTTTTAAGGTCAGAACATATGTAACAACTGATTTTTAAGGTGAGAACAGATGGCACATAACCGGTTTTTAAGGTACAAACCCGATTTATATTGTCAAAACATATACGATATAACCGGTTTGTAAAGTTAGTACAAGCTTGACTTATTTGTGCGAAAAGGTTAATATAGTCGATACATACATGAATAACCGGTTTACAAGGTAATACTTGACACTACTTTAAAATTATATATATATATATATATATATATATATATATATATATATATATTATGTTTGGTAGGCAAGCATTTGACCACTATCTCATCTGATGGAAAGCGATGATGCGGCTGAAGATGTAGCATGCCTGCCTAGAAGAAAGCGAAAAAAATATCATTTCCCTATTATTAACGTCTTGTGTCTCAAATGTCAATTCATTTCTATATGCACATTACTCACGTTTCCATTGAACTTATTTCCAAGTATTTTCCATTCCAGGTCCTTCATTTCTTCAACACCCCCCCGGACGTGACCGACGACCAACTTCTGCAGGTGTTCAAGGACTACAACGTCACTCCGCCGCACACCGTCTCCAAGTTCCCGCTCAAGAGCGAGAGGTGAGCCTTACCACTTATGAAATAAGGTCCAATTTGTGTTCCACAGTGTTATACAACCGAAATATACATAATACGCCCAAAGCAAATGCACAATACACGCACAAGTTGACTCCAAAATTGCCTAAATATTGCTCCTTCTTCTTTTTAAATCTCTGAGAGCGACTCTAGGCCCAGCGTGTTTGCCATCATTATTTATCATCAGGTCGTAGTAATGTGGTCAAACGGTACCTTATCAGGGAAAAGATAAAAAGATCCTAAGCGAACATAATCCACATTACAACATACCTACCTGTAATACAATATGCACCCAAAGCAAAATCCACAATTATACCCCATTATAGATTGTGAAATGTACAATATATCCCCAAACGAAATGCACGAAATCTACAATATACCCCCAAACGAAATGCACAAAATCTACAATATACCCCAAACGAAATGCACAAAATCTACAATATACCCCCAAACGACATGCACAAAATATACAATATACCCCAAACGAAATGCACAAAATCTTATATACCCCAAACGAAATGCACAAAATCTACAATATACCCCCAAACGAAATGCACAAAATCTACAATATACCCCAAACGAAATGCACAAAATCTACAATATACCCCCAAACGACATGCACAAAATATACAATATACCCCAAACGAAATGCACAAAATCTTATATACCCCAAACGAAATGCACAAAATCTACAATATACCCCCAAACGACATGCACAAAATCTACAATATACCCCAAACGAAATGTACAAAATCTACAATATACCCCAAACGATATGCACAAAATCTACAATATACCCCAAACGAAGTGCACAAAATTACAATATACCCCAAACGAAATGTACAAAATCTACAATATACCCTAAACGAAATGCACAAAATCTATAATATATCCCAAACGAAATGCACAAAATCTACAATATACCCCAAACGAAATGCACAAAATTACAATATACCCCAAACGAAATGCACAAAATCTACAATATATCCCAAACGAAATGCACAAGACCCAACTATACGCATAGAACATCACAAGCGTGTACTGTACATCGTGCACACGTGTACTGTACATCACAAGCCTTTTTCCGAGAATGGATTTTTTTGTATTTGTTGTCGTCGATTTTGAAATCCTAGTCTTTTTATCACTTATTTGTACGACAAATTGTGGATTGTATGATTAGCTAAAATAATAGACAAAATCAGAAAGGGGCAAGCAGAGAGCAGACCTTCTTTGTTAAGTGAGCTTGATTTTGAAAATCGGTGCAGCTGTCTTCCAGAAAGATCTTCGGGGGTATTTTCAAAATATATTTGGCCCCTTGTGCAGTGCGTGTCCCAGTTATATCATTTTTTATCATTGATGGGTAAGCTCGTAATAACTGGTCCAACGTCGATGTATGAGTGTGTGTATTTTAGACCTAGTTGGAAGTATCAGTCTGATCAATTTCAGGTCATCTTCCGGACTGATGGAGTTCCAGAACATTTCGCAGTCGGTGATGGCGATAATGGCCTGCAACCACGCCACCATCCAGCACCCAGGTATGAACATAAACATAAAACATAACATAAACATTTTGGTTCTTGACTATTTCTTTAGGTACACCATTGGAATTACGATCTAACCTTAAATATTGACCTTAACTACTAAGTAGAGATTAAATAGTATACTAAGAATTTGTCCAATAACACTTTCCTTACCGTCTCTATTAAAGGGAAGACACTTTGTTCTTGTGTTGTTTGTTAAAAGCACTCACTATATTACACTGTCACGTCACTACACTGAATCAAAAGGTTTAGTTATCTTGAGTCTTCTCACTAAGTCTGTGTTGTCGAGGAGCTGGATTGCCTCAACATTCACGTTATAATTGTTACTCAATCACGTTAAAACTACTGATCCGATTTAACTGAAATGTTGAACATAGCTAGTTGACTTAGCACCGGGAATCGGGTTAAATTTCCGGTGGAAACAAGAGTTGTTTCCCCTAATTGGTTGTGTCTGATTTTATGTGTGATTGTATGTGTGATGTGAATGTTCCCGACACCCACGACACAAGTCATCTAACTGTGAGTGTGAAAGCGTTTATATTTATGTATTGTCCCAGGATACCGATTCTTTCAAACCAAATGCGTCCTATATGTCGCGGCTTTTGCAGTTCACTGTCACCCAGATTTTTTAAATTTTAACTATTTCAAATCTTCTCTTCTTCAAGTTTGCCATTTAGCGTGGTCACACTTACTCACTTTCTCAGATGCAAATACACTAGTATGTGTATGTATGAGAATGAATGAGTGAGTGAGGTGGTGTGTCTGACAATAAAAAACCAAACGTATTCACACTCACAACCCTACTCTAAGTTCAAAGACTTGTATCGTGGGTGCAGGAAACATTTACATATCACACACACAATCATCGCAGAAAAGTACTACTACTATTAATTATTATTGTTTTTTATTTTCCGTAAATTGATTATGACCGCTGAACGTTCCAGGTGCCAAATTCCCGTTCGTGATGAAGCTATGCTTCTCCTCCTCGCGACAGATCGGGCAGGGCAAGGGCCAGCTGAAGAACGAGGACAAACGACAGGACAACGGGATGTCCGAACACGAGTACTAGTAAGATATCAATGTTGTCATACACTTTATGGGATAGGGGGTTGTTGGCCGATGTGACTTGTGGGTTCACGGTTATTTGTAAGTTCGCGGGGACTTGTGAGTTCGTGGTGACTTGTAAGTTTGCGATGACTTATGAGTTATGACTTGTGGGTTCGCGGTCACTTGTAAGTTCGTGATAATTTATGAGTTATGACTTGTGGGTTCGCGGTGACTTGCGATTTCGCGGTGACTTGTGAGTTATGACTTGCGGGTTTGCGGTGACTTATGAGTTATGACTAGCGGGTTTTCGGTGACTTGTGGGTTATGACTTGCGGATTCGCGAAGACTTGTGAGTTTGCGATTGCGTGTGAGTTATGACTTCTGAGTTCGCGATGACTTGTGAATTATGTCTTGCGGGTCCGCGGTGACTTGTGAGTTTGCGACGACTTGTGAGTCATGACTTGCAGATTTGCGGTGACTTGTGCGTTCGCGATGACTTGTGAGTTTGCGGTGACTTGTGAGTCAGCCATTACATGTGTGATCCCGATATTATGTTATAAGTTTCCGATTTGATGATTTGAGTTTGTTTTTTTTTTAATTTATTCGTTCTATCTCTTTTGACGCTGTGAGATCCTCATAGGATATGAGATCATTGTATTGTTTGTACCATAAAGATATGGGCAAATATTATCATTGTTCTTCTTGAAATAGAAAACAATAAAAGGAAACATATCGCTAAGTTTCTTGCCATGTTTGTCGAGATAAATATGCAAATCGGGCAATTAGAGTCAACATTCAGGAGTGCCTTGTGAATAAATATATTTCAATTAAAACATCATTCTCAAATGATGATAGCTCAGAATTGTAGTGTAAGCGCCCTGTACTTAAAAATCAGCTAGGTCTAGTATTTTTACCACCCTCGACGACATCACAAACTAACATGTTATATAGTTGTTAAAATTATTAGGCAAAAAAATTATACAGCAATTCCATAGAGTACAGTCGCGTCCAAAATTGCAGTCATACATTTAATAAGGCCAGATTTTTCGTTTCCATAAAATAAAATATTTTTTTAAATAACAAAATATCGGGATACCACAAGATTGTGTTCAAGATAGCCCAACAATTTTATTCTAGATTTGTGACTATAAACACAAGTTACGACTATCGAGCTGGATTTAATAGATTTTATACGACGGATCAGAAAAATTTTCAAGTGAAAATCTATGAAATTCGACTATTTTGGTAGTTTCGGAGGCTATGTAAATTTGGATGATTTTAAAAAGAGACAATGTTTACTTATTGACTGCTTTTATGTTTTTTCAGTTATTTTTACAATTGCTTTTATTGAATGTTTATGTATTTTTATTATACAAAAATACAAATACAAAATCATTTATTTACTAAAATCAAACTGGATTTATACGAGTTCGATTTTAGTAAATCAATTATTTTGGATTTTTATTCGTATTATAATTATATTAATTACACTGTTCCGGAAAAATCTGTTCAGTTCTATTTATTTTAAGGTATTAAAAACTCTTTTAAAATCATCCATAATTATATATTAAAAAGATTTTAAGCATACTATGAGGTTGGAATACAGTTTATTAAAGTACCAATGACTTTGTTATGTATAAAAAAATTGGTCAAATCTGTTTTTTGTTATTTATAATTATGAAAAAAAAAGTGTATTCCAACGTGTAACACGTTTTAACATTGCAATGAGCGGAAGGTGAAGTAAAAACTTATTGTTAATGTATAAATTGTATGCAAGTGGTTTAAAAAAAGACATGTAAATCGTTTAGGGATGTTTGGACCAATGTTATGACGGTGAATTTTGACCATAATTTCTCTATGACATGTAATATTGTAGAAAAAATCTATTAAATATTAATTAGTGTTACAGAGAAATTTTGACGAGTTCAATGATTTTGATTGCCGTTTTACAAAAAAAAACAGCTAACTTTAATAATTTATAAAAAGAAAGCAACATATTTTAGCATCAGCGTCTTTTTTTTTAAATGTTGTAAAACGGTAAACCTATATCATGCAATATAATTCAATAAATAGTTACGTATTTTCGTTTGTGGTAAGCCAAAGTTTAGTGTTACCAGGCTTGTATTATATTACAGTTGTTGTGTAGATAATGTATACTTAGTCCAATACTTTTTTGTTTTGTCTTGTTGAATATATGTAGAGTAATTGTATATTGCCTAATATAACTGCACAAATCGTAGTTGATATAATTATGGTTAGTAGATAAAATAATAGTAAATGTAATATATGTATGTTTCCAGTCAGTTTTTATTCTTGTCATTTTTGTTTGTTTTAAGTATTATTTTTTTGTAGGCAGCCTGATATATTGCCAAAGAATGTTTATTAAATATAATGAACGTACATTTTAATTATCAAAAGATTACAGTCCTAAGATTTTTTACTACATTCGGCCTAAAAGATTATATTTTTAATAATTTTGTTGATACGTTGGTGTAACATTAATTGCTTTATTCTTAAAAAGATACGACGTTCCGTAAACCTTCAACAGTTATAACATGATCTTAGAAATGTGACTTAGGTAGATTGTAAAGTTTACCCTAAAATTGAGTATATAAACTATACAAATATATTCTTTTAATATCAAAAAAGCGCTTGACATAAATTTTGTTTGTTGATCAAATTTTTCATTTAATGTTTTAACGACCTAGATAAGAAGTACTGAATATAATATTAACCTTAGGAAGGAACTAATTATCAAGACAAGGGTGTTACTCACACCCAGTTTGGTACTCGTAACTAGGGCCGCAACTTCTAAAATGTACAATAATTAATTAAATAAACAATTTTTACTTTACTTTAAAGATATTTTATATGATTTTAGATGTCACGCATCAAAATAAGAACACACATATTTTAACTTTAGATGGTTTATAGAAGGTTTTATCTTTGTATGAATAAAGAAGTATAATGCATTTCATTGCTTAATTTTTTTCTAGTCGAAATTGAAACCATGATAAAAATTTTAATAAAACGTTATGGTGTTTTAGACTGACACTTCTTTTATTGACGATTTTAAGGATTTTAAATACTAAAGTTTTAATATATTCTATAAAAGATATTATTAACTTTTTAATTGTAGGGACCATAGACTTTGATCGTCTCTATACATTTTTCTCTGACTTCGATCGATATAAAAATCAAAGCGAATGTAATTGGAGACGCCAGCTTTTTATATGGTATATTATTATTATACGTTATATGAACTAAACAAATATATATATTCTTCTATAAAACTCTACAAAATATTTCCCTAATGTGTTTCACGTTTTTAAAAGCTATATCTGACAATCGAGCATTTAATATATCAATTATTTTTTCTAGATGAAAATATTTGTATTAACATTTAGCGTGCTTTCCGTTCCCTATCAAAGCCAAATAAATGAGCCAAAGTTTTAAAAAAAATACATATATATATATATATATATATATATATATATATATAAAATACATGAAATAATAGAACTTATGTACATATAAAAAAACGCTATAGCAAATATTGTTTCGCGCCAAAAGTTGTTATAAATTACAATCAGAAACATAAATGTTATGTAATGTTCAATTATTTAAAAAAAAACAAATTATTATTAATGTTCTTTTATAAAATATTGATAATGATAATTTCATCATTAAATAGCAAGTGTGATTTATTAAATGAAAAATAATTAGTTGTAAATTATGTTTGAATGGAATCACATATCGTTGTGAACGTCGTACCTAAATGGCTATAGTATTGTATATTATTATATATTGTCAATTTTAAAGTTTATTGAATCATGTAGTTTATAATAATGGTGTAAATTCAGTGTACAGTCGTGCCGAAACGTATTTTTGTGAGAGAAATAATTGCCGCAGTGCTTTTTTAAGCTTGATTACGAATAGAGATGTACTTAATAATCGAATATTTAAGTGTACTATAATGTAATAGAGAGCGACTGTACGATTCGCTTTTAATATTGGAAACTTAAATTAAAATATATGTCAATTTAATATTATTTTAATTAGTGTAGATACTCGATGTATGCGTATGGTGGTAAAAATGTATCAATTATGCTTGAAATTTACATATCACAGTGACAAATAATAATTATTAAAATTTTAAATCTATTTATAAACGCAAAATCAACGCATTGTATTCTCTATGGACAATTATCCTTAGAATCACATCCATTAGATTTTGCTCAACTTTAATTTGTTTTACATTGTGTTTTTCTACTTTTTTACGTATTTTTACTCATTCATCGGCGTTAATACATACATACTTACAATACTAAACAAAATTACGCGGCCTTCAAGAGAAGATGGTTCTATAACTATAAATCAAGACAAAGACATTTATCTGTATTGAGAATAAACAATCTAAAATTCTTGGTTTCGAGTGTTAAAATTAGTAACAATTGACTTATACCTACATGCATACTCACATAATGCTATTTGCTTCTAGCTAACGGCGAACCGGAGGACCACAAACACACACACATATCAAGACGGAAGCAACACACAGACACACAGTCACACCACCTACGAGTGCGTTTGGGGGGGAAACGGGACAGTTGTCGTGAAAAAAACATCCCAAATAATGTTACATTATTAACAATAAAATTGAGTTTTAAAAATAAAAGGTTATAGTTATTTGACGAACAGCTTTACGCTGCAGCTACATTGGACGAAGTCTCTTATTGACAAGAAATACATTAGTTTTGAGGAAAGTTACCATTTGGGGGATGATTTTTTCGAGAGGCAACATCGTTATAATTCCTTATTACATTTATGTGATTTTAGATCACTCTTTATAAAGACATTAACATATAGTTTTTTTAATTTAATTAAATATAGACACATAACATGAGTTTTCAGTTTAATATACTTAACACATTATTTACATTTCCATTAATTTTCCTTGTGTTTTTTTTGTTTCATGTTTTGTTTAGAGCTTTGCTCGGTTTGAATGCGTTCTTGCATTTTTCTTTTCATTTTTCTTTTAGTATAATAGGTATTGGTTAAGCAATATTCCCATTTAATTTGTGTAATAATTAATTGATTAGAATTTACTAGTTTTGTAATATGTTTCGGTGCCATTTTCAAAATCGACGTTTTTTAATGATACGACATGGAAATGTTTGTAAAGAATTTGGAGATGGCACTGTGTTTTTTTTTTTCATTTTAAAGATGATTTGTAATGAAAACATACTAGCTTGTGGGTTTAAACTGCGTAGATTTTTCTTATTCCCTGTTTTTGTACACGTGCACTTTGACTCAAATTAAAGTAATTGGAAAAAGATCCTTATAAGTAATTTGGATTGTATTTCCAAAACTTGGTTGTTTTGTAAACATGACAGTTGTGAAAATGTACAAGAAATAAAGAAACTGTGGTATAAGATAGAATATTTGAGTTTCATTTTAATTTCTTTTTTCCTAGGACTACGCTTGGAGTGTGCATGTTTCTTTTAAATTTGCATGATGAATAGCAAACAAATTGTTTTTGATCATTAAATTCCGAAACTATACCTATATGTAAGAATTAGTTTAGCACTCTTTAGGCTAGTAGTAAGTGTCATTGCAATGTCAATTATATTCGATTAGTGGAAAATATGACAGTACGGATTTTCTAAAAATTTTACTTAAAAATTTGAAAAAAAAAAATATAGTGAAGGTTCGACTTTAACAATTAAGCCTGCACAAGGATTAGAGTAAGGTATTGGGAAAATGAGACACCACAATTTTGCTGTATGAAATTTTCTGTTTTAATATAAGAATCGTCTAAAGTGAAACTATCATGGGCCCCCTCCGTGTTGGTAGTTTTGCTTTAGTTTACTTTTAGATGTGTATGGTGAGATCGATGTGGTAGATTGTCTGTTTACTGTTTATGTCAAAACTTTTTCTATAGCTGCGTTTCTGTAGAAATGTGACCCCTTTGTATTTACATCTTTGTTTTATATGTAATGTAAGCGGCGACGTAGTTCAGATAGATGTCCTAATAGCTGAATAAAATTATCTAATAACAGTAAATTAAATCGATGTTATCAGGTAAATAGATGCATATCTTTTTCTCTAGAACTATTTTCGAAATGAATAAAGAATATAAGTGTTTAGTGTTAGGACTTTGGTGTCGTGATAGCTTCTTCCTGTTTTTTTTTGTTTGTATTCGATAAATTGTTTTTGATCTTTGTAGAATATTTATGTAATACTGTTGAATACTGACAAAATGACACTACTCAAAAATTCTCTCACTGAGACACTAAAATTAAATTTCTTTATTAAACTTTGGATAAAACTGTCAGTACTGTCTCATCACTAAAAATTCACATAAACTTTGCTATAACATGCTTACAAGACAAGGAACCGCACTCTGGCATTACATTAAGATTATTGTAATTTTTATTATTTCATTTAGTAATACATTTCATTGGATATTAGGTCTTGTAGTTACATGGTTAATATTAAATACATGTCAAACACAACAAAATATTCTTTCATTTATACACACCTACCGATACACTGTTTTCTGACCTACCTGCCTGCCTATTGACTTGAATCGATTTTAACGCACTGTGAAAATATTACCGCACCTTAAAAAATATTTAAAAAGTACTTTCTAATTATCTGAGATTTCTAACATATTTATTTAATTATTAATCAGTTTACGGATTACTATTGTCATATTTTAAATATATTTTCTATATGGATATTGGTTAGTATAAATTATAATACTCGATGTTTGATCATGACGATAAATAGATAATTTGGATATTATGAAAATATACTTTTTAAATTATGAGTGTGGTAAAAAAATCTGATCGTTGATAATATTAGTCATCAGTCTCTATCGAAATTCTTAAAAAATGTCAGTCTAACACTCAAGCCGTTTTATATGTGCTGACAACCCCTTAATTTGTTAATTAAAAAGTTTTTTAATTTAGGATACAATTTATATTAATGACAGTGATTAAAACATAAACAAAATAATCATTTTGATGCAAATATATAACACTTTATTGTCAAATATGGAAAAGTAAGGTGCATCATGCTTGAGCTTGAAATACTTATAATTTGTATACTTACTTTTTAATCAATTAATGTTTCAAACTATTTATCTTCACGAGTACTTAACGAGTCCTTAGAAGTACTTGGTAAAACTCAAGAGCGTTATAACTTAATTATATTAATTTAATTACTACATTTAACAATCACAAGTTGGCCTATTAGGATAGGTTTATAAGGAACGGCAGCGTCTAAAAAGTAGCGAAAGCTTCCTAAAATTATTAAAATATACATTATACATAAATATTAATTGAATTAGGAGAAAACAGAACGCTAAAATTAAAAAATATTATTTTAAAAAACGTCTGTTGCCTTAATCTCAATTAAAAGTAGTTAGCACTTTTATAGATAAGTGTACATTGGTGCACTATCAGTCGCTGTCACATACACGATGAATTTTAAGTTCAAATTACAAACATACACACGTAATAATACAAAGTTGGTTCATATATATTAGATAATATAAATATCTCAGTTTTTTTTACTATACCAATAACGAATGTAACTATATCTACGGGCCAATTGCTTTTATTTCCTAAAATAAAACTAAATACATTTATACAGCAAACACCTAAGTTACATACATGGCACCGAGTTTATAGGTAACTTAAGCGCTCAAGCCCACTATTAGTGGGTAGAGTTCCCATCATGCTGGCCTGCATTGCCTCTCTGAATTGCAATGCTAACACAAATAATATATACATATATACATTTCGATCACGCGTCTCCTCAACCAGGCGCCTGATGAATTCTTGAAAATAGAATGAGCTCCCGGTCCCCACGGGCCCAGCGTCTCATCACCAAACGGCTCACATATGTATTGATATTATTAGTTATTATACATAACATAATCATAAACGCTTTCACACTCACAGCCCCACATTAAGTTCGATGACTTGTGTCGTAGGTGCCGGAAAAATTCACATTACACACACGTTCAGAGCCAGAAACAAATTTTCCCTAGGCAGAGAACTTGTATTCCCGCTGGGAATCGAAACCGATACCCCGATGCTTAGAAGGTGAACGCGCACTCAACTAAGTCATCGGGCAGTTCTGTTTATACCTATTAAGATCATATTAAGACATCATTTAGACATAATTAGATATTAATTTATTTATGTGTATTACTGTCCGGAAGAATATTTTACAACCTAAATTATTACAATTGATTATCTTTGATGTTAATCGATGTGTTCTCATGTAACGACCGATCTGCTGACTTTGAACAGATCTATAAGAAATATTAACACTATTTAACACATAATATATTATATACTTGATCACATCGCCAATAACTAACTTTTAACGTGGGTATAATCCGCCCTAATTGCGAAGCACTATATAATTTAAACTTGATAAAAATGTTACCAAAAATGTGCCATAACAATGGATTGCTCAAAATACTTAAAAATACATTTCTGCACCTCGAAGTTATTCGCACAACAAATTAAATATTAATCTCTAAACGAGCGGAAGAACTTACATAATTAAAAATTAATTATAAGAATTACATTTAATTGATTTATTTATTAGTATTATTATTGTATAGACTAGGAATATAAAGTTATTTACGTACCTAGTGCTGCACTTGAATCGCGTTGAAATGTACATTATATAGAAATAAATAATGTTTTTTGATCGACGTGTCTTATTTATTTATCGCGTAATAACATAACACAAACGCTTTCACAATCACAGCTCCACGTACGAGTACGTGGTACGAGACTAGTCTCGGAATAATCGGTGCTCCTACATCAGTCGAGTACGCGCGTAGACCGTTCGGTGTCTCGGCGTGTCTCACACGCCGTACATCAGTACTACCCGAGACGGTCTACGCGCGTACTCGACTGATGAAGGAGCACCGAATCTTCCGAAACTAGTCTCGTAACAATGCGAGCAAACAACGATTGAAATCGTATAAATAAATCCTTAATCATTCTTCCATAAATTTGTTTAATAAATTTCACACTTTCAGCCCAACTTTAAGTTCGATGACTTGTAGCGCGCCAGAAACATTCACAATCACAACCAGAATCGGAATCACATATTTGTCTTAGAGAGAAATCTTATTTCCATCGGCAATCGAACTCTATACCTGCCCCCATAGCAAAAATGGTTGTCTGTAAAGTCGGTTTACGGACGATAATTTTACGTAATAACGTCATAAGAAAACATCGAAATTTAGGCCGATATCGTGCCTTTCTATCGCTTGTTCCGCGCTCTCGCTTGCACGCTCAGGCGGAACGTGACACTTTTTCGTGCGTGCAGCCGGTGTTCATCGATTTATAAGACGTTATCACGTCAAAACGAAATCTACCGGACTAATGCTTAGAAACGAATGAATTTAAGTTTTCGTTACTATCATAACTTGTACGTACTCCATGATTAGCTAAACTCGCCTTTGTTGGCAATCGATCATGCGATGAGAGCGACAGAAGTATGGTTGTGCCATAGTAGAAATATATTTCTACTATGGCATGCCATAGTAGAAATGTATTTCTACTATGGCACAACCATACGTTCAAACATGAGATCCACACTTATAAAGCCGAAAGTTTGTGTGTAGGTAAGTGTGTGTTCTACACTAATATTATAAATCCGAAAGTTTGTGTGTAAGTACGTTAGTTACATGAAATATATTTCTACTATGTTAGTTATCTAATACTTTTAAAAGAGCAATTCTTTTATATACACATATAATCTGAATCTCGGAAACGGCTGCAACGATTTTCATGAAATTTAGTAGACAGGGTATTTCGAGGGATTAATCGATCTAGCTAGGTTTCATTTTTAAAAAACGTCATTTACCTAAAAATGAAACAGCAAAGCTCGGTCAACCAGGTATATTTTCATGATATAACTGATTTGGATGAAATTTGGAATGTACATAACTTATACCTTGGATTATTGAACTGCCCATTAACTTATTGGGTTTATTCGCCTTCTAAGCATGGGTATGCAGGTAAACACTAACCCCGCAGGGCGAGGTGGGACGCGACGGCAAGCGCTCCGCATCTTAAGACTTCTGAATGAAATGGAAACAAACAGTCGATCTAGACATCGACAACGCGTAAGTCTCGCTAATTCCCATTTTAATTTATTAATTAGGGCCCAGGGGTCGGCAACCTACGGCTCGCGAGCCACATGCGGCTCTTTGGATGTAAAGCTACGGCTCTTTAGTTTCATAAGCAAATAATATTTACATATTAAAAAAAAACATTCTGGATCGATTAACGAGGATGAGGCACCATTTCTTTCGACCCATTGACAAGCCTCCAAAGGTAGCAAAATAGTACATTTATACAGTTGAAACAAGTAAATTATGGGATGATTAGGTAGGAATAACGCTTGCATAGCGTTTTCTATACGATACTAATAGTACAGTAGGTATTATTGTTGGCATTAAAGATTATTTGACATGAAAATTTTTTGTGACTATAAAACTTCGAAATTTTGTAAATTGTATTTTTTATTCTTCCGACTCATAAGATTGCCGACTCCTGACCTAGGCATAGGTAGCTTCAGTTATTTCTGGATTTAATGATTACAAGTAAAGAACTAAAGGAACTATATTTGCTATTAAGCTGTTCTGATTCAGTATAATATTTTGGGTACAAAATTGGTGTCGCTTACGGACCAGATCGCTTACTATCAGTCTTGTTAAAACCAAATTATTAAAATATTGAATGTATGTTACGGCTGTTCGGATTTGAATATATGTTGTATGTAAATAGTCGAGGCACGGAAATAAGAGACAGGCTACTTTTTCCAGTAAACAGTAGCCCATATGTATTATTTCACAAAGCAATGGAATAGAGAAGAATGTCATTGTATGTAACTATAATAAATCGGTGAGAATTCGTACGAGTTCCATTGGGTATAAAAGGATTAGGTAAGTCAACGATATTACCAAAATACGTTCGTAATAACAGGCAAGTATAATGACTAGATGTGCCCTGCGGCTTCGCCCGCGTTAATTAAGTTAAAAAAGTAGCCTATCTATGTGTTATTCCGGAACCTAAACTATCTACATTTCAAAATTTCATCTAAATCGGTTTATTCGTTATGGAGATAAGTGTTATCTAACATTCACACACACGCACACGCGCGTTCACTCACCCACACACACACACAACACACACACACACAAACTTTCGGATTTATAATATTAGTAGGATACTCAAATAAACATGGTAATTACTTACCGCGGTCATATTTATCTTATGGGTAAGTACAAAGGTAGATGGAGCTACGTAGACGATCAAATTCAATTCAATTAATTTTTTTATTTAATAGACTATTCAAAATGTCCCGCCAATACATGACGTTTTGAGACTGACAGCAATAAAATTCTGTGCTGACAGCTCAAGGTCACTCTAATCCTTCTAGAGACGTTAACATTTCCGGTAATAAACCGCACATTTCAGTATATTTTGCCGGTGATCCACGATAATCTCTGTCAAGGCCATATATTGCGTGTTTAAAATTCTCAAGCACATAATCAGTTATTACGCAAATACATCACAATATAATCATAACGGACTAAAAAGAGAGTTTTGATTTTAACAAAGATCTATATAGGCTTTGATTGAGCAACGCATATTTTTTATTGCTGCAGGTAATATTTAGAATCACGTGGCAGTTTCAATGCATTTGTAACTTAGTTCAATTAAATTTTCTTGGAGGCTCAAGCTAGCCTCAGCTTTAAACTTCGCGAGAATCGTCGAGAAGGGCAGAAAAAATATTGGTACCTAATGAATGTGGATGTGCTCACTGATGATTCTGATGATATGGAGTCTGTTGAGCCACAGTTTGTGAACGATAGATGGGTCGGCTTTGTTGCCATGATAGCAGACGATTCCAAGTAGCAGTAAATAGATACCCGAATACAGAATAACAAATTGTTTATTTGTTGTGTTATTATGTGGTTCTATTCCTCCCCAAGGAAAGTTTGTGTTTCTGGTTCTGGTTCGACTGTGTGTGTGATGTGCATTTATTTATTTTATAATTTAGCGTAATATGTAATGTGTGTCGGCTATGTTTTTTTCGAAAGACATTGAAAAGGTAACGTATCGAATAACACAATATTACTGGCGCGTTCAGGGTTTTCACTTAGATGTACTGTTGACATTCGAGTATGGAAGACTTGCCAGCCGACTACCTATTTTTGTTAAGAGCACCTATTTCTATTAGATTAAAACTAACCCAATTTCTTCGAAGTTTTTCTGATTTCGAATTGAAATCATTCGCAACAGAAATAGGTAATACGGGCTTTCATAAGATTTCGACAGTTGCTGATGAATGTTTTGTCTGACAGGCTCTACTAGCCATTTTGACACATCAGTGGTAATAATGGTGATGTTGTCAAAGGTGCAAAGGCTTTCAAGGGTTGCTGCTGGAACACAGTTTGGTGCTCAGACTTTTAATTGCATTCTCTAAATGTAGGTAGGTGATAGAAATAGATGACATTAAATTAGAGACCCTGTTGGGCACAAGAATTTAGAGCAGAGGTGGACGATATGCTTCATTAATAATATAATATATCGAGACCAATTAGCAGGCGTATTCTGCTGCCGTATTCTGTATCATGGATGGGCGTCATTAAATGTCAAAAAACTGTCAAAAGTGACATACCACCTGTCAAAAATGACATAAAATCTGTCAACAATGACATAATAGCGTCAAAAACCAAGCCGATTCAACGACCGAAACGAAAGAATGAAACAATGAGAATACAATACATAAACCACAGAGCATAAAATTTGCTCACGCTGTTACTTGTGGCGAAATTGTCTATGAACTACATTTTTCATGTTAATTTATTTTCGCGAATTGGGAAATTTACCAGTTCATTTGGTGAACAATAGTTATAACATATTTATAGCTAAGGCGCTACGTCTAGTAGAAACGCAAGCGAGTTCACAATCCTGTGACAACAGAAATACAGAGCATATATTCAGTACTACGTGGACAGTTTAAGATATCAGACAATTCGCTGATGTCAAATAAATGCAGGCCTTACATTCAGTTTATAATAATTTAATTATTATTTTTTTTTATTTATGCTTTCAAAGATAATGTAATCACTATTTTCTCTTGAGCGTTTAATTTTTTAAAACAAAAGATAGTCGTCATGATGACAATATAAAGTCGTTTTAAGTTTATTATTTTCGTATCTCTGAAGAGAGGTAAGCTAAAATTTAATGTTTTTTTAATGATTGGTTATTTTTAATAAATTCAGTCGGTTCTTATTTATTTAAAGCTATTAATTTCCAAGGAGTTCAACAATTACTTTTAGGAACTCGATTCCACAAATAGGGTGAAATGAAACGTAATTCTTTGGTGGTTTTTATTGCTATTTTGTCTGTGTACTAAAACAGCTGCCTCAGTACAACGTATCTTTGTTGCACGTGGTTTCTATTTAAATTAAGCAAAAATGAACCTTATTTCTTAGAAGTTTTGTCTTGAAACCTTTTCAACAATTTCGTATTGAAACCGTTTGCAACAGAGATAGGTCTGGCCTTTCTTTGGTTGTTTTATTGCTATTTAGTCTGTGGGCTAAAACAGCTGAGATTTGTCTATGGGCGTGACGCCCATCCATGACGCTGACTTACAGAATTAGGCTGCTGTATGAAGGATGGGCGTCAAAAACTGTCAAAAATGACACAACAACTGTCAAAAATGACGTAACAGCGTCAAAAAACAAGATTCAACGAACGAAACGAAAGAATGAAACAAAGAGAAGAAAGAATGATATAAATAAGAAGTTTTGATTAATGTGCTTTTATTAAAGTGTACGTTTGTAGAGACGTCTTGAATTCTTACTTAAGTACGCGTGACTGTAGGTAAATGTTTGCATGAAATGAGATAATATTTACGGTAATAGCTTAAGTTAAAAACATTTCCAATTCTATCGTTTCCGAAAGCTAATTTGGAAAGAGCGCCTCTACATTTATCATAAGTTTTAATATTTACGTTATCATAAGTTTTAATTTTTACCGATTTTTAAAACCGATAAACATTTAAAAGTTACTCCTTAACCTGAAGTTAGCAGCGCCCCTAGCAGTGAAACCATGGCAACTAAAATATTATCAAAAACGTAATGATGGCTGCCTGTGAGACGCATTGCTGACAACATATTTCTCATAAAACTTATCTGAAAACATTATAAAAACAAAATCACTGAGATTGAAGTATCAAAAATAATCAGGTAAGCTATTGTTTATGTGTTAATATGCCTGAATCCTCTGGAATTACTCAAAACAATTAATTGATACTTCAAAATGGCTGCCATTGAAGTCTAAAGCTAAAAATACAATACATCTTGTTAAATAATTTTTCGTTTTTTATGTGGTGGTAACAACTTTAAAATATTCACACTGATAAGGATGTATGTAAACATTGGAGATACCTAAATATTATTTCTTCATTTTGAATATGAAGAAAATAAGTACAGATATAGCGAATTTAAAATTACATAACTTATTTCACGGATGCCCATCTACTCATTGCTTTATACTCGATTTGTGAACTTTATTGTTATTCTAAATAATTCTAACATCCAGTTTGTCCTAACTTCATCCCGAATAATTTGTAGCAGCTGACTAGCAGCAGCAAATTATGTCAGGAATTCAATATTTTTAAAATACGAGTTGGTTTTAAGTCCTGTTTATCATTTAATTTTGATAATTAGATGAATGTGCAATATAGTTTATTCACTTACAAGTACTCAAGTAAATTTTAAATAGATTTTAAAGTGACCTAATTAATGTAAACAATAAATTTGTTATTATTTATTAGCAAGTTAAACTACACGTAAATCATCCTTAAATCCTTCGTATCATCCTTCGTAAAGATCTATATTTTAATATTCAGACATAAGCTTATTACAAAATGTCCTTATTTTTAGATAATAGTAAAAATACATAATAACCCTTTGTTTTAGAATGAGTGTAAACTGTTTGGTATGCAATTCCCGAGGAGCGCTGTCCAATGATCATATCCAGGATGTGTTTTCTGACTTAGTAAGTAACTATTAACTACACTTTTAATTGTTTTATGAGCTTATTGTTTTGATTTTCAACCGACTTCAAAAATGAGGTTCTCAATTCGAATGTAGGATTTTTTTTTTGTCATATGTAGTATGTTTCATGATAATTCCGCCAATTATGAAACAATTTTGATGTTTTTTTTGTTTGGTAGATTATTCATTTAACCATAATATAAGCGTTGAAGTCGGTTTTTTTAAGCTTTGCTTGTGTTTATTATGAAATTGTAATGTTTAATATTTGGTTGTTTCGTCCTGAAGTTCGTGAAGTCATGACTATGGGTTGCGACTGGAAATCAGCGACTAAAGTCTATCCTTAGTTGTATACTGAGTGGTGACCGATATTCATGACTCTCGCAACAATCGCACTTCTCATTCTTTTTTTGATTATTTATTTATGCATATTTCTGTGTGTTTTATTTATGTTGACGTTTGTTGGTAGTGTAAATGTTGTGTTATTCATATATATTAAATGTTAAAACAAACAAACGCATTCAAACTCACAGCCCCACACTAAGTTATATGTATAATTATATGAATATAATATAAGGTTATCTATTTTGTATCACTGTGTGACTGATTACAGTTCTAACTATTGAACACTCAGTTGGCGCTGTGGGCAATTCTTTCCTCTACGCAGTGGGTTCTGGGTTTGATTCCCTTCAAAAAAACAGTTTTCCTTTAAGGATTTGCACTACTGGGTCTGTGTGTGAGATATGTATATGTTTGCTGCACACACAATACAAGTCTTTGAATTTTGTGAGTGTATACCGTTTTTTTTTATATTGCGCTGCACTCGTCACCCTGAGATGTTACATCTCTTCAGGTCCCATAATTCGTCTGGAAATGTTCTTCAATCCGAAATGTAATGTTTGCACAATACGACAGTCTAACTAACCTACTAGCACAGTTCTGTTATACGACTGTTCAGCAAAGGGGTGGTAAACCAACCAAATAAAGAACACCTCATAAATTTAGTTTTTTTCTATTTCAGAACACTCTTGCGAGCAGTCTGAAACTGATTGACATTCTTGGAGAAATTCTGGAGAAGCCTCTATTGCAGAAGGACGTACATTCCAAGGTTTTGTGCAGAAAGTGTTACAAGACCTGTGTTGATTACGATGGTCATAAAGCCAAGTGAGTTTTTTTTTATGACCATTAGGCTAGCATTTGACGACATCTCACCTGATGGAAAGCGACGATGCGGTAGACAGTAGGACATGGTTTTCTAGAAGGTTGCTTTTCTAGAACCTGTTCACTCTTGACTTGAAGTCTTAGTTATTATCTCTGATAATCTGACTTCAGAGCTTAATCTTGCCTGATAGTAAGTGATGTGGTTGAGGATGGTAAACATGTAAGTCTTAGGGACCACATTCATACACTATACTATCATAATTACAACCAGAACCAGAAACACAAAAATTTCTTGGGAGACAACTTTGTGTTCCTGCCGGGAATCTAATTGATCAAGCAAAGCGAGATCTCCAAGTTGATTTGGGTGATTCGGCACTTTATCCGTCCGTCCCTCTGTCAGAGGCATCTAGCATCTAAACCGTATAAGTAAATAACTTAAAATTCTCAGAGAATATGTGAAACTATTGCCCAAAGCTAGAAATGACAATTAAAATGATATAAATGAAAATATTAAGGGGGCATTCATACATGTAAGTGTGAATCATAATAATTTTTATTTATTTTTATATCCTTGTGGGGTATTGTTGAAAAGATCTTTTCAATTAGAGTACGAAACCGGTTTTAGTAAAAATATATGTTGGGAAATAACAATTTGGTAGGCCACCAAAGTCACTGTTTTTAGACCTATTTTGTCGTGGGGTCTATCTCAAAAACGGCTTCATAATTAAAGCTAATACTTACGTATATCCTGTACTTGAACAACAAATAGAACAACAAATATAGAAATCAAACAATTGCTGTAAAAAAAAGTTATAAGCAGTTAATAAAAAAAGTTTTTCTCTATAAAGCAAAATCTAGGTGAGGGATCTCAGTTCGGGGCGAAGGATTAGTTTAAAATAGATAATAAAAACATAATTTTCCATTCTAAATTTACCTACTACTATTATTTAATTCACAGTTCTATTCCAACTGAGCTAAGGTTGCTTTTCTTTCAGAATGAACAAGATAAAACTAGAAATGGGCTACCACTTTACTGAAACCCTCCAAAAACTTCCCCCAACAAATGTGCCAATCATTGAAAGGCCAAAGGGCACCATAGTTGTACCTGCTTCGAAATTGCAGCCGGTACCTCCTGACTTCCAGCTAAATATTGGACAGTTGACTAATATTGGTCAGTTGTCTAGCTTTAAACCAGTGACCGTGTCAAGAGCTGGTATTACAAATAAGGTATGGAAAAGTGTTTGACTGAATATCAAATAATTTATAGTGGTGCCAGCTTTTAAATTGCTCAAGGTGCCGCCTGACTTCCAGCTAAATATTGGACAGTCGACTAATATCGGAATAGCTTCTAGTACAGCCTCACTTCTGACTAATATTAGTCAACTGTCTAGCTTTAAACTTGTGACAGTGTCAAGAGCTGGTATTACAAATAAGGTATGGTAAAGTGTTTAATTGACTCAATATCAAATTATTTATACCTGCATTTACTTGGACAGTTGACTCATATTGGTTAACTGTCTAGCTTTACATAAGTGACCGTGTCAAGAGGTGGTATTACAAATAAGGTATGGAATATGAAAAAATGTTTGACTTAATATCAAATAATTTATCGTGGTACCAGCTGCAAAATTGCAGCCGGTACGGTCTAATTTTTAGCTAAACATTGGACGGTTGACTAATATTGGTCAACTGTCTAGCTCTAAACTGGTGACCATGTCATGAGCTAAAGTATTATAAATTAGGTATGGAAAAGTGTTTAATTGACTTAATATCAAATAGTTTATAATATCAGATTAAAAAACATAAATGCTTTCACACTCACAGCCACACTAAGTTCAATGATTTGTGTCGTGGGTGTCGAAAACATTTACAACACACACAATCACTCCCAGAACCAGAAACACAAATTTCCCTGTAGACAGTTGACTAATATTAGTCAACTGTCTACCTTTAAACCGGTAACGGTGTCAAGAACTGGTATTACAAATAGGGTATGGATTAATTTTTATTTAATTTGTAACACTAATGTGTAATTTTTCAGCCTACAGTATTATTATTTGTTTATTAATTTTTTTGTTTCAGCCCGCTCCTCTAATAAACCTCAAAGTGACAATAGGGTCGTCAGTGTTCACTCAGAGTGTCAAAACGTCAACTGTCAAAATAGGCAAGCCAATAGAGACTGTAGACTGTTCCACTGTGGTATCCAGCACCGATATGAGCGGATGGGATGTGAATATACTGCCCAAGGTGAGGTTTTTGTTATAGATAGGTAAGCATTTGACCAGTATATCACTTGATGGAGAGTTAATATGCGGTTGATGATGTAGCATGCATAGAAGATTAGTATTTTTTTCGACCGCATCGTCACTTTCCATCAGGTGAGATAGTGGTCAAATGCTTGCCTATCGAGAATAAAAAAAAAATTTTTTTTTAGATTTGGCTCCGCAACCTTTGTGCCTTTAGCCAGTGTCAAGTAATCCTACTTCCTACTAATATTATTAATGCGAAAGTTTGTGTTTGTGTATGTGTGAATGTTAATTTACCACGTGTCACCGTAACAAATAAACCGATTTTGATGAAATTTTTAATGTAGATAATTTAGGTTCCGGTATAACACATAGGCTATTTTTCAACTTAACTAAAGCGGGCGAAGCCGCGTGTCACGGCTAGTAAATAATAATAATAATGGCTTAATGAGCAAACTTAAAGCTAGCCCATAATACAATATCTTGAACTTTTTTTTCTATAGACCTTCTATAGATGATTTCTGAATGCCATACTAGAGTTCCTAGGCTGGCTTGAGTAGCTCAGCAGCGGTTAGAGTAATAGGGCATGACACCCTATGCCCGCGGGTTCAAATCCCGCCTCATGCGATAATTTTTCCTTTCTAAATTTATCACTATAGTTCTGCCTAGCATGGCTAATGCTATATAAATAAAACCAATTAATAAAACATATTATTAGGTCAAAATAAATGTTTCCGGCACCCACGACACAAGTATTAGAAATTAGTGTGGGGCTGTGAGTGTGAAAGGGCTTATTTTTATTTAAGATAGGCAAGCTTTTGACCACTATCTCACCTGATGGTAAGTGACGATGTAGCAAATTTGCCTAGTATATACCTAATCACTCGCGACTTGAAGACTCCTAAATTGTACTCCCATGTTTGCTTGTTTGTGTTTGTTTGTTTGTTTATAATATCCGGATGACCGAGCTTTGCTCGGTTTTTTGTTTTTGGTAGAATGTGTTTGAATTTGTAGCCTCAGAAAGCTCCATCTAGTGTCGAGTAGAAACAGTTTTGTACATCGGTCATGGCGTAATAGATGGCGCTGATAGTTTCTTAAACCCAGTTTTTCAAATGCAGTTTGGGAACCGAGCATTTCTCGGACCTGGAACGTTGATAAATCGATTCCTTGGGCCGAAAAACCCCTAATCTGTAACTTTCATGAAAATCGTTGGAGCCGTTTCCGAGATCCTGATTACACATATATATATACAAGAATTGCTCGTTTAAAGGTATAAGATTATTACGAACGTTGTATCTTTGAATATGTATGAATAAGGGTAGCCTTTACCTATGTTCGAATGTTATTTCCAGGAAATATTTTCTACCAATGAAGAAGCCAGTCAAAATGATGACAATGTTAAAAACGACAATGGGAGTGACGAAAATGATGATCAAAATGTAGAAAATTGTGATGACAATGAGATGGAAATTGATGAAGGCAAGTCTCTTAGGTTATTAGGATAGGTAAAAAAATTGTGAGACCTAAATATAAATTGTAAAAAATAAACGCGCTCACACTCACATCGCTACACTAAGTTCGATGACTTGTGTCGTGGGTGCCGGAGACATTAACATCACACAATCGCAACCAAAACTAGAAACAAATTTCCCTTAGGGGGGAAACTTCCCACTGGGAATCGAACCCGATGGTCGCTGCTTAGGAGGCGGACGCGCAACCGACTATGCCATCGGGAAGTTATTAAGGTTCAATATCAATATTCTATTATCGAAGTCATCGAATTTAGTGAGGGGCTGTGAGTGTCAAAGTGTTTAATACGTTATTTATTTATGTTATGAAATGTTTTTTCAATTACATGTATAAAGGAGGGTTTATTCCTTTTGTCTTCTCTCTCGCTCGCACAGTTAATATTTTTAATAAATACAATTATGTACGTGTGTTTTTGAAAATGTTTTCAATTAACTATATGTACATTAATACAAGGATGTTTCAAACTTTTTTTCGCTATCATATCCTTCAATAAGATGAGAAAAAACACAGTTCACAAATTTCAATATGATTTTCCCGCTTTCTTCGTTTTACTTAAAGATATGAAAAACGAAAGATAGATTAAGACATTCATTGTATTAATGTCCATATATTTGGTTGCAAACATTTTCAAAAACACACGTAGCTAATTGTATTTATTAAAAAATATCGAAGTGTGTGAGTGAGAGAGAAGACAAAACGAATAAACCCTCTTAAATATTTAAAAGGAAAATATAATTAAAATAATATAATTATAATTTAATATTAAAATTTAAAAATATAAATTAATCATATAATTATTTTTAAAAAAATCAAACTTTTATTTTAGCTTCACCAGTCCCGTTGTCTATCTGTCTGTCTGTAATCTTGCGAGCTAAATTACTTTAAAGTTAAATTGCAGTCGTTTGCATCATTTTCATTAGTTTTGTCTAATAATTAATGATAATTTCAGATTGTCCCCTAACAGTGGTCCCCGTGTCATCTGAGAATCAAGAGATATCTTTCGACCTCTCTAATATAAAGGTAATAATTATAGTACACAAATTTGATGACTCGGTTGGCGCAGTGGGCAAATCTTTACTCTCTGCGCCGTGGGTTCTAGGGTATCGGGCTCGATTACTAGCGGAAACACAATTTAAGTTCTCTCCCTAAGGTAAAACTGGTTCTGATTGTGATTTTGTGTGTGATGTGAATGTTTCCGGCACCTACGACACAATTCATCGAACTTAGTGTGGAGCTGGGAGTGTGAAAGCGTTTATTTTCTACTTTCAAAGTTCATTTCAAGGATACCCCACAGCGGATAAAAAACTGAATTCTCCCCATTTACGTGTATAGGTGCCCCCTTAATATTTTCATTTATATCATTTTAACTGCCATTTCTGACTTTGGGCCATAGCTTTACATATTCTCTTAGAATTTGAAGTTAATCGCTTGCATAGTTTAGACGCTAATTGCCTTTGACAGACAGACGGACAGACAAAGCTGAACCACCCTGATTCCATTTTTTTTAATTCTAGATTGGGCAAACTTTTGACCGCTATCTCACCTGATAGTAAGTGACGATGTGGTCATTGAGTCCATTTGTGATAGGATACCATCATATCAGGGTTTGTCATCAGGAATCAAACAATAAAGTTGCCTTTGAACACTTATATTCTTCTCTTAATTCGCACACCTTTTCGATTCGAGCTCTCGACCAACACTGACTTGCTTCTTACAGCTCCACCATCCGCTCGATGACATCAACCAATCACAACCAATCCTACCCGCTACTTTTTAAACTCCGCTCTGTGATTGGCTGGCATCATCGACCGACAGTGGCGCCATGAGTAATCCAGACTTACCCACATAAAATAATATTTATCGATATAAAATACCAATTATGATTGCAAATTAACAAACCCTAACACATTTCAGACGGAAACTTCTCAGATATCTGATGATACTCAATACATCAACGTCAACTTGTTACCGGACGGATCAAACAACTACGTTTTGGGGAATTTGAAGATATACAACCAAGATGGCGACGATGACGACGAACCGCGTAAGTCATCATAACTATTACTCCTCGAAATAAAGATGGAGTAGACGCGGGTTATGGGTTCGATACCTGGCAGGAGCGCAATTTTCCTTCTCACGGGACATTTTTTTAGGGTTCCGTACCCAAAGGGTAAAAACGGGACCCTATTACTGAGACTTCGCTGTCCGTCCGTCCGTCCGTCTGTCACCAGGCTGTATCTCAAGAACGGTGATAGCTAGACACTTGACATTTTCGCAGATGATGTATTTCTATTGCCGCTATAACAACAAATACTAAAAATAAAATAAAATAAATAATTAAGGGGGGCTCCCATACAACAAACTTGATTTTTTTACCGTTTCTTGCTCGATACTAATAACGGTGACAGATAGACGCTTTAACTATTCACAGAATATTTAGTTTTATGTTCTCTTTAAATATAATTAATTAAAATAAAATAATAATGATAATGGTACGGACCCCTTCGTGCGCGAGTACCACTCGCACTTGGCCGGTTTTTTGTTACACGCTTTTTATTAGCTACTCTTGTATGTATGTTTGTAACTGATCCCTTTGGACTTGATTTTGACCCACTTCAAACCGTCAGATTTCATTTAAACCTCGTAGACTTATCGAGGACCGATGACAATACAAAAATATATATTTTTTTACGTGCTTTTCATTTTTTTTAACTATTATATTTCAATTTATTTATTTGCAACTGGTAAAAACTTTATTAAAAAAAGTTTTTGAAGTATTACTTGTTTAAATTGTATTTTATTCTTTGTACTGCTCGTTAGTTTAGTTGGTTGCGTGTTCGACTTCTAAGCAGGGGTATCGGGTTCGATTCCCGGCGGAAACACAAATTGAGAAAATTGTGTTTCCGCCGCCCAAGGAAAATGTGTGTTTCTGGTTCTGGTTGTGATTGTGTGTGTGATATGTGAATGTTTCCGGCACCCACGACTCAAGTCACAGAACTTAGTGTGGGGCTGTGAGTATGAAAGCGTTAATGTTAACGACACATGACATAGAACTTAGTGTGGGGCTGTGAGTGTGAAAGCGTTTATGTTATGTTTTTTTTTTTCTTCTTCCAGATACAATAGTAGTAGACAGCGAGAACGGTTCTATATTGGAGATGATGACGGGACAGAAACTCGTGTACGAGAACGGGGAGTTGATGGTGATGCAGGACGATGACGGGGATGACGAGCGTGACGGGAACGGGGATGACGGACAAGGTACGTCATCAGACCGGATTGTTCCCAGTTGTCCCCTCTAGCCCTGTCCCCCGGGGTGACAGCTGGGAATTGTCTCCCCAGCTGTCACCGGGGTGACAATTACTGGGAACAATTCGCATAAGAATTGTTCCCAGTAGTCCCCTCTAGGGGGTTACAGCTGGGAAGACAATTCCCAGCTGTCACCCCGGGGGACAGGGCTAGAGGGGACAACTGGGAACAATCCATCAGACCACAGCTTGCCACATCAATACAAAACACTTTATTGCGCCAAATAAAATAACATAAAAAAACATTCATATTATTTTATATCTAAGTACGATGGACGGACTTATCGCTACAAGCGATCTCTTCCAGCCAACCTTTGTATGGAAAAAGAGAAAAATATATAAGAATGTTGGTTGGTGTTGTGATTAACTGTAACTACAATATGTATTTCATTAATAAATAAATATTTTATAATGTTTTAGAACGGGCAATTTGAAACGCTGCCATTTTGGCGTTCTTTCTGTTTTTTTTATTATTTATAATTATTATTATCAAGGCAAGGATTTGACCGCGATCTCACTTGATGGAAAGCGACGATGGGGTCGAAAAAAACTGCCATCTGCGAGCTATTCTGGTGGGCGCCACAAAGACCCTTAGAGTTACACGTATATAATGTATAATGGAAATGTTTATCTTAAATAGTCCTGCAAAAAACCCGCGACAGCATATATCTATTATATATTTTATGTGTAAGCCATTATCGCCAAAATAGTGAACCAAAAATACAATCATTTAATGATTTTTAATTTGAGAGAGAATAATATAAAAACATTGAAATATTTACGAATTCAATTTTCCATCACGACGCGGGTGAAACCGCGGTGCGCAGCTTGTATTCTATATCCTGTGACGTCAGAGTCCACGACCTGATGTCTGCCTCGAAGAAAACTGACTACTTTGAATTTCCACGCATTTTTATCATAAACGCTTACACACTCAGCCCCACACTAAATTCGATGAATTGTGTCGTGGGCGCCGGAAACATTCGCATTACACACTACACCCAGAACTAGAAACACTAATTTCCCTTAGGGAGAAAACTTGTTTGTTACGCGCCGAATTTCTACGCAGCGGGTACCGTGATCCATTTCCAATGAGAACATTATACACCCCAAGGGAAAATTGTGTTTCTAGTTCTGCGTGTGATATGATTGTTACCGGCACTTGCAACACAAGTCTTCGAACTAGGGCTGTGAGTGTGAATGAGCTTGTATTTATTTATTAGTAAGCTAATTGAGTTGTGTTTTAATTTACAGATTCCAATGATGATTCTCAAATAGAGCTTCAAGTGTCTGGGGATGAGGAAACTGCTAACGCCATTATAGCAGCTGCACAGGAACAAGGTTAACTTTTTGTTTGTTTATTCACATGGGCCCCTAAGGGACACTCATGAAAGTTAATGACTTTACTGCCATCTCGATAAGAACCTGCCAAGAAACTCGGCGGTGTTAAACAGAGGGTATCGGGTTCGATTCCCGGTTTGAACACAAGTCTTCTCCCCGAAGGAAATTTGTGTTTCCGATTTCGATGAAATGTATATGGGACCAGCTCTGAAGTATATTCTACCGGCGTTGATTTAACGTAAGATACATACAAAAAAAAAACATAATGTCGAATTGAGAACCTCTTTTTTTGATATCGGTTGAAAATGGGGGTAGGAGGTTGCGGCCTATTCTCAGACTTACCAAATATACATTTTTTAAAATTAAAATCGGTCGATTCGTTTCGGAGGAGTTCGACCACAAACACCGTGTGACACGAGATTTTTATTTTTTATTATGTTATGGTGGTTTTCACCTACACGACTTACGTCGGTCTTGATAAGTACCCCGTCCCGTAGCCCACGGGAAAAAAGGTATATTATTAAATGTTAATTATTATTATATTGTATTATTCCAGGTGGTGCTTTCATAAAGGTGGAAACCGGTGAGATGTACCGAGTGAAATCGGTGCAAAGCAAGCCGCAGGATACCTTCGATGTCACCGGATTTGTCACCAAAGTTGGTAACATGTTCCGCTGTGTGCTGTGTGACAAGACGGAAGAAGGCGGTACGTATGTAACGGAATATGTCAAATAGCAGCTACCCACCTGTCAATGTCAAATACAATAGTTTTGCCGCGAAAGTGTAAAAATGTCATCTATTTTCAAAATTTAAAAAATATAAAAATGTAACGAAAATATATATAAAAATGAATTAAAAAAAATGTTAAAAATGTCATCAACCGACTTTTCAAAAAAGGAAGAGGTACAAAAGTCGAAAGTTTTTTTTTTGTTTTTTGTGTGTTATATTTCTTTTCTTTCACGGCCAGGATGGCTGGTAGTTTGGATCTTCCAATAATTGTGATACTTCGAGTGTTAATCCTATTAATATTATAAGTGCGAAAGTTTGTGTGTAAGTATGTTTGTTCCCTCTTCACGCTTTAACAGCTGAATTGATTTGGATGAAGTTTGAAATGTACTTATAGGATTAACACATAGGCTACTTTTAAACTTGTTAATAGCGGGCGAAGCCGCGGGATACGGCTAGTTGTCCATAAAAAATTCAAATTCAAATTCAAATAAATTTATTGCCAAAAGTTTAACATATTAAAATTTTCTTATGCTATATTCTTACCTAGGTATATAATCTTAGATATGTAATGTTGTAAGTAGGAAGACTTATTAATTAGAACCTATTTAAGATTATTTAAAAAATAAAAAATATTCATCACTTGACACTGGCAAAATGCACAAATATTGAAAAGCCAAAATAAAAAAGTTATATAATTAAAAAGTTTATCTTATCTATATTTCAGAAGCTACCAATGATCTGCTGGATGCTGCAACTATGATGCGTCATCTCAAATCAGATCACGACGCGAAGATCTATATCTGTCAACTATGTGGGGAAGGGATGAGAAAACGTCAGGACTATACCAAACACATAGGTAAATAAATAACACATGGGTGAGAAAATGTGTGTTTCTGGTTCTGGTTGTGATTGTGTGTGGCTGTAATTTCGTGAATCTGGCAGTAGTCTTTAACTTTCAGGAGTGCATCTTTGGGGCCCATGTGAATAAACGATTTTGATTTTGTGTGTGATGTGAATGTTTCCGGCACCCATCATAAGTCATCGAATTTAGTGGCTGTGAGTGTGGAAGTGTAGCGTTTAAAGCGTTTATAGGTGAATTTTGTAGCGCTCAGAGCGCGGGCCTTAGTAATAAATCTGTAAAGTGTATGTTTTACATATGTTATTTAATCCTACTAATATTATAAATCCGAAAGTTTATGTGTAGGTATGTTTGTTCCCTCTTCACGATTTAACGGCTGAACGGATTTGGATGAAATTTGGAATGTACATAGATTATACCTAGGATTATCACATAGGCTACTTTTTAACTTGATAATAGCGGGCGAAGCCGCGGGGCACGGCTAGTTATTTAAAATAGTGTGACATCGTTTACAAAGATGCAGGCAATAAGTTTTACTCCTTCGCAGTACTTGGATGACAGACGTAGAAGCGAATCGATTCGAGCGAATTGTTAAATCTGTTGCCAAATTCGTTCCGTCAGATATCCTTGAGAGACAGTCATATAAGGCTTACAATATTTACCTTCCTGGATCAAATCTACATTTACCATCAGGTTGGACAGTGGTTAAACCCTAGCCTATCAGATATAAGAAAGTAAAAACTAACAAACTCATTCACACTCACAGCCCGACACTAAGTTCAAAGACTTGTATCGTGGGTGCCAAAAACATTCATTACACACACTCAATCAGAACTACAATCAGAAGCAATGTCTCTTGGGAAAGAAAACGGTGCTCCTGCCAGGAATCGAAGCTAGGACCCGTGTCATCGAAGCCAGGACTGTGTATATTTTTAGAAATTTTTATTTTATTTCAGCGGAACACTCTAAATCCCTCGCCGCCCAAAATGGCAACACTACAAAACCGAAACAGCACGTTTGCGATGTGTGCAACAAGCATTACAACTCACGCACACTACTGCAAGAGCATATGAACACGCACACAGGCGCGCGGCCGCATCAATGCCGATTGTGCAATAAGGCGTTTGCATCGAAGTATACGCATCAGGCGCATTTGAAAACTCATCAGGTGAGTTTCTGGCATGATCTGGCATATACTGGCAGTTTACATTGAAGTATACGCATCAATGCCGTTTGTGCAATAAGGCATTTGCATCGAAGTATACGCATCAGGCGCATTTGAAAACTCATCAGGTGAGTTTCTGGCATGATCTGGCAAATACTGGCAGTTTACATTGAAGTATACGCATCAATGCCGTTTGTGCAATAAGGCGTTTGCATCGAAGTATACGTATCAGGCGCATTTGAAAACTCATCAGGTGAGTTTCTGGCATGATCTGGCATATACTGGCACTTTACATTGAAGTATACGCATCAGGCGCATTCGAAAACTCATCAGGTGAGTTTCTGGCATGATCTGGCATATACTGGCACTTTACATTGAAGTATACGCATCAGGCGCTTTCGAAAATTCATCAGGTGAGTTTCTGGCATGATCTGGCATAGTCGCAACCGACTATGCCATAGGACAGTTAATAAGTTTCAATGTGAATATTCTACTATATCTATTCATTGACAAGTTGACATAACGTTCGTTCTCTGTATTACACTAATATTATAAATGCGAAAGTTTGTGAGTTGAATTGACCATTTTAATTAAATTTGGTATTGGAAAATTGGTATATGAACTCTGACTTTTTTACCGACTTCAAAAAAGGAGGAGGTACTATATTCGACTGTATGTATTTTTTTTGTATGTATGTTCACCGATTTCTCCCCCATTTGTGGACCGATTCTTAAAATTATTTTTTTGTTTTGTAGGTTATACTTCAGAGGTAGTCCCATATATATTTTATTGAAATCGATTAACAAAACCAAAATATAAGCGGTGAAGTCGGTTTTTTTTTATCTAGTTGTGAGGAAGTGGGCTTCAATTATGAAATATTTTACTTGATATGAATATATTTTATTACTTAACACTGGCTGAGTGCACAAGATTGCGAAGCCAAAATAAAAAATATTGTAAATATAACTATAATAATTTAATATAAAATATATAATAGCTTTTTTACTGATAATTTATTTATACGAAGCACTTTCGTCCTTACAGGTCCGTCCTCGTCCTTTTAAATGCAAGCAGTGTGACAAGTCGTTCCTATCGCAACAGAACTTGAGCCAGCACGAGAAAACACACTCGGGTGTGAAGAATTTCATCTGCGGAGTTTGTGGTGAGTGCCCTTACTGTGTATATATGTGGAAATAATTTAAAAGCAAGCCAAGACTTTTTTGCCGCGATAGTGAAAAAATGGCGTTTTTGATTTTGTGAAATTTACCAAAACCTGTGATTCTTCGAGTTATAATGTGTAAAAATTGCGGATTATTAACCGTTAATACTTACTGAACGTGCATAAGTGTAGGCAAATCATACAAAGTTGAAAAACGCGATTTTCGCCTTCGCTCCAAAACTCCAATAGAAGTTCTAGTAGAGTTTCTACCACCTTACTAGGGCATGACTCGATTAGCTTCAACTTCAATCTTGTGCATTTAGCCAGTGTCGAGTGATAATATAATATTTCATATTGTAAGTTCTCGTCACAAGTCAGAGTCAAAGTATAGTAAAAGAGTTAAGGTCCAGTCTTATGACTAAATGCACAAGATTGCGAAGCCTAAAATAAGAAGAAAAAAAAACTCAAGCAAAGCATTGCTTGCGTTTAATTATTTTAAATAATAAATAATAATTAAACGCAAGCAAAGCTTAAAAAAACCGACTTCACCGCTATATCTATTCTCTAACTCAAAAATTAGAGATCAGATCTTTCCAATCAATCCAATTTCAATGGGACTACATGAAAAGCACCAGCTTTCAAATAAAAAAAAATAATCATCAAAATCGGATCACAACGAAAGAAGTTACTTTAAGTTATTACGAAAGGTAACTTTCGAAGTCGGGTAAACGAGAACATCGTCAAAGTAGTCCACAAAATATGCATTATTGACGATATTTAAAGAACTACTGATCAGATCTTGATCAAATTTAAATGGGACCAATTAGAAAGCAACATATTTCAAACTAAAAAAAATAATTCGAAATCGGCTCACGTGGAGAGAAATTATGAGATAACACAAAAAAAAAGACTACAATCGACTTGAGTACCTCCTCCTTTTTTGGAAAATCGGTAAAAAAAAAACCGGCTTCACCGCTTTATCTTCGAAAGTATTACTTGCGTAATATGAAAATTAAAACTATCGTGAGTATTACACATAATTACGTTACGGCTTGAAACACGTAGAAAATGTCGACTTACTTTGTAGTCGACTAGTTTCGGACAAATTAGTTGTCCTTCATCAGGATGAGTCAGACAAACGATACGCAGAGGCGAGCCGAGGCCCGAGCGAGAGAGTTGAAGGACAACAAATTTGTCCGAAACTGGTCGACTACAAAGTAAGTCGAAATTTTCGACTTGTTTCAAGCCGCATACAACATAAATTATATTACTTGTGTATGATACTATTAAGATCGTTTCCACCAGCTGTGGCAGTATTGTGTGTAATGTCGGCAGACAAGGCGTTCGGCACGCAGCACAATCTGGAGATCCACGGCGTCGTGCACTCGGGCGCGCGCCCGCACGTGTGCGCGCGCTGCGGGAAGTCTTTCGCCAGGAAGGCAGAGCTGGCGGACCACAGCCGGATACATACCGGTAACTTACACACTCACCCGGATATGGAACTTACTCACTGCCGAAGATATACCGGTAACTTACACACACACCCGGATATCTAACTTACTCACAGCCGGATACATACCGGTAACTTACACACACACCCGGATATCTAACTTACTCACAGCCGGATACATACCGGTAACTTACACACACACCCGGATATGGAACTTATTCACTGCCGGATACATACCGGTAACTTACACACACACCCGGACATGTAACTTACTTACAGCCGTATACATACCGGTAACGACTCTTACACACCCGGATATGTAACTTACTCACTGCCAGATATATCGTTATGCACAGCCGGATACATACCGGTAATGTTACTTACTCACCCGGATATGTAACTTATTCACAGCCGGATATATCGTTATTCACAGCCGGATACATTGTATACTCACAGCCGGATAGGTACCGGTTAAATTTCTCACAACCGGATTACTATCGGTAAATTTACTAACAGCCGGATAAATGAAGGTTAATGTTACTCACGATTGGATACATACGTTACTCACAGCCGGATTAATAGGTTCATAATTTCACACCCTACGATGATAGTTTTGAGACAGTTTAAGGGTGCCAAATAAAGATTTATACAACTTTATAACTGACTATCTCTCATTCCGAGATTCTTGCCCTAATTTGAGGAATATAATTGGACTACTGGTGGTTTCAGGCGAGCGTCCGTTCGAGTGCGACGTTTGCGGCGCTCGGTTCGCGCAGCGCTCGAACCTGCACTCGCACCGCCGAGCCACGCACCTCGACGACAAGCGGCACTCGTGCCACTCCTGCCCCAAGCGGTTCAAACGGCGCCGGTAACACATACATACATACACATAATTTCAATCAATTTATTTATTCAACTTTGGTTCACTCATTGTTATATTTATTTATTCCACTTTCGTTCACTCATTGTTAAATTTATTTATTCCGCTTTAGTTCACTCATTGTTTAATTTACTTATTCCACTTTGGTTCATTCATTGTTAAATTTATTTATTCCGCTTTGGTTCACTCATTGTTAAATTTATTTATTCCGCTTTGGTTCACTCATTGTTTAATTATTTTTTTCCACATTCGTTCACTCATTGTTAAATTTACTTATTCCACTTTGGTTCACTCATTGTTAAATTTACTTATTCCACTTTGGTTCACTCATTGTTAAATTTACTTATTTCACTTTGGTTCACTCATTGTTAAATTTATTTATTCCGCTTTGGTTCACTCATTGTTAAATTTATTTATTCCGCTTTGGTTCACTCATTGTTAAATTTATTTATTCCACTTTAGTTCACTCATTGTTTAATTTATTTATTCCACTTTGGTTCACTCATTGTTAAATTTATTTATTCCCATTTAGTTCACTCATTGTTTGATTTATTTATTCCACTTTGGTTCACTCATTGTTAAATTTATTTATTCCGCTTTGGTTCACTCATTGTTAAATTTATTTATTCCGCTTTGGTTCACTCATTGTTAAATTTATTTATTCCGCTTTGGTTCACTCATTGTTAAATTTATTTATTCCACTTTAGTTCACTCATTGTTTAATTTATTTATTCCACTTTGGTTCACTCATTGTTAAATTTATTTATTCCCATTTAGTTCACTCATTGTTTGATTTATTTATTCCACTTTGGTTCACTCATTGTTAAATTTATTTATTCCGCTTTGGTTCACTCATTGTTAAATTTATTTATTCCACTTTAGTTCACTCATTGTTTAATTTATTTATTCCACTTTGGTTCACTCATTGTTAAATTTATTTATTCCCATTTAGTTCACTCATTGTTTGATTTATTTATTCCACTTTGGTTCACTCATTGTTAAATTTATTTATTCCGCTTTGGTTCACTCATTGTTAAATTTATTTATTCCGCTTTGGTTCACTCATTGTTGAAATGGGTAGTGTGTATATAATACCTAAAAATAAAAATTAAATAAAAGTGAATAAATGTTGAATAGAAAAGTATAAAAATTATCAGATTTTATTTATTTTTTATAATTTTGGCTTCGCAATCTTTGTGCATTTGGCCAGTGTCAAGCATTATTCTTCTTTACTACTTCTTTTATGAAATACTTCAAACACGTTATAATGCTTGATCTTGATGCTTGACGCGCATCCAGGAACTTATAGAAATATACACACAAAATTTCTTACGAATCAGTCCAGCCATTTGGGAGGAGTTAGGTGACAAACACACGTACAGAAGAATTATATATATTAAGATTTATTTTATCTCACGGGTCTGCCCGTACCTTTGTAAGGCATTAGCGGAGCCGTAGCCAACGCTTAGAGGCCCTTTGGTATAAATACATTTTAATAATAACATATCAGGCGTGTCCAAACATACGACGGACATCTCTTATCTATATCCTACTAATATTATAAATCCGAAAGTTTGTGTGTAAGTATGTTTGTTCCCTCTTCACGCCTTAACGGCTGAACGGATTTGTATGAAATTTGGAACGTACATAAATTATACCTAGGATTAACACATAGGCTACTTTTTAGCTTGATAATAGCGGGCGAAGCCGCGGGGAACGGCTAGTATTTATATATATAGATAAGAGATGTCCGTCGTATGTTTGGACTCACAGCAATAATAGAAAGTCGTGTTAGTTACACTATTTATAACTCAAGAACGGCTGAACCGCGATTGGCTGAAAATTGGTTGGGAGGTAGCTTAGAACCAGGAGACGGACATAGGGTACTTTTTAGGAACGTCACATGTTTTTATTGTTGTATACAAATATTTTTCTCATACGTCACTCGGATTTGGTAAAGTACTAGGCAAACATAAACATGAAGGAGGTAATAATATAGTCACGTGGCATTGTACCGCATGCCGGGTATGGCTTCCTAAACATGCACATTCATTGACTGTCAGGCGGAACGAAGGTCGCCGGGACACCTAGTGTTAATATAAAGATTATTATTATTATTATATTTCATTGACAGATTGTTAGAGTACCACATAAAGGCGGTCCACACTGGCGAGCGTCCCCTCAAATGCGACGTCTGCCATTCCACGTTCGTGTACCCCGAGCACTACAAGAAGCACATCCGCATACATAGCGGCGAACGCCCTTACTACTGCGAGGTTAGTTCTTTATTACACACTCACAGCCGCACACTCAGTTCGAAGACTTGTGTCGTGGGTGCCGGAAACATTCACATCACACACAATCACAACCAGAACCAGATACACAAGTTTCCCTTGGGGAGAAAACTTGTTTTACCGCCGGGAATCGAACCTGATACCCCGCTGTACGCCCTAACTTATTAGTATCGTTTTTATTGAGTTTCACTTGTCCCATTGTCTATCTATTTGTCGCTCTGTAATCAAATCTTGCAAGCTAAATTAGACCCTTGTTCCCGATGTCCGATTGGATTCAAATTTGGAGTACTTGTGTATCTTCGGTGTAGATACAATGATATGGTGCACGGAGCTGGTCTGATGATGGAGACGAGAGATGGCCATAGGAACTTCTGAACTTAACAAGATAAACCGATTGAGATAAAGATCATTTAAAAAAACAAAAAACAACAAACGCTTTCACAAATTAAGCCCCACACTAAGTTCAAAGACTTGTATCTTGGGTGCCGGAAACATTCACATCACACACACATTACACCCAGAACCAGAAGCACAAATATCCCTTGGGAAGGAATTTGTGCTCTTGCCGGGAATCGAACCCAGGCCCCACGGCGCAGAGGGCGGACACCTGTCCACTGCGCCAACTGGGTCGTTTTATTTTTTTATTACTGATAGGCAAGCGTTTGACCACAAACTCACCTGGTGGAAAGTGATGATGCGGCCGAAGATGTAGCATGCTTGCCTAGAAGGTACCTATTCACTCTTGACTTGAAGACTCCCAGATTATTATTATTTGTCCAAACGTGCATTTACATACACATCTACAACATGCATGCAGGTTGGTAACAGGAGGTTTGTAACGGAACACGTTTTGGCTGGACAGACTTACAAACTCATTGGCTATATTATATGCTATTGACAGTAAAAACCCGGTTTATTATTGGAAAAAAAAATCTACATAAATATATATGACACTATAAGATTCAACAACAAAACTCGCGATTGAATAGGCACGTAGTCCATCGTCGACCGAATCATCGCTTACCATCAGGTGAGACAGTGGTCACGTTTACCTATCCTGAATAAAAAAAAATAATGTCAGAACTATGAGTAAAAAATAATAACAAATGTCAAATTGACGAGTTTGTGCTCGTCTGATTCCTCTTGACAATTTAATAATTGTAAAAAATATATCTGGATATATAGCTTATAGTCCTTTTTTTTTACAACTGGTTAAAGCTTGATTTTAAAAATCTTTTTAGCGTGTAACATGTTTTTACTTTGACTTTTGTTGTAGTAAAATGTCATTTGTTTCAACATCCTCAGATTTGCGGCAAATCTTTCAACTCAAGGGACAATCGTAACACACACAGGTATTGGTTTTTATTATTTATTTATTTAATACTTTGTTGCACAGTATAAAGTGTACAAATGGAGGACTTAATGCTAAAAGCATTCTCTACAAGTCATCCAGCGGTGGAAAATGAAATGACATGAGGCGTGCATCAATCAGGGATAAAGAAAATATATGTAAATGAAATTTATATCGAATTGTAATTTACATAAATATAAAATACATAAGATTATACATACTATCTAAAAATATATAACATAAAAATATAAGATTATAACTAAAACCTTTCACCATTTCACAATTATACTTCAAATTCAAATAATTAATTAAATTCGAATAATTAAATGCAAGCAAAGCTTTAAAAAAACCGACTTCACCGCTTTATCTTCGGAACTTTGATCAGACTGTACATCTAGTCTAGTTAAACAGGCATTATTGACGATATTTCAACAACTACTGATCAGATCTAGATCAGATTTAAATGGGACCAATTAGAAAGCAACATATTTCAAACAAAAAAAAATTCAAAATCGGTTCACGTGGAACAAAGTTATGAGGTACACATAAAAGTAAAAAAAACAGTGGATATGTGTACCTCCTCTTTTGTTAAATTGGTAGAAAAATATCTAAAAGTAGATGGTAGAAATATTTTTCATATATCAAAGAATGACAGTATATTAGAGACCCTGTTGGGTACAACAATTTCGAGCAGATAAGCTTCGTTGATAATATGGGCAGTTCACGTCAAGAGGACAACAAAAAAAATGAGGCGTGAATTTTACTCACAAAACTTTACTCTGTCTGTTATACTTCTAGTAGACGTCACATCCAGTGTGCACACATTTTTTTTTGTCGTATGATGCCTTATTGCTGAGTTATGAGCTTTTAAAATGTACTAAAAATGAAGTCATTGATTTTTGGATGCTTATTATATGTGTCAATTCATTTGTAAAAAAAAACTAAAAGTCTTTAATCTTATAGTGAAACAGTTGAAGTTTTAAATTTTATTGTCGAATTTGAAATTAGTTTTTTTTTACGTTTGGTAAACCGGAAGAGAAAATTTCAAATCGATGGTTGAGTAACTTCTACACTTTTTTTAAAATATTTTAATCTTGAATTAAAGCTTTAAATGTACTAATTCTTCACATAAAAAAACGTGATCGCCATTAGTTTAAGACTTAGAGCATATAGAGTACATACACATAGCTATGATCACTTTCTAAATCGGGTTTTTGCGATAACATGTTAAAATACTATGCTATTAAAATTTTATTCCTTCATTATAACATGCAAACATATAAAAATATACGTTTTTTTTTATAAAATATAATTAACAATATATATATACCCATTTGTTATAAAAGTATGATACGACGGTGAAACACACCAGTAACGCCATCTCGTAGCTTTAAAAAGTATCACTAACAAATACAATACCAATTGTCGTTACTAGCTAGAAAGAGACAGCTATATAAAGAAAAAAAGAAAGAAAATACATTTATTCGGGACAACACGCGACGTTACATTATTTACATAAGAAAAAACAAGACAAAGCACAAAACAAAATATATGACTATATGACGCTGAACTGTCTCGGTAATGTGTAAAAGTCCATTATTTTTAGTTGAAACTTTTACCGCTCATCAACTGGACGCGTTACTATTTCCTAATTGTTTAAATATGGCTTCTTATGTTGATCGGTGTTTTAATCCGCCTTCTAATCATGGAACCCGCTGTTTGAAATTTCGTCCCTTCAGGCGGGGCTTGAGTAGCTCAGCGGTTAGAGCAATAGGGCATGACGCCGGTTGGCCGCGGGTTCAATCCCCGCCTCAAGCGATAATATTTCCTTTCTAAATTTACTACTTTTGTGTTGTCATGTTATTAAGTAACACCTTTTTTTCCAGATTCACACACAGTGACAAAAAGCCGTATGAATGTTTGTCGTGCGGACAGTCGTACATGCGGAAACGTTTACTTATAGCACACATGAACGCAAGCGTAAGTTATCACAAAAAACGAAACATAAGCATTAACGCTTTCACACTCACAGCCGCACACTAAGTTTGTTGACTTGTGCCGTGGGTGTCTTGTGATTTGGAATTTGGATTGGTGTAATTAAAAGCAAGCAAAGCTTAAAAAAAAACAACTTCATCTCTTATTTTCGTAACTTTGAACAGATTAGATGTACTAAAAACGCATAATTGACGATATTTCAAGAACTACTGATCAGATCTTGATCAAATTTAAATGAACAGATTAGATGTACTAAAAACGCATAATTGACGATATTTCAAGAACTACTGATCAGATCTTGATCAAATTTAAATGAACAGATTAGATGTACTAAAAACGCATAATTGACGATATTTCAAGAACTACTGATCAGATCTTGATCAAATTTAAATGGGACCAATTGGAAAGCAATATCTATCAAACAAATAAAAAAACAAAATTGGTTCACGTGGAAAGGAGATAATTATGTGTGTTACCTCATAACTTATTTCCACGTGAACCGATTTCGAAAATGTTTTTTTAGTTTGAAAGATGTTGCTTTCCTATTGGTCCCTTTTAAATTTGATCAAGATCTGATCAGTAGTTCTTGAAATATCGTCAATAATGCGTATTCTGCGGACTACATTGACGATGTTCTCCGCAGACCGAACCGACTTCAAAAGCTACCTCGTAACTTCTTTCGTTGTGAGCCGATTTTGATGATTATTATTTTATTTGAAAGCTGGTGCTTTTCATGTGGTCCCATTGAAATTTGATCAAGATCTGATTTCTAGTTTTTGAGTTATCGTCAATAATGCGTGTTTAGTACATCTGATCTGATCAAAGTTCCGAAGATAAAGCGGTGAAGTCGGTTTTTTTCAAGCCTTGCTTGCGTTTAATTATTTTTAAGTCAGTTAAAAATACCTACGACGCGACGTTCTATTATCACCAAACATAAGAACACTCTCGTTTAAATCGCTTTTAAGACAAAAAACTACATCAAAATCGGTCCAGCAGTTAGCAACGATACCAGAGGCAGACATACAGCACACACATACTTATATAACGCCCCTCTTTTCCTTCGGGGGTTAAAAATATGTTTGTACTAGCCATGCCCCGCGGCTTCGCCCGCTATCATCAAGTTAAAAAGTAGCTTATGTGTTAATCCTAGGTATTATCTATGTACATTCACAATTTCATCCAAATCCGTTCAGCCGTTACAGTGTGAAGAGGGAACAAACATACTTACACACTTACACACAAACTTTCGGATTTATAATATTAGTAGGATTACGATAGGATTTTAGAATTAAGGTAGATAACCTTAATTCTAAAATTGATCTCAATCGTTTTATTCGTTGCGTACTTTACGGAGTTACGTGGTAAAAACATTCACACACACACACAATCTTTATAATATTAAAGTAGGAAGTACTTTTTCCAGGGTCACTTGGCTGAATCAATAGTGGTGAATCAACCGAGGGTGACGCCACGGGTGTCGCGAGTACATAACATGGTAAGTTCACAACAAACAAACATTCACAGCCCCACATTGAGTGCAAAGACTTGTATTGCGAATGCTGGTAACCAGTTGACATACCTCATAGCCGCTCGAAGCGTTCTGCTCTATGTTTATCATCCGCACAGCGAGGGAGTGGAATTCAGCTCGCGTCTTTGTTCCCTGAAAATAATCTTAACTTTTATTATTTAAAATATATTTAAACAATTAATAAATACGATCAATATATTAATATATTTAATATACGTATCTTTATTACTACATACATAAAAATAAATAAAAAGACAATACTCAAAATAGTAATTCGATAGAAAAAAATACTTTTTTTTCCTTTCAATTTTGGCTTCGCAATCTTGTGCATTTAGGCCGTGTCTTGGAATAATATATTTCAAGTGTTTTTCAAATTAAAAGTCCTAGTAACAAGTCACAGTGAAATTCAAGTAAAAAAATGAGGGTCCAGTCATGCCCTTGTAAAGTGGTATAAACTTTACTAGAACTCCTATAGGCGTTTTAGAGCGAAGGCGAAAATAACGTTTTTCAACTTTGTATGATTTGCCTACACTTATGCATGTTTACTAAGTATTAATGGTGAATAATCCACCATTACTACACATTAACACTCGAAGAATCACAAGTATTGAAAAATTATACAAAATCAACAACGCCATTTTTTCACTTTCAAAATAAAACTTAAAAATGTAAATACACCTTCGACTAAAATATAATTGATCACGATTTCTTGACGAGCAGCGCCATCTCGTTTGCTCCATGCAAACTTTTTGCGTGCTTTCGTGACGAGTTAGTTCCGTCAAAATAAACTAGATGGCGCATGCCAACGAGCGACGGAGCGCTGAATCGCGGTGACGAGATTCTCCGCGAACGAATGGGACCCCTCGAGTTTTGCACATCCAGTTATCGCTTCTCGGCCTTTTGGCTAAGATCAAAGTGTAGTATCTGTTCTTTTCAGCTTAATATCTGAAAGTTCCCTCATTGAGGGACCAGTATATTAATCTGATTTTTTATATCGACGGGATGTTCGGGGCTCGCTCCACTCCCGTCACGGGTCGGCCCGGCATTGCAGTGCCGCCGGGATTGGCCCACCAGAATTAACGATGTTGTAAAATAGGATACGAAAAGTGCAGTCACTGCAGTAGACATGCGCAATATGTATCATTGAAAAGAAAAGAGAGATATGTATCTTTCGGATCTACTGATATATATCACTCATTTGTATCTTTAACTCACCGTGCTATGTGAGTTGGATGGATATAGAATCATCTGGATGAACAGAAGCGAAAAGTGATTATGCATCAATCAATTTTCATTTCTTGTCATCAGTGGCGATCTTATGATGTGAGATTAATGTATTGTTTTTTTTAATTTATTTATTACAATTATTAATATATACAGTATTATAATACAAGTTATTAATTATCACCCGCGTAAATAATCGTCAAAAACAATTCGAAGACTGCACTGTAATGTAAACAAACAAACTCAAAACTATACAGATTCAAAATAATAATTTAAACGACCCGCATTTGCAAGCAATATTGTGCATTATCAGTAAATCATAAAGATTAATTTAGGATATTTAACCGTCTCTGTAGCTCTGTATGCACATTTGAAATATAAAAAATAGACAACTTTTTACAGCAAGACTGCACCTTATTTAGACTACTTACGATTCATTTTATTTTAACTATTCTGTTGCGGGCGTTTGTGACCTTATGGAACCTGCCTCACTGCGCAAGCGCTAATCATTCTTTCTCTTTCTTTTCCACTATAATCCATCAATTCGTTTCTTTCTATCTTTGTCAGTAACGAATCCAAACCATCTTTATCCTAATGATACAGTGATATAAAGATTGATTTTGAGTACGGGTGATTTACTGATTCAATATATCTTTGCTTCAGATATATATCATTTTAATGAATCACTCATGAGTTACACAAGTCTACACTGCAGGTCACTGAACTCTTCCTAAACGGCTGGACCGGTTTGAATGAAAATTTTTGTATGCGTTTGGGTTATGATGGATAGATTCACAAATCAGCCCGGCAGATGGCGCTGCAGGGGCCGCTAGTATTCTAAATTTACTACTATTAATTTTACTCGCAGAACGTCCTATTCGCATTTGGTCACGCAGTCGCAAAACGTCCCATTCATAAATCGTCCTATTTGCAGAATCGAACGTCCCATTCGAAGTACGTCCCATTCGCAAAATGTCCCACGCATACATCACGACACAATAATAATATAAAAATATTGACATATTTGTCAAGTAATTTTGTAGTACCTAATTTAAGTAAAAACAATAGTATAATAGTTACTACATTATTATCATCTTCTTTTTTTTATTCTGGATAGGCATGCATTTGACCAATATCTTACCTGATGGAAAGTGACGATGAGGCCGAAGATGGTACATGCTTACCTATTCACTCCAAACTTAAGGAACCCAAAAATAAAATGTCACAATTTATTAGAAAAAATATTAGAATCTGCCATTTTTAGACTCATTTCCAGATTCTGTCATTAGTCGACTAAGTGCTATGGACTGGGTTACACGCAGAACGTCCCATTCGCAAATCGTTCCTCAACGCGTGACTTCCCATCCGCAGAATGACCTAATGAATGAGACAATCTAACAAACAGTGTTCAAGAGGCTGTATAAATTACGCTGACTGTACTAGATAGTAAAAAAAAGAGGAAAGGAAGAAAAAAACATAAAAACAAAATTGTTTAACATAGTATTAAATAAAAATCTGGAAAGAAAATTGTCGCAAAAACAAAAAAAAAACGAATGAGACATACTGCGAATGAGAGACTTTCTAAGTAAATGGAACGTTGGAATTTGTGTGAGGCTATGAGTGTAATAGCGTTTTTAATTATTTTAAAATTATTATTTTGCAGCCGGAAATGACTGCGATAGTTCAACTCGACCAGTCCGACATCGACCAACAACTGTCACAAAACGGCGACGACAAAATCACTGAATCTGTGAGTATGCAAAGCATTTACACTCTTTTGTGATATACTAGCTGCGCCCCGCGGTTTTACTCGTGTAAGTCCCGGTCTGCCTAATTTTGGTTTTGATATATTATTAGGTGAGAAAATATAAAGAAATTGCAAGGAAAGTAGTAAAAGCAATTATTTTATTTTCCCATACAAACAGTTCGTACCTGTCAAAGATTAGATACAAAATTAATTTCTGAACTGACTGAATACATATTTGAGCACAGACATTATTGGCTCGACCGATTTGGCTGAGTCTTTTTTGTTTATCCTTTAGAAATTGCATCTACACGATGCCGGGGCGGCTCGCTTGTATAGTGTACAATATAATTCACTGTTCTCAGTGGTCTAAAAACTGAAATTATATTAAAAAATATTAATTTTCAAGCTAAGCCGATTTCACCGCTTTATCTTCGGAACCTTGATCAGGTTTAATGTATTAAACACGCATTATTGACTATAACTCAAAGACAAGATATCAGATCTATATCAAAATCAATGGGACCACATGAAAAGCACCAGCTTTCAAACAAAAAAATAATCATCAAAATCGGTTCACAACGAAAAAAGTTATGAGGTAACTTTTGAAGTCGGTAAAAAACGAGAACATCGTCAATGTAGTCCACAGAATACACATTATTGACGATATCTCAAGAACTACTGATCAGATCTTGATCAAATTTATATAGGACCAATTAAAAAGCAAACTTTAAAACTAAAAAAAAAATCGATTTCGTTTCACATGGAAAGAAGTTATGAGGTAACAAACATAAAAAAGCAGTCGACTTGAGTACCTCCTCCTTTTTATAAGAGCTTATTATAAGACCACAGACTATATTAATGACAAGGATGCATGGAGGCAAACTGCACAGGCTCTTTCTAGCGACTACCATAATAACACCTAGGTTAAGGAAATTATGTATTAGAAATTAAGAATGTTTTAAAAAAAAAAAATGAATGGAAAAAAATGCGCCGCCGAGTTTCTTGCCAGGTTCTTCTCGAGATGGCTGTAATTTTGCGAATCTGGCAAAAGATTCATTAACTTTCATGAGTGCCTCTTTGGGGCCCATGTGAATAAACGATTTTGATTTTTGGGAAGTCGGTAAAAATATTAATTTTCATCGTTTAATCGGTGTCCAATTCGCTAAACGTCCAGTGGTCGCGGAATATCCAATTCGCATAATATCCTATTCCTTTCATCAAGCTGACCTGAGACATCTCCGCTGACTAAAGACGAAAGTTCCGGTCTCGAATCAAGCCAAGGAGGATCAAAGTCAGGCAGGCGGTCACCAAAAACTCCTGCCAAATCGTATTTCACTTTATTTTTCAGATATTCCACACTTCTGGTAAATTGGAATTTCTCTCGGAAGACAAGAACAATTCACTCGAGAAACTAAACGAAGACATGCCGGCGAAGTTATTTATTAATAGTGGTAAGTGGTCATTTTCGAACCTCACACAATCATGTGGGGGAGAGGGGGGGTCTTAGCAAATATCATGTAATTTTTTTTGTAAATTTGCTAGAAAACTGGGTTTAAATGTGTGTTAAATAAATACAACTCAATCAAGCACATATTAACTTATTTACATTAAATATACGCATTTCGAAAAACTCACGTGAGTTTGGGGGGGGGGGGGGCGAGAAACATCTCATGACATCTCACCAAGGGGAGAGTGGGGGTCGAAAAATCGCCAAAATAACCTCGCGTAATTTATGCTTGTGATTGGTTAATGTGATAGTTGTCAGCGTCAGTTTAACGCTTTCACACTCACAGCCCCACACTGTGTTCGGGTGCCGGAAACATTCACGACACACACATAATCACAACTAGAACCAGAAACACAAATTTACCTATTTTCACAAGTTTTCTATACAAACACACTCACAAACTTTCGCATTTATAATATTTGTGTCATTTTGTGATTTTACAAGTTTTTTTTTTACTTGCAATGTATGTAACTGTTTGTCCGGGTGGAATCTTGCAACTTAATTTTGAAGATATCTTCATCCGATTAAACTGAAATTTTGTATTCACGTTTAGTTTGGATGACAGTGCATGTTTTGCTGTGTGACGTCATTCTAAATACAACATGGCGGAACACACAAAATGGCGAACAAATATTTTTTAAGGCACTCCTACAATATGGGTATCAAATGAAAGGGCTTGCTGAGAATAACTCGAAAAATAAAGTGACGTCACTCTGAATCCAATATGGCGGATTTCTAATAGCAAGTTTTAACAAATAGCTTTTTTTTTCAGTTAATTTGGACACAGATACCACAGACGATGTTCTCATAGACGCAGTTAATTCTACACAAATGGAGACCCAGGTAAAGAAATAAGATAAATAAACGCTTTCACACTCACAGCCCCACACTAAGTTCGATGACTTGTGTCGTGGGTACCGGAAACATTCAACTCATATAAGCAATCAGAACCAGAAACACAAATTTCCCTTGGGGAGATAACTTGTGTTACTACTTAAATTAGTTCTCCGAATTTCATTTTTATTGCAATATGTGTCATTTGAAACGCTTTGAAAACGCGGCGCATTTCTATACGCTTACCATCAAACTCAAACTCAAACGTTTATTTGCCAGAATACAGGTCAAAAAGGTCTTATAAATAATATTATGTACAATGTATTCAGCCTGCATGCAGACGTGCAAATATTAAAAAATATTATTGTCTCTAAATTTCATAAATTCGTTAATAGTATAAAAACAATTACTTAATAGCCAGTCACTCAAATTCTTCTTAAAACTATTGCCTTCTAAAATTTTTATATCGTTAGGTATTTTATTATATAAAGAATGTTATATCAAGCGAATAACTTGCTTATTTCCACTGAATAAAACTTAATAATTTATCCTTTTTTACAGTTGAGTACAGACGAAAACGGAGCAGTATTAAGGCTAATACAAGTAAAGCTACCCGATGGTAACGACGGGTGGGTCGCCCTTAACGAGTGAACTACGTTAAGGCGGACCTCTGAGTGAAATGCGGGAACGAGATAGTATACGTTCTATAACATATGTGATGAGACAGCAATAGAAAAGAAATCAAATTTATATGCCAAATCATGAACGCTTTTACACTCACAGCCCAACACAAGTTTGAAGGCTTGTGTCGCGGGTGCCGGAAACATTCATATCACCCGGGACCAGAAACACAAATTTCCTTTTGGGGAGAAGGCTTGCTTTCCCGCCGGGAATCGAACCCGATACCTGTTGTTTTGTAGACACGCAACTAACTACGCCAGCGGGCAGTTTTTCGATATCTTCGATTCTTGTATTTTAAATTTAAATGCCTTAATATTTTTATTGTGGTGATGTAAATGTTTGCGACACTCACGATACCAGTCTTTGAACTTAGTGTGGGGTTGTGAGTGTGAATGTATATGTTTGTTAATTGCCATTTTTGGCTTTAAATCAAAGATTTACGTGTTGTGTTAGAACTCGAAGTTATTTGCTTTGGCTTAGACGCTTTATGCCTGTGATGGACAGACGGACAGACGGACTAAGTGCTAAAGCACCCAAGAGAACTAAGAGATTCTCTTGGTCAGTGAAAATCAAAACACAAAAATCGTTTTCTCACATGGGCCCCAAAGAGGCACTCGGAACTAAGACTGCTTTTAAATCATTTACATTATATTTTTATTTCTCTAGCATTAGTTATGCTAGGCTGACTAAAGAAGTAAAATACGTAAGGGAAAATATCGCTTGGAGCGAGGTTTGAACCCCAGAGGGTGTCATTCTATATTGTTCTAACCACTGAGCTACGCAGGTCCTATTCAATCCGCGAAATTATCCACCGCTACGTCCGTATAAGATTTATGTATATTAATGATATGGAATACTATATTTGAATTACATATGTTAAATAATATGTATAATTACTTATATGTAATTATTTATTTATTTTATGTAAATTAATTTGATTATGTATACTAATACTTTTTTTCTTGTAATTTTGGCTTCGCATTCTTGTGCATTTAGCCAGTGTCAAGTAATAATATTTCAAGTGTATTTCATATTAAAAGTCACAGTCAAAGTCAAGTAAAAGAGTCAAGCTCAAGTCATGCCCTAGTAAAGTGATAGAAACTTTACACGTTAAATATTAACGGTTAATAATCCACCATTATTAACACATTAACATTCAAAGAATCAAATTTTTTCACTTTCGCGGCAAAACTCCTCTGTTATTAAATTATTGGTATGTATTGTTTATGTTGTTTAAAAACTTGGTATTTTTAATTTATTTCATAAATTTTATCGCACCACCATCCCTACATTATCTTTTCGTTTTTTTTTGCCTTCCAAAGGTTGTCTGGAACACTTAACGATAAGACCGTTCATTTTGCCAAACTAAGTTTCTCTGTAAGCTATATTTATATTTTGGTGTCAATAAAGAGTTATTGTAAGGAAATTATATTAGGGAATATTCTTCGCGCTCGCTCCGTCAACAATACTTGTTAAATCTGCATATTCTCTATTTCGTCGTTCGTAGCAGGGCTTGGATAGCTCAGCGGTTGAAGCAATAGGAAATGATCCTATGTCCGCCGGTTCACAGTTCAAACCCCGCCGTAAGTGATATTATTCCTCTTAATTTACTGTTTTTTTTTGTTATAAGTACATCAGTATGTATTTAAATAATATTTTTTTGTATATAATATGTCATATATTGTTGTTATTATAATAAAAACGTTTCTAAAATACTAAAAAGCATTTATTTTTACACGCTTTTATTTAGTTTCACCTAACCCGTGAAACTAAACTAAAAATATGTACAGCAAAGAAACTAAGTTACCTACAAGACATCGAGCTTATCCTACTGATATTATAAATCCGAAAGTTTGTGTGTAAGTGTGTTTGTTCCCTCTTGACGCTTTAACGGCTGAACGGATATGGATGAAATTTGGAATGTACATAGATTATACCTGGGATTAACACATAGTCTTAAGCTAAAAAGTAGCCTATGTGTTAATTCTCAGTATAAGCTATGTACATTTCAAATTTCATCCAAATCCGTTCAGGCGTTAAAGCGTGAAGAGGGAACAAACATACACACAAACTTTCCGTTTTATAATATTAGTAGGTAGACCTTTCGTATTTTTGTGTGGTGATAGCTCTGTCCTAATCAACGCGTTTCGTCATCGAAGGTCGTGATTTCGAATCCTACGACGGTCTTGAGATTCCGTTGAAGGCGACATTGTGGTAAAATCCATGGTGGTGGCTTTTTTAACCGACGTCAAAAAAAGGTTTTCAATTTTGACTGTATTTTTATGTGTGTTTCAGAACTTTATTCTAGGACTTCTAGGTGAACCGATTTTGATGATTTTTTTTTTATTAGTAAGGTGCTTGTGCTTACCATGTAGTCCGACCTAAATTTAAATAAGATCTGACCACTTGTCTAAAATATCCTCAATCAGTGGCGGATTTACACATTTGCCGCCAGTAGGGTATATCATTTTGCCGCTCTTACCAACCTCTACAATTCAATTACTTAGTTCACAATCATATTAATAGCAATGTTTTCTTCAATGAAATATTATGATTCCCAAATCATAATGTTGCAATTTCAATAAAAGGTTAGTGTAATAGGATGATAGTGTATATTACACCATCTTTTGCCCGTAATTAGTATGAATGCAACTAGGTCAAAAACAATTGGTCCTAAATTTGCCGCCCCTAAAATCTGCCGCCCTAGGCTCCAGCCTACTCAGCCTGCTGGTAAATCCATCACTGTCCTCAATAATGAGTTTAATCTGAACAAGGGTTCCGATTATAGCGGTGAAGTCGGATTTTTTAAGTTGCTTGTGTTTTTATTATGTATTTTTAATTCGCGATAGGCAAACGTTTAACCACTATCTCACCTGATGGAAAATGAAGATGCGGTCGACAATGGCACGCTTACCTAGAAAATACGTGTTCACTCGCGACTTGAAGACTTCCATATTGTACGTATCGGGAAACAGACTCTAGTTGAGTTCCATTTTAACCGACTTCAAAAAAGGAAGTTCTCAATTCGACTGCACTTTTTTTATATGTATGTGATGCGATCATTCCGCCAATTATGAATCGATTTTGATGATTCTTTTTTGTTTGGTAGTTACATTTTACCGAAATTGGTATTGCTTTTGAGAAAAAGAACAAAAAAATATAAGCTGTGAAGTCGGTATTTTAAAGCTTTGCTTGCGTTTTAATTATCTCATATCTTGCCATTTAATCTGAATCTTAACATTCTTACTTATAAAAATGTCGCTAAGCAATGCTTAGCCACCTCTTAGTTAAGCAGCTCTTAAGCCCATAATCAATGATTAACTTCTTTTCACTCATAAATATTAGTTAGGCGCTGCTTAGCTGAGAAACACACAGAGAATCGAGAATAATAGAAATTTACACGACCGCCACTGATTATAACCATAATAGTCGACTAAAAGTGAAATTATACGAATACAGCTGTCAAAAATGTGGTTTTATTAATCTATTGAAATGAAAATCTAAGACAGGTGACACATTCAACGGTTGTCGAAGTAAACAATTTTGCACCTTACGCAAAAAGTTTTGACACAATTATTATTGAAATATATCAGTCCCGCCATCTTGTCTCTTAGCAAGGTTTAAACTAAGCAATGGCGGTGTTTAATTTTGACAACTATTTAAGCATTACTTAACGCTAAATCGCGTTTATGAGTGAAATTTTTGTTAAACTGTAGCAAGCAATTGTTTAAAAATTAAGAGGGGTTTATAAGTAAGGCACCAATTTAAATTTAATAATAATTAATATGTCGCCCATATGCTGTTTCGGCATCTATCAAATAATCCGCGCGCGATGACAATGCGATGGAACCTTGTCAAAGTAAATAACAGTTCTCAAGTAGCGTTAGCAATAAAGTTCTGAATATTAATTATAAATAAGTTATTTCTACGATCTATCATAGGGTTATGAAAATACACAGAAATTTCATGTTTGTAATCCTTTTAATAATAATGTTTAGGTATATTATTTTATTTGTTGTATTTTTCAGCAAATACATAATTCGTCAAAAAGATCTCTTGACAATAGAATTACTGAAGTACTAGATTCGTTATCGTGTCATTATTTTCAATGCGTTAGAACACCGAAAACACAACTAGCATATGCGAGCTTCGACGCGAGTTTATCGACGCTACGGCTGGCCGGCTACTGCGCGTGTGTCACTACCAAAAGGTCTCGTCCCATTCTCTTCGCGTGCGGATTATTCTGTATTGTGTAGCTACAAACAAACGCATTCACACTCACAGCCCCACACTAGTTCAAATACTTGTATCGATTGTGCCGAAAACATTCACATCACACACACAGAACCAGAATCACAAATATCCCTTGGGAAGGAATTTGTGCTCCTGCCGGGAATCGAACCCAGGACCCACGGCGTAGAGGGCGGACACCTGTCCACTGCGCCAACTGGGTCGTCATACTACACATCTGATTTATCAGAGTCGAGACATCTGCGTAGGTTACCTACCGAAGCTCATTCTCATCCGTTAAATTTAAATGGTTACTCTTTTCTAGAACAGTCATCAAATATGCAGCAATAAATCGATTGAAATAATATGAATGATTCGAGCCGAGTAGTTTCGGCCGAATCATCACTTTCCATTAGGAGATAGTGGTCAAATGATTGCCTAATTTACCATTAAAAAAACCTAGAATCAGGCATGCATAGTAAAAGAAAGTCGTGTTAGTTACACTCTTTATAACTTAAGAACGGATGAACCGATTTGGCTGAAAATGGGTGGGGAGGTTGCTTAGAACCAGGAGACGGACTTAGGATACGTTAAATTTTTTGGGGGTTTTGAGAATATTTTGAAACTTAACGCGGGCGAAGCCGCGGGGAACAACTAGTTACTAATATAAATGAAATGACTTACAAAGGTAATTAGGCATAAGTAAAAAAGTGCCGAAAGGGTCGTGACTCAGCATTATTGCCAAGTGTAACACTAGGCGCTGATTTTCAGTCACAACCCAGAGGTGGCGGATCTAAAACAGTAAATATATATATATATATATATATATATATATAATATCATATTATATTATTATAAATATATGAAAATATAATAAATAAATAAAATAAGTCTAAATAATATAAAATATATATAGGTACACATACATATATATAGGTATATCAATTTACATATTATGTATAAAACAATAAACACGCAAAATTAAAAAAATAAAAACAAACACGTAAATAACAAAATAACAGGGAATGCGCAATTATAATAATCTAAGTTTGTTTATACGTTAATTATTATCTAAAAACTTTATCGACATTTAAAAAAAAAATTAGTTATTAGTTTTAATGAAGCCGTGTTTATCAAATTAGTTGGTAAAAATGAGTGATTTTTTTATAGTATAAAAACCTGTTATAATTAGTAATTAATCATTTTTTAGTTAATTAAAGCCCTACATTATTACAGTATAGGTTTATTTTCATTGCAGTCGTGCATCAGACGTATTTAAGAGAACATCGGATAGCAACTGCTATTAGAAACTTTAAATATGGTTTCAATAGAAGATCTTTCTACAATATTCATAGTCCTAGTGAATCCCCTCTTGTCGATACTGTGCAGTGCGGCGTTAGTGCTGGCATGGTGGCTCATGCCGCGCTGGAGGTCGCTCGCTCACTACTGCGCGGCGGCGCAAGTCATCAGCGGAACTGTAGAATTATGCTTATTTGTTTGGTGTTATCCGAGATCATACATTAAAATTATCATTTACAATGTTTTATATAACTACTCGGCTATACTAACACAGTGCTGGGGTATGATATCGACGGCGCTGGCCTATCTCAGGCTGGTGTTACAGTACAATAGGCGGTGCAGTTACGAGAGACGCATCGTTACGTGTGCTGTCGTCGTGCTCGCGGCGGTCTTGTACATAGTTCCAGAGATCAGCTCGCGCTTACATGGTGGTGGTTTAACATTTTATGTCAATTTGTACTTAGTCATCGGACTTATGACGACAGTGAGGCTAGTTCTTTTTGTGCGGATCGTGACGTCGGTTATGTCGTGTTGCGCTCGAGCCATGTCGAGGAGAGGCGTCAGACACGTCGCCGCGCTCGCCGGAGTCGCAGTGATGTGCGACGCTTTGGTGTACTTAGAACATGTTTTTTTAATTTACGTTGAATATAAAGAAGACCGCGCACGATCGTCGTTGGAATACAAGAATGTTTTCAACCTTAAACGACATTTGTTTTTTTGGCATACGTTTCGACAGGTCCCCCTGGCTCTGTTTTTATTATTAAACAGGGTCTCGAGAGACGAGTGGAGACGTTATATCAGCGGAAGAGTTCGTGTACATCGCGCCGCACGACCGTGATAATAACAAATGTGCAGTGCCTACTTGAAGAAAAAATTGTACATACTGTGTTATTATGATAATGGCCTCTATTCTGATGTAAACTCACTAAATAAAATTTGAACTATCCCTGTCTCTTACAAAATAGAAATACAAGACAGAGATAGCATACATTTTAGTGCTGTCACGCTAGTTTATCAATTAAAATATGAACAGCAGAAGCAGATAGGCGCGTGTTTTTAGTCAACACCAATATACTCAACTAAGCTAAGTTCTGACTAACTTGACAGCACTAAGAAAAAAACAGGAATAGTTATAATTTAATTTAGTGTGTGACATCAGAATCGAGGCCAATATAATCTTTATAATATACTTAGTAGAAACACAAATTTCCTTGGGGAGAAAACTTGCGTTCCTGCCGGGAATCGAACTCGATACCACTTAGAAGGCGAACGCGCAGCCAACTGAGCCATCGGGCAGTTCAATATACAACCAAATCGGGGTTTTTTTTTTATATATATAATTTGGGCTACACGAGACTTTCTCTTTACGACGAAAAAACATTTTTAGAAAATGTTAATAACAGACTAGTATCGTATTCTGTGAACTAAATTATTAGTGGTAATTAATTGTAGTTAATTATAGAAAATATGTAATTATAATTGCTCTAGTTAAAAATCTAAAATATCTGTATAATCTGGGAGTCTTGGATCAGGCATGCTACATTTTTGGTCGCAATATCGCTTTCCATCAGGAAAGATAGTGGTCAAATGCTTCCCTATCTGTTGACGATGTTCTCGTTTATCCGACTTCAAAAGATACCTCATAACTTCTTTCGCTTTTCATGTGGTCCCATTGAAATTTGATCAAGATATGATCTCTAGTTTTTGAGTTATAGTCAATAATGCATGTTTAATACATTAAATCTGATCAAGGTTCCGAAGATAAAGCGGTGAAGTCGGTTTTTTTAAGCTTTGCTTGCGTTTAATTATATTGTATCGATTCAATACAATACAAAACACTTTATTGCACCAAATAAAATTACATAAAAAACAATCTATAAATTTATATATAATGTTTTATAATGTTTTCAATTTCGATATGTTATAAATCGATCGGATTATCTTTGGTACATAGTGAGGTGAACAAAGTGAATTTTGGGACATAATTACGAAACCAAGTGTGTAAGTAGGTACTATTCACATTAAGATTCACAATAGTACCTTACATTAGATTTAATAATATACTCTTAAGTTTTTACTCGCATTAGTCACAGTTATTGTCAACCCAATATCATGAAATATAGCAATGAACATATTTAAATCATGATGATTATGATATACCCTCTCCATTCAATCTCACAGATACACACACACACACATACAGACACATACACACACACATACACACATAACACTACTTTTACAAAGTTAGACACAACACAATGAGTAAAAATTTCCAGAAAATTTAATCCAAATTATATATATATATACATATTTATATATCTATATACATTATATATGTGTTATCAGGTCAAAACTAGCACAAACGGGAGAAACTGATCCTCATAACACAGGGAATCCTAGTATGAGGTCAGTGTTAACCAGACAGTAATTGCAGTTCAAGCAGCTTCACCTTTCCTATAATGAATAGATTCTTTTTACTGTATTTCTGCATTAGGTACATATGCAACAGTAATGTTACTTGATCATACCTTCTATATGTCTGTAGATATAAGTACCGATGTTTTTGTGAATAAACTATTATTATTATTATCCATCCCCCAGTCCATAGTTAATAATATATAATTATTGTAAAGGCGTGTGCAAGCATAAAACGGCTTCAACTTCTAACGAAGAGATGTCTGTCGTATGTTTGGACACGCCTGATATGTTATTATTAAAATGTAATTATACCAAAGGGCCTCTTAGCGTTGGCTACCGCTCCGCTAATGCCTTACAAAGGTACGGGCACAGACCCGTGAGATTAAATAAATACTTGGATAATAATAAAAAAACTTTTATATGTAATATACCTGTCACTACCTACTTGTTTTGTTGAACTAAAACTACATTCAGCAGAATTTGATTACCGATTAAATTGTTTGTACAGTCTACAATAAACTATACAGTAAAGTACCTATTTGTGAGATGGCGGGAGAGCACTGATATCCTACACACAGGGCAACCTAGTTAGGAGTTAGGGTTTATCCATGTACACAACAAATACCTGATAAGCTTATCTTATTTATGAACCACCTGTATGAGCCAAGTTATAATATAAGATGCTGTGTTGACACACAATAGTGTTCCTACTATTACTATACCTAGTTATAAGTGCATGGAGTGTTACATATTAGTTAAGTTTTTTGTCCAAATAAAAAGATTTTTCATTTTCACATTCATATCTAAGTACAATGGGCGGACTTATCGCTAATTTATTTGTATAAAGTTTACACTTTATACCTATAGTATACTAATAAAACAAACACTTGTTTTATTCCCGTTTTTTAGTATTACATTTATTAATAATAAACGTTTCCACACTCACAGTTACACAGTAAGTTCGATGACTTGTGTAGTGGGAGTGGAAACATTCACATCGCACGCAGTCGCGATTGGGAAATTACTGGTTTTATTTTCATATTTTCCGAAATAGTATTACTAGTAAGATAAATAAACAAAAATATCTTTCACAAGTCTCAGGACTCATCTAGAGGTAATTTTTTTTTTATCAACTTAAGAGGCTGTACTGGAGGCCATCAGGCGATTGACTTGCTCGTCTCTTCTCAATACCAAAAGGTTCAACTTACTAGATTAAAGCCAACATGATGGGAACGCTACCCAGTGGTTTTTTTTTTTTTTTTCACTATTATAGGTCACGATAGAGTGTTCCCTATTTTTGTTACAATCTAGCCAAGATTAGGCTAATAAGTAGCTTAAATTTAACTTATTCTGCTAGATTTAAAATATCCAAGAATGTGTCCATTAACACTTTTCTTATTGTCTCTATTAAGGCGAAGACACTTGGTTCGTGTGTTCTTTTTGAGCAGCACTTATAAAACACTACATTACACTAATACACTAACAGTGAACAAGTTCAAACGGTTTTGTTCTTTTAAGTCGTCTCACTATATACGTGCGGTCGAGGAGCTGGATGGCCTCGACGTTCACATGATGGTGAAGTCTGTATTCATGAGTTTCTGCATATTTTTTAATGATTTTGTTAACGAGCTCGATGTTGAGGTCCTGGTGGAGATCGTCATTTCGGATGTACCAAGGTGCATTCACAATGCCTCGTAATACCTTATTCTGGAAGCGTTGAATGATTGAAACTACCCACTGGTGAGCGCATGTTTTTTTTTTTACAAACGCAAACTCATTCACACTCACAGCCCCACACTAAGTTCAAAGACTTGTACCGTGGGTGCCGGAAAAATTACATCACACACACACATTACACCCAGAACCAGAAGCACAAATATCCTTTGGGGAGAATTTGTGCTCCTGCCGGGAATCGAACCCAGGACCCACGGCGCAGACGGCGGACACGTGTCCACTGCGCCAACTACGTCGTCAAGTTACTCAAGCTCGATGACTTGTAACTTGGGTCTTTGCTGTATATAATTTTAGGTTTGTTTTAGGAAATATATGCAACTAGCTTTTGCCAGCGGCTTCGCTCGCGTTAAGAAGTATTATTATTAATTAGGTATAGATCCCCTATTTTATCCCCTTGGGGGTAGAATTAATCAAAATCCTTTCTTAGCGGATGCCTACGTCATAACATCTACCTGCATGCCAAATTTCAGCCCAATCCGTCCAGTGGTTTGGGCTGTGCGTTGATAGATGTCAGTCAGTCACCTTTGAGTTATGTATATTTATATAGATAGATTGGTCCTATATGTATAAAATATTACAAGATTAAAACAAACATTTCAACAGTAAATTTATAATTTCATAACAATGTATAAAGTGATTTAGTGTAAGTGTAAAACAACCAAGTGACAGTGAGATTTAAAATAACAAAAAATGAGCTCCTTGTGTTCCTGAAACAAAAAAAACATAAATTTTACTTTAAAAAATTTTGTCTGTAAAGTCGATTTACGGACAATAATTTTACGTGATAACGTCATAAGAACGCTTAGTTCGATCGTGCCTCTCTATCGCTTGTTCCGCGCTCTCGCTTGCACGCTCGGTTCAGGCGGAACGTGACACTTTTTCTTGCGTGCAGCCGGTGTTCATCGATTTATAAGATGTTATCACGTACGAATAATAAATATAAGAATTATTAGAGCAAGACCCCGCGACGATCACACCTTCGTTACCCTACTAATATTATAAATCCGAAAGTTTGTGTGTAAGTGTGTAAGTATGTTTTTTCCCTCTTGACGCTTTAACGGCTGAACGGATTTGGATGAAATTTGGTATGTACATAGATTAACATATAGGCTACTTTTTAACTTGATAATAGCGAGCGAAGCCGCAGGGCACGGCTCGTTATTATATATAATTGAAACGCAAGCAAAGCTTAAAAAAGCCGACTTTACCGCATTATCTTCGGAACCCTTGATCAGATTAAATGAATTAAATACGCATTATTGAAGATAACTCAAAAACTACTGGTCAGATCTTGATCAAATTTAAATGGGACCTAATAAAAAAAATATATCAAAATTGGTTCATCTAGAAAAAAAACCGATGTAACACACATGAATCATTGACCGCGTCTTTGTTCCCTGAACGGTACAATCTGGGTGTCTTCAAGTCTAGAGTGAATAGGCACCTTCTAGACAAGCATGTTCCATCTTCGGCCGCATCGTCACTTTCCATCAATGGAGATGGCGGCCAAATGCTTGCCTATCCAGCTAAAAAAAATGACAGTTTGTCTTGTTAAATTTCTTCTCGAGATGGCTGTAATTTTGCGAATCTGACAGTAGTCATTAACGTTCATGAGTGCCTCTTTGGGGCCCATATGAATAAACGATTTTCAACTGCTCGTTGACTTAGTCGCATGGCGTTAGCCTTCCAAGCATCGGGTTCGATTCCCGGCTGAAGCACAAGTTATCTCCCTAAGGAAAATTTGCGTTTCTGGTTCTGGTTGTGATTGCATGTGTGGTGTGAATGTTCGCACCCATCACAAGTCGTCGAACTCAGTGTGGGGCTGTGAGTGTGAAAACGTTTATGTTGTGTCACTCACGTGTGTAGCATCACATGTCCGTCCGCTCGGGACAGACGGCACCGAAGCAGGTGGTCCCGTAGTCCACACAGGGCTGGACCGACACCTTCAGGGCTTCGCCCTTCGCCGAGTACTGGATCACACTGAAAAACATCATTGTAATGATTGTTATAAGGTCCACTTTATTTACGGGAAGATGGTTAAAAAAACACTGTCGGTACGTGTACACTTGAGTGGTTTATTGCAACTAAACTGGATTGACATTAGCAGGCGGTTATCCTACTAATATTATAAATCCGAAAGTTTGTGTGTAAGTGGTGTGTAAATGTGTAAGTGTGTAAGTATGTTTGTTCCCTCTTCACACTTTAATGGCTGAAAGGATTTGGATGAAATTTGGAATATACATAGATTTTACATAGGATTATCACCTAGGCTACTTTTTAACTTGATAATAGCGGGCGAAGCCGAGGGACACGGCTAGTATAAAATCAATTACGCTCTAAATAAAATAACATTTAATTTGGTATAACATTCCGCCCACCAAAAAGACTTTATGGTCCTTTTTTACTAATTTACTGATATACAAAACAAAAAGAAACTAAGTTCTTTAGATAATATAAAACATAACAAAATGGCTTTTGGTGGACCTCTATAACAAAAATATTATCCTACTAATATTATAAATCCGAAAGTTTGTGTGTAAGTATGTTTGTTCCCTCTTCACGCGTTAACGGCTGAACGGATTTGGATGAAATTTGGAATGTACATAGATTATACCTAGGATTAACATATAGGCTACTTTTTAACTTGATAATATCGGGCGAAGCCACGGGGCACGACTAGAAATATATATATATATATATATATTTTTTTCCTTAGTTTTGGCTTTGTAATCTTGTGCATTTAGCCAGTGTCAAGTGATAATATATTTCAAGTGTTTTCATATTATAGGTCCTAGTCACAAGTAACAGTCAAAGTCAAGTAAAAGAGTCAAGGTCCAGTCGTAGTCAAGTCATAATAATAAAACTAAAGTTACAAAAACGTCACTTATTAATCAATGTCAATAGGGAGGGGACAGAGTTTTGAAACAGACCTTTTGACTTTACTGTTAACTACTATACTGTTGACTAAACCCACTTTTTTTACCGACTTTACAAAAAAGGAGGAGGTACTTAAGTCGACTGTATTTTTTTTGTGTGTTACTTCATAACTTTGATCCCCGTGAACCAATTTTGATTTTTTTTTGTTTGATAGATGTTGCTTTCCAATTGATCCCATTTAAATTTGATCAAGATCTAACTGGTCGTTTTTGAGTTATCTTCAATAATGCGTATTCTGTGGACTACATTGATTATTTTTTTATTTGAAACCCGGTGCTTTTCATGTGGTCCCATTGAGATTTGATCAAGATCTGATCTCTAGTTTTTGAGTAATAATGCGTGTTGAATACGTTAAATCTGATCAAGGTTCCGAAGATAAAGCGGTGAAGTCGGTTTTTTTAAGCTTTGCTTGCGCTTAATTATTACACTATACACTTGTATTTAAATCTTGTCCTGGGAGCTTATCGACGATTCGGCCAAGTGACCATTTTCCTGGCGGTAAGCCATAAGTTTTGATCAAGACTATGTCACCTATGTTGAATTTTTCAATCCTTTTTGCCATATTGGTCGTTGTCGTCAAACATTTTTTTTCATAATCTTACATTTCGGAGAGTGTGCACTCGACTGACATCAGTTAATTCCCCCATGCCTTTTCTATATAATCACAAGACGAACTGACCAAGTAATTAACTCGTGTAATTCCTGCGCACATTCACCAAAATGAAAATTCCAAGGAAAATTTGTGTTTCTAGTTCTGGTCCTTCATATCGAAAGATAATGGGCCGATATCTACGGGCCAATTGCCTATATTTCCTAAAACTAAACTAAAATTATATACAGCAAAGTACTAAGTTACCTACAAGACATCGAGCTTATAGGTAACTCAAGTGATCAAGCCCACTACCAGTGGGTAGCGTTCCCATCAAGCTGGCGGCATTGCCTCTCTGAATTGCAATACGTTGAGCCAAATAAGTGCCAGCATTTTGATCATTTGGTTCTGATTGTGATGTGCATGTTTCCGGCGCCCACGACATAAGTCATCGAACTTAGTATGAGGCTGTGGGTGTGAACGTTTATGTTATATATATGCTTACCCATAATCCCCCTTTTCCATCCATTTCTCGTCTATCTTTTGTATTTGTTCGAATTTCCCCTTCGGCAATCCGCAGATGAGGTCCGCCTTAACAGTGCGCACCGCTATGATAGGGGCCGGGTTGAACCCTGCGGATGTAGCGAGAAATACCACGTTTTAAAATGTAGCGGGAAATATATGGTTTTAAAATAATGCCGGAAATGCCAGGTTTTAAAATGTAGAAGGAAATACAAGGTTTTAAAATGTAGCAGAAATTTAAGGTTTTAAAATGCAGCATGAAGCAGGTTCTACAATGTAGTAAGAAGAACAAGGTCTCAAAACTTGACAACCCAGTCGGCGCGGTGGACAAGTGTCTGCACTCTGCGCCGTGGGTCCTGGGTTCGATTCCCGGCAGGAGCACAAATTCCTTCCCAAGGGATATTTGTGTTTCTGGTTCTGGGTGTAATGTGTGTGTGATGTGAATGTTTCCGGCACCCACGATACAAATCTTTGAACTTAGTGTGGGGCTGTGAGTGTGAATGCGTTTGTTTGTGGTAGGAAATATAAGGTTTAAGAACCCTATATTTACTATTACATATTAAAACCTTATATATCCTGCTGCATTTTAAAACCTATTTTCCGCTACATTTTAAAACCTTCTATTTTTCGCTACATTTTAAAACTTTATATTTCCTGCTATATTTTCTACCGACTTCACAAAAAAGGAGGAGGTATGTGAACTGGACTGTATTTGTTCTTTTTTTATGTTACCTCATATCCTCTTGCCACGTGAACCGATTTTGAAGATTTATTTATTTGTTTGAAAGCTGGTACTTCCCGTGTAGTCATATTTAAATTTGATCATGATCTGATCTGTAGCTTTTGAGTTATCCTCAATAATGCATATTTAATTTTTTTTTTTTCATTTATTTATCTGATCAAGGGTTCCGAAGATAAAGCGGTGAAGTCAGTTTTTTTAAGCTTTGTTTAAATTATTTTGAAGTCGGTTGAATATGATACCTTGTAATGCAGGATCGAACCCAATATAAGGGTTCCAGTTCTTCTCCCCCAGTAGTTTCCTGTAGTTGAGGTCACCCTTGAATAGAAGTGCGCACCCTAGTTGTAACTTCCTGTACATATTGTAGTCGTATTGCTTCATATCCTTGTACACGTGTGGATATGTCCAGAAGTCCTCAGCCTGTGAAATTTTCATAAGTTACTAGCTGCGCCCCGCGGTTTCACCCGCGTTGATAATGATGAAAAGTGATGATGATGATGATGATGAAAAATAGATGTTGGCCGATTCTCATAGATACCGGATAAGCACAAAAAATTTCATCAAAATCGGTCAAGCCGTTTCGGAGGAGTATGGCAACGAAAACTGTGCCACGAGAATTTTATATCATAAGTTATTAAGACTCTATTAAAATCTAAATTAAAACAAATGATGCCTGAAAAAATGTATTTAGTCCTTCACTTACATCCTACTAGTATTATAAATGCGAAAGTTTGTGTTTGTGTGTGAATGTCTGTTACCTCGTATCTCCGTAAAGAATAAACCGATTTTGATTAAATTTAGAATGTAGATAGTTTAGGTTCCGGATAATACATAGGTACACAGCTTATATGAAATCATTATCATGTTTCATCACTATTTATTTATTTTTAGGTTATTTTAAGTATGTGTATTATAATATTTATATATGTATTGTATACTATTTATATATTTTGTATTTATCTTTAATTGATTTATGTATGTAACTATACGTATATGATTTGTTTAATTACATTAATAATTATATGTATGTTTAAAATATTTCATGTATATATAATGATCATTGCCGCACCACCGATCACTTTCTGTTAAACTTTTTTATCCTCTCCATCCTAAGGTTGCCTGGAAGAGATCGCTGCTTAGCGATAAGGCCGCCGATTGTACTGCTATATTGATATTTTTTCTATTGTTAGTTAATATTTTTCTTGGTGTGCAATAAAGAGTATTTGTATTGTATTGTATAGGTTACTTTTAAATCAATTAACGCGGGCGAAGTCGCGGGGCGCGGCTAGTTATCAAACAATTTAAACGCAAGCAAAGCTTAAAAAAACGACTTCACCGCTTTATCTTCGGAAACATTGATCAGATTAAATGAATTAAATACGCATTATTGAGGATAACTTAAAAACTAGTGGTCAGATCTTGATCAAATTTCAATGGGACCACATGGGAAGCCCCAGCTTTCAAATAAAAATAATCATCAAAATCGGTTCATGTAGAATAAGTTCTGAGGTAACAAACTCAAAATACAGTCGAACCAACTTCAATAAAAGGAGGCAAAATAAATATTTTGGACAGAGATTGAGTATTGCCATTCAACGTGGCAATGCTGCCAGCATTTTGGTTACTTTGCCTACTGGTAGCGGTCTATTAGATTAAGTTTTGTACATATTTATATCTAGTTATAGTTTTTTTTAGGTTAATTTTAATTTAGTTTTGATTTTAATGTAATATTCAATAAAGTGTACATTCTTTCTGGTCTTATTAAAAAAAATAAAAGGAGGAGGTTCTCAATTTCGACTGTATTTTTTATGTGTGTTTCAGAACTTTACTCCAGGTGAGCCGATTTTGATGTTTTTTTTTATATGTAAGGTTTTGGTGCTTCCCATGTAGTCGGACACAAATTTGATCAAGATCTGACCAGTTGTCTAACATATCCTCAATAATAAACATAAACATAAATGCTTTCACACTCACAGCCCCACACTAGTTCGATGACTTGCGTCGTGGGTGCCAGAAACATTCACATCACAAACAAAATCATAAACAAAACGATATTTCCCTTGGGTAGAAAACTTGAACTCCCGCCGAGAATCGAACCCGGTACCCGCTGCTTAGAAGGCGAATGCGTATTCAACTAAGCCAACGAACTTAGAGTGGGGATGTGAATGTAAAAGCGTTTGTTTTTTTTTTATGTGTGTTACCTCATAACTTCTCTCCACGTGAGCCGATTTCGAATTTTTTTTTAGTTTGAAAGATGTTGCTTTCTAATTGGTCCCATTGAAATTTGATCAAGATCTGATGTTTAGTTTTTGAGTTATCGTCAATAATGCGTGTTTAATACATTAAATCTGATCAAGGTTCGAAAAGAAAGCGGTGAAGTCGGTTTTTTTAAGCTTTGCTTGCGTTTAATTATGTTTTTACTTGTCCAATATTTTTTGATAATCTACCCAAGTTTTTTTTATGCTCGATAGGCAAGCATTTCACCTAATGGAAAGTGACGAGGCGGCCGAAGATGTAGTTTTTTTATGCCTGATAGGAAAGCATTTGTCCGCTACCTCACCTGAAGAAAAGTGATGATGCGACTTAAGATGCAGCATGCTTTATTCACTCTTGACTTGAAAACTTCCTAATAATAATGTTCGGGAAAAAAGAAACTAAAGAGAGATCTGGCTTCACTCGATCAATAAATGGATTTGTATATGAAAATCGTTGATCGGCAGGGGTGCCACGTGCATGTGAGATATGTAAGGCATACTTTACCATGAGTTCAAACGTCCCATCCTCTAGATACTGGTCCCATTGCTCTGCAATAGTTCTGAGATTGTCCGCTGTGATTTTAATCGATGTTTCTTCTCCCTCTGTCAAAAGTAAATAAATAAACACCTTCACACTCACAGCCCCTACATTTAGCAGGAATTACATGATATAATTCCACCATGACCATTTTACCATCTAACAACAAAACTGTCAAACGTTATGCATTTACATACCTACAGTTCGCTCAAAGCGTTTCGCTTCTACGTTCATCATCCGTACGGCGAAGGAGTGGAACTCATTACTTGCGTCTTTGTTTCCCGAGGGGTATAATTTTGGGAGTCTTCAAGTCAAGAGTGAACAGGTATCTTCTAGATGTCACATCATCGGCCGCATCATCACTTTCCATCGAATTCCATCTGCTATCGAAGATGAAGCATGTTTGCCTAGAAGATTGATCACTCGTGACTCGAACACGGGATCCATTCCTTAGCGGTACGCATAATAAACGTGGAAGCAAGTCGCTGTGTTCTGCAGAACTTGCTCTAGCGGACAAAGCCGGGGACTTTTTGATGTTCTTTTTCAAGAGAGGCAATCATTTGACCACCATCTCACCTGACGGAAAGTGAAGATGCGACCGAAGATATACAAATCTAGCTATTAAAGGACTAATTGCCTATATTTTCTATATCTAAACTAAATACATCTATACAGCAAAGACCCAAGTCATCGAGCTTATAGGTAACTCAAGTGCTTAAGCCCACTACTAGTGGGTAGCAAATCTAGTATTATAGATATAACTAGTTGTTCCACGCGGCTTCGCCCACGTAAATTAAAATTTATTTATCGGATCGAGTTGTGAATGTAATTCTTAGTTCCACTTGAATACACACAAAAATTCCATCAAAATCGGTCCAGCCGTTTAAGAGGTCTCCAGTCTCGGTACAAAAGAATTATCTATATATATAAAAATTTCGTGTCACAGTTTTTGTTACCGACGACCCGGTTGGCGCAGTGGACAGGTGTCCGCCCTCTTCGCCGTGGGTCCTGGGTTCGATTCCCGGCAGGAGCACAAATTCCTTCCCAAGGGATATTTGTGCTTCTGGTTCTGGGTGTAATGTGTGTGTGTGATGTAAATGTTTCCGGCACCCACGATGCAAGTCTTTCAGCTTAGTGTGGGGCTGTGAGTGTGAATGCGTTCGTTTGTTTGTTTGTTACCATACTCTTCCGAAACAGCAGATCCGAATTTGATCCGATTCGAAAAATTTTATTCACACTTGACAGGTCTGAGAATAGGTTGTAATCTATTTTTCATCCCCCTGAGTGATAAGGGTGGCCCACGCCATTTTTTTTTAATTTTTCTGACAGAATTGTTTTTTTTTATACAGCATTAAAAAATAGATACAACCCTAAATTTTCACCCTTCTATGATCAACCCCTATTTTTTTTATTGAACTCAAAAATATTTCCTAGAAATCCTACTAATATTATAAATCCGAAAGTCTGTGTAAGTATGTTTGTTCCCTCTTTAAGCTTTAACGGCTGAACGGATTTGGATGAAATTTGGAATGTACATAGATTATACCTAAGATTAACACATAGGCTAATTTTTAACTTGATAATAGCTGGCGAAGCCGCGGGACACGGTTAGTAATGTATATGGCAAAACAACGTTTGCCGGGTCAGCTAGTATATACAATGTGTAACAGAAAGGTGTAGTAATACTCAAGTCACACATCTAGCTACATGTATGGAGTCTAACAGGAACTTCTGCATTCACGGCAGCACCATTAATATTGAGTTATGATGAATTAAAGTTTAAAAAAGAAATGTCATTTGCAACCCTATTTCATCAGCTACCGTTCTACACCACACATCTTTGGAGCTAGACGTCTGACAGTGGTGGCCATAACAAAGGTCAAGGTCACGCGCCACAGATGTAATCGTAGGGTTGGCAAAAAAGTATTTTTTAATTTTTGTACGGAACAAATATCTCCGATTGCCGCACTTGTAACTGTAGGGTTGTCAAAAGTATTTGAAAAATATATAATTTTTAATTTTTGTACGGAAAAAAATATGTCCGATTTCGAGTTTCGTTCTCTGGCAGACGATTCCTGGCACGATACACATACACACCACCAAGTATTACTACGCCTTTTTGTTACAGGTTGTATATATACATACATATACAAAGAGATAACTTACCCGCCGACGTCGCGGGAGTATTCACAGTTCTATTGTATGAAGCTTTCTTACAAGTGTCTACAAGGAGGCTGTAAATAATAATAAGAAAATTATTGAACTGCCCGTTGGCTTAGTGAGTGAGTGTTCGCCTTCTAAACAGGGGTATCGGGTTCGATTCCTGGGAAGCACAACTTTTCTTTCCAAGAGAAATTTGTGTTTGTGGTTCTGGTTGTGATGGGTTTTTTTAATTTTATTTTTATTTTATTTATTACCAACATAGAAGTTTAACAAAATATTCAAAATCTGTAAACCTCGTAAAGATTTGTCTATTCAAATTCAAAATTCAAGTTTATTCAGATGGGCCCCAAAAAGGCACTCATGAAAGTTTAATGAATACTGCCAGATTCGCAAAATTACAGCCATCTCAAGAATAACCTGGCAAAAAATTAGACGGCCCATTTTTCTTTAAAAAAAAAACACTAATACACAATTATATTAACCTAGGTATATCTATATTATGTAGTCGCTAGAAAGCGCTTGTGCAGTTTGCCTCCATGCATCCTTGTCATTAATGTAGTCAATCGTTTTATAATAAGCTTTCTTAATGAATTAATTGATTTTGTGTGTGATGTGTCAAGTCATTGAACTTAGTGTGTAGCTGTGAGTGTGAAAGCGTGTATTTACAGTAAAACACTCACCGAAAATCGTCCTTAGTGGCATCTGATACGAACCAAGGCATGTTTTTAAGATGGAATCTAATCTGAAATAAAAAAAAACGAAATTCAAATCAAATCAAAATCGTTTATTCACATAGGCCCCAAAGAGGCACTCAATTAAGAGCAGGCTACATATATCTATATATATAAACAAACAAACAAACGTATACAAGTATTCACACTCACAGCCCCACACTAAGTTCAAAGACTTGTATCGTGGGTGCCGGAAACATTCACATCACACACACATTACACTCAGAACCAGAAGCATAATATCCCGAGGTAAGGAATTTTTGTTCCTGCTGGGAATCGAACCCATGTCGCAGAGGGCGGAGACCTATCCACTACGGCAACTAGGTCGTACTTCTTCTGTACGTGTGTCTGTCACTGAACTCCTAAAGGGCTGGACTGATTATGATGAATGTGTTCAAGTGGATTTAATAAACGTTTATAATAAATCCGCGACAAAAAAAGGAGGAGGTACTCAAGTCGACTGTATTTTTTTTAATGTGTGATCCCTCGCAACTTCGTTTCACCGATTTTGAATTTAACGGCTGAACGGATTTGGATGAAATTTGGAATGTACATAGCTTATACCTAGGATTAACACATAGGCTACTTTTTAACTTGATAATAGCGGGCGAAGCCGCCGGGCACGGCTAGTATAATTTATAATTGTTACCTTTTTGACTATATCCTGTGATATGAGAAAATGGGCGAAACACACGTCGGCGAATAACTCGTAGCCGGCGTTGTCGCATATAATATCTAAAAACATATAAATTAAATCAAAAACAATATCAAAAACGCTTATTCACATGGGCCCCAAAGAGGCACTCATGAAAGTTAACGACTCTACAGCCAGATTCGCAAAATTACAGCCATCTCGAGAAGAAGCAATAAACTGGGCGGCGCATTTTTTCATATGTTTTTTTTATCTTAATCAAAGAAACAAACAAACGCATCTACACTCACAGCCCCACACTAAGTACTAAGACTTGTATCGTGGGTGCCGGAAACATTCACATCACATACACATTACACCCAGAACCAGAAGCACAAATATCCCTTGGGAGGAATTTGGTCTCCGGCCCGGAATCGAACCCAGGACCCACGGCGCAGACGGCGGACACCTGTCCACGCGCCGACTGGGTCGTCAATCATCGAAAGTTTGTGTGTAAGTATGTGTTCCCTCTTCACACTGTAACGGCTGAACGGATTTGGATGAAATTTGGAATGTACATAGCTTGTACCTAGGATTAACACATAGGCTACTTTTTAACTTGATAATAGCGGGCGAAGCCGCGGGGCACTTGTTTTTTTCTGGGGGCGTTTTTTTTTATTTACATTATAACACAAACGGCAGAATGGACAGTCTTGGCTATATATCCGCACCTAGGTTCGATTCCAGGCAGGTGAACAATTTTCCTTATATTAAAAAAAAACAACCAACGCTCCATCTGAAAAACGGCTGCACCGATTTTCACCAAACTTAGCTAAGACAATCAATTCACCTATAAAAAAAAACCTCAAATTTATAAGGTTAATAAGTTACTTGTAAAAATTAAAAACAAGCTTTTAGAAATCCGCCATATTGGATTTAGAGTGACGTCACTTTATTTTTCGATTCATTGTCTTCCCTTTCATTTGATACCCATATTGTAGGAGTGCGTTAAAAATAACTTGTCCGCCATTTTGTGTGTTCCGCCATGTTGGATTTAGAATGACATTACACATAACCATGCATTGGCCTCGATTCTAATGTCACACACAAAATAGGAACACAAGACAGAGATAGCATACATTTTAGTGCTGTCAAGTTAGTCAGAACTTAGATGTCTATGCAAGCTTAGTCGAGTATGTTATTGGTGTTGACTAAAAACACGCGCCTTTCTGCTTCTGCTGTTCATATTTTAATTGATAAACTAGCTTGACAGCACTTAAATGTATGCTATCTCTGTCTTGTGTTTCTATTTTGTAAGAGACAGGGATAGTTTAAATTTAATTTAGTGAGTGTACATCGGAATCGAGGCCATTGTCATCCAAACTAAACGTAATTAGGTAATTACCAAACATAAGTGTTTGCGGAATGGTCATTTTGGCGGGACAGGGTATCTTCTTATCCTCTTCTTCTTTGGCTTCTTCATCTGGCTTGTTTCCTTCCCCTGGGGCGTCCGACGTTTCTACCTTCGGCTGGAATCATTTAAAAGGATATTATATTTTTTTTAATTCAAAATATTATTTTATTTGTAAAACTTTTGTTAGTCCAACCTCTAAAAATTACTTTTTTACACTCACAGCCTACACAAAGTTCGATGACTTGTGTCGTGGGTGCCGGAAACATTCACATCACACACACAAACATAACTGGAACCAGAAACACAGTAACAGCTGAACGGATTTGTATGAAATTTGGAATGTACATAGCTCATACCTAAGATTAACACATAGGCTACTTAACTTGATAAACGCGGGCGAAACCGCGAGTCACGGCTATTCTTTAATAATACTAAGACAAGTACAAGTGGCGTGTGTGTGTGAATGTTTTCAACTCTCATAATATAAGTCTTCGAACTTAGTGTGGGGCTAAAATTGTACAACTATTAATAAGAGATTTTTAATCAATAATTATTTGGGGACTTTTATCCACATGGCAAACCAGTCCCATCGTAACTTAACCAGTTTTTTTTTGTCGCGAAGATGAAAAAATGGCGTTGTTGATTTTATGTAATTTTCCAAAACCTGTGATTTTTCGAGTGTTAATGTGTAATAATGGTGGATTATTAACCGTTAATACTTAGTAAATGTGCATAAGTGTAGGCAAATCATACAAAGTTGAAAAACATGATTTTCGCCTTCGCTCCAAAACTCCAATAGAAGTTCTAGTAAAGTTTCTACCACTTTACTAGGGCATGACTTGACTATGACTGACTACTTGACTTTGACTGTGACTTGTGACTAAGACTTTTATTATGAAGAATAGAAATTGTTAATATTTGTTTAATATTTCGACTGAAGGACTATGCATAATAATAAAAAAAGTAACTTAACCAATGTATAACTATACAACATAAAGCTTATGCTAATGATTGCTTAACCATATCTATAAGGAGCGATGCTGCCTCAGATGCTGTAATTTAGCGGTGAATCTAAGTTTAAAATACTAATATTATAAATTCGAATGTTTGTGCGAAGAATGTATGATTTCTCTTCACGGCTGAACGAATTTGGATGAAATTACTAAAGTTAACGGGTTACTTTTGCAAAGCTAGATTAACAGAAAATGGTAAAGAACACTCAAAATTATCAATTTATATGTAAGCAAAGCTTAAAAAAACCGACTTCACCACTTTATCTTCGGAACTATGATTAGATTAGATGTACTAAACACACATTATTGAATATTTCAAGAACTACTGATCAGATCGTGATCAAATTTAAATGTAACTACACTGGAAGCACCAGCTTTCAAATAAAAAAAAGAATCATCACTTACAAAAAGTTCTGAGGTAACATACAAAAAAATACAGTCAAATTGAGAACCTTCTCCATTTCTTGAAGTCAGTTAAAAAACCTAGTGTCTTTCTACACATTTACAACGATCTATATATCTATATTTTTTTTATTATTCCAAACATTACATTATGTCTATCTACGGGCCAATTGCCTATATTACCTAAAACTAAACTAAAATTATATACATCTATACAGCAAAGGCCAAGTTACAAGGCATCGAACGTATAGGTAACTCAAGTGGTCAAGCCCACTACCAGTGGGTAGCGTAACCATCATGCTGGCGGCAATGGATTAAATTTTTATTCATAAGATTAAAAATATACAATTTAATGGACAACCTCCTCCATTTTTTGAAGTCGGTTAAAAATAAGCTAGTATCTTCTATCTACATATCTACAACAATATCTATAATTTATGTAATTATTTATAATAATTACTTTTATTGAAACTTGCTTGTGTATTGGCATGCCGGCCAACGTAGCCAATCTATGACAACTGCACTTAGATTTGAATACAGTATTCTGGAATAAAATTACGATAACAGTCAATATTATAAAGGAGAAAGTCTGTGTATGATTTAGTCGCTAAGACATTTGATATGACTCTTGCTATGAAAGTCTATATGACTCCAGCTATGACAGTCGATATGACTCTAGCTATGAAAGTCGTTATGACTTCAGCTATGGTAGTCGATATGACTCCAGCAATGACAGTCGATATGACTCCAGCTATGAAAGTTAATATGAATCCAGCTATGACAGTCAATATGACTCTAGCTATGACAGTCGATATACCTTGCGCTTATTAACTCCAATATTATTATCGATATGACTATCGCTATAAATTTCGATATGACTGTCAATACGACACTCGACATGACTGGCGTCGTTACTCTCCATATACATTTTGCCGAGTCGATATGCCTTACATTACAAATTGATCCACATCAGTTGCTTTCTACGGGAAAATTGCCCAAATATCCTAAAACTATATACAAAAAAGGCCTATAGACGTTATAAACTTCATTATGACTGTCGATATGACTTGCTATGACACCCGATATTACCGGCACTGTTACTCTTAATGTAGATTTAGCTATGCCAGTCAATATGTCTTACGGTCATTCACTTCAATATGATTGTCGATATGACTCGCTATGACAGACTTTGTATATGACTCTTGATACTCTAGATGACTTCCGATTCAATATATTATACCCCTTGCGATGTAATAAGACTATATGAAACATTCAACCTATATGACTATCGATATGACACATACGATGTATATGACATTCGATATTACTCTCACACGACATAGGCCACTTTTAATATTGGTTAAATGAGAAATGACTTAGACATTAATCTGGTTTTTATCACTATTAGGGGGCGTTCATTAATAACGTGAGGTGTTTAAGTGGGGGTGGTGGCGCGAGTAAAATTGCTGGCGTGTAAATAGCCCACCATTTACGTATTAATATTTTTAATGATAGCGGTAAATTATTTTGAACATTGGCAAAAATCAGTAGGGATACACGAATCAATTTACAGTGTTTATTTAAGCCCACGTACCTTAGACTGCTTCGAAACCGCCTCCGGAGCTCCCCAAGAAAGGAACTACAGCAAACTGTATGTATGCCTAAGCGCACACACACAACTCCACGTCGCGCCGGCCGGCGAGTTTGAATCCGAAAACATCCGAAAATATACGAGGCACTGATCACTAATCCATATCACAGATGAAGCGGTCGATCACAATAGACACGATGAAGTTTTTATTTTAAATCCTGGTTAATTAGATGATAATTATTTAATTAGTTTTCTACGTCACAAAATTCAATAGCGGAGCGTTTCTGTCAACCACACACAGAAGACACACACGAAAAAAGGTCGCGAGCGCAAAAATGTCACTCGATACAACTGCAAGTAGCGCCATCTCTGGGATTTCCTTTGAACGATCTCTAACAGTGGTCAGCAGAGAGCCTAATACACTGCAAATGTACACAAATATCCAAAGATTCTTGCCAATATGAATATTAGGTATATAAAGTGAAGTATTTATTCACAGATGTATAATTTACATTTATTTTTTATATTATAAAAGGCAAAGACGCTTCACCAGGGGGAGAGGGGGTCTAGCCGAATCTCACCCAATCTCACGTGGAAGCGAGGGTCTCGGCAAATATCACGTAATTTTTTTTCCGTAGAAACAGTGTAAAATTGCTAGAAAACTGGGATTGTTCTCAGTAGTCCCCTTTAGCACTGTCACCCCCTAGAGGGGACTACTGGGAACAATTCTAATGAGAATTGTTCCCAGTAATTGTCACCCCGGTGACAGCTGGGAAGACGATTCCCGGCTGTCACCCCGGGGGACAGTGCTAAAGGGGACTACTGGGAACAATCCGAAAACTGGGTTAAATTAGGTAAAAAAAAATTTACTAAAATATGATTAAATCATAATATTTATCTAACTTCGATAAATATTATGATTTAGTCTTAAATAAAAAGAATTAAACAAAATGTTCATTTAATAAATCCAATGCAACCAAGCATATTTTGACTTATCTACATGAAGTATAAGCATTTTGAAAAATGTCACATAAGATTAGGGGAGAGGAGGGGAGTAAAATCTCACAACATCTCGACAAGGCGAGAGAGGGGGTCGAAAAATCGCCAATATAATCTCACGTAATTATTTAATGTCTCACGAATTCACGGCTTTATTAAACATTCAAAATTCAAAATCGTATATTCACATGGGCCCTAAAGAGGCACTCATAAAAGTTTTGCAAAACACAGCTAATTTCTACATACCCCAGCTATATTTTTGGCGACAACTTCGGCTTTAGCGACAATGTTGTCTGCAATTTTTGCAGTGTCGTCGATCAGTAACTGAAAAATGAAAATTAAAAATATTACTAATAATCTACTACATATATTGAACTGCCCGTTGGTTTGGTTGGGTGTGCGTTCACCTTCCAAGCAGTGGTATCGGGTTCGATTACCGGTGGGACCATAGAAAATTTGTGTTAGTTTTGGTTGTGATTGTGTGTGCAATGTGATTTTTTCCCACGATATTAATATGAACTTTTTTTTTCGTTTTTGATCACTTCCTCACCTGATGGAAAGTGAAGATGCGGCCGAAACTGTAACATACTTGCCTAGAAGATACCTATTCACTCTACTTTCGCGCCATTCTGGTGATGCTAAATTTCGTACGCGCGCACATAAATTCAAAATCGTTTATTCACATGGGCCCCAAATGGGCACTCATGAAAGTTAATGACTCTACTGCCAGATTCGCAAAATGTCATTTCGACAAGAAGTGGACAAGAAACTCAGCGGCGCATTTTTGCATATTTTTTTTTAAACACTCTTAAATTACTAATACATACAGGGATTATGTTAAGCTAGGTATATTTATATTATGTCATCGCCAGAAAGCGCTTGTGCAGTATGCCTCCATGCATTCTGGTATTAAATTAATACACACTCGAAGTAAGTAAGAGGGTGAGCGTGTATTTGTGCGAGAGAGAGAGGGTGTATGTGTGTGTGTGAGAGAGAGAGAGGGTGTTTGTGTGTGTGAGAGAGAGAGAGAGAGAGAGATGGTGTATGTGTGTAAGAGAGAGAGGATGTTAGTGTCTGGAAGAGGGTGTTTGTGTGTGAAAGTGAGGGTGTGTGTGTGAGAGAGGGTGCATATGTTCTGATACAAACCCTATCTTTATAATCCACGATCATTTGGAAAGGGTCGAGAAGCGGTGACCCTTCGCTTTCACCCGGCTTCTCTCCCGCGATGTTCACCTGCGAGCCCGCCGTCAACGAAAGATCGCACTTATTCGCCCACAGACAGATCTGAAAATGCAATGGCTATACTTAGTAGAACAGTTATAATAGATATACATATTATATAAATATAGATTTTTATTTAAATAGTTTTAATCGATTGTTTTCGTTAAATTGTTGCAGAGGTTACATATTTGCACCGTTTGGTTTTGATACGCTGGGCATACTTACCTCTACATTATGTGTGAGAATTTAGAGTAAATAACTTTATTGGTTTAAAAGATGTCCTCTGACAGACGGACAGACAAAGTTCCGAACACCCGAATTAACTTGAGACCTCGTTCCATTCGATCAAAAATTTTATAAGCGATTAAAATAAAATTTAAATCAGGATCAATAAGTATTACAAAAATAATTATATAATTAAATATTAAAATTCAAATTATGTTACATTGCTGTATTTAAACGTATGCAAAGCTTAAAAAAACCGACTTCACCGCTTATATTTCGGTTTTGGCTTAATCGATTTCGATAAAATGTATATGGGACCACCTCTGAAGTATAATCTACCAAACAAAAAAAAATAATTTTGAGAATCGGTCCACAAATGGGGGAGAAATCGGTGAACATACATAAAAAAAAATACATACAGTCGAACATAGTACCTCCTCCTTTTTTGAAGACAGTAAAAATTAAAACAGATTTATATTTTTTTAACATAATCTTGATATAGCAACAATCGAAACAAACATACCGCATTCACACTCACAGCCCCAAAATAAGTTAGAATTGTGTCGTGGGTGCCGGCTCCATTTACATCACATACACAACCAGAATTGAAAAGGATTTGTATCTGTTTTTTATAGTTTTTTTTAGTAAACATGAATATTAATATCTGGACTAATAAGGCAGGAATACATTATATCAGAATAAAAATAATAAAAAAACAAACAATAAATAATTTATTAACAACCTTTTTAATTATTATTTGCAAGCTGCGCCCGCGGTTATCGATTTTTAGGGTTCCGTACCCAAAGGGTAAAAACGGGACCCTATTACTGAGACTTCGCTGTCCGTCCGTCCGTCTGTCACCAGGCTGTGTATCTCAAGAACGGTAATAGCTAGACAGTTTAAATTTTCACAGATGATGTATTACTATTGCCGCTATAACAACATATACTAAAAATAAAATAAAATAAATATTTAAGGGGGGCTCCCATACAACAAACTTGATTTTTTATAAATAATGGTACGGAACCCTTCGTGCGCGAGTCCGACTCGTACTTGGCCGGTTTTATTTCGATTAGTATATTTATTGCCCGACCAGACAACCTTTACTGATAACCCGGTTTGCGCAGTGGGCAAATCTCTGCCCTCTGCGCCGTGGGTCCTGGGTTCGATTCCCGGCAGGAGAACAATTTTCCTTACGAAGGGAGATTTGCGCTTCTGGTTCCAGAACCACCCAGGTGTGGTTGTGTGTGTGATATGTTGGGTTGTGACTGAAAATCAGCGTGTTAGACTTGGCAAAAATGTTGAGTCGCGACCCTTTTGGATATTTGTGTTTTGTTTAATTATTATCTATGTTATTTTTCTTTGTAGGCTATTTTTGTTGTATCTATTTATGTTATGTTTTGTTTATGGTGCCAAATAAACATATTTCATTCATTCATAAATGTTTCCGGCACCCACAATACAAGTTCATTCAAATTCAAATTCAAAATAGCTTACTAATATGGGCTCTAAAGAGGCACTCATGAAAGTTAATGACTCTACTGCCCGATTTGCAATATTACTGCCATATCGAAAAGAACCTCAGCAGCGTATTTTTTCTTTTTTTTTAAGTCACTTAAACACTAATACATAATTATATTAACCTAGGTATATCTATATTATGTAGTCGCCAGAAAGCGCTTATGCAGTTTGCCTCCATTGAACTTAGTGTGGGGCTGTGAGTGTGTAAGCGTCTATGTTTATTACCTTTAATAAAGTCTGTAAGTCAGCTTTCCGTTTATCCTTGGAAGAAGTCGGCAGCATAGTGACGAGCTTGTCGGCTACGATGCACATCGGTTCTAAGCAAGAAGAGAGAGCGGCGTTCTTTTGTACGTCAAAAGGGTCGAAATTAGTGAGGCCCTTGCTGAAAACAACACGTTCATTAAAACCTACCTTCTGGCGTAGTTGGGTACGCGTCTGTCTGCTAAGCAGCGGGTACAGCGTTCGATTCCTGATGGGAACATAAGTTTGCTCATCAAGAGAAATTGTGTTTTTGGTTTTGAGTGTTTTACACAAATTTACACACTTATACAAAACTTTTTGATTTGTAATATTAGTGTGATGAAATACTCAATTGGAATTGATTTATATTAAAAAAAAATACATCACATTAAATGAATTAATGAATTTGTTTTTAATTACTTATTGGTGTTCAATAAAGAAATATTCTATTGTAAACGCAAGCAAAGCTTAAAAACCAACTTCACACCGTCAACTCTATATCAGATTTAATGAATTAAATACGCATTATTGAGGATAACTCAAACACTACTGTCAGATCTTGATCAAATTAACATGAGACCATAAAGGAAGCACCAGCTTTCAAATTAAAAAAAGAATCATCAAAATCGGTACACCTAGAAAAAAGGTTTTGAGGTTAAACCACATAAAAACTCAGTCGAATTGAGAACCTCCTCTTTTTTCTAAAGTAGGTTAAAAAGGATTAAACAGCTACATAACCAAAGAACTTGTCAAGACGAGTCAAACGAGCCCAAACTCGATTGGTTTATCTCGTTCATTTCAGAAGTTCCTAATATGGCCATCTTCCGTCTCCATCATCACACCAGCTCCATGGTACCATATCACTTTATTATCACCGATACTCAAGAAAACGAAATTTAAGTCCAATCGAACATCGGGAAGTCTAATGGGAAAAAGGGGGGTCTAATTTAAATTTCAAGATTTGATTACCCGACATAATATAGCGGGGTTGGTGAAACTGAAATAATTAAGCAAAGCTTAAAAAAACCGACTTCACCGCTTTATCTTCGGAACCTTGATCAGATTATTAAATCTGTCAAGTTATAGTCAATAATGCGTGTTTAATACATTAGTATTAAACACGCATTATTGACTACAACTCAAAAACTAGACATCAGATCTTGATCAAATTTCAATGGGACCAATTAGAAAGCAACATCTTTCAAACAAAAAAAATAATTATCGGTTCACGTGGAGAGAAGTTATGAGGTAACACACATAAAATAAAAAAACAGTCGACTTGAGTTTCTCCTTCTTTTTTGGGAAGTCGGTAAAAAAAAAAACTTACGTCAGTTGACAACCTTCCCTAAGCCTCCTGTAGACATAGCACTCAGTGAAGACCCACGTGTTAGTGTAATAAGTTGGTTGGTCCTGGGCCTCGATCCATTTGTTCCATTTCCTTGCATCATCCGAGTCCTCCTGCAAAGTTATTCATAGTTCACCAACGACTGTCGAGGACAATGACTAACGCAATTAGAGCGAGACTATAAATATAATTAAATAACATTAGTGCATGTTATGTGTAAAATTAAGGATCCCTGAACCCCACACTAGGACGACCTGTGTCGTGGGATTCAGTTTCACTCCAAAGGTTTAATGATCAGGTAGACTTAAAATAACAAAAAAGAAGCCTTATAATAACTATCCTAATTACTGTTCTAAATATCCCAAGTATATATCCTACACTTAATACAAGTCTGACGGTAAGAAGGCAAAAGTATGGTAAAGTTAGTAATAATGTCCAATCCCACCCGTCTCTCTATTTGTTACTATGAACGAATGAATTATATATTTATTCGAAAACAGTCAATTTTCGAAATCGGCTCACGTAGAGAGAAGTTATGAGGTAACACACATAAAATATCACTGAATCTGTGAGTATGCAAAGTATTTAAACTCTTCTGTGATATTCTAGCTTTTTTTTTTTTATTTGTGACAGGCTAGTGTTTGACCACTATCTCACCTGATGGTAAGTGACGATGTGATCGAAGCTGGTAAACACACTAGACCTGGAATACGCAGGCTCTCAAGACTAGCTGCGCCCCGCGGTTTTACTCGCGTTAGTCCCGGTTTGACTTATTTTGGTTTTGGTATATTATTAGGTGAGATAATTGAACGCAAGCAAAGCTTAATAAAACCGACTTCACTGCTTTATCTTTGGAACCTTGATCAGATTTAATGTATTAAACACGCATTGACTATAACTCAAAAACTAGTGATCAGATCTTGATCAAATTTCAACGGGATCACATGAAAAGCACAAGCTATCAAATAAAAAAGAATCATCAAAATCGGCGCACAACGAAAGAAGTTATGAGGTAACTTTTGAAGTCCGTTAAACGAGAACATCGTCAAAGTACACATTATTCGTCACAAAATAGGCATTATTGACGATATTTCAAGAACTACTGATCAGATCTTGATCAAATTTAAATGGGACCAATTAGAAAGCAACATCTTTCAAACTAAAAAAAATAAATTCGAAATCGACTCACGTGGAGAGACGTTATATGGGAGGAAAAACATAAAAAAAAAACAAAAAAAAAAGTATACAATGATCGATTGTTTTCCTTACCGTAAGTACATCATATTTCTTGTTGGTAACTAAGTCGTTCTTCAGTTTTGTTACGTACTGGATATATTGCCTTATATCCCCTTCGTTCTGAAACAAAAACATAGATAATTTATTATACTGTGATACCATAATCATTGTAGATTCTATCTATAACCAAATAAAAAAATAATAGGATTCGTGGATGTCTTGTGTATTTATGTTCCCCGATTATGAACTGCTCGTTGGCTTAGTTGGTTCGCCTTCTAAGCAGGGGTATCGGGTTCGATTCCCGGCGGGAACACAAGCTTTCTCCCCAATGAAAATTTGTGTTTCTGGTTCTGATTGTGATTGTGTGCGATGTGAATGTTTCCAGCACCCACGACACAAGTCTCGATGACTTGTGTCGTGGGTGCCGGAAACATTCACACACTTAGTTTATGTTTGACTCCAACACGTCTGGACCGAATCGAGGAATTATTTTTATTTAAAAGGAAATGGTGTCTAGTTGGACCTATATAAAAATTGTCTTGATCTGATCTAGGGTTCTGGAGATAATGCGATAAAGTCGGTTTTTGAAGCTTTGCTAGCGATTAAATTATGATTATTATTTTTGCACGTGATCATCGTACAACACACATTACATTGACATTTTGATAATACTTTAAGAAGTTGTTTAAAATCAAGCATAAAGGACTAAGACCACATCGTCGCTTACCATCAGGTGAGATGGTGGTCAAAAGTTAGACTATCTTGAAAAAAAAAACAAAAAGTTATATAACCAGAGAACTTGTCGAGACGAATGAAACGAGCCCAAACTAGATGGGTTTATCTTGTTAAGTTCAAGTTCCTATGACCTCCATCATCAGACCAGCTCCATGGTACCATATCATTGTATTATCACCGAAGATACATAAGCTCACCAAATGTGAGTCCAATAAGCACACCAAATTAGAGTAAACAGCAAAAGAATGGAACGCTTTGCCGTCGTCTGTTTCCCGAAAGGTACAATTTGGGTGTATTCAAAAGTAAAGTGAATAGGTTAATTTACTAAGCAAGCGTGCTCCACCTTAGACTGCATCGTCACTTTCCATCAGGTGTGATTGTGGTCAAAAGTTTGCTTAGTCTGTAATAAAAAAAAATACAAAAAAAGAGTCTAATCGGACATCGGAAAGTGGGTCTAATTTAACTTGCAAGATTTGATTACAGACCGACAGACAACGGGACAGATAAAACTAAATAAAAGCTTGGAATAGAAACTCACCGAGCCGTAGATGGAGTTAATTCTATTCGAGTCTCTTGATAAGTAGTCAATAACTTTGGTTAAGATGATGGGAAGCCTCTCCTTCAGGGAGTAGTATGCGAAGCTCCTGGAACAATACATTCAAACTTGTTGTACAGGGTAATTTGTAAAGTAATAATGGGCTTGAGCACTTACCTATAAGCTCGGTGCCTTGTAAGTTACGTGTGTTCTGTATAGATGTGTTTAGGAAATATTGGCAATGAACTGCTCGTTGGCTTAGTTGGGTGTGTGTTCGCCTTCTAAGCAGTGGTATCGGGTTCGATTTCCGGCGGGAGCACAAGTTTTCTCCTCAAGAAAAATTTGTGTTTCTGGTTCTGGTTGTGATTGTGTGTGATGTGAATCATCGTTAGTGTGGGACTGCGAGTGTGAAAGCGTTTATGTTTAATTGGCCTGTGGATATTATTCAATTCTGTATAAAAATAACCCATAATCCTAATCATATCCTATTTATTATTTACTAGGTGTCCCGGCGAACTTCGTCCCGCCTAACAGTCAATGAATGTGCATGTTTAGGAAGCCATACCCGGCATGCGTTACAATGCCACGTGACTATATTATTACCTCCTTCATGTTTATGTTTGCCTAGTACCTTACCAAATCCGAGTGACGTATAAGAAAAATATTTGTATACAACAATAAAAAAAATGTGACGTTCCTAAAAAGTATCCTATGTCCGTCTCCAGGTTCTAAGCTACAAATTTTCAGCCAAATCGGTTCAGCCGTTCTTGACAAGGATGCATGGAGGCGCGCTTTCTGACGACTACATAATGTAGACTAGTGGTTCTCGCCGAACCGAGATCTCGCGCCTCATTTTGCCTAATAGAGAAAAACTTTGAGGTTAATCGCTTATAACTTTTATTATTACAATTAATTGCTTAATTCATGTTTTTGTTGTTCAAGTACAGGATATAACAGATATTGGCCTCGATTCTGATGTACACTCACTAAATTAAATTTAAACTATCCCTGTCTCTTACAAAATAAAACACAAGACAGAGATAGCATGCATTTTAGAGCTGTCACGCTAGTTTATCAATTAAAATATGAACAGCAGAAGCAGAAGGGCGCTTGTTTTTAGTTAACACCAATACAACACATACTCGACTAAGCTTGCATAGACATCTAAGTTCTGACTAACTTGACGGCACAGCAGTATGCTATCTCTGTCTTGTGTTCCTATATTGTAAAAGACAGGAATAGTTTAAATTTAATTTAGTGTGTGACATCAGAATCGAGGCCATTATACTTAAGTTACAGCTTCAAATATGAAGCCGTGTTTGAGATAGACCCGGCGACAAAATAGGTCTAAAATCAAAAACTTTGGTTCCATAATTTTTTTTAAACCGGTTTCGTACTCTACTTGAGAGCTCTTTTCAACGAGACACAAGGGTAGATAAAAAATAAAATCATTTTGCTCCCCGCTTACGTGCATTGGGTACCCCTTAACGTTTTCATTTATATAATTTTAACTGCCATTTCTGGGTTTGGGCCATAGCTTTACATATTATATGAGACTTTGAAGTTATTAGCTTTTATGGTTTAGACGCTAGATGCCTCTGACAGACGGACGGACGGACGGACAAAGTGCTGAATCACACAAGTCAACTTACACATCACGCTTCGCTCGATAAGTAAAAAAAATATTTAAAAAATGTTTAACATGTAACATCTCAGGGTGAAGGATTTTTTCTTTCTTTCTTTCTATTTAGGGTGCTTAACTTTAAGTCCATGGTCCCGATGCATTGAATAGGTATCCTCTAGGCCTTGGCATTCATGCTCCATCTTCGACCGCAAAGCCACTAAGGTAGTTCTCGAACGTATGCCTCTGTTTTTTTTAAACGAAAAACCATCTCATCCTTTATTATCCATACATTGAGAGCTCCTTATTTTCTATTAAAATATATGGGACCAACTAGAAACCATACGCTCATACGGTCTCAAACAATAATACAACAAAATCATTCAGATCTGTTCTTTTGCGACGGTGATACGAGATAACATACCAAAAAAAAAAGCGAATTGTTTCGAATTTCAGTCGAATTGAAAACCTCCTCCAATTTTTTTAGTCGGTTAAAAGTCGGGATTTATTACATGTATGCCTTTGAAAACGTATGCGATACATAATTCGAAATATATAAAAGGCATCTTAACAAGGTTCGTATAGGAATATTCTCAACAAAACAAAATATAAAAAAATAATCATTTAAAAATGTATTAAATTTAAAAACTTCATTAACATAATTCCAAATGTTGTACAAAACAAAACTGAACTACAAAAAGTGATCGCCCGAACAGGGACTTGAACCCTGGACCCTTGGATTAAAAGTCCAATGCTCTACCGACTGAGCTATCCGGGCCTTGAGTGAGGCGGCGAAATTAGAGTACCGATGCTGAAGAAAAAAATATATATATATAAATATCGCACTAATCTACGGGCCAATTGCCTATATTTCCTAAAACTAAACTAAAACTATATACAGCAAAGAGCCAAGTTACCTACAAGCCATCGAGCCTATAGGTAACTCAAGTGCTCAAGCCCACTACCAGTGGGTAGCGTTCCCATCATGCTGGCTGCATTGCCTCTCTGAATTGCAATGCTAATACGTTGAGCCAAATAAGTGCCAGCATTTTGGTCACGCGTCGCCTCAACCAGGCGCTCTGATAGAATTTTGAAAATAGAATGAGCTCCCGGTCCCCACGGACCCAGTGTCTCAACACCAAACGGCTCAAATATGTAACCACTGCCGAGGTTTCCATATTTTCGCCGTTTGCGCTGCTCTGCCGAAGTTGCCGCGACGCCAACCCCATTCTGTGATTCAGGAAGATGTGACGGAGCTAAAGTATCGACACAAGTTGCATCCCACACTAAAGGCCGTCCCATCTTCCATGGAATTAAAGTCATTCCGTCAGGTCTTTTACCATCGTCACGCATCAGACCATTCGGTTCGAGAATGGCTGGAACGTTGGCACTGGTAAAAGCCCGGCGGATGATATCGTTGAGGCTGGCGTGGCGGGAAATTCGGCCAGCACTTTTCTGGCACGAGAGGCCGTGGTGACCGAGCTGGTCAACAGCAGTACCACACTGACAGCTATGGGCAACATAGCACCTTGCACCCAAACGTAAGCATATAGCGAGACGGAAAGCAGATGGATCCATAAGAGTACCAGTATTAAACGAGGGAATGGCCTGCAACCAAAGCCCTGACTCCCATACAGAAACTGCTAGAAGTCTAGCACGCTCTGTGACGCTAGGACACGTATCTAAAAGATGTTTCCGTGCTAGTTCACAGAGCGGCCGATCCCACAGTCTCTGTGAGGATAGCCTCACTGGGAGCCCGGTATTTGGGCATGCCATCTCCCAGGCGCTTGTGGCCTCAGTCTGGTTTGAAATTTCTAAAGAACCCAAACTATGTGAAAGTATTTTTTCGACTAATTTAGAAGTACCATGAACTGAGGACAAGAAAGCCGGTAACGCAACACTAGAAATTTTACGAATACCTAAGCCTCCTAGTCTTACAGGTAAAGAAGCTTGCGACCAAGCCCTATCATCTATGTCAATATTCAAAACCGATACAAGAGTATTCTTTACGATATTGTCCATGCTCTCGAGGAGCGCGCCATGTTTCCATAGCGGACAACATCTTAAAGAATACGTAAATTTTGGGACAAAAAGGCAAAATCTAATAATTGTAAAAGCCATATGAGTGTTAATTTTGAGCAATCGGTCGGAAGAATTTTTAAAATTTTGAATTTTTTCTTCTACAAAAGGTGAAATTGATTCATCTAATATCGGCGAACCTAAAAGGCGAAGTGAACACTTGTCGACTAGTTTTATATTGTAAGCCAATGAGTTAAATTTTTGTAAAACCGATAATTTGTCTGAACAGTTATCGCAAACAAAAAGTTCGCATTTTGAAAAATTTAGTTCAAGCCCAATCATTTTAAATTCATCTATTAGTAATTTTAGATCACTTAAGACAGTATTCACATCACCTCCCAGAGTTCCGTCATCCAAATACCAAACATTTAGTTTGGATTGGAGACGTTGAATTATCGGATTGACAGCTAAAGAAAAAATTGCTGGGCCGCACGGGTCACCCTGCTGACATCCAACGGAAGACAAAAGAACATCGTTTTTGTAAATTAATTTTGATGGTTTACCATAGCATTGCCAAATAAAATTATATAACTCTGGAATTTTATCTTTCACCTGGGTCAGAAGGGTGCCTCTATCAACAGAATTAAAAGCATTCTTAACATCCACCTTTAGCAACACCTCTCCACAATTTTGATTTAAAAATGTTCTAAGGGAATGGACAGCAGCCTCACATCCGCCCCGCGAACCAAAACCAAGCTGTATAGGCTGAAAAAGATTGCTTAAAGAAGCAAACATTTTCTTACAACCGATTTTAGCCGCGAGGCGGCGATATGTGGTGCCTACCGCTATAGGCCTGATGCCACCATCTTTTTTGTTTAGTGCGCATAAATTTGCGCCGTACAAAATATCTGTGACGTCATTATTGACTTGACCTGACAACATCAGGTTAACTAAAGCCGTAAGGTCTTTCAAAAGAGCCTCACCAATCTCGCCAGAACTAGCACATAAAAGATCTTTTAGAATTTGCGGTGTTAAGCCATCTAGGCCACCGGCAGACCCACCTTTAAAAGACATAACGGCCGCAGCAACATCCTGAGCGGTCGCCTCAACAGTGACGTCATTCTGTTGAGGTGGATCAGGTAAATGGAGATTTGTTGCCGCGGGTGGATGTTTGTCACGAAGTGACTGTATCGTATCCGAATTATAAGGGGCTAAAGTGTCGCTAGAGAACAAGACTCGTGCTGCCCCTGTAATGTCACCATCACTAATTTTGTTTTCTACAATCTTATAAGTCGCCAAATTATCTTTATTTTTAGAATTTGTATTATCCCGCCTTATGGGCGGGACAATCATGCAAGAATCGAAAGAAATGTCTTCCAATGCCATGTACTTTACGCAGTTTTCCTTTACTCTACTAGTAAGGGACGTTTTGTTATTAGGGTCAAAAGATACGTAAAGTACGTGGTATGAAAAAGTCAATAGATGTTCCCAGGCACTTAATGAATTTTGAAAAACAACTTTCTTAATTGCCCTTGAAAGAGACTGAGCAACTGAAATGCGTGCGCCTCGCAAAAGTAACATAAACAACAAGGTAGAAAAGAATTTCCACTATTGTAAACTGTGTAAATAAGATGGTATTACTATATACAAAAACTATAATATTATAAAAGTAACAACAGCTTGCCCGTTTCGGGCATACAATAGTGTGCTCTAGATATTTAACATAAATATCTAAATTGTATGCAACAGTTGGTCTTAGTTTACTTTGATGACATCATTATGAAACCTATTATATTATTAACAACAAACAAACAAACGCATTCACACTCATAGCCCCACACTAAGTTCAAAGACTTGTATCATGGGTGCCGGAAACATTCACATCACACACACACACACACATTACACCCAGAACCAGAAGCACAAATATCTCTTGGGAAGGAATTTGTGCTCCTGCCGGGAATCGAACCCAGGACCCACGGCGCCGAGGACGGACACCTGTCCACAGTGGACAGGTGTCCGTCCTCTGCGCCAACTGGGTCGTCAATAATTATTTATTATTAAGCTCGATGTTTTGTAGGTAACTTAGTTATTTGCTGTACATAGTTTTAGTTTAGTTTTAGGAAATATAGATAATTGGCCCGTAGATAGCATTCATTATGAAATCAGGTCATTGACATTTAAACACTAAAATATTCTCAAAAGTTCGTGTGATTTTTTTAAATATTCTCAATAGCCATATTCAAATAACCTGTTTGTAGGTACCTACAATAATTATGAGTAATTACGTGTTAAATTTGTAATTCCATTATATTAAGTATTTAATCATTTATTATTGTGAAAATTTTGACAAAACATAAGAGAATAGATTTTAAAATTAAATTGTGCATTAGACTAAGAAATTTGTAATAAAATAAAACATGAAAAAATTATTCATCCTGCACGAAAATCTCTGATCATGTCAGAGACGCGACACGCCGGCCGAAATAAAAAAAACGTATTAAATCAACTGTCGATTCCCGGCAGGAGCATAATTTTCCTTTTCGAGAGACATTAAATGTCCCTTGGGAAGGAAAATAAGAAAATTTATTTTTTTATCCATAAGAACAAATTTTGTGCTTCTGGTTCTGGGTGTGTGTATGTATCATTTGTAAATGCTTCCGGCACCTACGATAAAGTCTTTGAACATAGTGTGGGGCAGGGGGTGTGAAAAAAATTTATTAAAATAGATATAAATAACAAGTCATTATACTAAAAATTAAAATATCCAACTGCATAAAAGTGAACTTCGTCTATATACACTTTTTCGTTAATTTATTTATTTATTTATTTGGTTTACCAACAGTAGATACACAAATACTTTCACAATTTATAAACTAAAACAATTATATCTATGTGTACAACCAATTATAGGTAAACACAGCATGCACTACTTTAAGCTATACAAATAACAATAATAACACATACGGTGATTGTTTATATAGTTAACGATACCTAAAAGTTTATGTAAAAAAAATCGTTGATGACATATGGGTGGTTATCACATTTATACACATAATTACATACTGAAATTTATAAAGATTTGGCTGGGAGACTGAAAGAGTCGACACGTGACTAAAATGCCGGTTTGTATTTTGCACAGCAATTAAGTCTCGCTGTGCAACGAGGTAACGCAGCCAGCATTTTGGGCACACTGCCGACCAATGACTTTTTGTATTAGGTAAGTAGTTTAGTTAAATCTGTATTTTGAATAATCATGAATTTGTATACTTATTTATTTCATAATTTTTGATGACATATTATGAGTACCAGATGAGGTATGAAAGTAATACCGAAACATTGATTTTTTATTGATTATACACTCAAAAATATATTTTTAATTGCAGTAATTTCATTTATTGAAATTTTAATATTAAATGACTTGTTATTTTTATTTTACAATAAGAATATTATTAAAATTTATATTATTTTACTTCTATGATGACAATTTGTAATGCGTTGGTTTATTCTTTTATATTACAAATTATTGAATAAGTGAATTAACAGTAATTTGAAATAAAAAGTGGTTGAAAGAGTGATAATATTTTTTTAAATGAAAGCTTGTGGTCTTATTTAAATTAGATTAAGATCTGACTAGTAGTTTTTGAGTTATCCTCAATAAAGCCTATTCTATGGACTACATTGATGATGTTCTCGTTTTTAACCGACTTCAAAAGTTACCTCATAACTTCTTTAATTGTGAGCTGATTTTGATGATTTTTTATTTGAAAGCTGGTGCTTTCTATGTGGTCCCATTTAAATTTGATCAAGATCTGATTACTAGTATTTGAGATATCATCAATAATGCGTGTTTAATACAGTAAATCTGATCAAGGTTCCCAAGATAAAGCGGTGAAGTAGGTTTTTTTGAGCTTTGCTTGCGTATTTATCAATGATAGATGTTTATAATAAAATAAAATAATTATTAAAATAATTAAGTTCCATACTCTGAGTGGTACTGTACTGTAATGGGCAAGCATCATCAGCCAAAGACCATCAGGCGACCAACTTGCTTGTTTCATAACTTAATTACTATTAAAATGATTAATTAACTGCAAGGAAAGCTTAAAAAAACCAACTTCACTGCTTTATCTTCGGAACCTTGATCAGATTCAACATTTTAAACACACATTATTGACAATAACTAAAAATTTTAATGGGACCACATGGAAAGCACCAGCTTACAAATAAAAAAATAATCATGAGGTAACTTTGAAGTCAGTTAAAAACAAGAACATCGTCAATGTAGTCCACAGAATACACATTATTGAGGATAACTCAAAAACTACTTGTTGGATCTTGATCAAATTTAAATGGGACCATGTGGAAAGCAACATCTATCAAACAAAAAACATTTTAATTTGATTCATGTGGAACAATGTTATGAGGTAACACACATAAAAAAAAATACAGTCGACTTGAGTACCTCCTCCTTTTTTTGTGAAGTCGGTAAAAAAAAACAGTTTTGATTAACATGTGTTTGAGAGTGTGACATGTCCTGGTACCTCTAATACAAGTCTTTAAACTTAGAGTGGGGCTGCAATGCAAATAGCCAAGCAAATTATATCAATATAACATGTGATTCTTTATTGATGTGTCCTTGACGTCAACTATCTGTTCAGAAACTAATTAACATAACTAATAAATTTAACAATATAGATATCTATCATATTCTATAATACTTCAATTTTGAATAGGTGTATGTTATGTAGATGAGTTACGTATACAAATATTTTTCTTGACCAAAGATGTAGCAATCTAAGTCGGTGTTTCCTGATAGTTACAATATGAGAGTCTTCATCGCGAGTGAATAGGTATCTTCTAGGCAAGCATGCTCCATCGCCAACCACCACATCGCTATCAGGTGAGATAGTGGTCAAACGATTGTCTATAATAGATAAAAAAAAGTTGCCCAGAAGATATTCACTCTTGCCTTGAAGACTTAGAGAAGACTAAGACTTATTCATTCATAGTTGCTAAAGTAAATAAGCTTATAACAAAAAATAAGTACTGCAATGTAGGTACTCCTCTTCTTGAGACTAGCTTATCAGTCTGTAAGTCTGCAATTACACCAAGGACTTAGCCCTTTGACTTTGTCTTAATCAGTGAAAGACTGGTACTTATTAAATAATGACCAGTCTTTCACTGAATACCGTGAAATTATAGCTAGGCTATGAAGTTCTTTATCAAACAAATAAACGTAGTTGGTGATTATAAAATACATGTACGTACTTCTTGAATGTCCCTTGAAGCTGCACATTTCTTGGAGTTGCTGTATCTAGAAAGGGTTCCGCTTTTTTTTGCTTAATAAATGGCCCACCGTATATAAACTCAGGCGTAGTGCTCCACTCAACGAAATCGTCGGGTTGAACCGCGTTCGTACGTATAGTAGAGGATTTTGTAGTAACCTCGGATTTAGATGGCGAACTCATTTTTTGTTATTTTAAATTAAATTTTTTATGTTTATTTTGACAAAAACATCTGTGAAAGATGTTTTGCACTTTTGCAGTACAGCCGACCGGATTTGTAATTTTGTGACTGACTTCACAGTTGACAGATATTGGATATTGATATTGACATTGACGTATTGTAGGTACAAAAGTTTAAGGTAATGTTTACGAAGTGAGCTTCCGTGTCTTCGTGATTGAGATATCCAGACCAGAATAACTAGAAAGTCCCAGAAATATCAATATTCGTATATTTCTATTCTAATACTAATGAACACAATTATTCTAATAATACTCACATTCCATATGCACCGCTCATAATGACATTTCTTGGGGTCACAATGCGCATCACAGGTAGATTTTCACTATCTACAGGCCAATCGTAAGCCTTTCCCGCCATTTTCTTAATTTAATGTACTTTTTTAGCACCACACATGTAACACAAACGGCACTGTACTAGCAACAGAGATATCTTACGGGATTGGCCATGAACGCAAACTATAAATAGAGAATGTTTGGCCTGATTTTACGTCAGTTCCCGATCCCTACGGTTCAAGAAATGTTCAGGATTCACGAGTAAATTATTTAATCTAGAATTTAAGCAAAAACAGCTCTAGCTTTTACTTGACTTTGACTATCACATCACAATATTAGCTTTATTATCCGAAACTATTATTATTAATTACCTAGTTATATAAATTTAATAATTTAAACAAGGCTTAAACGCAAGCAAAAATCGACTTCACCGCTTACATTTTGGCTTGATCGATTTCGATAAAATGTATATTGGACCACCTCTGAAGTATAATCTACCACACAAAATAAATCATCAAAATCGATCCATATCGCGTCACATACATTAATAAAACATACAGTCGAATTTTGAGAACCTACTTTTTTGAAGTCGACTGAAAATATGCGTAATCTATGTACCTGCAAGAGGTTATTAATATGCCTAACTTGCCTTAGCTATGTACCAATAATAATTCATAAATAAATAGGTAGGTAATTAATAAGTACCTTCAAATTATAATATGGCTGTATCAAATTTTTTTACATTTAATCCAACTTTGTATGGAACTTTTTTTTAATGTTCACATCACAGCCTCGCACTAATTTCGATGACTGGTGTCGTGGGTGCCGGAAACATTCACATCACACACTCAATCAAAAACTGAACCAGAAACACCAATTGTCCTTGGGGAGATAGCTGGTGTTCCCGCCGGGAATCAAACCTAATACCCCTGCCAAAAAAGAACTTTACGAGGATGTTTAACACGCTAGCTGCTAGGACTAGACCCTAGATGTTATTAATAGTGGGGAGATACCTATTTATCTAACAAAGTAAACAATAATTAAAAACAAGCAAAGTTAAAAAACCCCGACTTCAACGCTTATATTTCGGTTTCGGCTAGATCGATTTCGATAAAATTTATATGGGACCACCTCTGAAGTATAATCTACCAAACAAAAAAATATCATCAAAATTAATTCATAATTGGCGAAGATATCGCGTTACTGACATACAAAAAAAAACACAATCGAATTGAGAACCTTTTTTTTTTAAGTCGGTTGAAAACTGAGCTTTATAGAGGTCTACAGCACGTGTGACTGTTATCCTGAACAAATCGTGAACATAATTATTAATTCAATCGAGAAAAATCAATTAAAATCATATTTGGGAGTCTTTGCAATAAGAATTATATTTATTTAAACTGTGGTGATTTTATTTTGTTGCTTAAGATATTGTTATTCCTACCTCCTTGGTGTTATAAAAAATAAATTAAATATATTTATTTATAGTTATCTGGCAACTTGTCCTTAAAAAATATTTGTACCTAATTAACACTTTCTCAAGTCTTTTAATTGACTTTCTAGCGACGCGGTTAAAATACAGAAACTTTTCTAGCTCTACACTCGTAGCTGCCTCTTTTATTCATTTTCGAGCATTATTATTTCATCGGTTAACCTATATAATATTATCTGTTTCACAAATATACTTCTTATTTAAATTCATTGATAACGATGCTAACTCGGTTGACATTTAAATAACTACACAATAAAAACCTTCTAAAAATATATTTAACAACAATGTACATGATATAGTTTTAATTTGAACAAAGTATCAACATTATTTAGTCTACTAACTCGTTAAAAATTAAGTATTTCTATAGTTAAATATCTAAGTGAAAAAGTTATATAATAAGAAAAATGCTGTATATGTATTTTGCTACACCTTTTTATACAGGGTACATGTCATTAGCTTACGTCCAAGTATGTAAATAACTATTGTTCATGTGTGCATTATTAAATAAATAATATTTCATTTTGGGCGATTAGTGACTCCTCTCGTTCTTTCTCACGTTGATAGCTACTTAGCATTTGATACTGCTACTCTTGCACATAACTTTTTATTGGTTTTACTGGTTAACATCTGGGAGAGCGAACAACAGCCGCAAGAATGGAATATCGGAGTTATTTGCCCTGTGCACAAAAAGGGTTGTCGGAAGACATGTGCTAACTACAGAGGAATCGCTTTGCTACCAACCGCATACAAAGTACTATCATATGTTTTACTGGAAAGATTAGAACCATACGCGGAACAAATTCTAAGCGATTATCAGTGTGGGTTCCGTCGAAATCGCAGCACTATCGACCAAATCTTTTTATTAAAGCAATTGATGGAAAAGAAATGGGAGTTTGCACAGAGCATCCATTCGCCTTTTGTAGATTTTGCAAAAGCGTACGATAGTATAGATAGGAAAGCCCTTTACACCGTCCTTAGAAATTTTGAAATCCCTCACAAGCTGATAACTTTGATAAGGATTGCGACGGAAAAAAGTAGCATGAGGGTAAAGGTTGGAAGTGAACTTACCGACCACTTCCATGTTGTGACAGGTCTAAAGCAAGGGGACGCATTATCGCCTATGCTGTTTAACCTGGTACTCGAATACGTCATTAGGAAGGTATTGATACTCGATGGCGGAATACAAATGGGAGGGCAGCATAAGGTAATAGGATATGCCGATGACTTGGCCTTGCTGGGACAAACGGCTGAGGAGGTCCAAAAATCAGCAGAAGTTCTGGAATTAGTGGCTATGAAGATGGGCCTCAAAATAAATCATAAGAAGACGGAATATCTCCACATGAAAAGGTACAAAAACCTTCGAGAAAAACGGAAAGATCTTCGCGTTGGTGACATCACATACAAGGGCGTGGCTTCCTTCAAATACCTGGGTTGCACAGTGACTGACACGAATACTAGGCAAGAAGAAATTGACATCCGTATTCAGAGCTTCCTAAGGTGCAGTGCAGCCCTTCATAAAGTGTTGGTGTCTAAGCTTCTGAGCAGAGAAACCAAAATACGAATCTACAAGACAGTCGTAAGACCAATTTTGGTTTATGGTTGCGAGGCTTGGACATTGACTCTCAAAGAGGAAAATAAGCTTCTGATAGTGGAAAGAAAAGTCTTGCGAAAAATTCTTGGACCCACACGTACAGAGGATGGATTGTGGAGAGTCAAGAAGAATAGAGAAGTTGAAGAAATGTTTGGTGAACCAAACATCATAGGCGAGATAAAAGCCCATAGACTGCGCTGGCTTGGTCATCTAGAGAGAATGGGTGCGGATCGTAACGTCAAGAATGCGTATTTGGGAAAGCCGTATGGGCGCAGACCAGTGGGTCGGCCAAGGTATCGCTGGATCGACGAACTGGAGACGGACTTGCGTCTGCTTCAAACCCACAACTGGCAAGAAGTTGCGCAGAACCGAGACCAATGGCGTTCTCTTATCTCGGAAGCCAAGGCCCACTTTGGGTCGCTGAGCCAGCGGAGTAAGTAAGTAAGTAACCATGCTTTCTTCTTTAATTCGAGAAATTAAAACACACGAGAACCTTTTGACTGTTGATGTACCACAAAAGTGACAACTAATGTTGCACTAGACAAGATTTTAAGTAGGTAGTACATATTTAAAATCACTGCAGAGTTAGCCTTGTCAGCTCGGATAGTCTCTAGCACTTATACAGGGTATATGTAGAACAGAAAGCTCTTAGACCCCGTTCATATTCGTTGTTTTTCAAGTCAGAGAAGATAAATAAAATATATTAAAAATATTAAACTGAATATGCAATACATAACCGCATCAGAGAATGGGACATTCTGCGAATAGGACGTTTTGCGACTGCGTGACCTAATGCGAATGGGACGTTCTACGAGTAAACCATTTTGTCTCAATGTTAGGAATGATATACAAAATTCTGGGGGCTGAGTCACCCACGTCCGTAGGAGGATACCCCTTAAGTCTGACTCCCTACACGTGGTCCCCGGGTGGTGCTAATCAGGTGACATTTGAGAGGTGGTAGAGCATTTTGTGAATTGCTCGCCTGGCTTGCTACCAAAGTAGCTTACCACCATCAAGTTGAAAGTCTGCCGCCAAACCAAATACGGTGTTCCGGCAGTTATCCTTGAGAGCCTGCGTATTCCAGGTCTAGTGTGTTTACCAGCTTCGATCACATCGTCACTTACCATCAGGTGAGATAGTGGTCAAACACTAGCCAGTCACAAATAAATAAAAAATAAAAAAAAAAGGTTTGTGGTATATCACAAATTACCCTGTATAAGTTGTTTGAATAGGCTCTGAATAAAATTAAAGAAAAAAAACTGTAAAACGGTTATTATACCATGATTTCGCATAGCTTATTTAAGAATAGTTAGAATTGCTATTTTTAATCAGGTATTAAATATAAATATTAAAATTGGTCCATGCGTTTGCTCGCTCAAACAGAGAACGTAGACAATCATTGGTAATTATGCAACTGTGTTATTTCTATCACAGTAGGGGTTAATTTAACGTTTATACACAACTTTACCTACATCCATGACTTGAATCCTATACAGACAGCATCAGCCCTAGCAAGTGACATGCATTAAGTGAACAACGGCAGATGCCATAAAAACAAACCTATTAACAAGGTATTAAATTAAACAAAAAAAACCCTACTAGGATTCCGTCTCGTAACTATAAGCTTAGCACAAATAGTACCTGTTTGTTATGTTTGCCTATAGTACTTTATCAACTACTTACATAAACAAACATAAACGCTTCCACACTCACAGCCCACACTAAGTTCGATGACCTGTGTTGTGAGTGTCGAAAACGTTCACATCACACCCACAATCATAACCAGAACGAGAAACACAAATTTTCCTTGGGGAGAAAACTTGTGTTGCCGCCGGGAATCGAACCTGATAAAGCCGTAAGGTTCACCCAACTAAGCCAACGTGCAATTCTTAGCGGGAGTCAATCTTTCCTATTTAATACACAGAAGTGATTGGATACACAATTAATAAAAAGCACTTTTGTTAGTGTTAGTTTATTAGACAAAATCATGCACTTAATTATACAGTGAATAAAAATTAACATATACGAATAAAACACGTTAGTACTTAGTGTACATTTAAAAAAATGTTTCCTTTAGGAACTTTAAACTTATCAAATAAATTTTAAAGTTAAAACTATCGTAGTTATTACACATTATGTTACAATGTTATATCCGGCTTAGAACACGTAAAAAAAATGTCGACTTACTTTGTAGCGCGGAGGCGAGCGGCTCAAGCCGGGTCACGCGTCGAGGCCCGAGCGGCTCGGGCCGGATCACGCGCCGAGGCCCGAGCCTCCGCGTATCGGACGTCTGACTCATCCCGATAAAGGACAACTTTGTCCGAAACTAGTCAACTACAAAGTAAGTCGACATTTTATTACGTGTTTTAAGCCGGATATATCATTGAAACATACTATGAAATAAAAATTGAACTTCCTCTTATATGATCATAATCAAATATCATTACAATTCAAAATCAACCGTAAAAAGTAAAAAGTTGTTTAATACAATGTATTATTTATACTAAATAACAATTTCGTAACATTTTGAAAAGGGGGTCAATTCAGGCACGTTGATTAAATTTAATGTGAAAAATGTAATACCTATCGATGTAAATGGCTCAAAAGAATAAATTTAGAATTGTCATATAAAGTCTTTGAGATTACTATTGCTCTCTATAATATCATGCTTATAAATAAAAAGGCAGTAAAACTAATTTTATCAATTTAAATTTTGTGCCAGTAACATATTATACAAGTAGTAACAGTTACACTAAAATTTACTTATAAAGGACAAGTGCAATTTCAATAAAATTACATTTACTTACATTATAAATATTTTCTAATAATATTTGAGAGAAAAACACATTTCAAAGAATTAAAAAAAACGTGCTGTTACGTTAGTTATCTATGGCACACTTTTTTGGCGAATGATTTCATTCAACCATTCAAATATTTTCTTACGTTTTACTTACTTCATTTTAACTTTTTTAATAGAAATTGCACTGTTTGATTCTGATGTCATAAGATTTCAAGATGACGTAAGTATTATTGATATATTATTATTAGTATATATTTGGGTTTAAAAACTTTGCATTATTCCATAGGCTCGAGCTTTCTTTTATATTCTGTACCTATTTGTTGCATGATGAAGTTAGTTTCTTAAGTTTTACACAAATTTTGGATAAGATGATTTTACTCATGAAGAAGCACCGACTGCTCCGAAACTAGTCTAGCAACAAAGCGAAAATCCAACCATGAGTGAAATCGCTGAATTCTAAGTATAATAAAAATAAGGGTAATTGGCAAATTTTTATCGAAATTAGAATTTTAAGAAGCATGCCAAAATTGACTCGAAAGTTACATATAATTCACATAACTCGTTATTTTTTCGTATTAAAAAGGGAAGAAATTGTAAATAAACAGAACCGAACATAAATTCATCGTATACCGCCATAATCAACAAAAATTTCATAGTAAATGCCAAAATCAAATGTATTTTTTACAATGGTGCATTTTTTAAGACGTAGTTAAAAAAGTTTTTTTGTCAAGTTAGTTAAAAATTATTATAAGTGATAAGATCCTTGTGTACTTACTTCGCGTAATTATAATATTATTAATATTATTTTCTCAAGTAGACTTATTTACAACATTCACTAACATTTATTATGATCATAATATTATTATGATCAACAAAATGTTTATAATTATTTCGTCGTATTATACCTTATTCATCACCTTTCGTGACAAGATTAGCATGATCTGACCCTTATTACACATATAACATATGAGCAGATTATTAATCCTATGGTAAGCGCTTATTTATAGGAACTGCTAGTAAATTAGTAATATTATTAAAATCATCATTAGTATTTGGCTCAACGTATAAGCATTGCAATTCAGAGAGGCAATGAAGCCAGCATGATAGGAACGCTACCCACTGGTAGTGGGCTTGAGCACTTGAGTTACTTATAGGCTAGATGTCTTGTAGGTAACTTGGTTCTTTGCTGTATATAATTTTAGTTTCGTTTTAGGAAATATAGGCAATTTGGCCATAGCTAATATAAAAAAAAACATTTCTACACCAAAATAGTCAATAGTAACACGAAACGTTTTACTTTACGTGATGTGGTATATTATACAAATTATATAACAAGTCAAATTGAAAAAATGGTCAAAAGAACTTAAACATTAATCATGATTAAGAATTAAGTCATAGTGTCGTCAATATTTAGGAAATTTTGGTATTTCCACTTAGTCAAAAGCTTAAATAAAAGAAATGATCAAATATTGGTAAATTTTTCATAAAACAAGTATCGTAATTATCAGGTAATGGCAAAGTTATAAAACTAAACAATATTTTAATTATGACGTGTTTGAAAATGATAAAAGTAGAAATTGTAATTTTCACATAATCGTCAGTTCAAAATCAAGTTACCTATGGCTTGTATATTTTTTCCGAAATAATTAAAGCTTTAATTATATACAACAAATTAATTTAAAAATATTTATACACATTTTAAAATTAATTTGATGTTCAATTTTTTAGGTACATGCAGATACATAATTATTATACTTTATTGTCAAATATTAAAATATAATATGTAATGTAATTTTCAAATGGTCAATACTTAAATCAATAATTGTATTTATAAGTTGGTCAATTATTGTATTATATATATAAACGTGATTAGTGATTTTAACGTAGAGGTCAAGTCAGGATAACATATTATCAAGATTTTTTTTAGTAAAAATAAAATTGACTACACGCGTTTGAATATCATTACTGGTTTGGTAGATTATACTTTAGATGTGGTCCCATATAAGTTTTATCGAAATCGATCAAGCCAAACCCAAAATATAAGCGGTGAAGTCGGTTTTTTAAGCTTTGCTTACGTTTAAATCCTACTAATATTATAAATCCGAAAGTTTGTGTGTAAGTGTGTAAGTATGTCTGTTCCCTCTTCACGCTTTAACGGCTGAAGGGATTTGGATGAAATTTGGAATGTAAATAGTTTATACCTAGGATTAACACATAGGCTACTTTTTAACTTGAAAATAGCGGGCGAAGCCGCGAGGCACGGCTAGTTATTTTAATAATATTCAAATGCGTGTAGTGAATATTATTTTACATAAAATTATAGATTTACAATAAAGATATAATTGAGTTTAATTATTCTAAGCTGTAAAATATTATTCTAAAAAGTAATGTCAAAGGTTAAAATTGCCATGATTTAACTTTGTATTAGTCAACATAAAAAGAGGGTAGATTAAAATAAATCTTATATAACATGTATAAAAGAATGTTAAAACTACTTGAGTAGCGGTTTTTACTATGCATAACGAGCGGATTTTTTTATACAATCAACAATAAAGATTATAGACAGAAGATTATAGCGGCCAATTAAAGACAGGTTAGGAAGACGAGGATAAGAAGAACAGTTTGAAAGTATATTATTCCCTGTGTAATGTTGAGTGTTTAGGGAAAAAAATAGCTTATATTATACAATTTAAAGTGCAGTTTGCTTTGTATTAAGATTACTAGTTTTACTATTAAAGTTTTCGTGGGTATCAGACATTGGCCTCGATAAATTTAAACTATCCCTGTCTCTTACAAAATAAAACACAAGACAGAGATAGCATGCATTTTAATGCTGTCACGCTAGTTCAACAATTAAAATATGAACAGCAGAAGCAGAAAGGCGCTTGTTTTTAGTCAACACCAATACAACACATACTCGAGTAAGCTTGCATAGACATCTAAGTTCGGACTAACTTGACAGCACATCAGTATGCTATCTCTGTCTTGTGTTCCTATTTTGTAAAAGACAGGAATAGTTTAAATTTAATTTAGTGAGTGTACATCAGAATCGAGGCCATTATATAACTATTAAAATACAACTTTCACTTGAAATATTTTATTACTAGAAGCTTGAAATGCACAAGATTGCAGAGCCAAAATTAAAAAAATGCTCATCAAATGAGCATCGTATAGCATGCTCAAAACCTAGGTCGACAATTTCGATCAACGACGTGAGTGAAAGTAGTATTTAAATAATGTTATAAGATTTCTAGTGTTCATAATAAAAAAGGAATAAGTCTTAATCAAGCATTAAATATTAGTATATATACAAAAAAACTCAGAGCAATCCGCGTAATTGCTTCGGAGTTATTTACAATAAGTAAAGGGATAGTAGCAAACATTACAATTCAATTATAAGTGACATGGCTTTACTCACGATTAAAGAATTTATTATTTGTGTCAAACTCACGAAAACTTTAATAATATAATTAGGTACAGATAATATAGTTTAAAAAACTGTTAAAAATAAAAACTTAATTATGGTTTAAGAATAGTCCTATCATTATTTAAAAGTAGTCATTATAAGTGTTGATCAATTTAAAAGTCAATTATAAAATGAGTCAAAAACATTACCTTGGTCAATATAGCTTAACTATAACCATAAAGTAGGTTATTTTTATTATCTATAATTAAAACTTTATTAATATTTATTATATAAGCCTTTTCAACAGATGGCATAAATGTCAACAAATTAAAAAAACAACTTTACGTGTTGTTTTTACCATTAATGGGATGTTTCACTGTTCATTGTTCAACAATGAACAGCTCTATTTCCATGATTGAAAATATCGTCAAAATTTGTTTTGGTTATCATTTAGATTAATCGTCAGTGATATTAAAAATCAGTAAAAAATTGCGCAATGTAAAAAGAAGTCGTAATATAATTATTTTACGAGCGAAACAATGCAATATATATATACATATATTAAAAGAAAATACCTCACGAATTTTTTAATTACTTAAAGGTGTTAAGAAAATATATAAAATACAGTTCGTCAGTTCGGTCCATGGATGTCCTTACTGGTACATAAAAAAACTAAACATAACTAAAGTTTGTATCTACTTAATTATGATAGTTAAGTTAGGAGTGTGTTCTATCTAGTTTTTTTATGGCTTCAAAAATCAGTCGCAATGTTTTGTAAAATAGACTTAATCTCACTTATATCAGTTTGACTGACATAGAAATTAGTATTAATGATGTTAAATAATATTTTTTAATAAAGTAATTATTGTTTAAAACTATTTTTTTCTTAGTAGCTACTTTTTGAGCAACAATCGTGCCTTGTAGGCATGTAGGGTAACATTAGAGATCATATTTCTTAATTAATTGATAGTACACTTAGTTTCTATCGTCGTGTTAGCTTATATTTGGAAATTAAAATGGTAACTTCAGTAGTACTGCATATTCAGAAATGTTAGATATTACCATGTATTATTTAAAATTAAGTAGCAAATTAGATAAACGAGATTTCGTCTTATTTGTCTTATAATTACATACATTTTGTTTTGTATTTAGTTATATATCTTAAGGATTAAACCGACTTTATACACATCTTTAAAAACCTTCCCTCCGAAAAATGTACTATGTTTTTTTTATGTCTTCGAGAGGCGAGACGAGCAAGTCGCTCGCCAAACTGGGGCAACTAGGAATATACCCTTCCCAGTTGCCCCAACATGGATTGCCCCCAGGTGGCAATTGGGAATTTTATTTTCAAATCCCTGTACAACTGGGAATATACCGCCAAATGTTGCGTCAAATTAGCTGTAGTGTGGCATTATATCAATATTTTATAATTGATACATATTAATAATTCGGATAGAGTGCATTTGTGTATATTTCCGAGGGTATCTTGATATTTACTATTCAATATTACGCATATACGCAAATAATCAGTGATATTTCTCAAGTGTCAACAATTAATTATTATTGTCCATTCTTTTATCGTGTAATAAATAATTTCTATTACGTATCAACTTAGATCATGGCACTACATTTTTAAAATTAATAAAGTTCTCCTGCATTATTTATGTATTTATTTGTATAGAAATATAATATCATGAGCAGTATTTCAGAAAATAAATATTTTAAGTGGTTATGCAATAACTGAGTCAAAAACAGTCCCAGGTTCATTCCATTAAAATAATGAAATCATTTATAAATAAACCATCTAAGACATTCCAGTTTCATTTATGTACATACTAAGGTTGTCTGGAAGAAATTGCTATACGCGATAAGACCGCCGATTGTATTACCTTTGATAGTCTTTTATTCCTGAAAAATTCTTTAGTTACTGGTTATACAATAAAGGGTTTTGTATGGTGTGTATAAACCGTTTAAGAACATGAGTGCACCATTTAAAATATTATATGTATATAGTTATGCAAATGACATTAATAAACGGCATCTCATATCTCGAAAACGGCGGTTTATTCCTAAATATAGCCAAGACACTCGATCAAACCAATTATGTAAAAAAATCTGCAACATAACAATAATTAAAACTCTATATACAGTCTATATATACAGTCACACTATATCGGTATAGGTAACCAATGACTGTTTTCGATTTTGTTATGTCAATACGATGATCAGATAAATTGTTTATGTGAACAATTGATCTTGTATCTTTTAATTCAAAAACGGTATATTCCTAGTTGCCCCGGGTAGCAAGCCGCTGGGTGGCGTCTGGGAAGTTATTGCCCCCATTTCAAATAGCTGTACACTGCTGCGTGGATGAGGTCAAGAGCAGTAAAATTCACTTTTGCACATATGTAAGAGCACTGCGCTTAGACATATTCCTATACACAATAGTGTATTTGAAGATGGGGCAATGACTTCCCAGTAGCTACCCGGCGGCAACTGGGAATTTTATTCCCCAATTTCCACGTGGTGGCAATCTATGAGGGGGCAACTGGGAATATACCTACAAAAACTGTTGACTAATTAGGCCGTTGCGTTGATAGTTTAATTGATGATCTTAAGTATTGTTTTCAACTCTAAAGGCAGTGTATATGACAAACCAAACAAACAACAAAGTATCTGGTTTCTTTAAACATGCTAGATTATAAGTGTTAATCCATTTTCAACCTTAACACTAACACTATAAGCCATCCATTACCTTTTAACCGGTTTTCCTATATACCAACTTGTTAGTTGAGATATTGTCAGTGCATTATCAACCAAATTATCTCATTTGTGCCTTATACTTGTTTCTATAGACATTTTTAGTTGAGATTCTTGTTAGTCCATTATCAACCTTACCACCATAACAATAAGCTTCTAATATCTACGCCTACCGTTGCTCTTAACGCGTGTGTTTTTCAGTGTGATTGTGGTAGACTGCAGTGGTTGACCGTTGTTGCTGCTTCGCAGGACTGGACAGTATGTTCTGTGAAGATGAAATTTAACATTAAACATAAACGCTTTCACACGCACAGCCCCACTAAGTTCGATGACTTGTGTTGTGGGTGCTGGAAACATTCACAACCAGAACCAGAAACACAAATTTTCCTTGGGGAGCACTTAAGTTCCCTGACTAAGTGACAATGCAATTGATGATGGTGCACATTTGCCTAGGCCACCTAGAAATACTGAGGTATTTATTTACCATATAAATCAAATAATCTGGGAGTCTTCAAGTCAACGAGTGAATAGGTACCATCTAGGCAAGCATGCTACATCTTCATCCGCATCACCCGTTCCCATCAGGTGAGATTGTGGTCAAATGCTTGCCTATAGGGCATAAAAAAAAGAAAAGCTTTTCAATGTAAATATTCCATATTAAATATGTTGTGTCCCGCGGCTTCGACAACCAACTCTCCATCCAAAGGTTGTCTGGAAGAGATAGCTTTTAGCGCTAAGACCGCCGATTGTAACACTCTTTTTTGTAAATTATAATTTTGTTTTGTTTTTTGTCTTAATTAAGGTGTTAAATAAAGAGTTTATCTATCTATCTTCGCTCATGTCGATCAAGTTAAAATTAAAAAGCCTATGTGTTATTCCTATAGGTATAAGATATGCACATTCCTAATCTGTTCAGCCGTTGCAATAGCAATAATTTATCAATTTTTATTGTATATATGCAGTTGCAGGCTTTTTTGTAGGACCATATAAAATAAACATTTCCTTACACACTATATACGTGTAACCGTAATGTTTGCAGCAGATTTCTAGGACTAGTATATCATCATCATTTTCCAACAGGTGAGATAGTGGTCAAAATGTCAAATGCTTGCATATTCAGCATAAAAAAAAACATGGACAAAAAACTTACATTGTATGAGCATTATCTCCAGTAGCTCTGCAGGTAGCACAGACATGGGAACGTAGAATGGGGCATGTCACGATATTCTTGTTTCCTACTTTCTCCTTCACTGTATGCGTCATGTATACCAGTGGAGTCTCCCCATTCTTACGACAAAATGTGCACATCTTCGCAGGCCCGTTTGTCCGAAATGTATTAGGCCCTACAATAGGTTCCTTGAATGGGGTAGAGAGTCTTGGGGAGTATGATGATGATCCCGGTGATGTATTCGTAGGAGATATTTCTGGCATCCTTGGTGACATTTCTGGCATCCTTTGCGATTCTGACATCTTCGGTGACATTTCTCGCAACCACGGTGACATTTCTGGCAACTTAGACAATTCTCTCATCTTCGGAGACATATTTATCATTCCAGGGGATGTCATTCGTGGCGATAAATTTGGTACTTTTGGTGACATATTATACGTATGAGGCGGTGTTTTCAATGGACTTTTACGTTCAGATTCTGGAAACAGCTCATACAAAGCGTTTTGTTTGTATTTCTGGTCCATGTAATTAGGAGGGGTGTGTTGTAATGCCTCCTGCCATGTATTAAACTCATCTATTTTCGATATCTGACTATCAGAAGCCATTATCTTCCTCCCAACAATCGGCCTATGACGTCTCATGAGAAGCGGGGTATCGAAGAGCTGCGGCGTGAGTGGCTTTTCTTCTGGTTTATGCTCATGCCGTTGATATTCATGCCTCATCTCATGCCTAGAATGGAAGTCTTGTTCATATTGGTGGAAGGCTTCTGGAGGAAATCGTGTCATATCAGGGAAGGAATCTGGTGATGTATCCGTTGAGCTTGAGGAACGAGCCATAGATTGGTTGAATGAGTGAACACTGGGGTTTGAGGTCCGTGGCGATTGAAATATATCTGAAATTAGTAAAAGACACAAATTGATATATAATTCAAAACATAAACAAAGCTTAAAAAAACCAACTTTACCACTCATATTTTGGTTCTGGCTTGATCAATTTCGATAAAAATTATATGTGACCATCTCTGAAGTATAATCTACCAAACGAAAAAATGAATTTTGAGAATTGGTCCACAAATGGGGGAGAAATCAGTGAACATAAATAAAATAAAAAACACAGTCGAACATAGAACCTCTTCCTTTTTTGAAGTTGGTTAATTCTATACTATATAAATCTAAATGTTTGTTAGTGTGTAAGTATGTTAGTTTTCTCTTCACAATGTAACGTCAAAATGGATTTGAATGAAATTTGGAATGTAGCCCATACCTTATGCGGGTGAAGCCGCAGGGCAAAGTTAGTTGCTTATACTTACAAATACAAATTGCATTCCACTGCAATGTTGGAATATAAAAATATCAAAAATGAATAATTCTACTAATAGTATCTACGAATAGTGTTAGTGTGTGTATGTTGGTTCCCTCTTCACGCTGTAACAGCTGAACGGATTTGGATGAAATTTGGAATGTACATAGATTATACTTAGGATTAAAACATAGGTTACTTTTTAACTTGATAATAGCGGGTGAAGCCGCGGGGCACGCCTAGTTACAAAATAAAAATGTAAGAACTTCCATTGAATTAAAACATGTCATTAAAATTTGTCTTAATGTGTAAAATTATTTAATTGCCATAAACTTATATTACAAAACGTTTGCTCAATAAGCCATTGTTTCAGTTTGTTATTTCATATTGTCTCTGGTTACTAGAATCTTCTAGATGTTAGATAGTAGAGTATAACTTTTTCCTTGCCTGTTTTACCATTTAAATACAAAACAAACTATCAAATGTCATCCATATATGGTTGACATACCTCTACTTCAATGTGTTTTGCTTCCGAGTTTATCATCTGTACTGAGGAGTGGAAGGAGTGCAGGCTATACTCTTTGTTCCTCAAAACGGTATAATCTGGAAGTCAATCTGGAAGTCGGTATAGTCAAGAGTAAATAGGTATCTTCTAGGCAAGCATGCTTCATCTTCGGCTGCACCTTCAATTTTCATTATGTGAGATAGTTGTCAAAAGCTTGCATAATTAATGTAAAAAAGGTAATAAAATAGAATAGTGTACTGTGTACCTACCTATCTGAGAGAGGTATCTGGGAGTCAAGTCTAGTGTCATTTAGGCAAGCATGCGACATATTTGGCCGCATCATCAATTTCCTTTAGTTGTGGTAATGGTTAATTACTACTAGCATAAAAACATACAAACCTCAGATTGTTCTGAGTGAATTTACAATAATTTTCTTACAGAAATACATTCCACTACATTACAAACACCATTTATTTAGATAAGACTATGATTGCCTACTTTATGTACTAATTATAAATGAAAGTAGATAACTATAGTTATTTTTTACTCACATCATCAAAATCAAGTCACCCTAGGAAACTTTTACGTCTTTATCAAAGTACAAAACCAGAAAAGTAGATCAGAGCAAAATAAGTCAATTACACTTACCATTTTCGCCGATTCTTGGGAAAAGTCTATTCATTTCGGTCATGTAATCGTGCATACTCTTCGTCGGATACATAATTAACTCTGAAAAATCATAAATACCACATTTTAAAGCAAGTTATTAAATTATTTCAACATTTTCATCAATAGTTCAAAGGACAAACTTTCTGCGAAAACCGGAAACACCACAAACGGACGTAAACAAAGCTCAAATGTATTACTTTTAATAATATTTACCTTGATAAATACATCATAAATGTCTTTACCATAAATTTAAAATAAAATTAAAATTAATCATCACGTAGCATTTAATATCAATCTATTAGAAAAACTGCAAAAAAATTCAGTAGACGATTGTGAAATAGCGGCTAATTTAAATTCTATGTTTTGTTTCGATGATCGGTCAGAATTTATAACTAGAATAAACAAATTATTATTAAATACTAGTGCCTCGCTGCTTCGCCCGCGTGTTTAAGATAAAACGTAGCCTGTGTGTTTAGGCTATATATATATTCCAAACATTCCCTAATCCGTTCAGCCGTGAAGAGAAAACAAATTAATTTTATCATTCTTACTTTTCGGACTTTTAATATTAGTGTGATAGTCTAATATTTTATAATGCTGTACGAGTACATATTAATTCCGAGTTAATGGGTTTCCAGGGGCGAAGTCCCAAAATGAAATATTAGAAGAACCTAGGCTCAGAACAAATGCTGAAAAGTACAGTATTGAATAATCTAAACGTAAGCAAAGCTAAACCGACTTCACCGCTTGTAGGTATTTGGATTTCGATATAATTTATATGGGACCATCTAAGTATAATCTACTAAAAAAAAAAAAAAAATTGTGAATCGGTCCACAAATTGGGGAGAAATCAGTGAACATACATACACAAAAAAATACATACAGTCGAACATAGTACCTCCTCCTTTTTTGAAGTCGGTAAAAAGTAGCATGTTGATCCTAGGTACAGGTGAGCTATGTACAATAAATCCCAATTTTCATCCAAATCCGCTTAGCTGTTACGGCGTAAAAAGAAAATACTTATACACAAACTTTCAGATATAAAAAATTGATATGATTTTACATTACTAGATCGTAAAAAACATAGGCTAAAAACCTTAGCAATTTCTTAAACAATAATATTTTACTCACCTCGGAAAACTGGTTACTCGTTCACACTTTAATTTCGTTTATAGAACACGTCTACACTCAACGAAAGTCGCGGAACGAATGATAGAAAATTTTGTTTAGGAATCGGCCTTTCGGCTTTTCTCAAAGAACACCGCCGTTATCAAGGCTTAGTGGTTAACAAATCGTTAGATCGCAGGTTCTATTCTTTGAGCTTAGTATCTCTTGTTTCAGTACACAAAAAACCAAAATTGATATGTCTTGTAACGTATCATGAAATTTATTCATTTATCCGTCTTTTTTCTTTGATTCTTAATATTTTACGGCGATTAATCAGTAAATTAGATAATAATTTATATGAAGCTACTATTTTGTCAAAAGAAAAGCCGACAGTTTTGCGGCTATACAAAGAATTGTTTAGCGTGATTGACGTTTACGCTATGCACCTCTAGGTGGCGTTGTAATAAATAGTTAATTAAGTAATTTTTATGTTGAAATAATAATGATGAAGTAATAGCACTTTATAGATAACACGAGGTTATTTTTCTAATTTGTCTACTATAAAACCATTTCTTAAAATTCATATATATAAGAATAGTATCTATCTACATATTGGGCGAATTGAATAGTATGGCTATTCACCGGCAGATGTCGCTACTAGTGCAATGAAATTTCATTTAAAAAAAAACAATATATTATATTCAGTTCCTTCCTACATAATTACTAGGTAATTTCATTGCAAAATTATGTTTATGAAAATTGTGATGTTGTGTTATATACCTATTTTTATACTTACATTATTGATTTTTTATGATGCACATGTTTTCATACTCAGCCCCACACAATTACATCCAAAACCAGTAATATTAATTTCCCCTGAGGAAAAAACGTATGTTCCCATCTGGAATGGAACTTGATAATTATTATGCTGATACTCTAACTGACAGATGTGAGCAATTGACGACTCAGATGGCTCGTGGGCAGGCGTCAGCCCTCTGCGCCGTGGTCCTGGGTTCGATTCTTGGACAGGAGTACAAATTTTCCATCACAAAGGTCAAGGGACATTTTGTATTATGTCTTCAAGTCGCGAGTGAACATGTATCTTCTAGCCAGGCTTGCTCCTTCGTCGACCACATCTTCACTTAGCATCAGGTGAGATGGTAGTAAAAAATTTGCTTACCATGAATAAAAAAAAATGTGTTTCTGCTTCTGGGTGTGATTGGGTGTGTGTTATGTAAATGTACCCACGGCATACAAGTAAGCGTTGTGTGGAGCTGTGAGTGTGAATACGTTTAAAACAATTGCAGGCAAATTGCCACGGAGTGTCGCAAGCTTGGATTTGATAAAAATGCGATATTTTTTGTAATTAAAGCAGCAACAATACCGTTCTGTGCTTTTGAGAGATCTATAAATAACTCACTTTTAAGGTTGGAATATGCGAGTTTTTTTGCAGTGAAAGTGAAAAAATGGCGTTGTTGATATTGTATAATTTTCCAAAACCTGTGATTCTTCGAGTGTTATCATCTGGACATACGAAAGCAATTTTGCCCAAGCTGAAATGAAGACGCTTCGCGCTCAAGTTGAGTGTACTACCATGCCGCCCCTCGCACCTTTTTTTTTTTTTTTTTGTGGGTGGGAAAATGCCTTGCACTTCCCTTCCTTCCCAGGGGTGAAGGAAGGGGGTATGTGGGGCTCGAACCCACTAAAAACCCCCCCGTGAGCAGTCCCTCGCCGAGGTGGGGCAAGATAGGGTCGCACTAGCAGTCACTATCTTGCCCCGGCGGTAGGCCCGAGTACAAACCGGGCCACTGCGCCCATGTAGGGGTGACCTTGCTCACCAAGGCCACCCCTCAGACTTGTGGGGCCGTGCAAGCCAGTGGAGAGCTCCCTGACTCTCCACCAGTGACCCCACTACAGAGGAGGAGAGAGGAGGCGGGCGAACTGCCTCCTCCTCCCCCCCATCCGTCTGCGACGGATCGGGTCAGAAAGGGGATCGACCTCTATGGCCCGTTCCGCGGCCTCCTTCTGCGCCATCACCGCTTCGCAGAAGGAGACCACCGCCTGCCACGATCTCTCACTGCCGAGCATGGCGCCTACCACGCTCGGCAGGGAGAGATCTCCGCCTATGATCGCTGAAAGCGTGTGCCGCTGCGGGCCCCATGCGGCACACACTTTCAGCGTGTGGAGCGCCGTATCCTCCAGCGCTCCACATTCGTGGCAGGCCGGGGTCGGCTCCCGTCTCGCGATTTGGTGCAGGTACTTTCCAAAACATCCATGTCCGGAAAGCACCTGCACCAATCGGAAGGTAAGCACCGCCTCTCGCACCTATGTTATACCAAATTAAGTTTAGTACCCGGATGACCGAGCTTTACTCGGCTGAAAACAAGGATAAAACGACGTTTTCTAAAATTGAAACCTAGCTAGATCGATTTATCGCCCCCGAAACCCATACAAAATTTCATGAAAATTGTTGGCGAGATTCGTTCATATGTATATGTATATATATTTGTATACAAAAATTGCTCGTTTAAAAGTATTAGATAGATATTCCTATTTTTAATACACAATTAACGTATTAATTATGTAAATATAATCTACGTGCCAATTAATATTGTCTAAAACTAAACTAAAACCATAGTAGAAATATATATTTTCTACTATTCTAAAACTATATACAGCAAAGACCTAAGTTACCTACAAGACATCGAGCTTATATTAACTCAAGTGCTCAAGCCCACTGATAATCATGGCAACTTCGGCAGAGCACTAACGGCGAAAATATAGAAACCTTGGCAGTGGTAACATATTTGAGCCGTTTGGTGTTGAGACACTGGGTCCGTGGGGACCGGGAGCTCATTCTATTTTTAAAAATCTATTAAAGCGCCTGGTTGAGTCGACGCGTGATCAAAATTCTGGCACTTATTTGGCTCAACGTATTAGCATTGCAATGCAACTAGTAAAAAATTCTATGTAGAGCGAACATACAACAAAATCTATTAACACAAATATTTATTACTTTAATAATATTTAATAAATCTGATATTTAATTACACAATGGTGCCGATTCTGTTGTCCAGAATTAGACTAAACTAGCCTAAAATTAGTTTTAGTCCTGCTTTAGTCCAAAACCTATTCAGAAAATGCAAGATTAGACTAAAATTAAGTTTGACAGGACTAAGTTACTTTAGTTACTCTATTTAGTGAAAATGACCAAATTCTTATTCTGATGTACCTACATGTTTTACGTCAAATTAAGACTAAAAATAGAAATTTTAAACTCAAATTAGTCTGTATGAAAAAGGTCTGGATTATTTTTAATGTGATCTTATACTTGAAAGAATAACACGTGCAATTAATGAAGCAAATACTGACCTACAAAGTCTATAATGGAGGAATATGTGATTGCGGCTCTTGTGAATACAATTCAATTTGGTTGCTGTCAAAATCAATTTTAGTCCTGTCATTTCAACTTTTAAATTAAGTTCAACGTAAAATCAGAAGAGTATTTATGAACGAACTAATCCTTAGACAAAATATTGTATATTAAATCATGTTATATAAGTAACCGCAGCTTCAATGAATTGAAAGAGTATGGTGCAATTTCGAAATACTTAATTTTATTCTTAATTACTCGTAAATTTATTTACAATATTTGGATATATACAGCAATATAACATTTATTCCTATATAAAAAGCACAACATAATAAACACAAAAAAATCAACCAAATTTTAACCCTTGTCTACACGATGCAGAGGAGGGTAATGCGTTCATCAATCTACCTATGTTTGTTTGTACATTTTTGGCGTTCTAGAGACCAAACTGTGAATGTTCTCAGGAACTACACAACCTAGTTCCCGCTTCACCTTTTTTCCATCATACATCCGGAAGGACGGCGCGTCGCGTCACCCATTTATGGTTGAATGAAATACCAATTATTTGCACGAAACGTCTCGCGTCTTCGTTCATTTATAGAACAGCAAAAGAATGGAACGTTTTGCCGTCGTCTGTATTTCCCGAAAGGTACAATTTGGGTGTGTTCAAAAGTAAAGTGAATAGGTATTTACTGAGCAAGCGTGCTCCACCTTAGAATACATCGTCACTTTCTATCAGGTGTGATTTTAGTCAAACGTTTATTTAGGCAGTAAAAAAAAAAAACGCGTGAACCGATTTTGATGAATCGTACGTCAATCGATTTGTGTGTTATAATTTAGTTAGTTTACTTCTCTAACAAAATGATTACTGAACATAAGATTCTACACATTTAAATAAATCGGCTGGTTATGAATTAATCCAATTCCACCATACGTTTCGCTAATGGGACTGGAGTAAAGAGTTACTCTTTGACTTTTTTTTATTTGGGTCTAGGCTAGCTTTGACCACAATCTCACCTGATGGAAAGCGATGATGTGGTCGAAGATGGAGCACGCTTGCTCAATAAATACCTATTCACTTTATCCTTGAACAACCCCATATTATACTTTTCGGGACACACAGTTGAGGGCAGGGCGTTCCATTCTTTTGCAGTTCTCATAATGAAAGCGGAAGCGAAACGCTTCGTGCGAATGTTTTTTTTTTTATATATGTGACAGGCTAGTGTTTACCACTATCTCACCTGATGGTAAGTGACGATGTGATCGAGGCTGGTAAACACACTAGACCTGGAATACGCAGGCTCTCAAGGATAACTGCCGGAACACCGTATTTGGCTTGGCGGCAGACTTTCAACTTGATGGTGGTAAGCTACTTTGGTAGCAAGCCAGGGAGCAACTCACAAAATGCTCTACAACCTCTCAAATGTCACCTGATAAGCACCAACCGGGGACCACGTGGAGTCAGACTTAAGGGGTATCCTCCTACGGACGTGGGTGACTCAGCCCCCGGATGTTCGGTATTTTTACTATTAGAGGATGCCGCATTGTCATCTGCCTAGATGTTCGGTTGTAGAACGGTGATGCAGGAATAAGATCTTGCTATTCCATAGCTAGTTCTAACCTCGTGTAGCGCGATTCAAACGAATTCTTCTGTTAAAATACCTTTTCCACTCACTCCTCGAGGCTCTGTTCAACAAAATGAACAGCGCTTGTGGGATGAGCCTCAACGAGAACCAACAAATAATACAATCCAGTAATGTTAATATGTAAGGATCTGAATTAGTCAATTTTGACACAGCATATTGTGTTTTTAGTGAGTATAATTTGTAAATTACAAATAATGCTTGCACGTAAGCTAAAGTGTCACACATGACGGCGACTCCGACGAGCGACGCGACGTGACTTAGTCCTCTCCTCGACATGGCTCTCGTGCAACACGACATAACTGACGTCACAATCCGTACAAAAAGAATCAGTCTCACTGTCAAAATAAACCCAATACTGAACTGCCTTATAATGAACAAGCTAACACTATCGCGTACGAGACTACCACTAATCTCAGTCGATGTGAACACCAACGCTGCCAGCAGGAAAGCAAAAGTCGTAGTTATCCGTTTGCCGTAACTAAATTTATTGTTGTATTGTAACACCAACCTGAGATACGCAATGAACGTCGCTATGAGTGACCAGCAGTGTGATAGTAGGACAGAGAAATGTGATAGAAAATCGTAAGTTTTGTAAGCCCATGTAAGTAAATAAAAGTCGTTTTTGTAACCGGCCAACAAGCAAACTTGTACAGTACCGCAGATGACTTGCGCCGCCGCGCAGTAGTGAGTGAGTGATCGCCAACGTGGCATCAGCCACCATGCCAGAACTAGCGCCGCACTGCACAGTATTGTCAGAAGAGGTATCACTGTGTATGTAACTGAGAAAATCACGTCTCTTTCTGTACTCGGTGTTTTAATCATCTCGATATAATTTGATTCGTTCTTTTGCCACCAATCCTCAAGAGTATAGTCCCACCAATTATAATCGTAGTCGTAATCTTCATCATCATCTAAATTCAATATTGGCTCCATAACGCGAAGTGCTTCTCGCAGTAAACTCTGTATGGCGAATGTTAAAATGAACTGTAAAAAGCTACGTTAGTTCATAACTGCTGTTAATTCAAGCTGCAATCTAACTTGCGGAACGAAAATGCTTATCAAACTTATCAAATTTTAATGAAGTTTAATATTTCGAAAACCCTCATGTAATGATTGCATATTTTAAATTAATTGATCCCAATTATTGTAAAAACCAAATCTGTAATCATTGTTTAGCCGATTGCCACGATGGAAGAATCAAACGAGCTGAAACTCGATGGGTTTATTTTGTTTAGTTCAGAAGTTCCTACGGCCATCTTCCGTTTTCATCAGACCAGCTCCATGGTACCATATCATTGTATTGGCACCGACGATACATAAGTATACCAAAGAGCCCAATCGCACGAAGTGAGTCTAATTTAGCTTGCAAGATAGACAACGGGACAGATGAAAGTAGATAGAAGCTTATAAAAAATACAAATTCTCATTGATAACCTGTTTTATTACAAACTCCATAACTGTTTTTATCTAATCTCCTAAGCATGGAACAGGATTGTTCACTAACCTCACCAAATGATCTACCACTACATATATAGGTTCAGTAGCAGACATGAAAGCTAGTTTCCTTATATCTCTCAAATCAGCAACTTTATCTAAAACATATTTATATTTATTGTAAACATACAATCCATCTTTAGCGCAAACATAAGGTTTAAAGTTTAAATCCACGGCTATATCTGTTGCAAATACTTTCTCATGGGAGTTGACTATTCGGGTACCAAGTTTGACTCTATAAGGCTTGTTATTTTGTAAGAACATTATGTTATTGTCATCGTCTAGTATAAGCTTATCAACTGCGTATCCTTGCAATTCGTAAACAGGTTCAACTATTCCATAATTGAATTGGAAAGCTTCCTTCCTTCTATTGATAAAGTATAAACGATTGTTAATAAAGAAGAGACTTGTTACGTCATCGTCGACTGGAAGTTTCACTGGTACTTTGTTTTTGTTATTCAAATTGATAATAAAGATGCCATCTGAACCTCCGACGTACAATCTGTTAAGATTGTGGTCTAATGCTAGCCCTGAAGCATTCCGAATACCTTGTATTACACTACTAGACTTATTGTCAAGTTTAACATATCCTAGTTCAGTAGTTGGAAATCTAGCAAACTGTTCAAACGTGAAATAAGCAGTATTGTCGCTTCTGCTGAAAACCAGTTCATGGATTCTATTGAGGCCTTCTGCGATGATATCGACGTTGTAGTAGTTGTCTTTGATGAAGACGCCATGGCAGTGGTTGTCAGCTGAGGATGCTGTGATGAAGAACGAGAGGAAGAGGATCTTCATTGAGGCTGGAGGCTGAAATGGGAAAGTTAGAGATTAAAACGTCACGTGATAATGTTTTCGGGTGGAACTGCAAATGTATGAGCTGCCCGTTAGTTTTGTTGCGTGCGCGTTCGCTTTCTAAGCAAGGGTATCGCGTTCGATTCCTGGCGGGAACACAAGTTTTCTCCCCAAGGAAAATTTGTGTTTCTGGTTCTGGTTGGGAGTGTAAGTGGTAGGCCTTTCCCCTCCCCCCCACCTCCCCCCCTCGCACAAAGAATAGGGTAGCACTGATAGGTGTAACTAGCAAGCGTGGCGTTTACCATCACGAGAGCGACTTGCTTGTCTAGTCTCTTAGTAAACAATAAGCAGTTTTATGTTCTATGTACATTCTAAATTTCATCCAAATCCGTTCAGCGGTCAAAGCGTGAAGAGGGAACAAATATACACATTACACACTAACACACTTGCACACTACCACACCAACTTTCGGATTTATAATATTAGTAGGGTTGCACAACAAAAGCAATGTACAATTGGAGGACTTAATACTAGGAGCATTTTCTACCAGTAGGTACATAGGCAGATAAAAATAGCAAAGTTGAACTTCCGTAATGATATGGAACCTTCTGCGCGCAATTTCGACTTCCACTTGATAAGCTTTATATAACTACTAGCCGTGCCCCGCGGCTTCGCCCGCTATTATCAAGTTAAAAAGTAGCCTATGTGTTAATCCTAGGTATAATCTATGTACATTCCAAATTTCATCCAAATCCGTTCAGCCGTTAAAGCGTGAAGAGGGAACAAACATATTTACACACTTACACACAAACTTTCGGATTTATAATATTAGTAGGATCAGTAAATATGACAAATAAAAAAAACCTTCTGCTAAATAGTCAACTTATTTACAATGCATTAAAAAGATAATTTAAACGAAAACAAAGCTTATAAAAACGACTTCACGTTTTATTTTCGGATCAGATTCTAAGTTTAGTCTTATGACTGTAAATGCAATGCATATGAACAAATAAATAAATAGATTAAATGAATTAAATACGCATTATTGAGGACTAGCCGTGCTCCTCGGCTTCGCCCGCTACGAATAATGTTTGGCCCGCTATTATCAAGTTCAAAAGTAACCTATGTGTTAATCCTAGGTATAATCTATGTATATTCCAAATTTCATCCAAATCCGTTCAGCCGTTAAAGCGTGAAGAAGAAGCAAACATACTTACACACTTACAAACTTTCGGATTTATAATATTAGTAGGATAACTCAAAATCTACTGGTCAGCTTTTGATCAAATTAAATGGGACCACATGACTTTCAAATTAGATTTATACAGATGAAATAAACATATTTTTGTATTAAAAAAAACCCTTCACACTGACAGCCCCAAACTAAGTTCCATGACTTGTGTCGTGGGTGCCGGAAACATTCACATCACACACACAATCATAACCAGAACAAGGAACACAATTTTTCCATGGGGAGAGTCACAGAAGAGAGAGGAAGAATTATTGTACGTAAAAATGTTCCCTATTCTGTGGGGAGAATACTTGTGCTCCCGCCGGGAATCGAACCCGGTACCCCTGCTTGGAAGGCGAACGTTCATCCAATTACGTCAATGGGCAGTTCTACACCTTATGTACAAAAATACAAAAAAATATTTAATTATCAAAGTTGTCTTTTAATTTTCTTCATTTTTATTCATTTATTTTTTACCGTAGGATCAATTATGGAACTCTTGGTCATGTCTTAAAATGTCTTTTTTTATACCCTACTCGATATGTTTGATAAAAAAAATAGAGTGTGTCGTAAAGACACACGATAGAAGTGAAACTTTTGTATTCCAGGGAAACATTTTAATTATTCATCACAGTATTTATCACCACCACTTTTCGTCACACAAAAAGGTTGTCAAAAGTTATCAGAACTTCAAACCCCCCCATTAAAATGTCACTTCAACTAATATTTACTTACACTTTAGCGCCAAAATCCGCTATTTAATTTTTTTTGAAACACCTATATAAGGACTCCTGGGTTTTGAGACTAATCTAAAACCTCGAAATCCATCCAGCTTTAATACCGTACTGCAAACTTTTTGGATATATACTAAAATTCCGATCAAAAAACCTATGTCATACCTACCAAACATACAAAAAAGAAACATGCGGGGCAGTCTTTGGGGACTGCCAATAGAAGTAAAAACTATATATAATATAAATATTATATACACATATACATATAGTTCATGGGAAGCGTTCGGTGACGATGGCGCGAGTTCCATGATTTTGTTCACCCAAAAAATGCTCAACGCGCCTAAAGAAGTTTTCAATTCACAAAATGACTAAAATCGGTCGAACCGTGAAATGAATGAAATGAAATGAGTATATTTCACACAAAATAGAGTATACATATTGGTCTTCATGGTTGAAACGTCCTTCTATTTTGCCATGTGTTGGCATGTGAAATTACATGTTAAATTAATATAATGACAATATTAAATTAAATTAATTATATTATATTAAATGTCAATAAAATAATTAAAATACAATGTCAAAAATAATAATAACGAGATAAGTAGAAATACAGTTATTGATTTTAATATAACATTACGATGTCAATCCAATTTAGTATTGAAAAAAATCTTTCAGACAGTAAAAAGTCTTGTCAAGTAACCACGACTTCAGTTTTTTTCTAAACATTCCTATAGGTAGGTCTTTTATTGTCTTTTATTGCCTGCGTTTCAAAGGAGTTCGACCACAAACACCATAACACGAGATATTTATATATTAGACTAGCGGTCCGCCCCGGCTTCGCGCGGCGATTGTGTGCGGATGAAAACATTTTACGCACAATACGAACACAACAAAAAAAGAATCAGTCAAATCGGTCGAGCCGTTCTTGCGAGTTTTTGTGAGAATAACAACGTCAATTAATTTTAATAATATTGTATAGATTAGATAAAACTTACCAAGATCATCATGGCGAATGAGTACTTATTTAATATGCGACACAATCACTCGGCATGGCTGCCGAATGGACACTGGGTGACAGTCATTGGCAGATGTAACAGAAGGGCAGTAGGGCATTCCGTAATCGGTCCGCTTCCTATATACAATGACATCAGTCTGTACGTCCGTGTTTTTGTATGAATTGGACAGGACAGTGTAAACAACAAACAAAGCAGTATATATGCCCATTTTACCATTTAACAACCAGACAAACTGTCAAACGTCATCCATTTATGGTTGACATACCTCCAGTTCGCTCGAAGCGGTTTGCTTCTACGTTCATCATCCGTACAGCGAGAGAGTGGAACTCATTGCCTGCGTCATTGTTCCCCGAAGGGTATCATTTGGGTGTCTTCAAATCAAGACTGAATAGGTCTCTCTTATCTTCTAGGCAAGCATGTCACATCTTCGGCCGCATCATCACTTTCCATCAGGTGATATAGTGGTCAAATGCTTGCCTATTTAGCATAAAAAAATAATATTATAATAATAATATATACCTATACGATATATTTTGCTTACTATATACACAGACGACTGCATATACGTGTAGAATTTACGAAGATATGCACAATTTGAACTACCTTGGCTAAGTACACCGTAGAAGCAGTCAGTCGAAAAATATATGCATCTGCTAGCTCTTTAAGAAGACTCTGGAACTTTCTTCATACGGCTACTAAAGTTACACTTGCACAATCTCTTCTTCTTCCAATTCTTGACTATGCTGATGCCTGTTATTTAGATCTTACGGAGGAACAGCTTAACAAACTTGAGCGACTTCAAAATTTCTCTATTAGGTTTATATTTGGCTTGCGCAAATATGACCATATTTCTGAATTTGAAAGTGGCTTCCCATTTACGCTCGCCAGAATACTGACATTCTTTCTCTCCTTTACAATATCCTCTTCAATCCTTCCTTACCTCGTTACCTCTAAAACTGTTTTAAGTTTTTTGACCTTTCTAACTCCCTAGGGTGGAGGTCGTCGGAGAACTTCAAGATCAAAAAGCCACAACACACCAGCTAGTTTTATGACAGCTCATTCGATGTTGAAGCCGTTCGACTGTGGAATGCCCTTCCTATAGAAATAAAGCGAGCTCAGTCGCTGCCCATGTTTAAAGAACGAGTCAAAGCTCACTATTTCACAGATTTTTTTTTTATTGTTTTGTACAATACAATACAATACAATAACTCTTTATTGACACCAAAAGATAAATACAGCTTACAGAGAAACTATAAAATAAAGGTACAATGGGCGGTCTTATCGCTAAGAGCGATCTCTTCCAGACAACCTTTGGATGGAAATATAAACGAAAGTGAAAGTAGGGATGGTGGCGCGATAAAATGAATGAAATAAATTATAATAATAATACTAATATTTTAAACTACATAAACAATACATACTATTAAAAAAAACAGAATACCTAATTGTTGTAATGTATATCTATATAATATTTTTTTATTCATTACATTGGTATTAATATTATGTAGTATATGTGTATGTATGTATGTATTATATGTATAACGATCATATTAATATGTATTTATTTATATTAGATTATTGTTAAGGTATGTATTAATTATATTTCAATCATCATTACTTATAATTGTGTTTCCGGCGCCCACAATACGTTTGTTTGCTTTTCCCCACAATAAGTCTCTGAATGCGTTTGTTTGCTTTTTATGATTAAGGATATTATAATTTTCATTCTTTAAAATGTTGTTTTCTTAAACACCGACGTCCAATTATATTGCGTAATTCCTCTCCAAAGATTGTCTGGAAGAGATCGCTTTTAGCGATAAGACCGCCTATTGTTACACTTTTTTGTAAATAATTATTTTGTTTTGTTTTTTGTCTTAGTTAAGGTGTTCAATAAAGAGTTTATCTATCTATCTACCGTAAAGTGTTCAACTTCTAAGTATCGGGTTCGATTCCTGGGAACACAAGTTTTCTCCCCAAGGAAAATAAGTGTTTCTGGTTCTTGTTGTGATTGTGTGTGTAAATGTTTCTGGCACCCATGACACAAGTCGTCGAACTTAGTGTGGGGATGTCAGTGTGAAAGCGTTTATATCATTAAAATAATTAAACGCAAGCAAAGCTTAAAAAACCGACTTCACCGCTTTGTCTTCGGAACCTTGATCAGATTTAATGTATTAAACACGTAGGTATTACTCATACTCATACTCATACATTATTGATGATAACTCAAAAACTAGAGATATCTTGATCAAATTTTAATGGGAAAGCAAAATCTTTCAAACTAAAAAAAAATATTCGAAATCGGTTCACGTGAAGAAGTTACGAGGTAACAACACAAAAAAAAATACAAAAATTATTACGTTTTTTACCGACTTCACAAAAAATCTTTTTTTGTGAAGTCGGTAAAAAACGAATTTGAAGGCTATTTATACGGCGAAAAGCTCACCCACAAAACCAACAAGGGATACTTTCAATGCCTTAAAACTTACCCAACGCGGACGAAGTCGGGGGTAGAAGCTAGTACAATATAATTGTTATATTATATCGTGCTACTATTATAAATCCGAAAGTTTATGTGTAAGTGTGTAAGTAGTTTATTCCCTCTTTACGCTTTAACGGCTGAACGGATTTGGATAAAATTTGTATTGTACATAATTATCTTATACCTAGGATTAACACATAGGCTACTTTTTTACTTGATAACAGCAGGCAAAACCGTCGGGCAGTTTGTGTGTGAATGTTTGTTACCACATATCTTCGTAACTACTAAGCCGATTTCAATGTTTGGAATGTGGGGGGCTTATACTCTGGATTAAAACATAGGCTACTTTAATCATCATCATCATCATCATCAGCGGGCGAAGCCGCGGGGCTCAACTAGTATATATATATATTCCTTCTTGTACCTATTTGTGTGTGATATGTGAATGTTTCCGGCACCCACGATACAAGTCTTTGAACTTAGTGTGGGGCTGTAAGTGTGAATGCGTTTGTTTTTTTTATGTAGAGATATATATATATATATATGCCAATTATAAATGCAAAATTTTGTGTGTGGGAATGTTTGTTACCACGTATCTCCGGAACGAATAAACCGATGATAAAATTTTAAGTGTAGATAGTTTAGGTTCCGGAATAACATATAGGCTACTCTTTTAACTTGGGAGAAGCCGCGGGGCACAACTAGTGTACACAACTAGTACTTTAGATACGTTATTGCGCAATTAATAACTATAAGAGGTTACTTCTGATTATCTGATAGAGTGAACTTTACAGTCGGCCTTGTTATTAACAAATATTCCTAGCTATTGAAGGCCACTAATTAAAAATGTTTTTGTTTACCAAATATCTACTAAAAATATAGATACTATCTCCAGGAATTGGACATTCCGCGAAATGGACGTTCCGCGACCACTGGGCATTTTGCGAATTGGACATTCTACGACTAAACGTAATCTACTAAACAAAATAAGAATTTTGAGATTCGGTCCACAAATAGGGGAGGAATCGTTGAAAAAAAAGAAAAAAAAAATGCATACAGTCAAACACAGTACCTCCTCCTTATTTGAAGTCGGTAAAAATATAGTAGTCAAACGTTAATTATACGTATCCAAACTATCCTATCCTACTAATATTATAAATCCGAAAGTTTGTGTGTAAGTGTGTAAGTATGTTTGTTCCCCCTTCACGCTTTAACGGCTGAACGGATTTGGATAAAATTTGGAATGTACATAGATTATACCTAGGATTAACACATAGGCTACTTTTTAACTTGATAATAGCGGGCGAAGCCGCGGGGCACGGCTAGTATAATATATTATTACCAAATATCTGACTTAATATTATTAGTATCTGATACTAACTCGCTTAGTTATGATAATATGGTCGAGGGTCAAGCTTTTGTGTGTGATAAAAATGAAAAAAACATATTTATAAAACGCATTTATTTCCATAAAAAACAATATTGGTACAAAAACTTACAAACTAATAGATAAAGGCAGATTCACATCAAGTTAGTGTCGTGTCGCTGTCGTGGCAATACAGGACTGTCGTAAAAAAAGCGCATATTTAAAAACTACTTTAACAACGACCCAGTTGGGGTTGGTATGGGGTGAAAACCAGCCCTGCGTGGACGTAGTTATTATAATCATAATCATTTATTTGCTTAAAATGTAGGTTAGTCAGGTGGAAATGGTTAGTATAGTACCAGATACATTTTGCCCTGCCACGGCGTGCTAATTTTAAACATTACAATTCTAATAAATTATACAATATCAAATTAATTACAAAATTAAATTCCATTAAATAATTTGCGTAGCACAGTGCTGAGTGTTTCCCAATTGCCAAAAAATGCACATTGGAAATAGCATTTTGTTTTATATTATTATTTATGATTATTGTACCCAGTTGTTTGTTTTATGTTCTATGAGTAATTTAGGCAATAAATACTATTCTGATTTTTTGATAATTTCACATATTGCCTATACCATGCAATTTTATATATTATTATTATTAAAAATTTATATTCTGCAGGCTATGTAAAGTTTTTTGATCAAGACTGTTTTTTTAAAACGACTTGTTCGTGGTCAGTTCCAGGTCACTGACTAAATGTAAATCAAGCCTTAACTCTAGTACGATACCCTTAAAGAATAATACTGTTTTATCATTTGAACTCATTTGTACATAGATAGAAAAATAGAAGAGAGTAGGAGAACGTTTAAAATAAACCAAAAACTGAATAATAAAATATTAAATAAAACAAAATTAAATGAAATTTAGTACAAAAACTTATATTTAGTAATAAGATTTATTTTTAACCGATATTAAAATAAGGAGCGGGTTCTCTATTCGTCGGGATGTTTTTATTTACGTTTGTTTCCCGATTACTCGAAGACGCCTTGAAAGATTCGAATTTTCCCAGGTGGTCACATTATAATTTGATCAATATCTGATGCAGAGTTTCGGAGATATTTACGTTTGAAGTCGGTTATTCGTTTTTATAAACTCCTATATTCATATATTTAACTTGCTTATGGAATAAATTTAATATAAATGAATTTTAAAATTAATGCCCGTTTTACCATCTAACAACAAGACAAACTGTCAAACGTCATCCATATATGGTTGACATACCTCCAATTCGCTCGAAGCGTTTCGCTTCTACGTTTATCATCCGTACAGCGAAGGAGTGGAACTCATTGCCCTCGTCTTTGTTCCCCGAACGGTATAATCTAGGAGTCTTCAATTCAAGAGTGAGTAGGTTCCTTCTAGGCAAGCATGCTACATCTTCAGCCGCATCGTCACTTTCCATCAGGTGAGATTGTGGTCAAAGACTTGCCTACCGTACATAAAAAAAAAAAAAAAATTCACACGGGCTCCATAAAGACAGTCATTATCGAATCAAACCTCGGATGTAAATTGTAAATTCACGAGGCAATTGCGAGGTGAATATGATCATTTTTAGGGTTCCGTACCCAAAGGGTAAGAACGGGACCCTATTACCATATGGCTATGCTATTACTGAGACTTCGCTGTCCGTCCGTCCGTCTGTCACCAGTCTGTATCTCAAGAACGGTGATAGCTAGACAGTTGACATTTTCACAGATGATGTATTTCTATTGCCGCTATAACAACGAATACTAAAAATAAAATAAAATAAATATTTAAGGGGGGCTCCCATACAATAAACTTAATTTTTTATAGATAATGGTACGGAACCCTTCGTGCGCGAGTCCGACTCGCACTTGGCCGGTTTTGAAGACGACCCAGTTGGAGCAGTGGACAGGTGTCCGCCCTCTGCGCCATGGGTCCTGGGTTCGATTCCCGGCAGGAGTACAAATTCCTTCCCAAGGGATATTTGTGCTTCTGGTTCTGGGTGTAATGTGTGTGTGATGTGAATGTTTCCGGCACCCACGATACAAGTCTTTGAACTTAGTGTGGGGCTGTGAGTGTGAATGCGTTTGTTTGCGTTTTTTTTATTATTTTTATTTCGATTAAATTTTTTTTTGTCGTCAACAGCGTTTTTATCTTAATAATACTCCACCAAACAAAAAAAAAATCATTAAAATCGATTCATAATTGGCGGAGATATCGCGTAAACTACGCACAAAAAAAATATAGTCGAATTGAGAACCTCCTTTTTTGAAGTTAGTTGAAAAAGAAGTTCAAGAGTTCCTCGCATCAAAGAATACAGAAGGAAGATAAAGAAGGAAATTAAGTTTGTACAAATGAGCTGAGCATCCTCTTCAGTGGTATCCTGAAGGTCCGTAGACGGGAGACGGTTGCTTATACTGGTTTCCATGGAAACCGGTCAAGGAACCCGTGAAACCAGAGGGAGCATTGAAGTTGTACCCTCCTGAAAAAAAATCAATTTATTGTTGACATACCTCCAGTTCGCTCGAAGCGTTTCGCTTCTACGTTCATCATCCGTACGGCGAAGGAGTGGAACTCATTACCTGTGTCTTTGTTCCCCGAGGGGTATAACTTGGGAGTCTTCAAGTCAAGAGTGAATAGGTATCTTCTAGATAAACATGTCACATCATCGGCCGCATCATCACTTTCCATCAGGTGAGTTAGTGGTCAAATGTTTGTCTATAATGAATAAAAAAAAAACTTTTTTTTTTTATTCAAACACAAATTTCGTTCAAGATATATATCATTAGTCAAGAGTGAATAGGTATCTTCTAGGCAAGCATGCAACATCTTCGGCCGCATCGCCTTCCATCAGGTGTGATTGTGGTCAAATACTAGCCCATCGAGCATAAAAAAATGCAAGGTTGCGTTTGATAGAAGATAGATAGAATTGCCCTTTGGCGTAGTTAGCTGAGCCTTATAAGCAGCGGATAGCGGATTCGATTCCCGACTGTAGCAAAAATTTTCTCCCCAAGAGAAATTTGTGTTTGTGGTAAATAATATATTAACTTCATGAGCTATGAACAAAGTAAATGTTATAAATGCTTGTATCAATAACGGGATATTTACCATGTGTTTGTTTTGAGTAAATATCCCGTTATTGATATAAACATTTATAGTGAAAGTGACCGTGGTAGCTTGAAAACTTACAAAGTAAATCCTACTAATATTATAAATCCGAAAGTTTGTGTGTAAGTATGTTTGTTCCCTCTTCACGCTTTTACGGCTAAACGAATTTGGATGAAATTTGGAATGTCCATAGATTATACCTAGGATTAACACATAGGCTACTTTTTTACTTGATAATAGCGGGCGAAGCCGCGGGGCACGGCTAGTGTTATATAAAATTATATATTTTTTTTTCTTCCTTTGTAAGGCATCGTTGAAAAGAGCTTTGCAAGTAGACTACGATACCGTTTCATTTAATCTTTGTTGGAAAATAACAATTTGGTAGGCCACCAAAGTCACTGTTTTTAGACCTATTATGTCCCGGGGTCTATCTCGAAACGGCTACATAATTGTATGTAAATCAATCAAAATCGTATATTCTAACGGGCTCCAAAGAGGCACTCATGAAAGTTAACTCTACTGCCAGATTCGCAAAATTACAGCTGAAACTTGTATCTGTTAAATCCTGTAATTAAAAAATATAAAGATCAATAAAATTTAATATCAATAACTAAAATTTTTGTATGGTACGAGGTCTCTGTTCGCCGCGAACTACTAGTAATAGATTTTAAGTATTTAGAAGAAGTTACCTTGGTGGTGATTATTCCTGGTGGGCTCCGGGTATCTGGCCTCTCCCTCGTACCTGACGTCTGCGTGGAACCCGGTCTGCCAGTCCGCGTGGTAAGTCACTGGAACAACATCATCAATATCATCTAGCTGGCGCTGGGATCAGATCTCGCCGTGGGTCCTGAGTCCGATTCCCGACAGGAGCACAATTTACCTTCCCGAGGGACATTTTTTTTTTTTTATTTGTGACAGGCTAGTGTTTGACCACTATCTCACCTGATGGTAAGGACGATGTGATCGAAGCTGGTAAACACACTAGACCTGGAATACGCAGGCTCTCAAGGATAACTGCCGGAACACCGTATTTGGCTTGGCGGCAGACTTTCAACTTGATGGTGGTAAGCTACTTTGGTAGCAAGCCAGGCGAGCAACTCACAAAATGCTCTACCACCTCTCAAATGTCACCTGATTAGCACCACCCGCGGACCACGTGTAGGGAGTCAGACTTAAGGGGTATCCTCCTACGGACGTGGGTGACTCAGCCCCCCAGACATTTATGCTTTTGGTTCTGGGAGTGATGTTGAAGATACGAAGATCGCGCGCATATGCTGGCCATGCGCGTGATCAAAATGCTGGCACTTATTTAGCTCAACGTATTAGCATTGCAATTCAGAGAGGCAATGCAGCCAGCATGATGGGAACACTACCCACTAGTTGAGGCTTGAGTACTTAAGTTACTTATAAGTTCGAAGTCATGTTGAACTTAGGTCTTTGCTGTATATAGTTTTAGGAAATATATGGGCAATTGGCCCGGAGATATTAGTTAGTATCAGGGGATAATTGTTGGCCAGCATTTGACAACTCACGTGATGGGAAGTGAAGATGCGGTCGAACACGCAGCATACAAGTCACCGGCACATACGATGCAAGTCTTTGAACTTTGAGTTAAAACATTTTTCGTGTATTTTCACCGATTTCTCCCCCATTTGTGGACCGATCCTCAAAATTATTTTTTTGTTTGGTAGATTATACTTCAGAGGTGGTCCCATATTAATTTTATCGAAATCGATCAAGCCTAAACCAAAATATAAGCGGTAAAGTCTGTTTTTTAAGCTGTGCTTACTTTTAAATTGTATCGCATAAATTTCGGAGAGTGTGCCACGGAATTACACAATCTAATTCCTCATCCCCATTCTATCATGGGACTGCTATATGGTAGACATTCTGCAAATGCGGAAGTAGCGTTTTGTTTCCACATTCATTATGCGAACCGCAAAGGAATGGAACTCCTTGCCTGAATCTATATTTCTTGATAAGTACATTGGGGGAGTCTTTACGACACGGTATTTTGAATTCCGTGCTCGTGCAATTATACTATTGAAGCCCGTGGTCGTCTTCTAGGCAAACGTGCTACATCGACCGCATCGTGGTTTAACGTCAGGTGAGACAGTGATCAAAGGTCTGCGTTGATTAAAAAAAGCGGAGCAGTCTTTGGGAACTGCCGATAGAAGTGAAAACTGAGTAACTTGTGAATTGTATTGTCGAGCTATTAGATTTTTATTTAATAAATTCTATTCTTGCCTAACTACGGGCCAATTGCCTATATTTCCTAAAACTAAACTAAAACTATGTACAGCAAAGAACTAAGTTACCTACAAGACATCGAGCTTATAGGTAACTCAAGTGCTCAAGCCCACTACCATTGGGTAGCGTTCCCATCATGCTGGCGGCATTGCCTCTCTGAATTGCAATGCTAATACGTTGAGCCAAATAAGTGCCAGCATTTTGATCACGCGTCGCTTCAGACAGGCGCTCTGATAGAATTTTGTAAATAGAATGAGCTCCCGGTCCCCACGGACCCAGTGTCTCAACACCAAACGGCTCAAATAGATTATTATTTTTGATACATAGAGTATAGAATTAGATTTAAACAGATGCCAGTAGCCAGTTTGCTACTCATGGAAAGCGTTCGGCGACGATGACGCGAGTTCCATGATTTTTGTCCACACAAAAAGTGCTCAAGGCGCCTAAAGAAGTTTTCACATCAGAAATTGTTCGAAACTTATTGTAACTCACCGATTTGGGTCCTCCCGTCAGGCAGCGCCACTCTGTACTCTCCTCTTACGGTGTTCCCGTCGGAGCTCTCTCGGCGGTCGTAATCGTTGCCTGACTTAGCATCTTTCACAGAGTACCCGAACTCGTAGGACTTCGGCTGAAAACCCAGAAATCAATAAAAATAACGAAACCGTTTAAACTGTAGTGTAACGCGTGATCATAATGCTGACATGATCAGCAGGCAGTTCAGTTGACTAGTAAGTTTAGTGAACTGCCCGGTATACGGTAGTATACATTGCAAGATAAGTAAATCGGTAAAAAAGCTTGTAAAATCGGTCCAGCCATTTGGGAGCTACGATGTCACACACACACACAGATATACACCACAAACGTAAACACCCCTCTTAAAGGGGTTAAAATTATTATTGTATTCCGTGGGACCAGAGGAATTGTTTTAATTCACCTTACAAGATTTGACCTAAACACACTAACATACAAACATTGCGAGCCTTAGATAGCCTAGACAGGCAAGTCGAAGAAACTTGTTTAAACTTTACATACCACAATGCCGACTTGAACTACACAAAAGAAATGCATTTGTAAATGCCATTATAGTATACAACAAACTACCTAATTACTTTAATGACTTGCCTCTGCCTATGTTTAAAAGGCAGCTTACAAAGTGGTTACTTGAAAATTGTTTTTATACCCTCAAAGAGTTTATGAATTTTAAGGCCGTGACTAATATTGTATAATCTTAAAAAAAAATGAATTGAATTGATTATTATTGTTTATTTATTATTATTACGTTGACATTATTTCTACATATGACATTTAATACTTATTTTACTAATATTTATTGACATTTGTTAAGGTAGATTAATATTAATACTATAATAATTTTGCTATGATTGTGCCTGTAAGAGTTTATTTTGATTTATAACTAAATGTCATTTGTATATGTATAGAATAAATATAATAATATCACACATTTGCGCACCAACTTGTATGGTAGAATGTATAAGGAACAAATTTAATTAATATCTATCATCAATGTATACCTACATTCTAGCAAATAAATAATTTTTTTGATTTTGATGATAGCCTGTAAAAATGGAATCCCTACTTATATTATAAATGCTAAAGTATCTCTGTATGTCTGTTACGCTGCTCGCTTTCACGCCTAAACCGCGTTGAAATTTGGTACAGAGATAGACTAGAGCGCTTGGGAAACGACATAAGCTACTTTTATTTTGAGATTAGCGCCAGGAACATACGCGGGTAAAACCGCATGACGCAGCTAGTAGTCTTCAAGAAAAACCTAATTTTTTTTTTACTATTGTCTTATTATCATCCCACTGCGCAGAAGGAGAGTTATACAGATAGCTTTTTATAAACTCGTCAAGTCGCCATGTTCATTACAAAAAGTTAATTAAACTTGGAGGTGATTATATTGATAATTAAATGTCCAATAACAACTGGCATAATGTAATAACAATATTACCTAATTGTTTAATAAACTGTGGCAACACGGAATGTGTATCGATTCGATAACCTTTAACTTTACAATCATCTTGTGACACCTAAGAGCAAGGAATCTATGGAGCGGCAAGATATAATCGAGCTAAAAACATTTACTTAAATCCAGTTGAAAATTGTACCTCTCATTTGTTATTATGGGAGGATAATGTGTTATAAGCCTTTGTATGTATGTTTGTATCTTTGTGACTTACTAGAGATCAAACACGAGGACCGATATTGATGATTCTTATGTCAATCGATTTGTCTTAATGGTGAGAGTGTCACTAAAGAAATGACAGCAATCAAATTACAATTAAAAAAGTGAATTCTTCGAACTATGGAGTATCATCAAATGGGAGTAGTTTGTAAAATGATCTTTACATTAGTAAGCTATGCAAGCCAAAAAAATTCGCGAGAAGCACTGCCAGTCAATATCAATTTTTTATACTACGTAGCACTATAGACATACCCGCGCGGGGGTGAAGGGCGATAGGCTTCCCTTGGAGATAAAACTTGTATTTCCACTGGTAATCGAATCTGATAATTATTGCTTAGAACGAAAATGTGCACCAACAACGTCAACGGGTAGTGCGGCAGTGATTTTTCAGTTGGAGATGCAACATGCTTACAAGATATCTATATTTTTAGTGTTTTAAGTGTACTTTACCGGCCAATGTACTTTAGTTTTTTAAGATTATCTCTGTAACTAACTGTATTCGATGTAACATAAAGAATGTTCTATTCTATCCTATATAAGATACTAGCGATCCGCCCCGGCTTCGCCCAGGTGTGATAAATGAAGAACCGCTCGACCGATTTTGTTTAAACTTCACATAAACCATCTACTAAATAGTCCAAACAAAGCCTAAACATTTGGTTTGGATAGTTGAGCCCGTTCTTGAGTTATAAAATAACAACGAAAAGTGGCATTGATTTTTATATATATAGATCTACAACCAATATCGACTCCACAGTTTTCTGTGTCCACAAATTCAGCACAAGACTGCTTCTATCTGTCAATGTTTTGGTTCCAGTTATCATTTGGCTACTTTAGAACGCGGTAAGTTTAACATTTATGAACATTTTATGTAATAAGCTAGTATTCATTATAACTTAAGCTGTTTTCTTGACATTTTGTACCACGCACAACACCATCACCACCTAAACCACAATTCCCACAGAACAGTAAACTCGCTCGGAAGAGCGAGAGAGAGCCATGCTCTGTGTACATTCCATTCTAAGTTCATGCTAAGGGTATCTGGAAAAAATTGACATTGAGATATTGAGATAAGACCGTCAACGCCGTGGGTTCTGGGTTCGATTCCCAGCAGGAGCACAGTTTTTGTTTCTTAAAGAAAGTGCCTTTGTTTCTAGGCGTGACTGTTTGTGTGATGTTGTTTTTTTCGTCATTCACGATGTCTTAGTTCGGGGCTGAGTGTGAAAGAGTTTAAACAAATAATAAAAATAAACGCTTTCACATTCACAGCCCCACGCTAAGTTCGATGACTTGTGTCGAGCGTGCAACATTCACATTTGACACAATCACAACCAGAACCAGAAATATAAATTTTCTTTGGGAAGAAAATTTGTGTTCGCGCCGGGAATCGTATCCGGTACCCCTGCTTAAAAGGCGGACGCACAGCAACTAAGCCAACAGTTCCATTAGTCAATCGTTCAGTTTGATTGTATATTTGTTTATATATATTTTATTTTAATATAGTAAGTTCGATGACAAATCTTGTCTCGTGATAATTATTTCTGCAAACGACAATCCTGAATCCACCACTGTTTTCAACCTTGCACAACTGAACTTGCTCGGTAGAGATCGCTATTAGTAATAAGGCCGCCTGTTGTGACACTTTACGTATAAGCTCGTTTGTTACCTTTTCTCATTCGAAGTGGTTCAATAAATTATCTATCTATGTATCTTGAACAAAAATGTACATACTGCGAACCACGTTTTATCAATGGGAAGCGCCTATCAATAAATCCAGGGTCAAGACCTTTGTTATAAAATGTATATTGCTGGGTTATCATTTCAGTACACAGATAGTAAATCGTTTGAGCCATTATAACATTTGAACAGGCGCTGTTATCTTAATATATATTTAATAAAAAAAAATAAGCAGAATAGTGAGAGAGAGAGTGTGATAAAAACTTATACGCACATTTTTAACTATTAAATAAAAATGAAAACGGGAATTAGCGTGACTTACGCGTTGTCGATGTCTAAATCTACAATTGTTTCGGCTTCATTCGGAAGCCTTCTTCAGGATGAGTGCGGAGCGCTGAAGCGCTCGTCGTCGCGTTCCACCTTGCGCTTGTCACCGCAATTGTAGGCATCGACAACGCGTAAGTCACGCTTATTCCCATTCACACTCAAAATTAAAATAACATAGTTTTTTTTTTTTTAATTTTAATTTTGTATGTGAATGTGGTGTATTATACAGTAAATTTTTTTTTTTTTTTTAATTATTTCATGACCATGGATGCATAGTCCTTCAGTCGAAATATTAACAATTTCTATTCTTCATAATAAAAGTCTTAGTCACAAGTCACAGTCAAAGTCAAGTAGTCAGTCATAGTCAAGTCATGCCCTAGTAAAGTGGTAGAAACTTTACTAGAACTTCTATTGGAGTTTTGGAGCGAAGGCGAAAATCACGTTTTTCAACTTTGTATGACTTGCCTACACTTATGCACATTTAGTAAGTATTAACGGTTAATAATCCACCATTATTACATATTAACACTCGAAGAATCACAGGTTTTGAAAAATTACACAAAATCAACAACGCCATTTTTTCACTTTCGCGGCAAAATTCCAGTTAATTTGACTGTGAAACTAAAAAAAACTAATATTAAATCTCACTTTGACAGCTAACACATGACATCTTTACTAGACTAGACCCCTTATTACACATCTTAATATATTTCGACTGTCATTCTGACATCTGTCAAATCCAAAATCTATATTTTGGGTTGTTGTGATGCAACTGCGTTATCCAACTGGTTGGTTAACACGCACCTGCATTCAAAATGGCGTGCGGGGACGCGAGCGCGGTCGTTTCCCTTAAAGCAGCGACGTACCCGCGTTTATATTGCCTTTTTGAACAACGAATATGGACCTCGAGCAAAAAACCGTAAAAATAAGCAGTCACTAAGAACTAACAATTCAATGATATCTTCAATGTTTCAGATTCCAAAATGAAACTCCTACTGCTTATAGCCAGCATACTGGCCGCATCTAACGCCGGGGCCATCAAGCAGGACTGCGATGGAATCCTCATAAACGGCATATACCATGAACAAGAAATCCTACACGAAGGTCTCGACAGACCATATCTACTTACTGTAGACTACAGTACTAATATACTATACTTTAGCTACAGTGTCACAAATGAAGATGACGCCTCCAGAACAGCCAGACTGAATCTTAACACTAAAGAATTCGCTGATATCAAAGGTGTTAACAACGGATTTGCTCAAACAGTTGATCAAAATCGCCATGAGATTTATATAGGAGGCTCCGATGGTATATACAAATATGACTACGGGAAAGACAAGGCTGATTTGATTGCAGAAAAAGATTCCAACATCTGGAACATGTACTTCAAGGATGTTTTATACTTCTCCGTGTATCCTTCTCAGTTTCTATTTACCTATTCGAATGAAACAACTAGATTCAAGGACTTGGAAGACACTAAAGTAGACAGTTTCGTTATAGGTAACGATGGTATAATGTTTTATACTAACGCTACAGGGTTGTACAGTCAACAAAAGGGCACGAAAGACGCTCTTCTATATAAGGAGTATAAGGATTCAGACGTTAGAGGATTGACTATCGATGTTAAAGGAAACATATATGCTTGCCTTCAAGATGGTATATATCATGTTAACAACCAAACAGTAACTGTTGACAAATTACTTGATATAGAAGATGCTTTCGGAGTAGCGTTTGATATAGATAATAATATAGTATATGCTGATGGTACAAGACTGGTCAGACTGAAACAGAATAAAAATAAGTCGTGTTGACTCTACAACTAGTGACCTTCACAAGTAATTATTCTTGATAACACTGGAATAAAACTTTAAGTGAATTGCGTCGTTTTATTGGTTTAAATGATAGTAAGACACCACAATCTTTTGTTTGTTTTTTATTATCTATAGATTGGCTATCTTTTGGTAAAACTTTGCATTAAGGAGTACAGTGGAGGTATATATGTGGTTACTAACAAATCATAGCATTTATTTATGGTCACCACAAAGATCCATATATTTTTTGTTAGTACAATTATTGTTTTTAAAGTTAGACCTTGTAGGCCTAGTCTAGACCATTGTTAATACTTACATATAAACATATAGAAAAATTTAAAACCAAAAATAAAATTTTATGGGTCATGTACTTACAAGCCAACTATGTATACCACAGATTAATAATAGCATGTTTTATAATTTTGCATTTGTGATAGCCATAAAAATATATAACAGATTACCATTAGAATTGAAAATGCTACCTAGAATTATATTTAAACGTAAATTAAAAACTTGGCTAATTTCCAAAGACCACTATAGCCTTAAAGAATATTTTGATACCGAATCTTAAACTTTGTAAAATCCTACTAATATTATAAGTTTGTGTGTAAGTGTGTAAGTATGTTTGTTCCCTCTTCACGCTTTAACGGCTGAACGGATTTGGATGAAATTTGGAATGTACATAGATTATACCTAGGATTAACACATAGGCTACTTTTTAACTTGATAATAGCGGGCGAAGCCGCGGGGCACGGCTAGTCTTATATAAACTTAGCTTTAAACTTATTTTTGTATCTTTATATATTATATGTTTCAAATTCTAATACATTAAGATGATACTTTTAATATTTTATGAAAATATTGTGCGCTAGAAATGGGCAAGCTGTTGAAACTGTATATCTATATATATAAAAGAAAGTCGTGTTAGTTACTCCACTTATAACTCAAGAACGGCTGAACCGATTTAGCTGAAAATTGGCAGGGAGGTAGTTTAGAGCCAGGAAAAGGATATAGGATACTTTTTAAGAACGTACATTTCTTAAATTTTTTTTTTTACATTTTGACATGCTTTCCATTTTCTCATACGTCACTCGGATTTGGTAAAGTACTAGGCAAACATAAACATGAAGGTTGTAATAATATAGTCACGTGACATTGTAACGCATGCCGGGTATGGCTTCCTAAATATGCACATTCATTGACTGTTAGGCGGAACGAAGGTCGCCGGGACACCTAGTATTTTATATAAGATCTTTTGTAACCACAGTCTGACAATAAACGATATTCTGATTCTGATTCTGATTGCGGTATATTATTATTATCATTGCCCGCACGAGATGCCCAGTACTGGCGCTTTTGGGTCATCAATCACATCACACTAATATTATAAAGGCGAAAGTTTGTGTGTTTGTGTGTTTGTATGTTTGTTACTTCTCCACACTCAAACGGCTGGACCAATTATGATGAAATTTGCTATGGAGATAGCTGACATCCTAGATTAACACATAGACCACTAAACATGGAAGCTTAAACAAGGCTAAAAATTTTTTTTTTGTAAGTTTTTTAGTTTCAGTTTTACGATTGAATGAGTTTTATTCAAAAGATTATTTAGTAACGAAAATTATGCCTTATGACTTTGCTTTTTTTTGTTTCATTGACTTTATGCCGCTAATAATAATTAATATTAACAATTTATCTATGTCTAAGCCAAAATAACTTTTTTTTAATTTTACGACCCTTTAAAATCTAATTATTGCATGCGCGACCTTACACATATTTTTACCCGACTGCGCAACGCTAATGAGAGTAATGTGTTTATCATCATTAGGTGAGATAGTGGTCTTGAGTGGTTCATCACTGCGTCCATCCGTCTCTCAGAGGCATCCAGCTTCTAAACCATAAAAGCGAATAACTTCCAATTCTCATAGAATATGTAAAGCTATGGCCCAAAGCCAGAAATGGCAAATGAATAAAATGAAAATAAAAAGGGGTCATCCACGTCAGTGGCGAGCAATATTTTATTTAAATACATATTGAAAATAACAATTTGTTAGGCCACCAAAGTCACCGTTTTTAGACCTACTTGATCCCGGGGTCTATCTCAAAAACGGCTACATATTATAAGCTTATATATATATATATACGTATAATATCCGTTATATCAAGTACTTGAACAACAAATACAGAAATCAAACAATTCCTATTAAAAAAAAGTTATAAGCAATTAACATTAAAAGTTTTTCTTTAAAAAATGTAGGCGCGAGATCTCAGTTCGGCGCGATAACCGTATCAATTAAAGATACTCCGAAGAGCCATACAGAAATCCCGAGAATTTCGAACTTACAACCTACAACCGACCTTGCACGCAATAACAATTCACTCTCATTTACTCATCTAATTGGCCATAACAAGTCACAATTAATCTCGTATTTAATCTCTAAATCCAACACACTAAGATCCAAAATTGCTCAACAACATCATCATTATATGTTGGAGCTAAAAAGTTTGTTAGTGTAAAATATGACAGTGAGAAAACCACACGCGCGAAACATGTTCGCGATGAACTTGACGATATTTCTGACTCTACTATCATCTATAAACGCGACGATAAAAATATTTATAACAGATACGCCTGTAGAACGAATCGGAGCAAGAATGTATAAGAAGCTTCTCCTAACAGATCAATTCCAAGCACCTAAAGAGCTGACTTACGACTCATCAAGCCGAAATTTATTTTTCATGTACATGGATGATGTTTTACAAAACTCCGGACGTGCTTACATCAACGTGCAAACAAAAGAAGCAAAGAAAATCAAAGGCATAACTAAAAACAAAGCTGTTGCTGTCGATTCCGATACCAGCGATGTTTACTTCGGTTCTGAAGATGGATTATATAAATACGACCCTATAAGCAACAAAGCTAACAACATCGGATTGTACAACATGAATGTAATGAAGCTAGTAGTTAGAAACAATGATATGTACCTTCTAGATGGCAACAATCATATGATATATAAAGTTTTTGATCAAGGAAAGACGGCTGTCAAAGCTGCGAATTTCAAAACAGTAATGCAGTTTGATGTTGATAACAATAGAAATATTCATGTTGTTACTATGTGTGGTGTATATTGTGTATCCAATGGGCATGAAATTATCAAAAATACCAATCTAAGTGTTGTGTATCATTTTATAGTAGACGATGTTAACACTTATGGTGTTTCTGACGATGGCATCTATGACATTCACTGCGCTAATGGCACAGCAAGTAAAGTCGCTGATTTGGATTTCTTTCCTACCAGTTTGACATTTGGAGACTATGGTGATATATTTTATTCTATAGATGATAAGATTTATAGGCTAAGACCGATCAGTTCGTACACGATTTATAATTTATATAGAAAAACGTGATTTTAGTGTTAGTACTTAAGTGGAGGCGTTTTGATAACGATCTGTTAATTGTAATACATCTATATATAAATATGAATTGACGTTTGTTCTCACAAAAACTCAAGAACGGTTGAAACTATTTTCCTTAAGTTTGGTTTTAAAATATTTGTAGAAGTCCAAGGAAAGTTTAAAAGGTGAGAATATATAAAGAGATTGCAAGGAAAGTAAAAAAAACAACTATTTTATTTTACCATACAAATTGTTTGTACCTGTCAAAGATTAGACACAAAATTAATTACTATAAATATTTATGAGACTAATTATTTAAATTAGTTCAGACAACTTTTATTGACGGGGGTATATATTTTTACCGACTTCCCAAAAAAGGAGGAGGTACTCAAGTCGTGTGTATTTTTTTTTTATGTGTGTTACCTCATAACTTCTTTCCACGTGAGCCGATTTCGAAATTTTTTTTTTAGTTTGTAAGATGTTGCTTTCTAATTGGTCTCATTTTAATTTGAAAATAGTAAATAATTCTTGAAATATCGTCAATAATGCCTATTTTGTGACGAATAATGCGTACTTTGACGATGTTCTCGTTTACACGACTTCAAAAGTTACCTCTCGTCTTCCGTTGTGTGCCGATTTTGATGATTCTTTTTTTATTTGAAAGCTGGTGCTTTTCATGTGGTTCCATTGAAATTTGATCAAGATCTGATTTCTAGTTTTTGAGTTATAGTAAATAATGCGTGTTTATACATTAAATCTGATCAAGGTTCCGAAGATAAAGCGGTGAAGTCGGTTTTTTTAAACTGTGCTTTCGTTTCAATTATTTTTTACTCGACTGCGCGACGCAAATGAGGGTAAAGTGTCAGCCATCAGTCATCAACTTCAATCGATTTGTTTTATTGTGAGAGTGTCATTAAAGATACAACAATAACCAGGCACCACATAGTGAAATATAAATGAATGAAAGTCGACGAACTCGAGTCTCTAGTGGGATATCTTTTAATATGTATTTAAAAATCGTCTTTCGGTTTCTTTTACCATTTTTTTTATTTTGAACAACCAATAATGATATAAAGTGGACTGGATGGACTGGACTGGAACCAATTACCTCTGAAAATCAGAAAGGTTTTTGAAAGAAAAAACCTTTTTGATTTTCAGAGGTAATTGCAAACGTTTTCTAAGTAGTAAGGAAACGTTTAAAATGCGTGTGAAAGAACACTATGTGAATGCTTCATTAGTTGTTTTTTTTCTCTTTTGTTTTTTTTATAATATTAACTGGAAGTACCCCGATCAATCGCAATGAGTTTAATAATATTATAATAATCATGTTTTATTTATGATATTATGTTAAATTTATATGTATTAGGTACGTCTATTATAGTATGTGTATTGTTTTTTTTAATGTATATATTTTTGTTTTTTAATTTGGTCATAACAAGAAATTCTTTTAATAGTGTCATATTTTTACCACTTTTTTATTTTTGATTCATGCCTACACCCTCCGCTTTTCAGCCATGAGTGGTTGACTGGTAGAAAATGCTTTTAACGCTAATAAAGAGTTAAATAAATAAATAAGTTGGATTTTTAGTATATTGACTTGTTAGTTATTTTTATCCATGACGGAGAAGGTGTATATACACTTACGTATGTGTATAGGGTGAAAAATTGTTTGTGTGCATAAGGAATGTTCCCATTTATCTCCAACTGATGAATGATTTAAATATATGGCTATTTAGATTAGATAGACGGCTTTTTCTAATTTGAAAGGTGATTTGATCTGAATTTTTTTTTTTTTTTATTTGTGACAGGCTAGTGTTTGACCACTATCTCACCTGATGGTAAGTGACGATGTGATCGAAGCTGGTAAACACACTAGACCTGGAATACGCAGGCTCTCAAGGATAACTGCCGGAACACCGTATTTGGCTTGGCGGCAGACTTTCAACTTGATGGTGGTTTATTTTTATTTTTTATTAAGTATGTTTGGTGAAAATCGGTGCAGTCTTAGGACATTGCTTTACCTGCCTGTATTTTTTTAGTAGAGTTCACGGCTGTGTGTGTAATGCCAATAATAAAACAAGTATTACAAAGAAAAAAAATTACATATAAGCAATTAACTTCAAAAGATTTTCTCTATCAGGCGAAACGTAGGCGCGAGATATCAGTTCGGGGCGAACGAAAAGAAAGAAAGAAAGAAAAATGCGTTTATTTAACACAAAATCACAACACAGAACCAGAAACATAAATAATTAAACAAGGATAATAAAATAATGCATTAAAACACTTTGTGTGCTATGCTGTGAATTTGTGCATAAAAGGAGTAAGTTCAGCATTGTGCTGCAAAGAGAAACCTCGCAGCGCTGCTTTTCAACTCACTCCCTGTACTCGTATACTCAAATTAAGAAATTTTGGGCTGAGGGGCTGAGTCACCCACGTCCGTAGGAGGATACCCCTTAAGTCTGACTCCCTACACGTAGTCCCCGGGTGGTGCTAATCAGGTGACATTTGAGAGGTGGTAGAGCATTTTGTGAGTTGCTCGCCTGGCTTGCTACCAAAGTAGCTTACCACCATCAAGTTGAAAGTCTGCCGCCAAGCCAAATACGGTGTTCCGGCAGTTATCCTTGAGAGCCTGCGTATTCCAGGTCAAGTGTGTTTACCAGCTTCGATCACATCGTCACTTACCATCAGGTGAAATAGTGGTCAAACAATAGCCTGTCACATATAAAAAAAAAAAAAAAAATATAAAAAAAAAATCATAAATATATTTGTATTGGATTATTTTAAAATTTTTAAACACAGCTCACATTCACAGATAATTATTAACGTAAATATGTTTACCTATAATTATATATATTATAGCTTATTACAATTATAACGACTAGTGATATCTGTAGCAGACGACGATAACTGATGGACGGCGCAGTGTTGATTTTGAAGTCTTCAAAACTATGTGTGTCACTTATTTGGTACAGTGTAAGGAGCAGTGGGATGGAGTGCATTAAACTCTGTCACTTGCGTGACGATTCTGATTTACTTGAAGAGTGTCAGACGGTGAGTCAGTTTAAGGTAAGGATGGACTTCCCTTTGACAATGAACTCCGTTTATTGCTTCCTTCCCAACATTATATGTACTTTTTATATTATTCTTTGACACTAGCAATATTGTTAATAATTTAATTTAGAATCTGACATTTAATTTTAAAAATATTTTTATGTAATTTTGCAATAGTTATTATTTATTTTGTTTTAATGTACCTACTATACCTTAATGTATTCTATAATTAACTAATGTAATGTTTTTGACGCTCATAAGTGTACCATGTACCTACATGAAAAAAAAAAAAAAAAAAAATATCTACACTTATTTAATTTATATCTACACTAGCTGCGCTCCATGGATTTACCCGCGTAAGTTCCGGACCCGCGGGAATTCCGGGATAAAAAGAAGCCTAGGTTCTTGCCCAAGCTCTATTCTATCTGTGTACCAAAAATCATTTAAGGTGGCGATACCAGAATTTCAACTAAAATGCGTGTTTTTGTAACCGTTTTACTCGGCATTCATAATAAAACCAGAGAAATAAAAATATTTGTCGTAATTTGTGTGATACGATTACTGATGCCTTCTTCTTAGAATATTCATAACGTTCGTAAATATAAAGGAAATAAATATCAAATCTCTTGCAAATAACATCAATTTGTGTTTTTGTAACCATTTCGTTCCGCCATTTTATATCAAAACACTGTGAAAGTTATTTCATATACGTATATTTACTAGACGAATGATGTCTTCAGCTTATTTTTTTTTATTTGAGGCGCATTTTCACCAAATTTGAATAAAACCATTAAAAATCAAAGATCGCCACGCGCGACCTAGCGTAACCGCCACGATGTAATTCACGCAATATACACCTTTACGTGCAAAAGTGTAAGGGGGATAATTGGCTGTGGTTAAAAAAGGTGCTCGCATTGACGTATACCAGCCCCTTAAATCGGTTCAGTAATTGGTGTGAAAGCGCGACAGACAGACAGACAGAGTTACTTACGCATTTATAACAAACAAACGCATTCACACTCACAGCCCCACACTAAGTTCAAAGACTTGTATCGTGGGTGCCGGAAACATTCACATCACACACACATTACACCCAGAACCAGAAGCACAAATATCCCTTGGGAAGGAATTTGTGCTCCTGCCGGGAATCGAACCCAAGACCCACGGCGCAGAGGGCGGACACCTGTCCACTGCGCCAAATGTGTCGCCATAATATTTAAAAAGGTAAAAAGTTTGTTTGTGGGTTTGTATGTAATATAATCACTAATAAGGTAATTACCGGAACTACTGACCCAATTATGAATACTGCATCGCTACATTAATCTTGAGTGCTGTAAAATATGATATTTTTTAGAAGTGCTCATACATTAATGCCTTTTGGCTTAGTTGTTTGAGCGTTTACCTTCTAAGCAGGGGTATCGGGTTCGATTTCCGACGGGAATACAAGTTTTTCGACGAACGAACGACGACCGTCTACGTCTTCGAGAAATGTACTGTAAGCAGCTGGAATATAACGTACCACTTCATTCTCATGTCCATGGCCGTGACTTCCATGGCCGTGGCCGTGGCCCTGGCTATGAGATCCGCCTGATGGAGGGAGGTAGCTGTTTGATTGGCCACCAAATCCTGGAAAACGAAACCCGTTCATATTTATCATTAACAAAAGAAACGATCTATACGAATTGAATGAAAATTTATATTTCTGGTTCTGGTAGTGATTGTGGGTGTGATTTGAATGTTTCCGGCAACCACGACACAAGTCATTTAACTTAGTGAAGGGCTGTGAGTGCGGAAGGGTTTATTATTATTATTATAATACCTGAGGTAGGAGCCAAATAGTTGTTTCCCGGTGATTGGTAGTTGTAACCCTGAACTGGAGGCTCGCTGGAGACCAGAGTCGCGAGGACTGTGACGGAGAGGATCTGTGGAAGAACGCATTATGGTATAAAAATATGACACAGACATCATAGGGAGTGTCATGACGCTATTGTTAGGGGCATGACGCTCGAGGTATTTCTTACTTATCTATGCGCGCGCCCTCTGTATTGCCGTCATAAGGAAAAAAGACGTTACTCAACTATGTCAAAAATGCAGTTACTGCTTTTTTCATTATGACGGCAGTATACAAAATAGTGTTGCCCAAATTCAGTCTTGGTCTTGCAGTCTTGGTCTTGTTCTTGCGTTTTTGCAAGACAAAGACCAAGAACAAGACCGCGTATTTTTAGCAAGACCAAGACCAAGACTGACCGTGCAAGACTTGAGCAAGAACAAGACATAGCCTGCAAGACTCTTGCGTCTTGCAGCTAGGACTTAGCGCTATTTCACTGAGTAGTTAGGTGTAACAGTTCGGTGTATATAAGTATTGTATATAAGTATTGTTCTTTAAAATACAGTCAAGTTATTGTAATTAATTTGTTTTTTTACATGTTTTAGCAAATGTAAGCTTATAAATCATAAATGTTCATTAAGAAACAGTTACTTCCATGGAAAACGACATATAGGTCAGTTGATTTTTCGAATTTCTTATCAAATCTTCAGTTATTTATTAATCTGCTTGATCTTTACTATGGCTATGTTAATTCAAGCTCACAATGTTCCAATTCTAATACGTTTTTCTAAGATTTAAAGTAAACTTTAATAAATAGTAATAGACTAATAGGTAATTGCAAGACTTGCAAGACTCTTGCTGCAAGACCAAGACCAAGACCAAGACTGGGAGCGCAAGACCAAGACCAAGACCAAGACCAGGTGTATTGGCGCAAGACCAAGACCAAGACTGGCTAAGTCTCGTCTTGTTCTTGCATTTGGGCAACACTAATTACAAAACGACAGCGCGGGGGGACATGTCGCGGGCGCTCGCCGCTTTGTTTATCAAGGTCCCTTACGCGCCATACATTTCACCTTCACAGCGCCCGGGGCGCGCGTTTCGGGCGCTTTGTATATCGTGCCCCTTATTGTAGTGGTGCCTCTTTTGCAGAGTCCGCCTGGGGCAGTACCACAGCATTGCCAGACTTTCAACCGTCAGCAGTAGTGTGTAAACATAACTGTATGCACGATTGCACGGCAATGTTTGCAGAGAAATTACAGGGCGTTAAGATTTATTATTTTTATTTATTTCGTCAGTCCAACAGCGTTACATGACATAATATAAGTATTAAAGTTATTATTTACATAAAGTAAGGCCAAAAAAGAATTACACTAATAGATTTTACATTTACATTTAACGAACTAGAGGAGTTAAGAGGTATCTCGTATTGCATTGCGAGTATATACATTTTACGGGATATAATTATGTTGCAATAATTTCATAAACACCTATACATGTATTGGACCAATGTTGTAATGTATTTGGTCAAGATCTGATCACTAGTTTTTGAGTTAATTGGCCTCGATTCTGATGTACACTCACTAAATTAAATTTAAACTATCCCTGTCTCTTACAAAATAGAAACACAAGACAGAGATAGCATACATTTTAGTGCTGTCACGCTAGTTTATCAATTAAAATATGAACAGCAGAAGCAGAAAGGCGCGTGGTTTTAGTCAACACCAATTACATATTCGACTAAGCTTGCATAGACATCTAAGTTCCGACTAACTTGACAGCACTTAAACGTATACTATCTCTGTCTTGCGTTCCTATTTTGTAAAAGACAGGAATAGTTTAAATTTAATTTAGTGTGTGACATCAGAATCGAGGCCAATTGTCAATAATGCGTGTTTAAAACGTTGAATCTGATCAAGGTTCCGAAGATAAAGTGAAGTCCGTTTTTTTAAGCTTTACTTGCGTTTAATTATAAACTCGATGAAGCGAGCAACGGGCACAACTTATTAAATAAAACTGAATCGAATTCGTCTTCTAATATCGGGTTATGTTGAAAAAGCTAGAAATCCATTAGCTATTTATGTTAATTACCTATTTAAATTAACAATGAAAACATTGATAAACGACGCCTTTGTTAATTCAAATAACAATAAAAGTAAAACAATGGTATTAGGCAATGTATAAAAGCAACATTTTAACAAATTAACTGTTAATTAGAAATTTTGGGACGAATCGATTGTGAAATGGTTTTTTGTCTGCCCGTGGGCTTAATAAAAAAAGATGATAATAATGTATTTGATGATTATGTAGTACCTGATTATTACTGATTGTTTTTACTTTTTTTTTATACTAGATAGGCAAGCATTTGACCGCTATCTCACCTGATGGAAAGTGACGATGCGGCCAAAGATGGAACATGCTTGCCTAGAAGGTACCTATTCACTTGAAGACACCCAGATTATATTGTTCAGGCAACAAAGACGCAAGCAATGAGTTCCACTCCTTCGCTGTACGGAAGATGAACGTAGAAACAAGTCGCTTCGAGCGAACTGGAGGTATGTCAACCATAAATGGATGACGTTTGACAGTTTGTCTTGTTGTTTGATGGTAAAAAGGGCGTGGAGGAACTATATCATATAATTCCTGAGCACACTCTCCAAAATGTAAGGGATAGAATTGAACTTAAATTAGGTAGTAAAAAATTACCTGAAAAATATGGCAATATTTTTATATTATTATTATGTTCATAAAGAAAAGGTATTTTGTATTATTGTTATTAATGTGATGTATGTGTGTAACATTTTGCGAATGTGCCCGTTTGAGAATGGGACAGACTGCAAATCTGACGGTTTGAGAATGGGACGTTCTGCGAATAAGACAATTTGAGAATGGGACGTTTTGCGACTGCGTGACCAAATGCTAATGGGACGTTCTGCGAGTAAACCCTATGTTTTGTTTGAAAGTTGATTTTATTGAAAGTGTTCTTAGGTTTGTACAATCCGTACAGTCCTTTTCCAGATAAAACGTTGGGGGTATTTTAAAATGTTTTTGATTATGCCTCTTGTTACCCACGACGGAAAGGGGAAGGTTCTATTCATATCTAAAACGGTCTTCTGATTTAGTAACAGTTTGTACTTGATCGACAGTGTTTTTAAATAAGTTTGGTGAAAATTGAAGCAGGTTTTCCAGATAGGTTGTCGGGGGTTCAAAATCATGATTTTGACCCAACTACGGCAACGAAATAAAGGTAACAATTTTAGCACCATATTTTAATATGCACCTATCACGCAAAAGCAATTAAGTATGGGAAATAAAATACAATGATATTGTTCACCTACTGACCCTTCATAGACCCTTTCACTGAATAGCCGGATAATAGCTGGGTATTATACTTCCCACGCGTCCTATTGTTAGGTCACCTAGGGCTTTCGCAAATACCTTGTTGAAGGTACCTACTACCTTACTAATTAGGAGGGTGGATTTATATCTATGTGTCCAGGCGCGAACTACCCTCATCGACGTCATCTCGTCTCTCAGTTGCTATCTATGAGCCAATTCCTGGGTGGCCATGCCGGGGCAAGATAGTGACTGCTACCGCGACCCTATCTTGCCCCACCTTGGCGAGAGACTTCTCATGGGGGGGTTTTTAGTGGGTATGAGCCCCACACTCCCCTTTCCTTCACCCCTGGGAAGGAAAAGAGGTGCAAGGCATTTTTCCCCCAACAAAAAAAAATGGGTTGGAGCCATAGCTTTACATATTCTCTGAGAATTTGAAGTTATGTGCTTGTATGGCTTAGACGTTAGATGCCTCTGACAGAAAGACGGACGGACAAAGTACTGAACCACTAAAGTCAACTTAAAGATATTATATATTTTATTACTTGCCTATATTTCTGGGTGACACTGAATGTCATGGGCAAGCCTGACGCTTACCATCAGGCGTGAAACATGCTCGTTCGTGTCTCAATAATATAATAATTAAACGCAAGCAAAGCTTAAAAAAACCGACTTCACCGCTTTATCTTCGGAACCTTGATCAGATTTAATGTATTAAACACGCATTATTGACTATAACTCAAAAACTAGAGATCAGATCTTGATCCAATTTCAATGGGACCACATGAAAAGCACCAGCTTCTAAAATTAAATAAAAATATAATCATCAAAATCGGCTCACAACGAAAGAAGTTTTTGGTAACTTTTGAAATCGGGTAAACAAGCACATCGTCAAAGTAGTCCACAAAATATGCATTATTGACGATATTTCAAGAACTACTGATCAAATATTGATCAAATTTTAATGGGACCAATTAGAAAGCAACATCTTTCAAACTAAAAAAAAAACTTTCGAAATCGGCTCACGCGAAAAGAAGTTATACACATTAAAAAAAAAAACAGTCGACTTGAGTACCTCATCCATTTTTGAGAAGTCAAAAAAAAACAATACTAAAATTATATAGTTAATAACAACATCTATATAGCCATATGCAAAACAATGGAGTATTACTTATTCTGTGGCGATGGCAACATTAGCATGGGAGGTGTTAATCTGTAGACATCTAGGTCTCACAACATAAATACCTAGACCTGTTATTATGTTATTTATGGTTCTCACGAGAAAGACCCAAGTTTTAGATCCACTCTGTGAATCGAATATTTCCGCCGCGTCATTGTGTGATTATAGATAGATAGATAGATATATTCTTCATTGAACATCTTAAAATAACAAAGAACACAAATAGGACTGACAGTAAAAAAATATATAAGCGTAACAATACGCGGTCTTATCGCTGAGAGGGATCTCTTCCAGACAGCCTTTGGTTGGAGATGAATAACGCAATATAATAGGACGTCGTTCTACGTTCATAAAAGATAAGAACAGTGATTAAAAACAGAGGATATATAAATAATAAATTTACATACACGTAAACAGATACTATATAATTTTAAAATACTACATATTTTTAAATATACAATACATACAAATGCATATAATAAAAAAAAATGCTACGTTATGGAATTGTATAATGGGGTATGGCAGCTACGATTCTAAATTTTCTGCCTACACTGCCATTGCAGGTACCCGCTGTGGTCATATGTTGACTATCAAGTTGGAATTGAAAATGTGCTAACTAATTTATACTTCTGATACTTTATATACCTACACTCTACATTAACACTCATGCGCTTATACACAAACATTCAGATACACACCCTTACATGCATTATTACACTTCCCACATAAACACGCATTTAACACATACACTCATAAACACACCGAATATATATATATATATATATATATATATATATATATATACCACATTTATAAAGATTGTCATATATAGATCTCAAATGTGATCACAAATGCTAACGACAGTTTATGTATTTCATTGATGGGAGAAGCCACTGGCTCCTGAAACACAGTTTGACTAGTTTGGGAGCCTATTTAATATGGGATTCAATAAATAATTGTACCTACAAAAAATGGCAATGAAGCAAATTTGAATTTTAATTATTGAACACCTTTAGTAATCATTAAATATTAAAAAAAAACGCATTCACACTTACAGCCTCACACTAAGTTCAAAGACTTGTATCGTGGGTGCCGGCAACATTCACACACACATTACACCCACAACCAGAAGCACAAATATCCCTTGGTAAGGTATTTGTGCTCCTGCCGGGAATCGAACCCAGGACCCACGGTGCATAGGGCGGAGACCTATCCACTGCGCCTACTGGGTCGTAAAAAAGAAAGTCGTGAAAGCATTCAACGATTAAGTGTTGAACTGCTCGTTGGATTAGTTGGGTGGCGTTCGCCTTCGAAGCAGTGGTATCGGGTTCGATTCCCTGCTGAAACACAAAGTCTCCCCAAGGATGTGGGTGTGAAAGCGTTTATGTTTATTGAGTATTTTTGAAACGATTTTGATTTGAATTGATTTGATATCCAGCATTAAAAGGGTCACCCACTGCGGCATCAGATTTGTAGCATTGACATTGACACTAATATAAAAAAAATTGCATAACCACAGATCATCAAATCGTTGGTACATAGATAACTAGAGCAATATGAGTGTAATTGGGCTATTAAAATGATGATATTAAATTGAGTTCATATTGAGCAAGTAACAATGTATATACTATTTATTAAACACTGCCCGTGCCCCGAGGCTTCGCCCGCTATTATGAAGTCAAAAAGTAGCCTATTTGTTAATCCTAGGTATAAGCTATGTACATTTCAATTTTCATCCAAATCCGCTCAGCCGTTAAAGCGTGAAGAGGGAACAAACATACTTACACACAAAACTTTCAGATTTATAATATTAGTAGGATTAGTAGGATATATAGCTGTGTGAGTTACTAGCGTATTTTTCGAAATGACTGAAATATGTATTTTTACGTTTTCAAACCCCATCACCGCCATTTTGAAAAAAAAACCAAGAACTTAACCGATAAAAAAAATCTTTACAATTATCGAACCTGCTCACAAAATTTCACGAGAATCGGTTGAGAAATGCGACCTGTAAAGGGGAACAACCGGAAATCCGGACATACGAAAGCAATTTTGCCCAAGCTGAAATGGAGACGCTTCGCTCGCAATTCGCGCTAGCTCGGTCAACATTATGTTTTTTTTTTTTTTTTGAATAGGCAAGCATTTGACCACTATCACACCTGATGGAAAGTGATGATGCGGAAGGTATGTATGTGCACCGCGGCTTCGCGTAAATTAAAAAAAAACATTATTATCGTGTCGAATTGTGTATCTAAACTATAGTTGAATCCAGGTCAAAATTATTTTGAAAAAAAAAAAACTGTCCAATCGCTTTAGAGGAGATCAGTCACATATACACGTACATAAAAATTATCTATATAAAAATGTGTATAATATATATAAGAAATATTATTTTCGGAAAGGAAACTATTATACTATAATTAACTAAATAAAAATTTTAAAAATAAATTATGAAAAACATGCATTTTGTGAATCTTTTTTTATTTTACAATATTATTAGGTACATGGGCAAATGCTAGCATATCATTTTAAAAATAGTGTTCCAGCAGCTATTTTTACCGACTTCACAAAAAAGGAGGAGGCTCTAAAGTCGACTGTATTTTTTTATTTTTTTTATGTGTATTACCTCATAACTTCTTTCCACGTGAACAGATTTCGATTTTTTTAGTTTGAAAGATGTTGCTTTCTAATTGGTCCCATTTAAATTTGATCAAGATCTGATCAGTAGTTCTTGAAATATTGTCAATAATGCGTATTCTGTGGACTACATTGACGATGTTCTCGTTTTTAACCGACTTTCAAAAGTTCCCTCATAACTTTTTCTTTGTGAGCCGATTTTGATGATTATTATTTTATTTAAAGCTGGTGTTTTTCATGTGGTCCCATTGAAATTTGATCAAGATCTGATCTTTAGTTTTTGAGTTATCGTCAATAATGCGTGTTTAATACATTAACTCTGAGCTAGGTTCCAAAGATAAGACAAGATGTTACGCGATATCTCCACCAATTATGAATCGATTAGCCGTGCCCCGCGGCTTCGCCCGCCATTATCAACTTAAAAAATAGCCTACATGTAATGTAAATATATAATCCTAGGAATAATCTATATACATTTCAAATCCGATCAGCCGTTAAAGCGTGAAGAGGGAACAAACATACTTACACACAGACTTTCGGATTTATAATATGAGTAAGACTTTGATGTTTTTTTTTTGTTTGGTAGAGTATACTTCAGAGTTGGTCCGATATTTTTTTTATCGAAATCCGTCAAGCCAAATACGAAATATTAGCGATGACGTAGGTTTTTTTAAGCTTTGCATGCGTTGCAATTATCTGTTACGTAAGTTGAGATTTACATTGTTTCTTAGTTAATGAGCCGAGAAGACTTGTCAAATTTGGCACAGCAATTTTTTAAGAACACTATACTTTTACATGGGCCTACGCACTAAAGCATAACTAAGTAGGTTTCTGCAGTGAGATAGACTCAGTAGAGTAGTGGTGGCCGAAAACCACTGCTTTAATAAAAAAACTTTGTAAATAAACATAACAAACGCGGGCGACGCCGCGGGGAACAGCTAAGTTTAAACAACAAACAGCCCCACGCTAAGTTCAAAGACTTGTATCGTGGGGTTCGAAAACGTTAAAATCACACGCGCTCAATCACACGCAGAACCAGAAGCACAAATCTCGCTTGGTAAGGAAAATTGTGCTTCTGCCAGGAATCGAACCCAGGATCCAAGACACAGAGGGCAGAGAAATGAGAACCGCGCCAACTAATAAAAAATCCTGCACGTGCAGAACTAAATTATATGTACATATTATTTTTTTGGTGCCCTAAATACAAAAAAAAAGTTTTCTCTTTGGATATATTTAAATTCTTATGTATCTATAACTGTGCCCCGCGGTTTCGCCCGCGTTAATTAAGTCAAAAGTCTATGTGTTATTCCGGACCCTAAACTATCTGCATTCTAAATTTCATCAATAACTGTTTATTGGTTACGAAGATACGTGGTAACAAACATTCACACACACAACCTTTGGAATTTATAACATTAATATTTTAAATATTTTATTAATTGAGTATATTAGCACTTGAGTTACCTTTTTTTTATGCCTGATAGGCAAGCATTTGACTACAATCTCACCTTAGTAAGTACCTATAAGTTTGATGTCTTGTAGGTAACTTAGGTCTTTGCTGTATATAGTTTTAGTTTAGGAAATATATGCAATGGACCCGTAGTTTGAAGGTAGGGTTGACTCAGACGATGAAATTTTGGTATTATATATATATATATATATAGGGAACTAATTTTTTAAGCTGTTATTTAAATATTCGAGATGTTATTATGATCAGTCGAAAAACATATTGACCAGTTATTTAATTTAATGGCGGTTGATTAATTATTGCGACAATAAACCATGGACAGTAATAAAAAAATCAATTTGTGGGTTAGGGTGTCTTATAGTCAATCAATAGGTACGACGGCGAGCGAAGCGAGGAGTGGTTAGGTTTTTTGTGACCACAACGCGCGAGCAGAGCGAGCGAAGCGAGCGTGTCGCGGCAGCGGCCGGCGAAGCGCCAGAAAAACTTTATTTGTATTTATTTACCTTAAAAAACGCCATGTTTCTGGACAAGAGCTGCAAAACCTGAAAACATAAAATACAATTAATACTCAAAATGTTTTTTATAACAACTTTTACCAGATGTAAACAAAATAATTAAACGCAAGCAAAACTTGAAAAACCGACTTCACCGCTTTATCTTCGGAACCTTGATCAGATTTAATGTATTAAACACGCACTATTGACGATAACTCAAAAACTAAACATCAGATCTTGATGTCCCATAAAAATTTAATCAAGATCTGATCAGTAGTTCTTGAAATATCGTCAATAATGTCTATTTTGTGGCCTACTTTGACAATGTTCTCGTTTACCCGACTTCAAAAGTTACCTCATAACTTCTTACGTTGTGAGCCGATTTTGATGTTTTTTTTATTTGAAAGCTGGTGCTTTTCATGTGGTCCCATTGAAATTTGATCAAGATCTGATCTCTAGTTTTTGAGTTACAGTCAACAATGCATGTTTAATACATTAAATCTGATCAAGGTTCCGAAGATAAAGCGGTGAAGTCGGTTTTTTAAAGCTTTGTTTGCGTTTAATTATTAACGCTTTGCTTAAGTTTAAATTTTGATAACTATCATGTCTTAAGTGACACTCGCAAGTTTAAGACAAATTGATTGACATAAGAATTGTCAAAATCGGCCCACGCGTTTGGTCTCTAGAAAGCCACAAAGGAACAGACATACACACATAGGCTGATATATACATTTACCTTCCTTTACGTCGCGCAGTCGGATCAAAAACAAACAGACGGACAGAAATAAACATAACATAAACGCTTTCACACTCACAACCCCACACTAAGTTCGATGACTTGTGTCGTGACCGGAAACATTCACGTCACACAATTACAACCAGAACCAAAAACACATTTTCCTTGGGGAGAAAACTTGTGTTCCCGTTAGGAATCGAACCCGATACCCCTGCTCAGAAGGCGATTGTTCCCCCAACTGAACCAACGTGCAACGGGCAGTTCAATGATTATCATATTGATTGGAGTGGACAACTATAATTACAGTAATACCAGTTCCGAACGGGAAATCTAAACGAAACTACTTTCCATTTCGAATGTAGATACCGACTCATAGAAGTAAATAATGCCCCAGCCTATACCTATGAGTTTACCGATATATTTAAGATAGATAGATATATAGATAGATAGATAACGCTTTATTGTCACACCTTACATAAATCACTTACAATAATTTTTAAAAACTTAAATTTAAGTGTACTATCGGCGGTCTTATCGCTAAAGACGATCTCTTCCAGACAACCTTTGGATGGAAAAGATTGTTAATAATGCGGTAAAACGGGGGTGCAAATACAAGATTATGAGAAAATAAAAATATAATAAGGTACATATATATATACAAACTTAATTTTAGCATCACACTAATATTTGATCAAGCGAAGCGAGATCTCTAAGTTGACTTGAGTGGTTCAGCACTTTGTTCGTCCGTCCGTCCGTCTGTCACAGGCATCTAGCTTCTAAACTATACAAGCAAATAACTTCAAATTCTCATAGAGTATGTGTCTATGGCCCAAAGCCAGAAATGGCAATTAAAATGAAAAAGTTAAGGGCACCCATACACATAAGCAGGGAGTAAAATATTTTTTATTTTTTATCTACGCTTCTGGGTATCGTTGAACAGAGATCTGCAAGTACGATACCGGTATTAAAAAAAAACTATGTTGTTAAATAACATTTCGGTCATTTTGATTTTTATATTACATAGGCTGATAAACACATTCCTCTCCTTTTCGTCGTGTAGTCGGGTAAAATTATGTTATATTAGTGTGATAGTGTGATTTTAGAATTAGAATCCTAAGGAAAAGTTCGGATAATTTTCTAAAATAACTGCTTTGTTGTATTTGTTGAGAACATCACCTACAGCAAAACATTTCTACCATCCTGTCCATCCAAAGGTTGCCTATAAGAAATAGCTTAATGTGATAAGGCCGACATTGTACAACAATTATTGTTTTTCGTTTTTTTATTGTCATTGTTTTTAATTACTTATTGGTGTTCAATAAAGAAATATTGTATTGTATTGTAAACGCAAGCAAAGCTTAAAAACCAACTTCACACCGCCAACTCTATATCAGATTAAATGAATTAAATACGCATTGTTGAGGATAACTCAAAAACCACTGGTCAGATCTTGATCAAACTTAAATGGAACCACATGGGAAGCACCAGTTTTCAAATAATTTTCAAAATCGGTTCATCTCAAAGGAAGAAAGATAGATGAACTCTTTTATTGTACACCAATTAAAAAAGAAAATAACAAGAGTTATGAGGTAACACAAATAAAAAAAATAATACAGTCGAATTGAGTACCTCCTCGCTTCTTTTTGATGTCGGTCAAAATAAAAGATACTATTAACCAAGACATTGGATATAAATAATATGATTGATTTTTTTATGTTATTTTATTTGGTGCAATGAATATTTTATATTGTACTGTATTAACCGAAACTCGAGTTCTTCTAAACGAATTCTCAAGCAGATAATTTAAATAAACGGTAGATTACATAATTGCGTGTAACATACAATAGAATTACAAGAATTATCTATGCTTTCCATCCATGAGAGCCCTAACTAGATCATGTTAGCATAGAATAAGTAGTTATTATTTCATCTGTGCTTTGAGTTTCAACAAACTATTAAAAAAGGAATTTTCCCGCGAAAGTGAAAAAAATGGCGTCGCTCATTTTGGTTTATTTTCCAAAACTAATGATTTTTCGAGGGTTAATGTGTAATAATAGATTATCTAATATATAAAATTCTCGTGTCACAGTTTTCGTTGCCATACTCCTCCGAAACGGCTTGACCGATTTTGATGAATTTTTTTGTGCTTATCCGGTATCTATGAGAATCGGCCAACATCTATTTTTCATCATCATCGTCATCACTCTTCATAATTATCAACGCGGGTGAAACCGCGGGGCGCAGCTAGTTAACTATAATAATGTGAAATAATAGATTATTATACTTAGTGAACGTGCATGAGTGAAGGCAAATCATACAAAGTTGAAAACGCGATTTTCGCTTACCCAATAAAAGTTTTAGTAAAGATTCTATCACTTTATTAGGGCATGACTTGACTTTGACTGGACCTTGACTCTTTTACTTGACTTTGACTGTGACTTGTGATGAGGACTTATATATTTACTTGAAATATTTTATTACTTGACACTGGCTAAATGCACAAGATTGCGGAGCCATAAAAAAAACTATTAAAAAGAAACCTGTTATAGGCAAACACTATCTCATCTGTTGTTAAGTGAAGACGCGGTCGATGATTTTTAAGCATTTATGTATACTATTGCATTAAGGAAATTGTGCAAAATAAAAAAAACAATTAATAATCATTGGATTCAAAATAAGAGATAAATAAAAATAATGAAAAATACATATTTATATAGAAAAATATCTCTGATTTTACTGATGATGGCTACTGACTTCCCTGCATCAATAAATTAACAAATTTTATCAGACAGACTTATTAAAATCACAATAATATTAAAATAATCATTTACGCACCTTTTTCCAAACTAACTTCACAAACACACCACAAAAAAAAGTTCAACTACAATGACAGTTCTTTCCCGCGTAATTTTGGCGCGAATGAAAAAGAAAAAAGGTAACGTTCAAATACCGTAACGCACTGAACTAGATCATACCACGCACTGGTAATACATTTGCATGGAACTAGTTTTTATACATTCAAACGTGGAGGGCGCATCTTTTGAGCAATATAATGTATTTTTTATGGTCAGTAAGCTTATAATTATTGTATTATTGAGCTGCTTCATGATATGTTAATAGTTAAATAGAACAGTTTTATGAACACAATTTGTTTTTTATTCATAAGTTTGGCTAAGACACGCGTTGCATTATGCCCATAATTGAGTTTCGTTTGATGAATAGTTGTTATCACCTTGCCTAATAATTTGTCTGTTTGTTCGTAAAATTATAGATTGGGAAATAAGCGTAATGTATAAAAATGAATACATTCTTAATTTTTTTATAATTAACGACACGCGAACTTGTGAAAAGATCAAATACATTGAAAAAATGAAAGAAATTAAAAAATCGATGAAAGTTCAAAGAATAAAAAAAAAACTCAAGCCGCTTCCAATGCAAGTCAATATAAGCATAGTAGAAATATTTCTACTATAATATAAGGTATTTTCTAGTCAAGCGTCCTCCATCTTCAACCGCATTGTCAATTTCCATCAGGTGAGACAGTAGTCAAGTGGTTGCCTATCGAGAATTAAAAAATCTTCGAACTTTTAATAATAGAATATAAAAAATAAATCCAAAAATAAAAAGTACCCGACTCCGTAAAAGTGAACTTACCTGTTGTTATTTTACACTTTTTCGTTAATATCCTATTAGCCGTTAAGTATATTAGAACTTCAACACTATGATAGATAGATATAGGTACTGTTTATTGGACACCTTAAATAACAAATAACACAAATATACAATTAATAACACCATATTTATAAAAGTGTAACAATAGGCGGTCTTTTCGCTGAAAGCAATCTCTTCCAGACAACCTTTGGATGGAGAGGAATGACGCAAAGTTATACGACGTAATTGTTCTACGTTAATAAAAAGTTTTATTGATATATCTTTTAAATTTCCATATTTCTATATCTATCAAAATTATTTTTTTGTTTGGTAGATTATACTAAGGTGATCCCATATAAATTTCATCGAAATTAACCAAGCCAAAACCAAAATATAAATTATGTAAGTTTTATTAAATTAAATATTTAATTATTTTTTTTGATAGAAATTTTATTATATATGTCGATAATTTAAACGTAAGCAAAGTTTAATAATTAAACGCAAGCAAAGCTTAAAAAAAACCGACTTCACCGCTTTATCATCGGAACCTTGATCCACCAGCTTTCCAAGCTCAATTTAAGCTTTAAAAAAGAATCATCAAAATCGGCTCACAACGAAAGAAGTTGTGAGGTAACTTTTGACGGGTTAACCAGAACAACGTCAAAGTACGCATTATTCGTCACAAAATAGACATTACTTACGATATTTCAAGAACTACTCATCAGATCTTGATCAAATTTAAATGGGACCAATTAGAAAGCAACACCTTTCAAACTAAAAAAAAAATTTCGAAATCGGCTCACGTGGAGAGAAGTTATGAGGTAACACACATAAAAAAAAAAAAATACAGATGACTTGAGTACCTCCTCCTTTTTTGGGAAGTCGGTAAGAAAAGCCGTCTTCACCGCTTATATTTTGGTTTTGGCTAGATCGATTTCGATAAAATTTATATGGGACCACCTCTGAAGTATAATCTACTAAACAAAAATAAGAATTTTGAGAATCGGTCTATAAATGGGGGAGAAATCGGTGTACATACATAAAAAAAAATATATACATTCGAACATATACACATTTTTTGAAGTCGGTTAAAAAGGGGATTACATAAAATTACATAACACATTTTTCGCAGAGGTTTTTTTTCAAATCAAATCAAATCAAAATCGTTTATTCACATGGGCCCTAAAGAGGCACTCATGAAAGTTAATGAATCTATTGCCAGATTCGCAAAATTACAGCCATCTCGAGAAGAACCTGGCAAGAAACTCGGCGGCGCATTTTTTTTTCATACATTTAAAAAAAAAAAACATTCTTAATTAATAATACATAATTTTCTTAACCTAGGTGTTATTATGGTAGTCGCTAGAAAGAGCCTGTGCAGTTTGCCTCCATGCATCCTTGTCATTAATATAGTCTGTGGTCTTATAATAAGCTTTCTTAATTAATGCCCGTTTTATTGCAGATTTTAATTTCTAGTACATTGACTTGTTCTATATTCTAAGGCAGGCTGCCCATTGCCCCAACGAGGTCGGCCATGGGACTCATGGGCCTAATTTTCATTTAAAATACTATTATTATAACAAAGAATATAACTACTACTGTGCTTTTATTTGTAAAGGTAATTTTTGGTTAAAAGCGATAGTAACGATACGGTCCATTGAGAAGTATCTAATTATTCACAACCTTGATCCAGTAAGAAGATCACGGTGTAGGCGTCGGCAACCTTTGGATATTTGGTTTTATGTGGTTTTTATTAGGGCATTCGTTTTTATTCCGTTTAAGTACTTTTTATAGAATCAACTTTAATGCATGTGGTTTGTTTCTTATTATTTAGTTTTTTAAACTGAAACTTTTCGTGGGAGGGCTTTGAAATTCCGATCCGCAATCTTTTTTGTGTGTCGTAAAATGGTAGGGGTTCATTAAAATGTTTTCATGTAATACAAAACTTTCACTTCTATCGTGTCTCTTTACGACATAACTTGCTTTGTAGAACCCAGTTGGCGCAGTGGACAGGTCTCCGCCCTCTGCGCCGTGGGTCCTGGGTTCGATTCCCGGCGAGAGCACAAATTTCTTCCCAAGGGATATCTGTTCTGGTTTTGGGTGTTTTTGTGTGTGTGATGTAAATGTTTCCGGCATCCACGATACAAGTCTTTGTACTTAGTGGGGGGATGTGAGTGTGAATGCGTTTTATGAAAAAAAAAATATTTTGTACTTATCAAAAATAAATTACGACTAAGTATAGAAAAAATTATGATAGGAAATACAATAGCTTCTCTATTGTATGACATCTCTATGAATTATAGTTTTTATTTTTAATCTGTCAACAATTTTAAGGCAAAGCTAAATACAGGGCTTAATATCTTAGAAAGTACATGCTTCTTAAAAATCTGCCGACAAGTAGGTACATAATTTTGCCTGCCAAGAGTGCAACAAGACTAATGAAGACCCTGCCTTGTTGTCCAACTTCGTTATCCATCTGTCAGTCTGTCTGTCAAGGCATTGAAGTATCAAGCTGAAATTAATATCAAATACTTCAAATTGACGATGGCGAGATGGCCATATTGGAACTTCTGAAGTATAGACTATGTAGTTTGATCCATTCTGACAGATTCCCTGGTTAAATAACTTTTTAGTTCTTGTTAGGGTTCCGTACCCAAAGGGTAAAAACGGGACCCTATTACTGAGACTTCGCTGTCCGTCCGTCCGTCTATCACCAGGCTGTATCTCAAGAACGGTGATAGCTAGACAGTTGAAATTTTCACAAATGATGTATTTATATTGCCGCTATAACAACAAATACTAAAAATAAAATAAAATAAATATTTAAGGGGGGCTCCCATACAACAAACTTGATTTTTTATAGATAATGGTACGGAACCCTTCGTGCGCGAGTCCGACTCGCACTTGGCCGGTTTTTTTATTTAAAACAGGTGAACGCTTGATATGTTTAACGTATTATGTGTTTCAACGCACAATAAAGATAATAAAATGTTTCTCATCCCTGACGGCTTTCCACCATAAATCATAGATTGACAGTGAACTAAAAGTGGCCCAATCGTACATTAACCTTAAGATCTTTACGTTTTGTAATTAGTAATATAGATCACAACGTGTTTGATATTATCTGATTGCCCTACATGATTATAAAAAAAGATATTGGTATTTTATAATACAATACAATTTAATACAATACTATTTGAAAACCAGTACATACAAAAATCTTACGATTTTTTTGGAACGAAAGTTCCTTATGGCGCGTTGCGAAAGGGAGCTAGACGGAAAAAATTAAGACCAAAAGTTGTAACGTCACTTTTTGCTATAGTTTGTTTTGTTAGATTTAAGCCATACAACGTTCTCGTCCGATCACCGAAGTTAAGCAACGTCGGGCGCGGTCAGTACTTGGATGGGTGACCGCCTGGGAACATGTTGATTTTTGCATGTTTCTTTTAATTTTTGCATGTTTCTTTTAATTTTGCTTATCGCGCGTTGCGAAAGGGGGCTAAACGGAAATTGAACTTCGTTACATCCGGGTGTCCCTTGACACCACTCAATTTTTTTAATTCAGCTTAGGCTAGCGTTCTTTTTTTCTTAATTATATCTAATATATACGGGCCGATTGCCTATATTTCCTAAAACTAAACTGAAACTATATACAGCAACGACCTAAGTTTGACCTACAAGTTTGGCCACTATCTCACCTGATGGTAAGCGACAATAGATGCGGTCGACGATGGAAAACTCTTACATAGAAGGTACTTTAGGGAGACAATAATGTACGACCCGATATTTCACGGCCCGATTATGTACAGCCAATAATGTGCACCCGAATAATTCATGTACATGTATTCGAAATATCATGGCGTGCCTTCCCGGTGGCCAATTATTGCCTGTACAAAATCGGTCCGTATCGATAATGTATGGCCGATAATGTACAGCCAATAATTCATGTACTTGGTACAATTATCGGGATGTGCAATACTGTGCGTGCCATACTGGCTGCGTAAAATTACTCCGTGTCAATATTGTACAGCCAGTATTGCACAGCCAATAATTGGAATCCAACCATAGACAAATATATACTCTCTATGCGATGCCTCATTTGTTTAGGAGTGATGAAGTGTTGGCACAGACTATTAAAAAGTTCTAACCTAAAAATATTTGCTTCTCTGTGGTCTTTATAAAAGTGGCTACAAATCTAGGTTAGGTTAGGCTTGAACTGCGAATATAATTCGTCATATCTCCGTGGGGTGGGAGGGCTACGCATAGGGGGTATGAGGGGGGAGTTCTTTAGCCCCTCCCCCTCCCTCTTTGGGAGGAAGATGAAATTACTGGATCATCCAAACGAGGCTTTGACTATGACATTTGATTGTGCACGAATTATCGGCTGTACATTATCAGCTCGTGCTAATATTTTCCGGCCTGTATTGTACGGCCAGTATTTTAAGAACTGATATTTGGTGTACATTGAAATCCAATCTTTGTTGAGTTTTCTTGGCTGCGTATCGGCCGCACTAAATCGGTCCGTGTTGTTATTTCACATCCAATAATGTAAGGCCCGTATTGCACAGCCTGATAATTGGAAGACATGTCACTGAATATTGGTTACGAATTATTGGCCGTACACTATCAGGCTGTGCATTATTTGTCGAACAATATAGGGACTCGTACTTAACACTCGCGGCTTGAAGACTCCCATATTGTACTTATTAGGAAATACCGACTCAGGCAGGAGTTCTATTCCTCTGCCGTTCGCATAATCAATATGGAAGCAAAACGCTTCGTCCGCATTTGTAGATACATCTACCATATACCGGTGTCGCTTAGCATTTTGTCTGCTTGTCCGATGATAGAATGGGGATGAGGGAACTAGATCGTACAGTAAAAATACTAAACAGAGAAATCATAAAAGGTTTCACATTATGCGGCCTTATCGCAAGCAATCTCTTCCAGAAACCTTAGGAACCTTATTTTGATAGATAGTTAAACTACTGAAAGGATTCAAGAACCTTTTAAAAATTAATAATATCTTAAATTTTTAACCCACTTCAAAAAAGGAGGAGGTTCTCTATTCGATTGTAATTTTTTTTTCTGTGCTGCCTCAGATCTTTTTGGTATAGGTAAACCGATTTTGATGATTATTTTTATTTGAAAGACTGTGCATCCCATATGGTCCCATTTTTTGATAAAGATCTGACTAGTAGTTTTTAAGTTATCCTCAATAATGCGTAGGTATTTATTTAATTTAATCTGATCAAGGGTTCCAAAGATAAAGCGGTGAAGTCGGGTTTTTAAGCTTTGCTTGCGTTTTAATCTATATATATAAATATAAATAAATCAATCAAGGCAAGGCTTGTTTGTAAAATTTTTTTTGAATCCACCGGAAATTGCATCCGCGCGAAGCCGGGTGGATCGCTAGTTATTAATAAATCTATGCGATACATACATTATACATAGTGGGTATAGATTTAATAGGTAGAACAGTAACATTGTAAATCGAAAGCATCAAGGTCAATCCCACGAGTATGGATATTCTAAAATATAACAATTGAGTTTTGAACCGCTAATTATTACATGTACGTAGCTATAATTATTTGATCGGATTGAGAATATTGCTGACACTACTAGAGACCATCTACCTACTTCAAAAGTGTAACACTAAAGTCTACCTGCAGCAAATGCTTCAAGTTGACTTTGGTGGTACATAAATAGGCAAGCATGCTAAATCTTCAGCCGCATCGTCGCTTTCAGGTTGTTTTTTTTTTTTTTTTTTTTTATTTGTGACGGGCTAGTGTTTGACCTCTATCTCACCTGATGGTAAGTGACGATGTGATCGAAGCTGGTAAACACACTAGACCTGGAATACGCAGGCTCTCAAGGATAACTGCCGGAACATCGTATTTGGCTTGGCGGCAGACTTTCAACTTGATGGTGGTAAGCTACTTTGGTAGCAAGCCAGGCGAGCAACTCACAAAATGCTCTACCACCTCTCAAATGTCACTTGATTAGCACCACCCGGGGACCACGTGTAGGGAGTCAGACTTAAGGGGTATCCTCCTACGGACGTGGGTGACTCAGCCCCCAAAAATTTGGTTGTAGCCAAATGCTTGCTTAAATCACAATATTATCAAGGCGGTATTTACGGTATCGGTATTTACGCGGGTAAAACCGCGGGGCGTCGCTAGTAAATAATAAATTGTCATTCCATACTCACAGCATTTTTTATGTTGACGGGAGGAAGGGAATCTTTTAAAGATAGGGTGACTACTTTTGAAGAGCAACCGGAGATTTTCACTCACTAAAATCCCCTCGGTGGCCAGCCTCGGTGGATATTGAAGGGCTCCAGGATCTCGCTGAACGCCACTGGTGCCCTTTTATTCACCTTGCTTTGTAGCACTTTCCGGAGACACTTAAATTTGTTGAATGATGTTGAAGGTTTAGGGCATCTTCAACCTCCCCGCGGCGCCACAACAGTAGGGGACCACACCCCCCTGTTGTCCTTCTCGGGCACGTTTGAGCGGTGATCCCCAACTCAAACCCCCACGTGCCCAAAGAACCCCTTTTAGTCGCCTCTTACGACAGGCAGGGGACACCATAGCAATATTCTGATGCCCTGGGCTATCACACTCACAGCCCCACATCAAGTTAAAAGATTTGTAACATGTCAGAAACATTAACATATCACACGCACACAATCACTTCCAGAACCAAAAGCACATATGCCCCTTGGGAACGAACAATTCTGCTCCTACCGGGAATCGAACCCTCGGACCGACGGCGCAGTGCTGGGCAGTCACGTGTCCATCGCACCTACTAGGTCGTTTGTATGTTTCTTTGTGTATACAGGGCTATTTGTGAAACACCAGATAGATCTCAGACCATGATTCTTGTTCTAACCCTTAACGCATTTATGAATGAATGAATGAAATACATCTGAATATACATTGAATGAAATACATTTTAGTTCTACGACTTCCTTCTAAATGCTATGTTTTCTGTAATAGATAGATAGATAAACTCTTTATTTAACACCATATTTGTGACAAAACATAATAGAAAATAAAGGTGCAACAATAGGCGGTCTTATCGCTAAAAGCGATCTCTTACAGACAACCATAGGATCGGGAGGAATTACGCAACAAAGTTGGACGTCGGTGTTTTAACATAGCAAAGTCGAGAAGCAAGAAAAAAATAAAAATAAATGAATAACAATTAAAATACAGTATTATATCATCATCATCATCATCATCTAAGCCACAAGAAGTCCACTGCTGGATATAGGCCTCCCCCAAAGATTTCCAAAAGGAACGGTATATGTATGTATTATATATACCTATGTACAATTATGACCTAATATAAATATATATTATTACACATTATAATATAATACGTAAACGACATAATATAAGTACATAAATATAAATGTATATGTCATGAATAAAGAATGGATTTAATGGGGCAGATTACAACATAATTTAATTATTTTCAGCGAGATAGTGAGCTTTAACTTAATAATTAGGATGGGTTATTTTATACAATGTTTAATTAATAGTTGTTAAAACTACACTGTCCCGCAAATAACGGCAACGTCTGAATGTGCAATGGTTGGAAAGATGTTCCAAGCCGTTTCTGATATTTTAGAAATTACCCAGCAGGTATTTATCGTAATTACTAGTCGTCCCACGCGTTTATCAAGTTAATAATTAAACGCAAGCAAAGCTTAAAAAAACCGACTTCACCGCTTTATCTTCGAAACCTTGATCAGATTCAACGTATTAAAGACGCATTATTGACAATAACTCAAAAACTAGTGATCAGATCTTGCCCAAATTTAAATGGGACCACATAAAAAAATTCAGTCGACTTGAGTACCTCCTCCTTTTTTGTGAAGTCGGTAAAAAGAAGCCTGTGTTGATCCTAGGTATAAGCTATATACATTCCAAATATCATCCAAATCCGTTCAGCCGTTACAGCGTGAAGAGAAAACAAACATACTTACAGGGAAGGTATACACAAACGTGGTACACACAAACTTTCAGATTTATACAATTAACGATCACACAATATTCCTTGGGGAGAAAACTTGTGCTCCCGACGGGAATCGAACCCGATACCTCTATAGAAGGCGGACGCGCAGCGAACTAACTAACGAGCAGTTAAAATATAATATTAATGTGCTGTCAATACTGTAAAAAACTAAATGATTTAACAATCCTTCATTGCACTATTTTAATACTATTTAGATAGGATCGTTTCCCACCGACCAAATCTTGATTACAAGATCACACATAAATTACTAACGCATTACAACTACGCACTATCTTTGCATACACTATTATCTAACAGAGCTTATGTAACAAATTGAGAAAGAACGTATCAACAACTGTTAGCCTAGCCGTAGCCTGACGGGGTTTCTCATCGGCATTAATTCTTTAAAAAGTTTTATAAATCAAGCTTTCATCAATTGTAAACAAATTAATTAAACGCAAGCAAAGCTTAAAAAAAAAACCGACTTCACCGCTTTATCTTCGGAACCTTGATCAGATTTAATATATTAAACACGCATAAACGACTATAACTCAAAAACTAGAGATCAGATCTTGATCACCAGCTTTCAAATAAAAAAATAATCATCAAAATCGGCTCATAACGAAAGAAGTTATGAGGTAACTTTTGAAGTCGGGTAAACGAGAACATCGTTAAAGTAGTCCACAAAATAGGCATCATTGACGATATTTCAAGAACTACTGATCAGATCTTGATCAAATTTATATGGGACCAATTAGAAAGCAACATCTTTCAAACTAAATGAAAATTTTCGAAGTCGGCTCACGTGGAGAGGAGCTATGAGATAACACACATAAAAAAAAACAATCGACTTGAGTACCTCCTCTTTTTTTGGGAAGTCGGTAAAAAAAGAATAAAAAGTTTAGTTGTCAAGAAGAATCAAACGAGTCTAAGCTTGATGGGTTTATATTGTTTTGCTCGTTCGATTTCTTACACATCCGACTAAAATAAATCTGTGTATCATTTTAAATGCTCACCACTTTAAAGAAAAGCAAAAAAGAGGTCTAACGCAGTTAAAAACTACTGGCCGCAAACATTCTCCCAAGGACAAATACAACACGAATTTGAATTTAGAACAATAAAGCGCGCCAAACTCGTTCGAAATTTCGAAACTTTTAGTGATGACCATTATGGGCATTGGCTTTGTTATTATCTGCCTATTTCATTAGGTAATAATACAATAGTAAGCATCTATTAAATACATTTATTTTTGTATCTATAACTAGCTGTATACCTACCAGGCATGCGTTGCAATGCTACGTTAGAAAACAAAGTATACCTCTTCCACATTTATGGTTGCCTAGTACTTTAATACTAGTCCTTCTAGATATGACGCCTACATTTTGCATAACCTTTTTGTTGGGAACGCGTTTCCTTTGTGCGGGGTATCGGGTTCGATACCTGGCGGGAACACAAATTTTCTCCCCAATGAAAATTTGTGTTTCTGGTTCTGGTTGTAATTGTGTGTATGATGTGAATTTTTCTGGCACCCACGACACAAGTCATCGTACTCAGTGTGGGGGAAGCGTTTATATGCATACCATACCGAGCGCCTTGTCACCTTTACATAAAAGTCAAAATTGTCTATTCACATAGGTCCCATAGACTCATTAAAGTTAATGACTCTACTGCCAGATTGGCAATATACAGTCATCACGGTTCTAGCTTGTATGTATGTGTGTATGTTTGTAAATTTGCTGGATGGTTTTTTTTATGTACGATAGGCAAGCTTTTGACCACTATCTCACCTGATGGAAAGCGATGATGCGGCTGAAGATGTAGCTTGACTTAAAAACTCCCAGATTATACTATTCGGGGAACAAAGACGAGGGCAATGAGTTCAACTCTTTCGCTGTACGGATGATAAACGTAGTAGCGAAACGCTTCGAGCGAACTGGAGGTATGTCAACCATATATTGATGACGTTTGACTGTTTGTCTTGTTGGTAGATGGTAAAACGGGCTTGGGGGAATTAGCACGTGTAGTTCTTAATTTCGACAGTTAAGGTATCGTTATATTCGACTCAAAAACTAAAGTGACCTTATATATGTTTAAAAAAACAGCAGATTTTTGGCGCGAAATAGTAAATACGTTAGTCAAAAAATAACCAAACCTATCGAATAGGGTATTAAATGAAGGAAATTAAAAGTAGATTTAAATTTTTCGCAGTCGGGATTTTTTATTTTTACCGACTTCCCAAAAAAGGAGGAGGTACTCAAGTCGACTGTATATATTTTTTTTTATGTGTCTCATAACTTCTCTCCACGTGAGCCGATTTCGAAATTTTTTTTTAGTTTGAAAGATATTGCTTTCTAATTGGTCCCATTTAAATTTGATTAAGATCTGATCAGTAGTTCTTGAAATATCGTCAATAATGTCTATTTTGTGACGAATAATGCGTACTTTGACGATGTTCTCGTTTACCCGACTTCAAAAGTTACCTCATAACTTTTTTCGTTGTAAGCCGATTCTGATGATTATTTTTTTATTTTAAAGCTGGTGCTTTTAATGTGGTTCCATAGAAATTTGATCAAGATCTGATTTTTAGTTTTTGAATTATAGTGAATAATGAGTGTTTATACATTAAATCTGATCAAGGTTCCGATGATAAAGCGGTGAAGTCGGTTTTTTTTAGCTTTGCTTGCGTTTAATTATTACTACATTGGTTTGTTCTAATTCTTATTTCAAATACAATCTTACTTTTCTAATATAAATACATCATGAGTGTAGGCAAATCATACAAAGTTACAAAACGCGATTTTCGCTTCCACTCTAAGACTCCAATATGAGTTTTAGTAAAGTTTCTACCACTATAGGGCATGACTTGACTACAACTTGACCTTGACTCCTTTACTTGACTCTGATTGAGACTTGTGACTAGGAATTATATTATGAATTTACTTGAAATATATTATTACTTGACGCTGGCTAAATGCACAAGATTGCGGAGCCAAATTTAAAGAAACAAGTAATACTACAAAAAGTTTTCTTTAAACCATCTTTTACCTTTAGATTAAAAATGACTAAAACGTTATATAACCAGAGAACTTGTCAAGATGAATCAAAAGAGCCCAAGCTCGATGGGTTTATCTTGTTTAGTTCAGAAGTTCCTATGGCCATCTCCAGCTCTATCATCAGACCCTGGTAACCATTGACAAACTACTCGTCACGATTCAGCCCGAGCCCAATACTCTTGTGTCGTTTTGTAAGTTCCTTTGGCCACCTTTCAACTCCATTATCAGATCAGCACCATGTCATCATAATATTGCATTGTCACGCGATTTATACGCGATTTAAACATGTGTAATTTTCAGTATAAGCGGGAAGTAGATTAAATTTAATTTGCAAGATTGGATGACAGAGATCTGGACAGGTGAAACTAAATAAAGGCTTTTAAAACAACTACAACATAACAAGATAATTCAAGTAAATAATTCAAGTGTTCTCACAGAGATTTTCATCTACAGAACAGCAGTTGTAGATAATTTGCATTTTTAAACTCAGATAAAAGATTAGGTTCTTAGTGCCAATTAAATGCTGGTTCCTCAAATGTTGTAATTCAATTTATTGCCTTAATTGTTAAAAGAACTTTGCAATATTGTAGAGGATTGTGAAAAAGTAGGTCTTTTATGCAGTTGAGAAACGAGACGAGCTGAGCAGGTCGCTCGTCAGATGGCAAGCGTCACTCGTGCCCACGCGTCCATGTGAAAAAGTAACAAATTCAACGTGTTTTCATGTCTAGAGTGAATAGGTATCTTTTAGGCAAACATGCTACATCTTCGGCCGCATCGTCACTTTCCATCAGGTGAGATGTGGTCAAAGCATTTGTCCAGCATTACAAAAATATCTACCCTTTAACGGATCCATCCCAAAGGTGGTTGCAGTATACCACGTTGTGTTAATAAAGTCAACCCAATCAATAGATTTTAGCCGCTCATACTTGACTTTGACTAGGACTGGTTTTATTTATTTATTCATTTATTAATTTATTTTTTACCGTAGGAACAATTATCATACACTTGGTCATGTCTTAAATGTCTAGACAATTAACATAAAATTTAAGATTATTTAAAGAAGCGTTGTCAAGAAAAGGGCAATAAGAAAATAATAACATTTATGATAATTAATCGCAAGCAAAGCTAAAAAAACCAACTTCACCGTTTTATCTTTGGAACTTTGATAAGAGTAGATGTACTAAACACACATTATTGAAGATATTTCAAGAAATACTGATCAGATCTTGATCAAATTTAAATGGGACCAATTGGAAAGCAACATCGTTGAAACAATATATATGTTTAAAAATTCAGAATCGGTTCACGTGGAACAAAGTTATGAGGTAACACACATAAAAAAAATACAATCGACTTGAGTACCTTCTCCTTTTTTGTGAAATCGGTAGAAAAATATTTAGTACTTAGGTAACACATAGTTTGCGAAGCCAAAAAAATGTTTTTTAGAATGGAAAAATATCCCTAAAAGCGCTATTTTCTACCGACTTCACAAAAAGGAGGAGGTACTCAATTCGACAATACTTTTTTTTTGTAAACCGATTCTGAATTATTTTTTTTTATTTCAAAGCTGTTGCTTTCCGATTGTTCCCATTTAAATTTGATCAAGATCTGATCAATAGTTTTTGAGTTATCGTCAATAATGCGTGTTTGATCTGATCAAGTCCGAAAATAAATCGGTGAAGTTGTTTTTTTTAGCTACGTTTAAAATTAAAGATAGTTATGGGAGAAGCCACTGGCCCCGGAAACATAGTTTTGAACTAGTTCAGGAGCCTATGGATTCGACCACAGATCACAGAAGACGCGTGTTTTTGCGTCTGTAGTGGTACTGTACTTACATTACTTTCAACCTAGTACGAATAATATGGCCGCATCGTCACTTTCCATCAGGTGAGATAGTGGTCAAATGCTTGCCTATTTTGCATAAAAAAAAAGAATAGTCGCACTCAATGCTTTGTGTGCATGAAACACACACAAAGTGACGTACAGTTTTTATTTACTTTACCGTGTGTGCGTGAACTTCTAATGCGACACCAGTTTTCGTACCAAATGCTCGGGATTGGCATCTCTCTATGTCACAGAAATACACAGGATTCGACATAGAACACTCTTGTATGAAAGCGTATCGAAATTACGCAATCCCACTGATGTGCGGTTTTGGTAAATATCGTGATATACTCCGTAGTCGGTGCTGCGATCCGTCTAAGGGTGTTGCGTAAAAACAAATGCTTCGAAACAATTTAAGGGTTAATATGGTACATATTGTAAAAAACGTGACTATCCCCGCCACAGTTCTTGTGTTTTAAGCCGAATGCGCAACGCAATTTATTTATTTATCAAAACATCGACGGTATAAAAATAATTAAACGCAAGCAAAGCTTAAAAAAACCGACTTACCGCTTTTTCTTCGGTACCTTGATCAGAGTATATGTACTAAACACGCATTATTGACGATATTTCAAGAACTACTGATCAAATGTTGATCAAATTTCGATCACATGAAAAGCACCAGCTTTCAAATAAAAAAATAATCATCAAAATCGGCTCACAACGAAAGAAGTTATGAGGTAACTTTTGAAGTCGGTTAAAAACGAGAACATTATGTAGTCCACAGAATAAGCATTATTGACGATATTTCAAGAACTACTGATCCGATCTTGATGAAATTTAAATGGGACCAATTGGAAAGCAACGTCTTTCAAACGCAAGCAAAGCTTAAAAAAACCGACTTCACCGCTTTATCATCGGAACCTTGATCAGATTTAATGTATAAACACGCATTATTGACTATAACTCAAAAACTAGAGATCAGACCTTGATCAAATTTTAATGGGACCACATAAAAAGCACCAGCTTTCAAATAAAAAAAGAATCATCAAAATCGGCTCACAACGAAAGAAGTTAGGTAATTTTTGAAGTCGGGTAAACCAGAACATCGTCAAGGTACGCATTATTCGTCACAAAATAGACATTATTGACGATATTTCAAGAACTACTGATCTGATCTTGATCAAATTTTAATGGGACCAATTAGAAAGCAACATCTTTCAAACTAAAAAAATATTTTCGAAATCGGCTCACGTGGAGAGAAGTTATGAGGTAACAAACATATAAAATAAAAAAAACAGTTGACTTGAGTACCTCCTCCTTTTTTGGGAGGTCGGTAAAAAAAAAATTCGAAATCGGTTCTCGTGTAAAGAAGTTATGAGGTAACACACATAAAAAAAAACATACAGTCGACTTGATTACCTTCTCCTTTATTGGGAGGTCGGTAAAAAATCGCATGTTTTGAAAAATTATACAAAGTCAAAAACTCAATTTTTTCACTTTCGCGCCAAAACTCCATGTAGTACTTGCACCGGATAGATTCTATATTGTTTACGTCCAATATTGTATGAAGTATACGTGTATGGAGTATGCAATATGGCCTAATAATCAAAGATATAAATCAGCCATGTCAGACCATCCTTTGTTAGTGTAAGAATGACCTTGCTTTCTTCTAAATGAATGTGATATTATACTTGAAGCCTCGTCTCCTAACATAGGAACAATAAACAAATGTACAATTGTTTGCAAATGTGGTCCAAGTTAGAAGCTTACCTCGGATTTCTTTCTTATGTTTTAAAGCTACAAATTTAATAGAAATGACGACCCAGTTGGCGCATTGGACAGGTGTCCGCCCTCTGCGCAGTGGGTCCTTGGTTCGATTCCCGGCAGGAGCACAAATTCCTTCCCAAGGGATATTTGTGCTTCTGGTTCTGGGTGTTATGTGTGCGTGTGTGTGGTGTGAATGTTTTCGGCACCCACGATACAAGTCTTTGAACTTGGTGTAGGGCTGTGAGTGTGAATGCGTTTGTAGCTACAAATTATGAAGGTTCTTTAAGCCACTGTTATTATAAATAAAAACGCTTTCAACTCGAACAGTTCAACTTTTTTTTTTCAAAATATTTATAACAAAAATTGTGGCGTCTGGTTTTCTCTATATTTAATTTTGATACAGTACTATATTTAGTGACACTCCCAAGATTAATATCTACTATAAATAGATTGACGTAAGAATCATCAAAATCGGTCCATCGGTCCCCAGAGCGCCACAAAGGCACCAAGATACATACAAAGATTGATAAACACATTACTATCCTTTGCGTCTCGAATTAAATAAACTAATAAACGCTTTCACACTCACAGCTCCACATTAAGTTCGATGACTTGTGTCGTGGGCAACATTCACATCACGCATGCAATCACAACCAGAAATAGAAACACAAACTTCCCTTGGAGAGACAACTTGTGTTTCCACCGGGAATCGAAACCGATACTTAAAGCTTACAAAGCGAACGCGACCAACTATCCAACTAAGCCAATGGTAAAAGCCATAGTCGATAAAATTAATTTGGCGGAAGTATTTCTATTTCTATATGTTTACCTGCGTACTTGTATACTTTTCAAATTCAACGCCCAGCGCTTGTTTGATTTAGGGTGATGCAAGAAAATAATAACATAACACGCTACCTCTTCTGACTTGTGTTGCCTCCTTGCGTTGCTCTGCTTGCAAGAACATTACATATGCACTATATTAGATAAATTGTAGAACTGTACGGCTTTTAAAAATGTTTTATTTGCTTCTTAGTTTACGTAATAACTAATTGAAAATAGTCATTGTGAATTTTTCCTTTATCGGTGCTATAAAAAGTTGTACCGAATTTCAAGATTCCGAGTTCACGGGATTTTGATTCCCTTGCGAGTGTCGAAAATTTGCAGCATAAACGGCTGTATCTTTTGATTGCGTTGGCTTAGAACTTTGATTTTTTCACAGCTCTAAGGGACATTAAACCTGAGTATTTGATATGAATTTCAGCTTGATACCTCGACACGTTCCTGAGAGAAAGGGTCTTGACAGACAGACAGACGGACAACAAAGTGATCCTATAAGGGTTCCGTTTTTTTCTTTTGAGGTACGGAACCCTAAAAATGTTATTACAATAATAAAATTAAAATGTTACTTCAAAGAAATAATTAATATAATAATGCCTCACGTAATTACAACGCACGCGGTACAACACTAACCTAGTGATAACTAAACAATCCATTGCAGATTCACGGAAAATCGTCTTACATATCAGGGCAAGATCGAGGAACGCCTGCCATTCATATCAGTACTCCTTCCGGAGATGATGAAAAGGGCTCGTCCTGAAGCCCTAGGGTACTTACAAGCTAACTCTGAAGTACTGACCACGCCCTTTGACCTCCACACAACAGTGCTCGATGCTCTAGGCCTGATGGCTCACAGGAATGACTATATCTTACCTGGTGCTGATTTGGAGAGAGGGCAGAGTATTTTGGAACCGGTAAGGGAGCTTATTTAGGCTTTTTAACCGACTTCAAAAAAAGACGGAGGCTACCAATTCGACTGTATTTTTTTTAGGTGTGTTACCTCATAACTTCTTACTAGGTGGACCGATTTTGATGATTTTTTTATTTGAAAGCTGGTGCTTTCTATTTGGTCCCCAATAAATTTGATTAAGTTCTGACAAGTAGTTTTTGAGTTATTCTCAATAATGCGTAATTAATTCATTTTAACCGATCAAGGGTTCCGAAGATTCATTTTTTAAGTTATTTTTTGAGTATATTCAAAATATTTGTGCCAAAACCGAGTCGGATGTCAGTAGGTTAAGGTTAATTTTTTTGACAACCCAGAAATTCTTTCTGGGCAGAACCAAATCGGACGACTACTCAAACTACACAAATACAAACTACATAATAATACTATACCCACTTGTTTAAGGTTTTCTATCTTTTTAATAATCTATGGATATTACTGGATCGTCGAACTGAGGCTTTTACTTCCACATATGCTGTACACGAATTATCGGCTGTGAATATTTTTTTGTTTTTTAAACGTATTCACACTCACAGCCCCATACTAAGTTCAAAGACTTGTATCGTGGGTGCCGGAAACATTTACATATCACATAAAAATACACCCAGAACCAGAAGCACAAATATCCCTTGGGAAGGAATTTGTGCTCCTGCCGGGAATCGAACTCGGGACCCACGGCGCAAAGAGCAAGAGACCTGTCCACTGCGCCAACTGGGTTGCCATATTATTGGCTGTACATTATCATCTTGTGCTAATATATGCCGATAATTCGTGACATTTATTGCACGGAAAGTAATTCACATCCTGATATTTCATGTACATTTGACTCTAATATGTGGTTGCGTTTTCCTGGCTGCGAAATATCGGCTGTACGAAATCGGTCCGTGTTGTTATTCCACATTATACATATTACACTTATACACCCTGATAACTGGAACCCAAGACATGAACCTGGTTGCGAATTATCGGTCGTACATTATCATTATCGCCGTGTATTATTGGCTGTACAATATATGGAAAAAACAAAATGTAAGCGTTGTAAGCTAAGTGGGATTGTAGGCTTTGCTTAAGTTTGAATTGTTTTAAAATTACATAGCTTCAAAATTGAATCTTATGTGTTTTAGATACCGAAAACGCGTTCGTGCGTGGAAGCAGGTGTGATGCCGCATTGGTGTGCGTGCACCAAATGGCACAACGTATCTGTCCATAAATCTATCTATAACAAGGTGGCGAATGTGGTGACCGACTATATCAACAGCATTACTGAAATAGAAAGGTTAGATACAATTAAGGTAGCGGGATAATTTTTAAACGGCTTCAAAAAAAGGAGATGGTTCAGTGGTTCTGAATTCGACTGTATTTTTTATGTGTGTCCGGATGCGCTTCGAGGTCGAATGTCAAAGTTGACCTCCGACGTGACCTTGACCGAAAGTTTTTTCGATCGGCGTGAAATTCGGTATAGGGGGGTTGGGGGGACCCCAGAGTCCGGCAAAAATAGTAAAAAAATTCTGAAAAAATTTTTCGACCCGGCCGCCATACAAATTTTTTTCCGAAGTCACCCCACCGGCCCGAAATCGGCGTCCGGGGGTTTCCGGGGGTGCCGGTGACGATCCCGGTGACTCACGGAGGAAAATTGTCTGAGCTAATAGCTCAGACAATTTTTAAGGTGGCGCTTCCCATGTGGTCCCATTTAAAGTTGATCAAGATCTGACAGTAGTTTTAGAGTAATCCTCAATAATGCGTAATTAATTAATTAAATAATTTGAAAAGCCCATTGGCTTAGTTGAATGAGCGTTCGCCTTCTAAGCAGTGCAGTGGTTACGGGTTCGAGTCGCGGCGGGAACACAAGTTTTCTCCCCAAGGAAAATTTGTGTTTCTGGTCCTGGTTGTGATTGCGTGTGATGTGAATGTTTCCGGCATCCACAATACAAGTCATCAAACTTAATGTGGGGTTGTGAGCGTGAAAGCGTTTTTTTTTAATGTAATCTGTTCAAGGGTTCTGGAGATGAAGAGATGTCAGTTTTTAGGGTTTTTCTATTGCCGCTATAAAAACAAATACTTAAAATAAAATAAAATAAATATTTAAGGGGGGCTCCCATACAACAAACTTGATTTTTTATAGATTTTATAATTATATTTTTTATGGTACGGAACCCTTCGTGCGCGAGTCCGACTCGCACTTGGCCGGTTTTATTCTAAGCTTTGCTTGCGTTTAAACTATGACGTGAATATTTGAACAAAAGTGTATATATCATTTGACCATTTTACTATGTACTTACGTTTGTTGCTTTGTGTCTAGAGACTAAACGCGTGGACCGATTTTGATGATTCTTACGTCAATCGACTTGTCTTAATCTCGTGAGGCTTTTACAGAGCCACTTGTATAATCTATGGGATTATTTAAGTAATATAGGGTTATTAACGAAAACGTGATAAATAAATATAGTCGATATAGTAAAAAAAAACAATATATGTAGAACAAAAAACAAAAGTCTAAATACTATAAAAAATAAAATACTTTTTACGCAGTGCCGACTGCATAAAAAGTATTTTGATTTTTGTTTTTTTATTTTTCAACCGACTTCAGAAAATAGATTCTCAATTCGACTCTATGTTTTTTTTGTGTGTATATTACGCGATATCGCCGCCAATTATGAAACGATTTTGATGTTTTTTTTATTTGCTAGATAATACTTCAGAGGTGGTCCCATATACATTTTATCGTAATCGGTCAAGCCAAAACCAAAATATAAGCGATAAAGTCAGTTTTTTAAACTTTGCTTGAGTTTGATTTTATAGACTTGTTCCAATTTTTACAGGGATGAATGCGCCTTAAGAAATCTAGTGGCTATAGAATGGGTGCATCAGCAGAGCCCTAACAAGTATATGCTAGGGACTCGCCGAGTAGAGGTCGTTGATAGGTACTTCAGAAGGTACTTAAGGAGAAGACACCTGAAGCCGGAGTCAGAGATCTATCAGGCTAAGGTAAGTAAGCTAATTTTTAATTAAGAAGCGACGTCCTCAATACTAGACGTAAGTTTGAAAAATCCTTCTAATATTATAAATCCGAAAGTTCGTGTGTAAGTTTGTGTGTAAGTATGTTTGTTCCCTCTTAACATACGGCTGAACGGATTTGTATAAAATTTGGAATGTACATAGATTATACCTAGGATTAACACATAGGCTACTTTTTAACTTGATAATAGCGGGCGAAGCCGCGGGGCACGGCTAGTTTAATCAGTAAATGTGAAAACTGAGGGATCCTGACTGTCAAAGCCACTATATGTATTGCATTAAAATTGATTTTACTAGATTTTTCGGTCGGGTAAAAATTAATTAATATTTATTATTTTTATGATTTATTAATTTATTTTACTCTTTTTCGTTACTATGACTTATTTTGCTATTGCATAATTTTATTCTTTATAACTGACTAATCAATAACAACAATAAAACAATAATTATTCTATTTCAATTGTATGATTCAAATCCATTGCAACTTGACATTCATAATAATAATAAAATAGTTGATATCATTGACAATTATAAATATTTAGGAATTTTAACAAACATTTACATTGGATAATACATATTGATGTGATGTGTAAGAAATTAAAACGATTTGTATTCGTGCCTATAAAAATTAGACACTGTGTTGATGGAGGCTGCACTGATGGCATATCATGGGCATGTGTCATCTTTGCTTAGTTACGGTCTAATTATTTGGGGCAACTCAGTCAACATTGATATAATTTTTAAAATACAAAAGCGATGTATTAGTGATAGTTGTAGACTTATTTGTAGTGCATGCAACGTACTTCCTGTACCGTGTATGAACATTAAGAACATTTGTTTTTTTTTTTAAACAACACCCTGATTTTAAAAATAAACGTCAAGTTTAAAAGAGATAAATTTCATAAACCTTTACTATCTAAAAGGACAAAAGAAGTGTTTATAATAGGTGCATAATCAGTTTTAACAGTATACCTAATGAAATAAAAATGTTGGATAGAAACAAATTAAAAAATCTTTGACTAGCTGGCTTCTTAGCCATTGTTAATATAGTTTTAACTATACTTTACTAGATAAAATAGTAGACATAGAAATCAGCATTTGCACGTCTGCTAGCTGACTGAATACATTGTGTTACTACTTACATTAAGATGTTATGTACATGTACCATTTTATTATGTATGTTTGTTGCTTTCTGGCGTTCTAGAGACCAAACGCGTGAACCGATTTTAATGATTTTTTACGTCTGTCGACTAGTCTGAATCTCGCGAGTGTTACGTCGTCAACTTATTGACATCAATCAAATTCAATATGGCGACCACCACACGCAATATTGCCAGACGTAATAAAAGAAAGTCGACAGACTGTGTCAAATGGTATCCTGGCAAATAAACAATTTCATTTGATTTGAAGCAAACGTTTGACTACAATAACACCCGATGGAAAGTGACGATGTAGTCTAAGGTGGTAAATATAAGAATATTATTATAAGTTTTGCAAAATTTAAGTGTGAATGGCTAAATAAAATCGCTATATATCGGGTGACTTGATCGAGAATGTTCTTATCAATGTTTGGTGAAAAACAGTGCAGCCATTTTCCATATAGAGAGTGGGGGGTATTTTGAAAATGTTGGTGTTGGCGCTCGCCGTTGGGGGTAAATTAAAAACACCTTCTTATTTTTTATTTATTTGTGACAGGCTAGTGTTTGACCACTATCTCACCTGATGGTAAGTGACGATGTGATCGAAGCTGGTAAACACACTAGACCTGGAATACGCAGGCTCTCAAGGATAACTGCCGGAACACCGTATTTGGCTTGGCGGCAGACTTTCAACTTGATGGTGGTAAGCTACTTTGGTAGCAAGCCAGGCGAGCAACTCACAAAATGCTCTACCACCTCTCAAATGTCACCTGATTAGCACCACCCGGGGACCACGTGTAGGGAGTCAGACTTAAGGGGTATCCTCCTACGGACGTGGGTGACTCAGCCCCCAAAAATAAAAATTTCAGATCGTTTTAAGCCCGGGTAGGGGGATATTTGAAGGGACGGTGGAGTACATTGTGAAGGACGATTTCTTCGTTATATCAGAAAGAGATATCTCTCGAGTCAACTCGTAAGTGTAATAAAATAAAATATATCTAAAAATGGGTCACAGACAAATAATGATTCGAGCGAAGCGAAATTTTTTTTTTTTTATTCGTGATAGGCAATATTTTGACCACTATCTCACCTGATGGTAAGCGATGATGTGGTCGACGATGGAGCAAGCTTGCCTAGAAGATACCTATTCACTCGTGACATGAAGACTCCCATATTGTACTCATCAGGAAACACCGACTCGGGTAAGGAGTTCCATTCCTTTGCGGTTCGCACAATGAATGTAGAGGCAAAACGCTTAGTGCGCATTTGTGGAATGTCCACCATATAGCGGTGTCGCTTAGCAGTTTGTCTGCTTGTCCGATGATAGAACGGGGATGGGGGAACTAGATCGTACAGTTCCTTAGCACACTCTCCGAAATGTATCCGATAAAAAACCGAGAGACTGGCCACCATGCGGCGATGACCCAAGCTCTGAAGCTTTGAATTAGTCAGCTGCTCGCTACCAATAAGTCTCTTGGCTCTACGCTCAATGGTGTCAAGAGCCTCAAGCTGGTACTTAGCTGAACCGTCCCAAAGATGAGAACAGTACTCCATACATGATCGGACTTGTGCTTGATACAAATTGAGCAACTGTAACAAATCACAACAATTCTAAGATGACTTGGGTGGTTCAGCATTTGTCCGTCCTACTACCTGCGACCTAGATACCTAACAATAAGCTATATTATGTGTTACCGGAGAGGGTTGCTGTAACCCAGCTATACAGGCTCTTAGGAGACCTAGTGCTGGGGACAGAGAATCACAAAGGTACATAATATCGCAATTATTACTCACATAAATAGACTTTTAGAATTCTCAGACTCAAAAACTTTCTACCTATCAAAACCAAAATTTCCCTCGTCAATTCTTTTCTACTCCCAATTATCTTTTACGCTGATATCTGTTTCATTGACCTTTCTGAAGAACTCTTAAACAAGCTTGACCGTCTATTAAACTCCTGTATCCGCTTCATCTTTAACCTTCGTAAATATGACCATGTATCTCAATATCGGGCCAAACTTCAATGGCTGCCTATTCGCGAGCGTAGGAATATTCGAACACTTTGTCTCCTTTTCTCTATTCTTAACGATACAAACTCACCAAGCTATCTTAAACCAAACTTTAAATTTCTCTCCGATACTCACGAACGGCAGCTACGATCCTCGCAAAACTTGACACTTGCAATTCCATACCATAAAACTTCTTTCCTAGACAAGTCATTTGGTACCGTCGCAGTTCGCTTATGGAATGCGCTACCGATGGAAGTTAAGCAAGCCGAAAATAAAAATATATTCAAACGACTTGTCCATAGACACTACCTAAGAGAGATCTATCCAGTTCTCAATTCTTAATTTCCTAGTAGATCCAATGGTATTATTATTACTATTTTTCTTTTACATATTCTTCATATTATTAAAAAATTTATCTATGTACATATATTATTTGTTTAAATATGTAATATATTGTATATGTATGTGTATATTGTATATATATATATATATATATATATATATATATATATATATATTGTAAATATGTATATCTAAATATCTATAATGTAGAATAAACATGTATATTATTTATATATATATCCTAAAATATTTATAATACATTCGGTTATTTTGTTTCTGCCGCACACCCACCGTTTTTCTTTCACGGCCAGGATGGCTGGTAGAGAATGCTATTTGGCATTAGGCCATTCCCTGTACTCTGATTTGTGCAAAATTATTAAATAAATATATTATCCATAATCAAAATGTACCAAACACTGTTCTTCCTGAATAAACAACTTTTTACTTGATCTACAAATACAGAAATCGAACAATTATAATAAAAAGTTTTAAGCAGCTAACCTCGAAAAGTTTTCTCTAGGAGAAAAGTAGGCGCGAGGTCTCAGTTCGGCGCGAACGACTAGTATATTACTCAAAATGCATGTCTTGTTTCTTTGTAATCTTAAGTTTCTGTTCGGTTTTGCCGCGAAAGTGAAAAAATTGCGTTGTTGATATTGTATAATTAACCAAAACCTGTGATTCTTCGAGTGTTCATGTGTAATAATGGTGGATTATTAACCGTTAATACTTAGTAAACGTGCATAAGTGTAGGTAAATAATACCAAGTTGAAAAACGTGATTTTCGCCTTCGCTCTAAAACTCCAATACAAGTTCTGGTAAAGTTTCTACCACTTTACTAGGGCATGACTTGACTATGACTGGACCTTGACTCTTTTATACTTGGATATGGAATATACTGTATTATTACTAGACACTGGCTAAATGCACAAGATTGAGAAACCAAAATAAAAAGAAAAACACCGGCCAAGTGCGAGTGGGAATCGCGATATAAAATATTAATGATAATGGTACGGAACCCTTCCGTACCATTATCATTATTATTTTATTTTAATTATATTAAAAGAGAACATTAAACTAAATATTCTGTGAAAAGCGTCAACCTGTCACCGTTATTAGTATCGAGCAAGAAACGGAAAAAAAAATAGTTTGGTGTATGGGAATTAAATGTTTATTTTATTTTATTTTTAGTATTTGTTGTTATAGCGGCAATAGAAATACTATCTAACTATCACCGTTCTTGAGATACAGCCGGACGCACGGACGGACAGTGAAGTCTCAGTAATAGGGTCCCGTTTTTACCCTTTGGGTACGGAACACTAAAAATACCTTTGTTTCCAGGTATGGCGATGAACCGAGTTGCCTATACAACACACACCCGCGTCTCAACAAATATTGTTATTGTAACATTAAGCTAGATGACACTATAAATTACTAATATATAGGTAACAAACATTTAAATGTGGTTTTATTGTCATTTTGACAGACTTCAAAAAAAAGAAGAATGTCCTTTCTAGTTTTTTTTTTTTAACGCATTCACACTCACATCCCCACACTAAGTTCAAAGACTTGTATCGTGGGTGCTGGAAACATTCAAATCACACACACATTACACCCAGAACGAGAAGCACAAATAACCCTTGGGAAGGAATTTGTGCTCCTGCCGGGAATCGAACCCAGGACCCACGGCGCACGGGCGGACACTTGTCCACTGCGCCAACTGGGTCAGTTTATTTTGTTCATGTGTAGCATTACAACTTTTTCTAGGTAAACCGATTTTGATGACTATATTTTTGTATTTGAAAGCTGGTGCTTCCCATGTGGTTCTATTTAAATTTGATCAAGATCTGACCACTAGTTTTTGAGTTATCCTCTGTGTTTCATGTAATCTGACTGACGGTGAAGTCGGTTTTTTAAGCTTTGCTTGTGTTTAAATTATTTGTACACGTAGGAATTATTAAAGCTTCGTCACACAAAACGCGTTCGGTTCGAACAGATCGGCGTGCGTGGACGCGGGCGCGGGTTTCGCTGTACGGCCTGATAAATATATCACGATTTGATGGAAACGTTTAATGCTAGATAGGCAAGCGTTTGATCACTATCCCACCTTTTTTTTTTTTTTTTATTTGTGACAGGCTAGTGTTTGTATTCCAGGTCTAGTGTGTTTACCAGCTTCGATCACATCGTCACTTTCCATCAGGTGAGATAGCGGTAAAATGCTTGCCTATCTAGTATAAAAAAAAAAAAAAAAAATGTCGCTGGGTGAGCGAACGCCTTCTAAGCAGGGCTAAAGATACCTACGCGTATTATGCGAATTAATAGGGAACCTAGCAGGCATGCACGATCTTCGGCTGCATCATCACTTCCCTTGTGAGATAGTTGTAAATGCTTACCTCGCATAAAAGCAGACGAATTAATGTTTACTGAATAACGGAACAGAGATGGGATAATAAATAAAAAAAATAAATGAATGAAAACGTAATTTTTTTTTTTATTACAACGTCACATTTAAGTCTTAGATATATTATTGTGTAACGAAATTAAATATATTTATCGTAGTAAATTTAGAAAGGAAAAATAAAATAATTAGCCTTCTGGACCACAATGTTGAATTTGCAAAATGTTGGATTCTTATGATGTTGAATTCGCAAAATGTTGAAGTCGTAAAAAGTTAAATTTTCCACCTGGATCACAATGTTGAAATCCTAACGAGTACTTGCACAGACATAACCTTGTAGCTAGGATCATACATCAGCAACTTGCTCTTCAATATGGTCTCGTTGAATCTGAAGTGCCGTACTATAAGTACACACCGATGCCGGTTCTCGAGAATGGTCGTGCTACGCTCTATTTAAAAAATCTAAATCAAATCAAAATCAAAATCGTTTATTCACATGGGCCCCAAAGAGGCACTCATGAAAGTTAATGAATCTATTGCCAGATTCGCAAAATTACAGCCATCTCGAGAAGAACCTGGCAAGAAACTCGGCGGCGCATTTTATTTCATTTTTTTTTTTTTAACACATTCTTAATTTCTAATACATAATTTTCTTAACCTAGGTGTTATTATGGTAGTCGCTAGAAAGAGCCTGTGCAGTTTGCCTCCATGCATCCTTGTCATTAATATAGTCTGTGGTCTTATAATAAGCTTTCTTAATTAATGCCCGTTTTATAACAGATTTGAACTTTCCCAGTGGTAATTCAGTTATGATTTTAGGAATTCTATTGTAAAATCTAACCCCATTTGCCATAAAAGATTTATTCGTTTTGCTTAATCTAAATGCGCGCACTGTAATTTTATGCTTATATCTAGTATTAAGATTGTGTGGGACCGATCTGTCATCACGGACAGGACTATTGTCGCCAATAAGCCTGATATCGTTCTGACCGATCGGTCGCAGCGGCGGGCAGTGCTCATTGCAACACATGATGAAAACTGATGCATGATGAAGGCTGAGAAGGATAAGCTAAGCAAGTATCTTGACTTGGCCTTCGAGGTAACCGCCATGTGGGACGTAGATTCGACGATCATTGTCCCGATAGTCGTCTCAGCGAATGGGCTAATAGCGAAAAATCTTGATAAGAGGCTTTCGCTAAATGGTTGGATCAAGGGTCAGATTCAGAAGGCAGTATTCTTGGACACGGCAAGTATTGTCAGGAGGTCCCTCACTCTGCAGCACTGACCTACCGGTAGTTTGGGCCCTGCCCCGCTGCTGGTGGCATACTAAGTTTAGGTTTTTGTTTTACAGTTTTCTTTATTAGTAGTCTATACTTTTATAATTTTTTTGTAAAAAAAAACCTTAGCTTAAGAAAAAATAAAGAGAATAATAATAATTTATTCATTGACACTTAAAAATTTAACACAAGAACATTATAATTACTTATAATGTCTGGTGAGCCCTGAATCCCACACTAGGATGTAGAGATCGCTATTAGTGATAAGGCCGCCTGTTGTGATACTTTACGTATAAGCTTGTTTGTTACCTTTGTTTTATCTCATCTTGTAAAGTGGATCAATAAAGTATTATCTATCTATCTATCTATCTAGGATGAGTCCTATGTCGCGGGATTCAGTCTCTTTAATAATTAATTAAATGAAAATTAAAATAAATAAATAAAATAAAAAATGTTTATTTCGGATAAATCCATAGAATGGTAAGTTACATTAAAATATAAAAATAGATAAACAATTTTTTTCAACAAAATAAGGTAATATATAATTATGCTAGCAGCTCAATCTCAATCTCACTTTAGGTTGTAAAATTAATAATTCTGTTATTAAATAAAATGTTCCTTATCGACGTAGATTGAATAAAAAATAGACTATGGCATTACATTTAAATTGCAGTTCTGCCTAGCATGGCTAAACAAGAGTCAATTGAAAATATATTTATTAGAATCATCCCCCAAAATACTTTTACAGAAGCAATATTTATTGAGATGAGGGTGCGTGCGGATTATGCAACTCGGTTCATCGCCGTACCTGGGAATAAAGTTAATAGATAAGTGTAAAGATAGCCAAGTCCAAAGATTGGTAAGTCCAAAGATGGGTAAGTCTAAAGATTAACATTTAATAACAGATGAACTGCCCATTAGCTTAGTTAGAGCGTGTTCGCTTTCTGAGCAGGGGTATCGGGTTCGATTCCCGGCGGGAACACAAGTTTTCTCCCCAAGGAAAATTTGTGTTTCTGGTTCTGGTTGTGATTGTGTATGTGTGATGTGAATGTTTCCGGCACCCACGACACAAGTCATCGAACTTAGTGTGGGGCTGTGAGTGTGAAAGCGTTTATAAAAAATTAAGTAAGATGGGTAAGTCCAATGATGGGTAAGTCCAATGATAGCTTAGTCCAATGATAGCTAAGTCCAAAGATAGGTAAGATCCAAGATGAGTAAGTCCAAAGATTAAGTCCAAAGACGTAGAAGTCCAAAGATGGGTTAGTCCAAAGATAGGCAAGCCTTTAAGTCCAAAAATAGCTTGGTCCAAAGAGAGCTTAGTGTAAAGATAGCAAATCCAAAGTCCAAAGATAGCTCAGTCCAAAGTTTTCTAGATAGAATTTTAAAGATTGAGTGTGTGATGTGAATGTTTCTGGCACCCACGACGCAAGTCATCGAACTTAGTGTGTGGTTGTGAGTGAGAAAGCTTTTTTTTATAAACTTTAGACCTTTTTGCCTGTGTTGGGGTTCGAAACTGTTCGACTGTTATGGAGGCGCGATTATTACCGACTGCGCCATTATTACTTCAACGAAGGGTAGATAGTATAGATATTGTGTACTAACATGTTGGTCCTGGAGATATCTCTTTCTAAAACTAGAAAGGAATCATCCTTTACCACGTAACGCATCGAAGCTTCGAATACCGCTCGACCGGGACTCAGAATAATCTAGAAAATCAAACTTAATACAATACAATACAAATACTTTTACTAAAGTTTTCGTGAGTTTGACACATTATACTTTATATAAATGAAACGACTTGACTCACGATTTAAGGTCGACTCTTGCGAAATACAAATACTCTTTATTGAAAAACCAATTCTAAATCTTAAGAACTACATAAATAAATTTAAAGAGGTTTCACAATAGGCGGTCTTATCGCATAAAGCAATCTCTTCCAGACAACCTTATCATGGATGTATATATTTTTTTTTATAAAGAACAGCATCTGGGGGATGTGTACACTAAGAAGTAAATAATAAATAGAGAATAGAACTATATTACTTATACTTAATATTATCAAAGCGAAGGTTTGTGAGTGTTTTTTACTTCTTCACGCTCAAACAGCTGGACCAATTTTGATGAAATTTGGTATGAAGGTATCTGACACCCTGGATTAATACATAGACTACTTCCCGCGGGTCCGGGAATTGCGTAGTTAAAACCGCGGGGCGCAGCTAGTCCTACTATCCTACTAATATTATAAATCCGAAAGTTTGTGTGTAAGTGTGTAAGTATGTTTGTTCCCTCTTCACGCTTTAACGGCTAAACGGATTTGGATGAAATTTTGAATGTACATAGATTATACCTAGGATTAACACATAGGCTACTTTTTAACTTGATAATAGCGGGCGAAGCCGCGGGGCACGGCTAGTATGTTATAAAATATAAACGCTGATAATTTAGAGTTCACTCCAACCACAGATACTAATACAATTCAGTCGAAGGACAGAAGTATTTGATAGGGTTTTTTAGAATTCCACTTCCTTTTCCTCATAATGCGGAAGTCCCACATTTTTTGAAGATCCTTCCCTTTCCGCATCCATTTTCCTCATGGGGATAAATACATTTATAAAATTCCTCTTCCTCTTACACTTCCTCATTTTAAGGAGAGGAAGTGATTTCAAATTAAACTGTCATTCACCCACACAATGCCATCTTCCGTCCTTCGCTCGCTCCAGTATAATAGTTAAAGCAGAAAGAGATAGAAAGATGATATAGACTTCCACTTTCGTTTTAAATAAATACGTTAAACATTAAAATTGTGTTACTTCACAAATTACGATTAAAGAAATGAAGCAGAAATGTAGTGCTTGTAAAATATGTACCAAGGCGTATTCAAGAAAAGGGGCGGGACTTCTGGGCTAAGAAGTCATCTGAAGTCGCACCATAAACTTGAATATGCGAAGTATAAAATAAGCTACTTGATGAAAACTTAAATAAAACAAGCTTTTTTTTTAATTTTTAACAAGTCCACCGTATTGTATTTAGCGTGAAATCACTTTATTTTTCAAGTTATTCTCAGCAAACCCTTTCATTTGATACCCATATTGTAGGAGTGCATTGAAAATACCTTGTCCGCCATTTTGGGTGTTCTGCCATGATATATTTAGAATGACGTCACACAGCTAACCATGCATTGTCATCCAAACTAAACGTGGACAAAAAATTTCGGCTCAATCGGTTGAAACCTGGGGGCTGAGTCACCCACGTCCGTAGGAGGATACCCCTTAAGTCTGACTCCCTACACGTGGTCCCCGGGTGGTGCTAATCAGGTGACATTTGAGAAGTGGTAGAGCATTTTGTGAGTTGCTCACCTGGCTTGCTACCAAAGTAGCTTACCACCATCAAGTTGAAAGTCTGCCGCCAAGCCAAATACGGTGTTCCGGCAATTATCCTTGAGAGCCTGCGTATTCCAGGTCTAGTGTGTTTACCAGCTTCGATCACATCGTCACTTACCATCAGGTGAGATAGTGGTCAAACACTAGCCTGTCACAAATAAAAAAAAAAAAAAAAAAACCTCAAAGACATGACTCATCCTTTTCCTCATCCGCTTCATCCTCATTGTTTCCTTTTCCTCACCCGCATCCTTTTTTTTATGTGGAATAGCCAAGCATTTGGCCGCAATCTCACCTGATGGAAAGCGATGATGTAGCCGAAGATGTAGTATGCTTTCCTAAAAGATACCTATTCATACTTGAAGACTCCCAGATTATACAATTCGAGGAGCAAAGACCAGGGCAAATGAGTCCACTCATTCGCTGTACGGATTATAAACGTAGAAGTGAAACGCTTCGAGCGAACCGGAGGTATATAAATAAATGGTTGACGCTCTTAAAAACTTACGGAACTTACCCTTGCCTGTACGTATTCATTATCCGGCTTCACATGCTTGTTTTTCTGGTAATTTCCCACATAGGAATCTTTTTTGAAAACACGGTTATAGCCGAGCATTTTCGAGTTAGGGGCCCGGCGTTGCACCCATTCTATCGAGACCAGCTTCCTTACCGCACATTCGTCTCTTAAAGAAAATCTTCATTATTACCACATCTATATGAAAATACATGCTTTTTTTGTTCTTTTTTCTGACGGATTACAATGCTTCTAGCTGTGTGTAGCCTTTGCAACGCTGAAGAGATGAGGCAACTAGCGCAAGGGCAACCTAGGAGGTGCGAGCCTCGGCTTGGACGCTTCCCAGGACAGGAGGAACGAGAGAGAAACGCCCCGGTAAATGAGAGTACCGTTGATACTGGGCCCTATGAATACGAACAGTTCGATTAGATCGATTTTGATTTGAATTTGGAGAGACATGGCGAGAAATTCTACGTCCTCGCCGGCGACGACTGTTTAATCTGAATGTGGTATGTGTACCGGACGATCGTTGCGCTGCCATGTCATTTTGAAAATACATGCCCCTTATTTCAACATTTGAAGCTCTGATTGTATCGCCTCAGACAATTAGAACAAGACTATTGCAATCTCTATCCCTCGCACTATGGCAGAGTTCAACAATATATCTGCCACGCTTTGGAAGAGTAATGAAATAGATTTGTCTGTCTCTTTCTTTCATAGCTAGGACAGGTTTACGATGTCTTAATATCACTCGTCAATTCACTCCTTACTAAGTCTCACTGTTGCCGTCAAACGCCTGTCGGATTTGTAGGAGAGAGATGCTACGGCAGCTATCGTCTTTGTTAAATCTTTTTTAATGTCAATGAGAGTCAAGACGAGCAAGTCGTTTGCCTCATGGTAAGCGTCACGGAGTGCCACCCAGAGTTTTGAACGTATATAATTCTAAACTAAAACTTCTGCGTGGCAAACCACTGCGCTCATGTTAGATGTTAAATCTCTGCCCTGTAATTTCAATGGAACATTGCTCTTCAATCCGAAACACAGTAATGTTTGCACATTACTGTTTAGCTGTTGAATGTGTGGCAACTGTTTTTTTTTATTTTTTTTTTATTCGTGATAGGCAAACTTTTGACCACTATCTCACCTGATGGTAAGCGACGATGTGGTCGACGATGGAGCAAGCTTGCCTAGAAGATACCTATTCACTCGTGACTTGAAGACTCCCATATTGTACTCATCAGGAAACACCGACTCGGGTAAGGAGTTCCATTCCTTTGCGGTTCGCACAATGAATGTGGAGGCAAAACGCTTAGTGCGCATTTGTGGAATGTCCACCATATAGCGGTGTCGCTTAGCAGTTTGTCTGCTTGTCCGATGATAGAACGGGGATGGGGGAACTAGATCGTACAGTTCCTTAGCACACTCTCCGAAATGTATCCGATAAAAAACCGAGAGACTGGCTACCATGCGGCGATGACCCAAGCTCTGAAGCTTTGAATTAGTCAGCTGCTCGCTACCAATAAGTCTCTTGGCTCTACGCTCAATGGTGTCAAGAGCCTCAAGCTGGTACTTAGCTGAACCGTCCCAAAGATGAGAACAGTACTCCATACATGATCGGACTTGTGCTTGATACAAATTGAGCAACTGTCCCGGTGTGAAGTATCGTCTCACCTTTGCAAGGATTCCCAGCTTTTTTGCAGCTAGTTGGGCTTTTGACTCGATGAAAGTACCAAAATTGAGCTTTGAAGTTAGGGTCATACCGAGTAACTCGAGATGGTCAGTTACTGGTAGGGACAGGCGGACTCTGCAAAGATTCCTAGTATTAAACATATTTTTTCTTTATTAAGTAGAGTTATAACAGAAGCTTGCACGGTCACACACGTCTGGTGGGTTGCCTTAAAGCAAAGTCATCCCTCAAATCAAATCAAACCAAAATCGTTTATTCACATGGGCTCCAAAGAGGCACTCATGAAAGTTAATGAATCTATTGCCAGATTCGCAAAATTACAGCCATCTCGAGAAGAACCTGTCAAGAAACTCGGCGGCGCATTGTTTTTTCATTCTTTTTTTTTAAAACATTCTTAATCTCTAATACGAGGGACTGCTCACAGGAGTTTTTTACTTTTTAGTGAGTTCGAGCCCCACACAAGGCATTTCCGCTCTACAAAGAAAGGGACATTGGACAAAGTCATTGGTTCAAACCGTTTTTCCTCCGTAAGGCTGTTGATATGTTCAGTAAGCTTCTTCGCTGCCTTCGTGTAAATGTCCTCAAGTGGTGAAACACTCTGCCATTTAAGGCAGGCACACCAATGTGGCAGCACGCCTGCTTCAGTGCACGAGCGGTCTTCTGGTATCTAAAAATATTAAGCCTATGTTAACCATATTTGCTTTTAAATGACACCTGCAGCAGGCCTATCATGTACTTTTTAAGCATGCCAAGTTCTGGACAGTTCATTTATTGGATCGATATTTGTCGTGCTAAAATGTGTATTCGATTAGATAAATTACTCTGTGATGCCCGAAGCAGGTCAAAACAATTCAGCAATTGTATGTTCGTGGTAAGTACAAATTTTAGCAGGACAAATATCGATCCAATAGTAAACTTTCGCGATTCGAACACATAGTTTAGGTAATATATGGGTTACCTAAAATTCATAAGTCCGATGTTCCTCTTCGCCATATCGTAAGCCAAATAGATTCTCCTACCTACGGTCTCGCGAAACACGTAGCATCAGTGTTGCAGGGACTAGTAGGTCACACTGCGTCCTATGTAAAAGATTCCCGCCATTTTGTCCAAATCATTGAAGGTCTTAAACTGGAACCAGAAGATATCATGGTGAGTTTCGATGTCGAATCGCTGTTCACCAACGTTCCGGTTAAAGAGTGCCTAGAAGTCGTGAGGGAAAGGCTAAGATTATACCACCTGCCAGAAAATTTGATGGTGCTTTTGAGAAATTGCTTAGAGGGTAATTATTTTATATACCGGGGGCAGCACTACCTCCAGATTGATGGTGTCGCCATGGGTAGTCCCGTGGGACCAGTCCTCGCCAACATCTGGATGGAACACATTGAACAAGCCATAGATCTACAGTCAGCAGCAGTAAAAGTGTGGAAACGGTATGTGGATGATATCTTCTGTGTAATGAAGGGCAACAAACAAGATGTGGTAGATTTCATGGGTCAGTTAAATTCTATCCATAAAAACATCAAGTTTACCTATGAGCTAGAGGTGGACAAAACTTTGGCTTTTCTGGACGTTAAAGTGATGGTGAGGCGAGATGGTTCATTATCCCACTTTTTTTACAGAAAATCTACACACACAGACAGGTATCTTAACGCCAAGTCGCATCACCATCCCCGCCATCTACAGTCCGTCACCAGATCATTGATAGATAGGGCTTATGATCTTTGTGACCGTGAACACCTAGACGCCGAGATGATACATGTCCAGAAGGTTCCAAAACAGAATGGCTACAAGGTGGAAAAACGATGGCGTTCTAGACGCAGAGAAAAGAAAAGGTGTATAAATGTCGAAAGACAGCCGGCTTATATGCCATATGTCAAAGGAGTGACGGATAAGGTAGGAGCTGTACTTAACACCTTTTCAATAAAGACTGTATTTACCCCTTTATCCAAACTAGCATATGAGAACGCCAAAAGACGTCGTCCTTTTTCAGACACCGGGTGTGTACAAAATTGACTGCAGTTGCGGTAGTGCATATATAGGACAAACCAAGCGCACTATCGCGGAAAGGGTTAAGGAGCACATCGCAGCTGTGAAGAACCGCCAGGTGACTAAATCTGCAATCGCTGAACACTTACTTGAGTCGGAACCTAACCATTGGATTGAGCTCCACGCCCTTAAAATCCTTTCCACTGAACGTCATTACTACTCAAGGATTGTACCTACGTGAAGCGGTTGAAATTAAAAAACATCGTAATTTCAACCGGGAAGATGGTTTTAGGCTGGCTGCCGCGTGGAATCCAGTTTTAAGTAAGTGTTCGCGTCGCGATTTATCCCGCGATAAATCTGCTGATATCGTGAGTGTTGTGTGTCGTGACAATTATTTCTCACGGTAGTTGGAGACAATACTCGCCCTTTCCCACGCTGACACCCGGATTCTCCAGTCTTCTCGAGACCATGGCCAATGCAACTTGGCCGAAACGTCGAGGTAAATAAAAATAGTTTTTTAGCGCGATTAAGTCCCGAGATATTACCTAAACTATCGATCCAATAAATGATCTGCCCGGAACTTGGCAGGCTTAAAAAGTTCATGGTAGGCCTGGTGTACTTTTGCAACAACGGATGTTTTATACTAACAATTGTTTCATAATTCGAAATTCATTTGAGGTTATTTACATGGGCCCCATAGATACACTCATTAAATCTAATGCTATTATTGTCAGATTCGCTTATTTACAGCCAGAAGAACCTGGCAAGGAACGGCACGGCTAGTAATATTATAAATCCGTAAGTTTGTATGTGTGTAAGTATGTTTGTATTCTCTTTAAGCTGAATCAACTGAACGGATTTGGCTATTTTTTTACTTATAAAGTTATGTTAATTTAGGTCTCTCTATGTTTTACAGTCGCCAGAAAGCGCTTGCGCAGTTTGCCTCCACGCATCCTTGTCATTAACATAATCATTGACTTTATTAGAAGCTATCAAAACGCTTTAATTATTGATTTAAACTTTACCATTGGTCTTCGGAATTTTATTAAATAAAACCTTAGCTTAATTTACTTCTTAATTAGTTTTATGACTGTTTCCTTTACTTGTATTGTGAGATCTAGCGTGAGGTAAACCGTACCGTGTCAATAAATATTGGACCACTAATTAAAGACTTCTACTAAGCCGTTAATATAAAATACTAGTGACCCACCCCGGCTTCGCATGGGTGTAAATTAAACAAAAACAATTTAAACGAAAGCAAAGCTTAAAACCGTCTTCACCACTTTATCTTCGGAACCCTTGATCAATGAATTAAATACGCATTCTTAATGAGTATAGGATAACTCAAAAACCACTAGTCCAATCTTGATCAAATTTAAATGGGACCACATGGGAAGCACCAGCTTTCAAATAAAAAAACATCGATCTCGGAGTCGAAATTCTCCTTTAGAGATACGTCAGCGCTAAGTTTTCTTAAGGATTTAATTAAACGCAAGAAAAGCTTAAAAAAAACGACTTCCCGCTTATACCGCTTTATCTTCGGCACCTTGATCAAATTTAAATAGGACCAATGGGAAAGCAATAGCTTTCAAACAAAAAAAAAACATTCAACATCGTTTCACGCTGAAAGAATTTATGAGATAACACAAAAAAAAAAACAGTCGAATGAGTACCTACCTCCACCTTTTTTGCGATGTTGGTAGAAAAGAAGGAAATTTTTTACGAGCCCGGATTTTAAGTTTTTTTTTAATACTATTGACTTGTTTCCTTTTACGATAAATAAATCGAAAATACTCATTTGGGCAAAACTTACGCGATTGAAAATACTCAATGCCCTCGCGTAGTCACCTCCCGGCACCACGTAATCATTGCCGTACAGCTTGATGTTCAGGGCATCCAGCACAGACGCATGCAGGTCGAAGGGTGTTGTCAGCACCTCAGCATTTTTCTGGAGGTATTTAAAAGCTTCAGGACGAGCCATTTTGAATTTCTCTGGAAGAACTACTGATACAAATGGCAGACGTTCCTCGATCTTTCCTTGATAGGTGTTGCGATATACTGAATATCTGAAATAGGATTTCAGATAATATTATAAAAGCGAACGAATTTTTGCATGGAGCCTGAGACCGTGTTCCCAGGTGGCAATTCAATTTTTTTTTTTATTTGTGACAGGCTAGTGTTTGACCACTATCTCACCTGATGGTAAGTGACGATGTGATCGAAGCTGGTAAACACACTAGACCTGGAATACGCAGGCTCTCAAGGATAACTGCCTATTTTGTCGTTCGCCCCGTACTGATATCACGCGCCGACATTTTGCCTAATAGAGAAAAACTTTTAAGGCCACCCAAGTCACTATTTTTAGACCTATTTTGGGATCTATTTCAAAAACGGCTCCACATTTAAGGTTAACTTACGATTAATATTAATCATTTCATCATCAAAATATTTTATTCACATGAGCCCCAAAGAGGCACTCATGAAAGTTATTGACTCTACTGCCAGATTCGCAAAATTACAGCCATCTCGAGAAAAACCTGGCAAACTCGGCGGCGCATTTTTTTTTAAATCTTTCTTAAACACTAATACATAATTATATTAACCTAGGTGTATCTACACTCGTGTGCAAGTAAATCGACTCAAGCCTCAAGTGCGCATAAAAAGTGATATAACTTAAAAATGCCTTATTATACCTCTATATAATGTTTTACATAATTAAAGCCTAGTAATTGAGCTTTAAAATGGTGTAAGTTGCATGAAAATCGATTCAGTAGTTTAGTAAAAAAGGTTAATGCCAATGATAATGTAAAAAATGTTGAAAATTCATACAATTTCACAGTATGGGGTTATTGTGTTTAAATGAAACAAAATGTGCGTAAGATAAAAAATTTATTCGTGTCAATATTTGGTATTTCCCCCTCTAGCTCTGATCACTGCTCTCATGCGATTCTTCATCGACCTTATCAACTTTTTAATGGATGATTGTGGTATTCGACCCCACTCTTCTACCAACGCAGTCTTGAGCTCATTGATGTTTGTCGGAGCTGGATTCCTCGCTCTAACTTTCCTTTTGAGCTCGTCCCATATGTGCTCAATTGGATTTAAATCGGGGCTGAGCGCTGGCCAATGCATAGTGTGAATTCCAACTTCGTTCAGGAAATCACGTGTGGCCCGAGCAGTGTGACATCGGGCATTGTCATGCATCAAGATGAAATTTTCCCCAATAAAGCCTTGATAAGGGACAACTTGATCCAGTAGAACATTTTCAATGTAACGATCACTGGTCAGACCTCCTCCCCGGCCTCCCCCAGGAACGAAAACAAGGTCCGTTTTGCCTTCTAAGGAAATTCCGGCCCACATCATGCAAGATCCGCCACCATATGCAACGGTTTCCACAAAGCAGCACTGTGAAAACCGTTCTCCGGGACGACGGTATACCCGACCTCTCCTATCGCTGCCATGGAGACACATCCTCGTCTCATCTGTGAACAGGACTGACTGCCATTGCTCTATGCTCCAATCCAAATGCTCTCGAGCAAAGTGAAGGCGTGCTTGACGATGAGCTGTGGTCAACTTCGGGCCTGTAGCGGGTCTTTTCGGAGTAAGGTTAGCTTCTTTCAACCTTCTTCTAACTGTCCACTGACTGACAGTCACCCCGCGAACTTGACGTAGCTCCTGCTGCACATCTACGCCGGTTAGGTGTCGATTTCGGAGAGAGGTCGAGACCAAAAACCGGTCGTCACGCTCCGAGGTGCACCGGCGTTGGCTGGTATTAGGCCTCCGAGTGAAGGCACCAGTCTCTTGAAACCTTTTGTATACTCTCGAGACAGCGGACTGACTCATATTCAAACGACGAGCGACTTCTCGCTGGTTCAACCCTTCTTGCAATAGGGCAACGACTTGAGCGGCTTCTTCAGGTGTTGTATCCATAATTTTCTTCAAATGACGGCTTTAATTTGCAGAGATGTTTTTATATAGATTTTAGATAGATATGCAGAGGGTTTTTATAGGGGGTTGTGTCGCGCAAGTTGTGTATAGAGCGCAGAGCAGTTTACGGGAGGTTGCGTTCAGTTGCATTCTAAGTACAAGTGTTTATTTAAATTACTGATATTATGCTACCATTTGAAAGCCTAATTACTAGGCTTTAATTATGTAAAACATTATATAGAGGTATAATAAGGCATTTTTAAGTTATATCACTTTTTATGCGCACTTGAGACTTGAGTCGATTTACTTGCACGCGAGTGTATATTATGTAGTCGCTAGAAAGTGCTTGTGCAGTTTGCCTCCATGCATCCTTGTCATTAATGTAGTCAATCGTTTTATAATAAGCTCTCTTAATTAATGCCCGTTTTATTACAGTTTTAAACTTTCATTTTATATTATTCAGAAAATAGTTAATAAGCATCTCAAAGTACTAACTCAGTTAAAAAGTAAAATAGGCAAAATGTTGGCTCGACATATCAGTTCGGCGCGAATGACTAGTTTTCAAGAGTCAAAATCAAATCAAATCAAAATCGTTTATTCACATGGGCCCCAAAGAGGCACTCATGAAAGTTAATGAATCTATTGCCAGATTCGGAAAATTACAGCCATCTCGAGAAGAACCTGGCAAGAAACTCGGCGGCGCATTTTTTTTCATTTTTTTTTTTTTTTTAATCAATCTTAATTTTTAATACATAATTTTCTTAACCTAGGTGTTATTATGGTAGTCGCTAGAAAGAGCCTGTGCAGTTTGCCTCCATGCATCCTTGTCATTAATATAGTCTGTAGTCTTATAATAAGCTTTCTTAATTAATGCCCGTTTTATTACAGATTTGAACTTTCCCAGTGGTAATCCAGTTACGATTTTAGGAATTCTATTGTAAAATCTAACCCCATTTGCCATAAAAGATTTATTCGTTTTGCTTAATCTAAATGCGCGGACTATAATTTTATGCTTATATCTAGTATTAAGATTGTGTGCGTCGCTTCTTAATTTATATTTACTAATATTTTTGCGAACATGCATAATATTTTCAAAGATGTAAAGTGAAGGCATGGTAAGTATGCCTGTTTCTTTAAAGAATTCCCTGAGAGATTCGCGTGGACCCATATCATATATTGCACGAACCGCTCTCTTTTGTAGAATAAAAATAGTTTCAACATCGGCAGCAGATCCCCATAGCAAGATTCCGTAACTCATCAAACTATGAAAATATGCAAAGTAAACCAGCCAGTTTTGAGTCCATGTGGTGTATCCGCCGCTCGCCTTGTTAGTGTGTAATAAATACGATGTACATATGTGTGAGTGTAGGCCGGCCGCGCACGGTGTGAACCGGCCGGCGGCGGCTGTCAGTTGTCAATAAACCTCTACAGATTATACCGGTGTTTCTCTCTATGATACCTCAGTGGCGAACGAGGACATTCGGCGGCGTGCGGCCATTTTATTTGCTTCCAGGATGCCGATCGGAAAGTTACAGGAGTTCAATGTGCGATCCGGGAATTGGACGATGTACATGGAACGGGCGGAAATGTTTTTTCAAGTCAATGAAATCAAGGAGGAGCTGTGGCTGCCTACATTGATTGCGGCTATTGGGGATGAGGCTTACGAATTGTTAAGTAACCTAACAAGCCCGGCCAAGCCCAGCGAGAAGACGTATGGGGCGGTGGTACAGGTTTTGAAAGATCACCTGCAGCCGAAACCATCTTTTATGGCTGAGAGATACAGATTTTGACAAAGGCGACAGCAAGTGAAACGTGAAACGATTGCGCAGTACATCTCGGAACTAAAGAGATTAGCCAGATACTGCGAATTTGGGACGGTATTGGAGGAAAACCTTCGTGATCAGTTGGTGTGCGGGTTGAGTAGCGAGACAATCAGACAACGAGTATTTACAGAGGAGAATTTGCAATATGCAAACGCCGTGAAAATTTCATTTGCGATGGAAGCGGCAGAGCGTGACGCCGCGGCGGTGGAGCGATCCGGTGGCGTGGAAACAACGCGGACGACCGGTGCCGGTGGCGACCTACTCAACGTTCGAAGCACGTGGCGGAACCGCGGTGGCGGTGGAGGCGCACGTGGCAGCTCGCGCCCAGAGTGGGCGACACGACGTCAAAATGGCGGCGGCACAGGCGACGGGAACAATGCGGACACGTGTAACGCTTGTGGGGCGTACGATCATCGTCAGGAAGATTGCCGGTACAAAAAGTTTATCTGCGGCAAATGCAGACAACGGGGACATTAACGTCGGGTATGTCCTTCTCGATTTGGCGCAGGCAGAGCGCGGGAGGGTCGAGGGACAGACGGCATGGTGGCGCACGTGCAGGCGGATGACCGGGAGGTGGAAACCGGTGGTCGACACACGCGGCATAACGACGACTGGGAGTTGGAGGAAAATTTACATCAACTCTGCTTAAATGACTACAAGCCGGTAAGATTATCGGTAGAAATTGATGGTATTGAAATGTGCATGGAGGTAGATACCGGGTCATTGGTCTCTTGCATTAGTAAAGTGATGTACGATAGGTATTTTAGTAGCCGAAATTTAGAAAAACCTAATTTAGTATTGAAATTTTATAACGGGAATAAAATTAGGCCTTTAGGAATGATTAAACCGCAAGTGCACTATGGAGCCGCATGTAAATCATTAGAACTTTTCGTCATAGAAGGTGGCACAACATCTTTGTTAGGTAGACATTGGTGCCGATTCTGTTGTCCAGAATTAGATTAAACTAGCCTAAAATTAGTTTTAGTCCTGCTTTAGTCCAAAACCTATTCAGAAAATGCAAGATTAGACTAAAATTAAGTTTGACAGGACTAAGTTAGTTTAGTTACTCTATTTGGTGATAATGACCAAATTCTTATTCTGATGTACATGTTTTACGTCAAATTAAGACTAAAAATTGAAATTTTAAACTCAAATTAGTCTGTATGAAAAAGGTCTGGATTATTTTTAATGTGATCTTATACTTGAAAGAATAACACTTGCAATTAATGAAGCAAATACTGACCTACAAAGTCTATAATGGAGGAATATGTGATTGCGGCTCTTGTGAATACAATTCAATTTGTTTGCCGTCAAAATCAATTTTAGTCCTGTCATTTCAACTTTTAAATTAAGTTCAACGTAAAATCAGAATAGCGTTTAGGTATTCTTTGACTCAAATTAGTTTAGTTTAGGTTAGTTCAGTGCTCAACAGAATTAGCACCAATGGCTGTCAGAGTTGAAAATTGAAATCCCTTCAATATTTAAAACTGAAGTGATGACGTCAAGGGAAGATTTTTGTAATGCTGATGTGTCTATGTTACTTTCCAGATATGATGAAGTGTTCGAGGAGGGACTGGGCCGGTTCAGAGGTGGCAAGGCTCGGTTGAGAGTTCGTGAAGGGGCTACTCCGGTTTTCTGTCGAGCACGGCAGGTGCCATAGGCATTGCGAGAGCGTGTGGATGAGGAACTGGACGCTATGCTGCGTGCCGGTGTCATCGAGCCCGTGGAGAGTGCGGACTGGGCCACTCCACTAGTACCAGTGCGTAAAGCGGATGGAGGACTCCGTATCTGTGCCGACTACAAGGTGACATTGAACCCAGTTTTGTTGATTGATAGATATCCTCTGCCACGTATCGATGACCTGTTAGTTAAGATGAATGGGGCTAAAATACTGTCAAAAATTGATCTCTCCCAGGCCTACAGCCAAATCGAATTAGATGATCCGGAAAATTTAACAGTAATCAATACCCATAGAGGTCTTTTTAAGTATAAAAGGTTACTTTATGGTCTCTCTTCAAGTCCGGGAATTTTCCAGCGTATCATGTCAAACCTTTTGAGCGATATACCCAGCGTTCAGGTATTCTTGGACGACATAATTATAGGTACTTCTACTATGACACAGCATTTAGAAGTATTAGAGCAAGTTTTGCAAAGGTTAAGTAGTAATGGAATGAAATTAAAGAAAAGTAAATGCTTTTTTATGACAAAAGAGGTTACATACTTAGGATTTGTCATATCAGCGGATGGAATTAAAGCTGACCCGGGGAAGGTAGAAGGAATATTGAATATACCTAGGCCTAATAATGTTACTGAGTTGAGGTCGTTCTTAGGGACTATAAATTTTTATGCCAAATTTGTAAAAAACCTAAGTAGCATTTTGGCACCACTATATCAGTTACTCAAGAAAGGCATCGTTTGGAGATGGGAGGGTGAATGTGAGTTAGCTTTTAAAAAAGTTAAGTCAATTTTAACAAGTGCAGAGGTGCTAGCACTATGATTCAGACAAGCCACTATTTTTAACATGCGATGCGAGTGCGCGAGGCATAGGCGGAGTACTAACACAGATGACTGACGTCGACGGAGGTAGGAGTGAGCGACCGGTGGTGTATGTGTCGAGAGCACGAGGCGACGCGGAGAAGCACTATTCACAGATTGAGCGGGAGGCGTTAGCCATCGTTTTCAGTTTAGAGAAATTGCATCAATACCTTTATGGTAGGCGGTTCACATTACGTACGGATCATAAACCACTGGTGACCATTTTCGGCCCCAAACAGGGGATTCCGTCTATGGTGGCTAGTAGGCTGCAACGCTGGGCTATAAAATTATCAGCATATACATATGATATTGAATATGTAGGTTCGAAAGACAATGGCGCAGATGGCTTATCTCGGTTACCAGCGACCCTGCCCGTGTCGTCTCAAAGAATGGATAGGATTCCGGAACAAACTTTCTTACATTTCGCTCAGGATGCAATGTTAATGGATTATCAGGAAATTAAAAAACAAACGAGTCGGGATAGGTTATTAGGTCGGATTTTAAGTTACTTAAGAGATGAGTGGCCTGTGGATAACGAGATAATGGTGCTTAAACCCTACTTTAATAGGAAAAATGAGTTATATGAGGAGCTAGGTTGTGTCATGTGGGGGCATAGATTAGTAGTACCCGAGGTTTGCAGAGCTAAGGTATTGGTTCAATTACATGAGGCTCATATGGGCATTGTAAAAACAAAATCATTTGCTCGAAGCTACGTATGGTGGCCCGGATTAGATGAAGCGATCGAAGTGATGTGTCGCGATTGTGGTACCTGCGTCGCGGAGGCGGACGCACCCCCACGACATGCTCCCAGCCCCTGGCCCTGGCCTGATAAGCCGTGGTCGAGGGTGCATCTAGACTTTTTAGAACCACTCAATGGCAGAATGTACTTGGTTATGGTAGACGCTAGAACGAAGTGGTTAGAAGTCAGTCCAGTACCGAGTACGGCAGCAAGGCATACTATAAGTACGTTAATGGAGGTTTTCGCCCGGTTTGGTTTCCCGAGACTGGTCGTCTCTAATAACGGACCGCCTTTCTCGAGTAGTGAATTTTCGCAATTTCTAGTTTCTAATGGTATAGAGCAGTTATTTTCAGCACCATATCATCCATCGTCGAACGGTGCTGCGGAAAATGCAGTGAGAACTGTCAAAAGAGTTATTAGAAAGGCTATTAGAGAAAAGGTAGAGATAATGCACTTTCTGAATATTTTTTTGTTACATTATCGTAATACAGAACACTGTACCACGGCGGAAACTCCCGCAATTTTAATGTGTGGCCGCAAGTTGAGGACAAAGCTCGATGCATTAAAACCGGATTTAAATGCTAAGGTTAGACACGCGCAGGACAGACAAAGGTTAAGCGGAACGAGAGGAACCCGTGAGTTACATCTCGGGGAGGAAGTTTTGCTACGTCAGTTTAAGGGTAATGATAGATGGGTACCGGGAAAAGTGGTAGAGAAATTAGGGATCACAGACTATAGGGTTATCGATACGCTAGGCAGGGAGACACATAAACATGTTGATCAACTGAAGCGGAGGATGCGGAGTTCTCTCATTTGCCCATCTGATACGCCTGGTAGCGAGGAGGAGCCAGCGGTTGAGTTGGTAACGGATGGAAAGCCTAGTCCGTGCACTCCAACGGGAATGACCCCGAAGGCAATAAGGGAATCCGATGACGATGGCCCCGATCAATTCCGAGATTGCGACGACGTCCTTTCGCCCATTCAGTCATCCCCTCAGTCTCTTCCTCCCCTACGACAGTGTCGTAAAAATAAGCGGCCTAATTATAAGATATAAAAATGTACAAACTATGTTATTAGATTAAGGGTGGAGAATTGTGGTGTATCCGCCGCTCGCCTTGTTAGTGTGTAATAAATACGATGTACATATGTGTGAGTGTAGGCCGGCCGCGCACGGTGTGAGCCGGCCGGCGGCGGCTGTCAGTTGTCAATAAACCTCTACAGATTATACCGGTGTTTCTCTCTATGATACCTCAAGTCAGACCTAAGAAAACAGTTTTCTTTACAAGATCTAATTTGTTGTTTTCAACTGTGACATTTGCATCTACCAAAGGAACATTAGGAAGGGAAAACTCGATACACTTGGTTTTGCTAGCATTTAACAATAGGTTATTAGCAGCAAACCATTTCGAGACTAGATCTAATTCATAATTTACTTCATTTAATTCTACGTCTTTCCTATTTGTTTTAAAAATAAGTGACGTGTCATCAGCAAACAAGACAATATCTAATGCTAGCGAAGTTGTCATATAAGGTAAATCATTAATATACACTAAAAATAGGAAGGGTCCCAATATTGAAGCTTGAGGCACGCCAATTTTAACTGTAGACCCGTCAGATGTCACACCATTAACGCCTACTTTTTGTTGCCTACCCGTTAAATATGAATCTAACAAATCAAGAGCAGTCCCACGTATACCGTAATGGTTTAATTTGCTAATAAGCGTTTTATGGTCCACGCAGTCGAACGCTCAAAAAAAAAAATCTAAAGCTAAAGTCAATACCTGGATCCATGATCACCCATCACAAATAAAATTGTGTCTTCCAATTTTCCATTCTCATGGAACCTCTTGAGGAAGCGCATCAGATCCTCGTCAATTAATGATACTTGGCTCAAATCGTCGTGGGAATGTACTACGTTGAATGTTAAACAATACTTCTTTCCAGGTAAGTCAAATAGCTGGAAATATAATACAATACTCTGTAAACATATTTTAAACATATTCCTCCATGATCCTCGATCTTTCCCTGATAGTTGTTGCGATATGCTGAATATCTGAAATAGGATTTCTGATAATATTATAAAAGCGAATGTTTTTTGCATCGGGGAGCCTAAGACCGTGTTCCCAGATGGCAATTCAATTTTATTTAGTACTAGTCGTTCGCCCTGAACTGAGATCTCGGGCCTAAATGTTGCCTAATAAAGAAAACATTTCGAGGCTGATTTCTAACTTTTTTTAAAAATAATTGTTTTTTTTCTGCATTTGTTATTCAAGTTCTGGATGTAACGGATATTTTAAGTAAGTTTCAGCTTTAAATGTGAAGCCGTTTTTTAGATAGACCCTGGGACAAAATAGGTCTAAAAACAGTGACTTTGGTGGCCTACCAAATTGTTGTTTTCAAACATAGATTTTTTTGATACCAGTTTCATACTCTAAGTCGTTTCGTACTCCAAAGTCTTGTAAAGTTCTTTTCACCGATATCCCACAAGGGTAGATAAAAAAATTACTGCGATACGCGGAGGCGAGCGACTCGGGCCTCGGCGCGTGACTGATCATCCTGACGAAGGACAACTAATTTCTCCGAAACTAGTCAACAAAATGTAAGTCAAAATTGTTTACGTGTTTTAAGCCGTATATCATTGAATCATTGATAAGGCATGTTAGTTATCATCATCACTTTCCATCAGGCGAGATAGTGGTCAAATGCTCGCCTATTTCACATAATAAAAAGTTATTAAACCTTGATTATATAAAATTATCCCTCTTTCCATCCAAAAGTTGACTGGAAGATATCGCTTTTAGCGATAAGTCCGCCCATTGTACTTTAGTTTTTTAAGATTACCCCTGTTAACTGTATTTGGTGTACAATAAAGAATTTTCTATTCTATTCTATTCTAAAACGATATAAAAACTAACCCGGGTAGTGTAATTCAGCATAAACGCAATTCCAGATACTCCACCGATGCAGTAATGCTTAATATCGTGGGGAGTTTCTGCTATGAAGAATGGCCGCATGTAATGATCTGCCGGAGAGGCATCGAACCCGTTGAATCCATAGTGGAACGTGCTTATCATGGGCATATCTTCGAAATATGCTGTGCGATAGCTGCAACGAGCAGATATACGTCAAAGTGTCAAGTTTTAACCGACTACAAAAAAGTCAGAGTTTCTAAATTCGACTGTATGTTTTATTTGTGCGTTCGGAACGATCGCGTACGTTCCGAACGCGATCTGAATCGATTTTTATGTTTATTTTTTTTTATTTCGTAGATCATACTTTAAATGTGGTCCCATACTTATACATTTTATCGAAATTGATTTAGCACTTTTTGAGAAAATCAACAAAAACCAAAATATAAGTGTTGAACCTTTGATTATATACCTGTCTAGATAGAGAGTTCGAGCGTCTAAACGCCAAAAAAAATATCAGCCAACTGTTGGCTCATAAGCTCTGCCCGCCCGCTCAGTAGTGACACTGTCATTCTACGGTAAACACGCGTTTTGTGGTTTATAAAAATGACGATTTGCGCAATAAAAGTGTGCCGGAATTACAAAGGGCGATTGAAAACAACAAAACAAGTTACATATCATCGTAAGTAAACTCAAATTGCTACATAAGTTAAAGAAACAATTAAATTAATAAAGTTTAAAGTTGTCCTAATGTACGACGCCATGTTTACAGGGCTGCCAGTTCTTGAATTTAAAATTTCTTGTGTGAATGTTGACAAATTTTTTAATATATTAAATCATGATTATAAAAGTTTATCCCTAAGAAAGTTGTCTATAGCTGAATAGAATATTTTTTCATTGGCCTCATAAATATTTGTATTACACTAGAATACACTCTATAATCATGATTAAATACACGAGAAATTTTAAATTCAAGAACTGGCAGCCCTGTAAACATGGCGTCGTCGTACATTAGGACAACTTTAAACTTTATTAATTGAATAATTGTTTCATTAAATAATATAGCAATTTAAAGTTTACTTACCGATGATAAGTAACTTGTTATGTTGTTTTCAATTGCCCTTTGTAATTCCTGCACACTTTTATTGCGCTAATCGTCTTTTTATATGCCACAAAACGCGTGTTTACCGTAGAATGACGGTGTCGCTACTGAGCGGGCGGGAAGAGCTTATGAGCCAACGGTTGGCTGATATTTTTATAACAGATACGTTTTACGTAGTAATCATGTTAATAATTTAATTAAAATTTTAAACAAATTATAGATATAGTATCATATCAATATTAATAAATTAATTAAATTTTAAAACAAATTATAGCTGTATCAAAACATATTTTTTCCCTACAATTATGGGAAATATTCAAGAGCTGGCATCACTCAGCACGGCTACACGTGACGTAGCGCGCTTGTAGTTACGCATACTTGTGTGCGTAATTCGCACACAAGTGCTTCAAACCTGGCCTGTTGTTTTTGTTGCGATTGCAGCGCAACACTCTATCTAGACAGGTATATAATCAAAGTGTTGAAGTCGGTTTTTTTAAGCGTTTGATTATTTAATTCATTCATTTCTGAATGTTATGAATATTTTGAGACGAAGGCTATTTTATTGATTAGATTTTTTTATGCTAGATAGGCAAGCATTTGACCACTATCCCACCTAATGGAAAGTGACTATGCGGTACCTATGCGCTCTAGACTTGAAGACACCCAGATTGTACTGTTCAAGAAGCAAAGATGCATGCAATGAGTTCCACTCCTTCGCTGTACGGATTATAAACGTTGAAGCGAAACGCTTCGAGCGAACTGAAGGTATACATACCATAAATTGATGATTTATAATGATTGCTGAGTAAAACGGTTTTAAGAGAAATTCTGGTCACACTCCCTTACGTTTCTAACCATATTCGATTCTCCTGCTTACACCGCATAAGACGCAATGAATTGCATGTTGTTAATAGGAATAAAGACCCGAAAAAAAAATGTCGACGCAATCAAAGTTTAAATAACAAACTTCACTTTATCTTTTTGCTGAGTTACTTTACAAAGCACTGAATCAATGTCAATAAAATGTATATGGGACCACCTCTAAAGTATGATCTACCAAACAAAAAAAAAACATCAAAATCGATTAATTATTGGCAGAATCATCGCGTAACATACAAAAAAAAATATACAGTTGAATTGAGAACCTCTTCCTTTTCTGAAATCTAGTAGTTAAAAACTAGTCGAATTCAATAACGATAAAAGATAAAGCTTTCATATTTAGATGATCTATACTAATATTATAAACAGGTAAAGTTTGTTTGTAAAAGGTAATCTCTTAAACGACTGATCCGATTCTGAAAATTCTTTCACTAATAGATAGCTACACTATCGCTGAGTGTCATGTGTTTTATTATATTAAAAGTTAGTTGTCAGTTCGAAATAATAATATTCGTAAGACAACGCTGTACGCTGACTAAACAGTTAGACATAGGTGTATACAATGAACGGTAAAATATTGGCCTTCATGAGTTTTACAAAGAAGTCCGCGACAGCATATATCTTAGATGTGTAAATAGCTAAGAAAAAATACTTTTCTTTGTTAAAAATCAGATAAAATAACGGCTTCTGTTTCGTTGGCTTTTTGAGCCATTCAATATTAATCCTCATAAAAAAAAAACTATTGTACCTATCGTCTTACGTAGTTCATGTAAACATTATTTGCCTTTTACTGCATATAATTTGGACAAAATTAAATAGTCTAGGACAGGGGTCGGCAACCTGCGGCTCGCGAGCCACATGTGGCTCTTTGGATGTATAGCTGCGGCTCTTTAGTTCCACATGCAAATATTATTTATTTAAACAAAAACATTTAGAGAAACGTTCTGAATCAATTAACGAGGATTAGGCGCCATTTCTATCGAGCCATTAACAAGCCTCCAAAGGTACCAAAAAGTATATATATATACAGTTGAAACAAGAAAACTATGGGATGATTAGGTAGGTATAACGGGTGCATAGCGTTTCTATACGATACTCATAGTACAGTAGATCTATTTTTTGCATTAAGGTTTATTAATGGCAATAAGAAACATTGTGGCTCTATAAAACTTTGAAATTTTGTAAATTGCAATTTTTGACTCTTTCGACTCAAAATGTTGCCGACCTGTTGCTGGTCTAGGAGAAATCGTTAAATTTATTTGAGGATAAATGCGGTGAGTCACAGAATGAGTAACAGTTACTGCGTAATCGTTGAAGTTTCTGATATGATGTGAATGTTGTATGTGTGGTGTCAATGAGGACGGCCCTACGACAAAAGTGAAAGCATTAATGTGTATGTTCTTACTATTATTATGACGCCGGGCGGTTAAGCTAGTATTGAATATAATTAAACCGTCCGTTGGCTTAGTAGGGTGGCGGGTTTGATATCCGGCTGGAGCACAAGCTTTCTTGCCAAGGGAAATTTGCTTTTCTGGTTCTGGTTGTTATTGTCTGTGTGGAGTAAATGTTTCCGGCTCACACATTACGACACAAGTCATTGAACTTAATGTGGGGGAGAGTGTGAAAGCATTAATATGAAATTTTATGTTTTCATGAATGCAATTTTATATTCGGCTATGTATTGACGTTGTTGTTTGAGCCGTTTGGTGTTGAGAAACTGGGTCCGTGGGGACCGGGAGCTCATTCTATTTTCAAAATTTTATCAGAGCTTCTGGTTGAGGCGACGCGTGATCATAATGCTGGCACTTATTTGGCTCAACGTATTAGCATTGCAATTCAGAGAGGCAATGCCGCCAGCATGATGGGAACGCTACCCACTGGTAGTGGGCTTGAGCACTTGAGTTACCTATAAGCTCGATGTCTTGTAGGTAACTTAGTTCTTTGCTGTACATAGTTTTAGTTTAGTTTTAGGAAATATAGGCAATTGGCCCGTAGTCACATATAGAAAACAATACTACTGAAAAAAAAATTTATTGCCGTAAAAAATACGTTTATTACGGTACCTTTATTTTATATTTCTAGTTTGTGTTATATTTATTTTATTATATAATAATTAATCACTGACTTTATAACTGACTTATTTTCATTTTTTAACATTGAATATTTGATTCAAATTATATAACCCTAATGTTTTATTTTATTAACATAATATTTAAGACATTATTTAATTGATAACCAGACAACAGTATTTGTACACCGGTAACGGTAAATAATATGAAAAAAAAACTCTTTTTTAACATATATACCATGATCTGTCCAATGAAATTTCAGCTTAAAAAAACCGACTACGCCGCTTTATCTTCGGTACCCTTGATCAGATTAAATACGCATTATTGAGGATAACTCAAAAAGTACTGGTCAGATCTTTATCAAATTTAAATGGGACTACAAGGGAAGCAAAACCTTTCAAATTAAAAAATAATCATTAAAATCGGTTCATCCAAAAAAAATGAGGTAACAAATTGAAAAAACAGTCGAATTGAGAACCCACTCCTTTTTTGTGAAGTCCGTTAAAAAGGACGTAGTTAGGGGAAGCGAAGGTAATACGGACCACTTAAGGAAAAATCAATGTAACACAAGAAAATATATCTTTATTCTTCTTTCTTTGTTATTATATAATTGAACATTTATTAATCAAGCTTATTATTAAGGAACACTTGAATTAAATCACATATACAGAAGATATTGGATGATTTCCAAAACCCTCGGTTTGGTCCATTCTGCCTACACGTGAAGGTAAAACGAACCAGGCATGGAGGCAAAAAGGACCTATGGCAACATAAGAACAAGAAAAAAAAAACTCTACTATTTATTCATCGTCACACCTTTCGCAAACAAATCTAACATCTTCATCATCGTCTTCGACACCGGCACAACAACAGTGTGCCTATAAAGAACATGCGGGGCATTGAACCCAGCTTTCTGTCGATTCAGAAAATAAATGAGAGCAATAGAAACATCGTACGTCTTCTTCATCTTCGTTAGATGAGTCTTTGCTTTTCTTTCGAATGTTCTTCTTTCATATTTGGTAAGTCTTCGTATTAATGTAGTCTTTGGAACAGTAAATGTGGCAGCCGCTTTGTTAAGCCCCATTTTGCGCGTAGCTACTTTTTCAATGGCATTTTTCCTGTCCTCCTCACGCCAAGATTGTCGTTCCGACTTTCTTTAATAGTTGTTAACCATCTGAAATGAAAATACCTATTGAAATATCAAATTATATAAGTATAATCACAAACAAACTGTATTAAAGGTAAAACGGACCACGTGGTCCGTTTTGCCCGTTCCGTTTTGCCTTTTCGGTAGGCATGTAAACAATAAATTATTTTGAGGTTAAGATTGAGGAGAACCTTGCCTATTTATCGTTAAAACTAAGTAAAATAAACAATATCTCAAACAATAACGAAAAATCCCTGATAACTTTAACGTAATAAAACTGAAGGCAGATCAAAATTTGCTGTTTTTACATCAAAATACGCAAAAATTTACTTACCTTGATAAAAACTTGTGCTGCTGCATGGCCGCTCCAAAGACACTGACCAACTCTGAGTGAGAGGCGACTGTCAAGTTGACGCAAGTCAATTTTAGGTGGCGTTAACAGTTTTAAAGTTATTAGTCCGGTCCGTTCTACCTACAGGGTCCGTTATACCTTCCGTTCCCCTACTGTAATTTTGACTAGAAAATATGTTGCTGAGAACTTCTTCGGCCGCATCATCACTTTCCATCAGGTGAGTTAGTGGTCTAATTTTTGCGGAATACCGCATAAAAAAAGCTTTAGTAGTTTAGTTGTCCCAATTTTTTTTTCTCCGTGTACCAATCTGACAAATAAATCAAATTTCGATTATTTTTTAAAATGAAGAGCATTAAAAAAATATAAGCATATTCCCTATTGAAGGCGGGTTTACGACGATGGTACCATCGCGCGTTCAACCTTACCCCTCGTCCCTCAAAATAGTGAACAAAAAGGGATCCAGATCAAACTTCCGCGAGTTGATTGGAGTTTTCCTCGCATCCACCAGCTCCAGCTCATCATGGCTGGTGAGCATCGGCAGCAAGGCTGAAGGTGTGCCGTCTCCTACTATGTTGTACCTGAAATAATTTAAACGAAAACAACGCTTAAAAAACCGACTTCACCGCTTTATCTTCGGAACTCTAATCAGATTAAATGAATTCAAATTTCAATGGGACCACATAAGAAGCGCCAGCTTTCAAATAAATAAATGTTTTATCAAAATCGGATCACATGGAAAAAGTTATATGGTGAAATACTTTTAAAAATCATACGATTTGAGAACCTCCTCCTTTTTTGTGTAGTCGGTTAACAAGAGAAGCTTATTATTTTAAAACTAGCCGTGCCCTGCGGCTCCGCACGCGTTGATCAATTTAAAAAGTAGTCTATGTGTTAATCCTAGGTATAAGATATTATTATGAGCATTCATCTTTTTTTATTATTATTTCATCCAAATCCATTCAGCCGTTTCAGTGCGAACCAACATACTTACACACAGTTGTTTCTGGAGTTGGTGCTCCCCTCTTTCTAAAATCGAAAATATGTAAAGCTATGGCCCAAAGCCAGAAATGCCAATTAAAATTATTTCAATAACAAAAAAAATTTAGGGGGCACCCATACACGTAAGTGGAACAAAAAATTTTTATTCTCTTGTCTAGCTTTGTGGGGTATCGTTAAAAAGGACAATTATTTTCCTACTTATACAGTCTATTTTCCTATTTACACTGTCGACTGGACAAGTGACTTTTTTCCTATTTATATAGTCAAGTGAAATAGTGAGACATTTTTCTATGATACACAGTTGACTGAACAAACTTTGACTTTTTTCTATTTATACAGTCGATTGAACAAACTTGACGTTTTCCTATTTATATAGTCTGCTAAACTAATTAGACTTTCATATTTATGAAGTCGACTGAACTAATTCGGACTTTTTTCCTATTTACACAGTCGACTGAACAAGTGACACTTTTTTCCTATTTATACTGTCGACCGAACTAAATAAAAAAATTTCCTATTAATACCATAGTAGAAAAATATAATTAAGTTGTCTTCATAGAGTGGTACCAAATGCGGCTTGTATGTGTGCACGGCCGTACGCACGTGCTTCAGCACGCACACTATGATAACTTACAGACCGGCGAAGCCAACACGATCTGGGGCCGCCCCCGCGCTTGTCGTCAACGTTTAGCCGTGTTCGCGCCACGAGCCACGGGCCGCGCCGCGCAGACAGATATCGCGTGCCGCGCGAAGCGTTTCCCTCGAATTATGTCTACGTCAAACAATCGGACCTATTGTTGTGTTACTCTACGTGTTTATTAAATTTAATAGCTATGTAGGTTTTTGAAGTGAAAACTTTTTTAGGCGCGTTGAGCACTATGGAACTCGCGTCATCGTCACCGACGGCCAATATTTGTTGAGCTCTTGTGCGATACATATAGCTCGCGATCGGGGATCAACTTATAATGGCTATTTATGTATAATGTGTTTCACTTCTATCAGCAGTCCCCAAAGACTGCCCCGCATGTTTTTTTTGTAATTTAAGTAAAAGATTGATCTTTTACCGAACATTGATTTATTAAGGCCTACTTAGCTATGAGAGTTTTCTTTTTAACTTCGTTATATATACTACTTACCTACTATCGTGGGTTCTTTTGACACATCCAAAAATATATATTTTTCAAGATTTTGTTTTGACTCTGCCGGCGGCGTGGCTAATATATACTATTCATGCCGAATTACAGCTTTCATGCAAATGAAATCGTATCTATTTTACCACCACGTTGTTGGTTTGTTATATCATACATTTTACATATAGGTACCTTTAAAAGTCAGAGATAGTGACAACCCTGCGTATTCGGCTAGAGTAGGCATTTGAATCTCCTACGGAAATACGAATACTCCTATCTTACTGATATATTTCTACTATGTTAATACAGTCCACTCAAGAAAATTAGACTTATACCTATTTTTACAGTCTGCTGAACTAAATCAGATATTTTCCTATTTGTACAGTCAACCAAGTACAGTCGACTGAACTAGTGAGACTTTTTACTTATTCATACAGTCGAGTGTACTGGTGAGACATTTTCTGTTTATGCAGTCGACTGAACAAACTAATTAGACGTTTTCCTATTTATAAAGTCAACTGATTTATGATTATTTTTTTTTCCTTTTTGTAATTTAAATTAATTAATGTGTTGTTATCATCTATTTATTTCATATGTAATCTCACAAAATTTATTTAATGTAGTCTTCACATATAATTATAATGACACTTAACTTGTAAAAATACTTTTAAATATGTTGATTGCAATGTTATGTTGGTGTTCATAAATAAATAAATAAACTGAACTACTGAGACTTTTCCTCCATTCATACAGTCGAGTCGTCTATTAATAGTAATATTAAACCAAACTCACCTTTTCAAAACAACCGCCTTTAGATTTTTAGTAAGAAATTCATAACTGAGAGGCAGACGTCTTATGAAGTGGTTCCTTGAAATAGAGTCAATAACCAGAAACAATATATTGTATGACTCTGCTGGAGCTTCCCTTGGAAGCTTCACTGGACGGTAGCCAGCTAAATTGCCCCGCCAGATTGTTTTGATACCTGATAAACTAATAGTAAGATAATTAAACGATACATTTTTTTATCCGTGGTTACGTAAACTAAACTTACAAGGCACAACAGACTATGTACATCACTTCTCAATTTCTATTTATCAATATTTTTGCGAATGACATGATCACATAAGAATACCTATATTTCTAAAGGGATTCGCATGGACCCATAGTAATAGAAGGCACGGACTAACTCTATTTGTAGAATAAATTCGGATTCGGCAGCCGATCCCCATAGTAAGATGCCGTAATTCATCACTTAGCATCATCTTCATGTGCTAGTAACTTATAATCAGCAAATTAAATACTTATAGAGCTACCAACCACTACCGCTTATAGACCACTTATAACCACTTATAACCACTTATAGAGCGATCAGCATAAGGAACAGATCAATCGTAACCGGTGTAAAGTAATGAGAGCGACTGCGGTAGCAGTTGCATATTTATACGATATATCCAATCGTATCGATTCGGTAAGTTACCGAAAAGTTCTGAATCAGGTGGCTGGTGAGGTTCAAACTCTGGCTTAGTCACAAGTATTGTATTCGAGCTCCAATTGTTGCTGGCTTGCTGCACGCTTTGGTCAGGACTGTAAGTGCAGTAGGCAATTTTTTTATTATAAATAAATTAAAAAAGAACCTAGTTTACTACCAGAGATCCTGCCATAACACATTATTATTACATTCCGGAGAGTGTGCCATGGAACTGCACGATCTTGTTCCCCCATCCCCGTTCTATCATCGGACAAGCAGATAAACTGCTAAGCGACACCGCTATATGGTAGACATTCCACAAATGCGTACAAAGCGTTCTGCTTCCACATTCATTGTGCGAACTGCAAAATGGAACTCCTTGCCTGAGTCGGTGTTTCCTGATGAGTACAATATGAGAGTCTTCAAGTCACAACTGAATAGGTATCTTCTAGGCAAGCTTGCTCCATCGTCGACCACATCGCTTAGGTGAGATTTTGGTCAAAAGTTAGCCTATCTTGAATAAAAAAAAAATTACCGGTTCATATCTTCTACCCCCGAGCAGGAAACTTTGGCGAAATCGCTCCTATGCAACGAGTAGCTATTGTTGCCAGGTATGAGGATAGGTTCTCCAAGACTGTTATAATCGTCATCTCCGGAGTTAAGTATATCGGTGTACACGCAAACCAGATCTCGCATCTTCTCTAGTATTTCCTTTGTTGGATGGCATTCAGAGAGCTAAATAATAATGTTAGCTTATGTGAGGTATCGTACATTTTATTATTCAAGTATTTATTTAAGGCTTGTGTTTTAACACCGCCAAAAAAAGGACCTATTTTACTACCAAAAAAATTCTAAACGGTTACTAAAATGGATAAATGGTCACCAAATTACGTTGGATAAAAGGTCACCAAATAACGTTTCCTAAAATATTATGAAAAAAATCAATTTTTACCGACTTCCTTAAAAAACTGTATTTTTTTTTGTGTGTTACCTCATAACTTCTCTCCACGTGAGCCGATTTCGAAATTTTTTTTTAGTTTTAACGATGTTGCTTTCTAATTGGTCCCATTTAAATTTGATCAAGATCAGTAGTTCTTGAAATATCGTCAATAATGTCTATTTTGTGACGATTATTGCGTACTTTGACGATGTTCTCGTTTACCTGACTTCAAAAGTTACCTCATAACTTCTTTCGTTGTGAGTAGATTTTGATGATTCTTTTTTTATTTGAAAGCTGGTGCTTTTCATGTGGTCCCATTGAAATTTGATTAAGATCTGATCTTTAGTTTTTGAGTTATAGTCAATAATGCGTGTTTAATACATTAAATCTGATCAAGGTTCCGAAGATAAAGCGCTGAAGTCGGTTTTTTTAAGCTTTGCTTGCGTTTAATTATTTCGTATTAAAAATATTTTTGTATTAATTATAAAAAAAAAATAACCTTAACCTACTGTTATCCGATTCGGTTCTGTCACAGGAAATTTTATTTTAGGAAACGTATTTTGGTGACCATTTATTAATATTGGTAACCGTTTAGAATTATTGGTGGCCGTCTAAATTATACCCTTTATTTAAAGTCATGTCTATGCCCTGACCTTTGTAAAAGATTAGCGGAGCTATAGCCGGGCAGTAAGAGGCCATTTGCTATTATTGAACTTTATAATAATACTAGCCGTGCCGTGGTTATTTCTAATTTACTGTAATGACTTATTAATATTAAAACTCTTTATCTTGAACTTTACTACTCAGACAGATGTCTTTTCCAAATTCCAAATGAATTTTCATTCCCCATTGCACCACATTCAAAATCAAAATCGTTTATTCACATGGGCCCCAAAGAGGCACTCATAAAGTTAATGAATCTATTGCCAGATTCGCAAAATTACTGATACACCTATGGCCAAAAATAATGAAAACAATTTTTCATATCAAATGAGCTACTCAAATACCAATTTTCATCGCTATAGGTTCACGTAGATGCAATTTGCTCTTTACTGCATGTAATTTGGACCGATATAGTCTAGGAGAAATCGTTAAGTTTATTTGAGGTTGAAAACGGTGGATCACAGAATGGGTAACAGTTGCTGCGTAATTTATTTATTTATTCAGAAGACCAACAGCATTAAGGTAATTTAGATATAAAACATGAAATATATATAGTACAGCCAATTATAGGTCTCCCTAGATAAGTACAATTTTTATTTACTCTCCTAGTTAGTATAACAATACAAAACAATTTAGTGAGATAGATGTTTGTATGTGTGTGTGTAGGCTGACTGTACAAAAAATGAAATTTAATCATATGAAAAAAATGTGGGACGAGCGGGGTATAAAATATTGAAAAATATGTTTTGGGACGAGCGAGGCATACAAATTAGGACAGGTGGGGATTTTTTTATGTGGGACGAGACTCTGTGGGACGAGCGAGGCACAAATCCCTACTTCTTATGCAGTTGCTGCATAAGAAGTAGGATACAAATTCGTCTGTTTTATTTTTGTTTTGTCGGTTATAACTTTTCATTGAACTTTAAACTGCCCGCTGGCATAGTTAGATGGGCCTACAAAGTACCAATTTTCATCGCCATAAGTTCAAAAACAAAGAACTTTCATACAAACGTTTTCACCCCAAATACCCCTTCGGGGTAGAATTTCCAAATATGCATTCTTAGTACCCCACGTACAAAAACAAATGTACCTACCCTCGAAATTTCAAGTCTCTACGACCAGCGGCTTAAGCTGTGCGTTGTCTCCAAGTCAGTCAGTCAGTCAGTGAATCAGTATGTCAGGACAAAGATGTCGGACAATGATACTCATACTGATGATAATGATGAGCTGGTGAACGGTAGCTTTGCATCCGTACTTACATGGCAAACCACCCAGTCTTCTTTGCCGCACGCTAGTTTTTCTGGTTCCTTGTCTAGCTTAGTGATTTCTGGTGCAAAGGGATCAAGCTTCGGCATCTCACACCCCGAACCTTTATCGTACTTCATCATCTCCCTCAAACTGAGCTGCATCTCTCTGGTGGAAGAACATACTAGCTATTACTCGTGGTTTAACCCGCGACCACATACGCGTCCTACTTAATATTATAAATGCGAAAGTTTGTGTGTGTGTGTGAATTTTAATGTTAAAACTATCGTGAGTAGGTATTACACATTATATTTACACATTATCTTTGCAACAAAATTCTAATTCTTTTATTCACATGGGCTCCAAAGAGGCACTCATGAAAGTTAATAACTCTACTGCCAGATTCAAAAACTTACAGCTATCTCCAGAAGAACCTGGCAAAAAACTCGGCTGTGTATTTTTCCATTCATTTTTTTTTAATGTTGGATAGGCAAGCATTTGTCTTGGTACTATCTCACCTGATGAAAAGTGACGATGCGGCCGAAGATGGGAAATGCATACCTAGAAGGTACCTATTCACTCTAGACTTGAAGACACGATTATACCGTTCAGGGAACAAAGACGCAGGCAATGAGTTCCACTTCTTCGCTGTACGGATCATAAATGTAGAAGCGAAACGCTTCGAGCGAACTGGAGGTATATCAACCATAAATGGATGACGTTTGACTTGTTGTTTGATGGTAAAAAGGGCATGAAGAAATAAATCATGTAACACCTGAGCACGCTCTCCAAAATATTAAGCGATAGAATACCGATAGGCTTGCTACCTTACGTCGGTGACCGAGACTTTGCGATTTTGACTAATACCATAGTAGAAATATATCAGTAAGATGACTCGAGGCCCGTATATATAATGTAGTTTGGTACCACTCTATGAAGACAACTTACTTATATATTTCTACTATGCTAATACACCGCCACCGCCTCCTTTGAAGCCCTCTTTTGAAGAATAAATATAGTTTCAACATACACAGCAGATCCCCACAGTAAGATTCCGTAACTCATCAACCTGGACTCGACTAGCTTACTATCGTCACTGAGTCTTTTGGCTCGCCGATCAATAGATTCAAGAGCTTCTAACTATTACTTAGCGGATCCATCCCAGAGGCGGCAAAGCTTCTGTCCTCAATTGTAGAATATATAGTTTGCATAATATGCGTTAACTAGGTATATTATAGTTCGCTCCTGAGACATAAGCGTCTACATTTTACCTAGTCGAATAAAACTTTTGACGTTAACTACTCCAAACTTTTATTATAATACATGATATAACTGATATTATTTGGTAAGAGTTATCTTCAAATGAGAAGCAGCTTTAATGGGTTTGAAAAACGACAATCGAAGAAGAAATAAGAATAATCATAATATACACGACAAGCAAAATGAAAAAAAAAACCGACTTTACTGCTTGTATTTTTATTTATTTTTTTATTCGAAATAGGCAAACTTTTAACCACTATCTCACCTGATGGTAAGTGACGATGCGGTCGACGATTTAGATTAGATTATTTAGATTTTTTTTTTAATTAATTTATTTTTTATTTTGGTTTTAGCATGATTAATAATATTAATAAACCTATATACAATATGAGAAACAGAATAAGGAAATCGTTAAAACGGCGGAAGCACGTCCTCTCCTTGCAAGTGCACCTCTCGAATATCCGAGGGTTGCACACAAATATCTCGCCGGTCCATCACCATCTGGAGACCGCTAAACCCCACCTACTGTTTCTCTCGGAGACGCAAATCAGATGTCCAGCTGACGCGTCGTACCTAGCATACCCAGGCTACACCCTTGAGCATAAATTCAAGCCACGCTCGGGAGTCTGCGTGTACGTTCGCGATGACATCTGTTATCAGCGTCTCCGTAACCTTGAAGACCCCAGTTTATCTACCATCTGGGTTTTAGTGGATACTGGCATGGAGAAGATTCTTTATGCCGGTGTCTACCGCTCACACTCAGGAGACGCTGAGACAATCAGGCTCATGACACACCTCAGTGAGGCGGCCGATGTGGCTCATCAAAGGTATCCTTCTGCTGAAATAGTGTTTCTGGGGGATTTTAATGCCCACCATCAGGAGTGGCTATTCCCATACCAGACCACTGACCATGCTGGGAGAGAGATGCGCAAGTTAGCCTTGACGCACAACCTCACCCAGCTGGTCCAAGAGGCAACAAGGATACCAGATATTGATGGCCATACAGCCAATTGCTTGGACCTTCTGTTGACAACAGATCCGGATCGATATTCCGTGTCGGTATCTTCACCTCTTGGTAGTTCCGACCATTGTCTGGTGAAGTCTGTATCTGTCCATTCTCCGCCCGATCGCAGCCTCACAGGCACCCGGCGGGTATGGCGATACAAGTCGGCAGATTGGGATGAGTTGCGTTCCTTTTACGCTTCTTATCCTTGGCGGCATGTTTGCTTTTCTTCCAGCGATTCCTCTGCTTGTGCGGATACTGTGGTGGATGTGCTGCGTCAAGGCATGGAATACTTTATTCCATTCTCAGACGTACCTCTGTCCAGCAAAGCTCGCCCTTGGTTTGGGGCCGAATGTGGTAGCGCTATAGCGCTAAAACAAGAGGCCTACACCGCTTGGGCTGATGCTCGAATCCGCAAGGCTAAGGATATTCGCGAAAAGAAGAAAGCCTTTAACAAAGCCGCTAAGTCATGCAAAAAGGTTCTTAAGAAGGCACGCTTTGACCATATTAGCCGAATAGGGGCCAAACTTGCTTCCTATCCCACAGGGAGTAAAGCATTTTGGTCCCTGGCTAAGTCGGTTGAAGCGAACTTCTGCCGCCCCTCACTGCCTCCACTGCTGAAGGCTGATGGGTCATTGGCTCACACCGCTACGGAGAAGGCAAACTTGTTTGCTTCACTCTTTGCGGAATCTTCACGTCTAGATGCTGGTAGCGCTGTGCCTCCGAGCTTATCTGTCTGCGAGTCGTCCATGATGGAAATCCGCATTCGACAGATTGATGTTCGTAAAGCCGTACGCAATCTGGACGTGAACAAGGCCAGTGGCCCTGATGGCATACCAGCCATAGTGCTGAGGACATGTGCGCCTGAATTGACTCCGATTCTGACACGCCTCTTCCGCCTCTCTTTGTCGTCTGGTCAAGTGCCAAAAGCATGGAAGTTTGCCAACGTGCAACCAGTGCCCAAAAAAGGAAGTCGTGCCGACCCTGCCAACTATAGGCCCATCTCAGTCACGTCCATTCTCTGCAAGACAATGGAACGTGTACTGAACAAGAAGCTCCTAGGCTACCTTGAAGCGAATGACCTCCTGAGTGACCGGCAATATGGGTTTCGCCAGAACCGGTCAACAGGAGACCTTCTTGTGTATGCCACTCATATATGGAGTGAGGCCTTGGAAAAACACGGCGAAGCGCTTGCGGTATCGCTTGATATTTCCAAGGCCTTTGACAGGGTATGGCATGACAGCCTTATAGGCAAGCTTCCTGCGTATGGTATACCTCCCAGTTTATGTGCTTGGATTTCGGATTTCTTGAGGGAACGATCGATTCGAGTTGTCGTTGACGGCTGCTCGTCCGATCTAATGGCTATTAATGCCGGGGTACCTCAAGGGTCTGTTCTTTCGGCAACGCTCTTTTTGCTCCATATAAACGATCTGCTAAAGCCCGGTATCTTTGGGTACGCAGACGACAGCACTGTTGTCGAAAGATACATATCCAATGCACGAGCTGATGAGATACAAGTCCAGTTACAAAGAGAGGCAATGATCGGACGATTGAACTCAAGTCTGATGGCCGTGTCCGAATGGGGCGATGCCAATTTAGTTCAATTCAATGCGTCAAAAACACAGGCGTGTCTTTTCTCCGCAAAACGGAGACTATTCCATCTATCTCCGACCTTCCAAGATGTAGCAATACCGATGGCGAACAAGCTTGAGATTTTTGGCGTTACCCTATCGTCGAACCTTAATTTTGGCACATACATAGAAGCTAGAGCACAACTGGCCGCTAAGAAACTGGGTATCCTCGCTAAGGTCAGGCAGTACTTTACTCCGGGACAGCTTCTTAACCTTTATCAAGCTCAAGTCCGATCGTGTATGGAGTACTGCGGTCACCTCTGGGATGGATCCGCCAAGTACCAGTTGGAGGCTCTTGAATCTATTGACCGGCGAGCCAAAAGACTAATTGGCGACAGTAAGCTAATCGAGTCCAGGTTGCAAAGTCTCGGTCACCGACGTAAGGTGGCAAGCTTATCGGTATTCTATCGATTACATTTTGGAGAGTGTGCACAGGAATTACATGACTTAATTCCCCCATGCCCTTTTTACCATCTAACAACAAGACAAACTATTAAGCGTCATCCATTTATGGTCGACATACCTCCAGTTCGCTCAAAGCGTTTTGCTTCTACATTCATCATCCGTACAGCGAAGGAGTGGAACTCATTGCCTGCGTCTTTGTTCCCCGAACGGTATAATCTGGGAGTCTTCAAGTCTCGAGTGAATAGGTATCTTCTAGGCAAGCATGTCACACCTTCGGCCGCATCTTCACTTTCCATCAGGTGAGATAGTGGTCAAATGCTTGCCTATCCAACATAAAAAAAAAATAAAAAAATCGATAAATTTATATGGGACCACCTATCTACCAAACAAAACAATATTTTGAGAATCGGTCCGCAAATGGGGGAGAAATCGATGAACATACGTAAAAATACATACAGTCGAACATAGTACCTCCTTTGTTGAAGTCGGTAAAAATGGGCCAATGTGTTTGGTCTCTAGAACGCCACAATGGAACAAACATAAATATATAAAACACAACTAGCATATGCGAGCTTCGACGCGAGTTTGCCGACGCTACGGCTGGCCGGCGGACCGTGCGCGTCTCATTTCCAAAAGGTCGCATCCCATTCTCGCAGACGCAGTGAGGTAAAAGTTGTCTGGTAATTAACTCACTCATAAGTTTTGAGCTGGTTGGGAAACTGATTGTTGTACATCACAATACTAAGCGATATAGTGAATGTTACGATAAAAATCAATGATCCAATGATTCTCATGGTGCGGAATTTGAAAACCCTCATAATGAGAACTTAACCTGCTTTTTGGTTAAAACTTGTAGAATGCACAGAATTGCAGAATTATTATATTAAAATTAATATTATTGATAAAAATATTACAAAAAATAATGTTGATATTGCAAGCAAAGATAATGTAATCACCATAGAGGAACTTTGGTAATCACTCAATTTAATTGCAAGGACCGCGCTGCGCCGCCGCGCGCCCTCATTATTCTTAGGAATGTAATGGGTATATATATTATTTATCTATGGTCATTACTGGTCATTACTTTTTTTATTTTTTTATTATTTCATGACCATGGATGCGTAGTCCTTCAGTCGAAATATTAAACAAATATTAACAATTTCTATTCTTCATAATAAAAGTCTTAGTCACAAGTCACAGTCAAAGTCAAGTAGTCAGTCATAGTCAAGTCATGCCCTAGTAAAGTGGTAGAAACTTTACTAGAACTTCTATTGGAGTTTTGGAGCGAAGGCGAAAATCATGTTATTCAACTTTGTATGACTTGCCTACACTTATGCACATTTACTAAGTATTAACGGTTAATAATCCACCATTATTACACATTAACACTCGAAGAATCACAGGTTTTGGAAAATTACACAAAATCAACAACGCCATTTTTTCACTTTCGCGGCAAAACTCCACTGGTCATTACTGTATACAACAGATTGCCAGAAGAAGTTCGGAACGCCACTTCCGAAAACTTGTTTAAAGTTAATACTAAGAAATGGCTTGTTAAGGAGCTCCTACTAGCTAAAAGCGATTTATACTGTTTTTTGATTTGCAACTACTCCTTCAAATTAATGTGATAAAATATATAAAAAATTCTATCGTATACTACGTTTTCTTTTAATCATTTTGACTTTTTGAAAAATTAAAAAATATATCATTTTAATCATTAAAGAAAAACATTTCAGATAGTCCTTTTGAATTTTTTTAGGCAAGATGGTGCATAAACTTCTTTATTATTCATGTTATTTTAGAAAAACTTACATAAAAATGATGAACATCATTAAACCTATCATTTCACTTTTGAATATTTTTTTTTGAACTTAGAATAACAAAGTTTAGTATACTTTACGTTTATCGTCGCTAATTTTGGGAAGCGGGGTGCATGCAAGGGGGCCGGGCGGCGAATCGGCAGTGAGCGCTCAGTACGCCGTCAGACTTCACGAGGGATGACCGTATGCCAGTTCGCTACCTAAACGCGATTTTTGAATAACTCGTTGTCTTAGCGCGGATACACTTAGTGATAGGATTTTAATTCAGAGCTGATTTTATTTTGCGCCTGGACGCTTTATTTTTAATGATAATAACTCATTTTATTTATTCTGCAAGCGCTAATGTTTTTCTCTTGGATGCTTAGCTATAAGAATATTATAATACGAATATTAGAAATATATATTATATTATAATCATTATAATATTATAATGATGATACGCAGTAGTGATAAGAATACAAATAACATTTGTATATAATAGGTAATAATAAAGATTTTGTGTATTTTTTCGTGGACTATATAAATTTATAAAATTGCGCTTGGACGCTTATCTAAAATTTGTGTTATAATAAATTTTCTTCAATAACGGCAAAATGTCAGAATTGAAGCAAAAGAGAATTCAATTCTTTTGAAAAGAAAGCCTGGCGGTACCGGTAGACAATAACCAGACAAGAACAAGTAGCCAAGAAAAAGAAATGCAAACTTCTCAATGTAAAACATTCGATGCTGAGTGAGTATTTTTTGTTTTGACTATGTAGTGTTTGTCATACATGCAATTTTGTCATTCCTACATGCATACTTATATTTTTTGCTAATTTTGTCAGCGGTAGTCAAACTACGGCCCGCGGTTTAGTCCTATTCGGGCCCGCTCAGTGTAGTAAGTATGTTTACTAATATAATAATTAATCACAATGAGACTAAACTACTATTTTACTAAATATAATGTTACTTACGTTGATGTTTACTGTTTACCTACTGTAATGTAATATATAAAATTCACGGTTTTTGTTACCAAACTCCTCTGAAACGGCTCGACCGATTTTTATGAAAATTTGTGTGCATATCGGTAGGTCTGAGAATCGGTCAACATCTATTTTTCATACCCCTAAATGTTAAGGGTGGTCCAGCCAAATTTTATTTTTTATTTCTTGATCAATTTTTTAATTTTTTTTATGATACAGCATTGAGAGATACTGTATGTATCTTCCAATGCTGTTTTAATATATATATAACTAAGTACTAGTACTAAGTTATACTATGACTATATTGTAGTATACATTACAGTATATTTAGTATTATTGTAACTTAAACCAGAGATCTGTTTGTTGCTTTAAATGTTGTACAGTTTTGCAATGTGAAAACGGATCTCGAAAGTCAGAACGAATATCCCGATTTATTGTTATTGCAAGAGGAACCCGCAGTTGCTCAAACCGAAGTGATGGAGAGTGATACGATAATTGAAGCTGGAACTGAAATAGAGGTGTCTATTTTATTTAACATAGTTATGCTTCGCGGCTTCGCTCATTTACACGATGATCATTATTATGAATAAGGATACGCGTTCTCCTTGATTTAAAATCTCTTTACTATCATTGAAGTAGTCCAACGATTTAGCCACGATGTGTAACAGACAGAGAGACAGAGTTACTTTCGGATTTATAATATTAGTCTAGATATTTAATGTTGGCTTGGGGAACATAAAAAAATCGTAATTGCTAATCTGGTTGAGTCGGTAAGCACGTTATGGCTAAAATGAGACTGACTTTGAGGGATGGCTGCTAGAACACCATTAAGTGATAGGCGACTGACTTTTTTGACTGTACTACAGTTCAGTGGAAAGGGGTCGTTCATTAATCACGTGATGTTTTTAGCAACTTTTTAACCTCCCCTCTACTGTCTAGTGAAGTCTATATTAGTCCATTCCCCGCCCGAATCCAGCCCAAAACGCCCTCGGCGAGTATGGCGTTGGCGATACTACTTAGCAGATTGGGATGAGATGTATTCATTTTATGCATCTTATCCATGGCAGCAAGTATGTTTTTCTTCTAGCGATCCCTCTGCATGCGCGTATGCTGTGGAAAATGTGCTAAGTCGAGGTATGGAATACTTTATTCCATTCTCAGATATAAATCTGTCCAGCAAAGCTCACCCTTAGTTTGGGGCCGAATGTGCTGATGCTCAAATCCACCAATCTAAGGATCTCACTGCTTCCACTGCTAAAGCCTGATGGATCCAATGCTCTCACTGCTAAAGAGGAAGCAAACTTGTTTGCTTCATTCTTTGCGGAATCTTCACGTCTAGATGCTGATACTGCTGTTCCTCCGAGTTTATCTGTTTGCGAGTCGTACTTAAAGGAAATCCGCGTTCGACAGATCGATGTACGTAAAGCACATTCAAACGAATGAACAAGGCCAGTAACCCTGATGGCATACCAGCTATAGTTCTGAGGACATGTGCGCCTGAGTTGACTCCGGTATTGACACACATCTACCGCCTTGACAAGTTCCGAAAGCATAGGAAGTCTGTCAACGTGCAGTCTGTGCCAAAACAGGGAAGTCGTGATGACCCTGCCAATAATAGGCCCATTTCAGTCACGTCCATTATCTGTAAGACAATGGAACATGTGGCAAAAAGACGCATGCGATAGCACTGTTGTTGAAAGCTATGTATCCAATGCACGAGCTGGTGAGCTACAAGTCCAGTCACTAAGAGATGAAATGATAGACCGATTGAATTCGAGCTGTTGGCCGTGGCCGATTGGGGCGATGCCAATTTAGTTCAATTTAATGCATCTAAAACACAGGCGTGTCTTTTCTCTTTTAACCATTTATTATTTTGCCGAATATTCATATTTATTTTCAAAAAACGAAAACCTTTCCTCCTATCTCCAATCTTTCGAGAGTGCCAACACCAATAGAAAATAAACTTGAGCTTCTCGGCTTTCCTTGTCATCAAATCTTAACTTTATTATATAGCCAAAGCTCAGCTAACCGCTAAGAAACTCGGTATCCTGGCAAATGGTAGGCAGTACTTCACTCCGGGGCAGCTTCAAATTATATCAAGCTTAAGTCCGATCGTGTATGAATTACTGCGGCCTTCTCTGGGATGGTTCTGCTAAGTACCAGCTTGAAACTATTGAGTCCATCGACCGACGAGCAAAAAAGCTCATTGGCGATTGGCGATAAGCTAGTTGAGTCCAAACTGCAGTCTCGGTCACCCACATAAAATTGCTACCCTATCGCTGGAGTTGCAATATTAATTGTAATACTGTTTAATATTTTTTAATTTGATAACTGATTTAATAATGACTAATTTTAATGTTTCCAAGCCATTTCTTTATGTTCCTTCACTTTTTTAACTACAATAAAGCTCACGTTATACAAGTAACCCAAAACGTATTTACAACAAACTAGGATATCCTTATTTTTTTTTAAAAGCGTCGTTAAGGCCAATGAACATTAGAAAAATATGTAGTAAAAGCCACACTAACTCCCATACCGATATAGTTAACTATTTCACATATATTACAAAATTTTATAGTACTCTATATTCTGAATAGCGTGTCAAAATTGTATGTTAATAACTTTAAAAGGAAATAAGTTATGGAAACAAGTATTTTCGTCATTGTTGTTATTTGCGATTTCCATAAAATCGTATTTTGGCTTTAACTTCATTTGTGACTCGAAAAGGTCGATATTTAGTCAAACTCACGTGATTAATGGATAACCCCTAACTAGCCAGGCGAGTATTTGTATCTTATATGCTATGAAAAAAGTGCTTATAATTATGGTCATATGGTCGAGGGTCACACAACATAATTATTATTGTCGAACTACTAAACTCTGCGGGCCGCAATTTGATCACTTCTGATTTTAATAGATAGGTGGAAATTATTTTATGATAACTTTAATATCATGGATGTGTAAAAATAAGTACATCATATATTGTAATAAAACTACCTATACTATATAAATATAAATACCTATACTTGGTGATTCAGTCATTGACTACACTATATTCCGTTATTTTCCTTACCAGCAATTTGAAATCATTGTTTTTTTTTATTTAGTTTATGTTAACTTGTAAATCTTGTTATTTACTAAGGCAATTTTCTTTTTGGATATTGTAACAATAAATATATGATTTAAAATAAAATGTTTGTTTGTTTTTATTTAGGAAATTTCATAATACACCTATAGTTATATTACACGTTATACTATACAATTACGTTATATTACATGCTTTACTACGCTACAGACCGCGCGCGATAAGTCATTAGATTATACCTACATATATATACTACGCCAGCTAGGCGGACGGGCGGCGGGCGGTAGGCGCGGGCGGCGGGTAGTGTCATCGTACGTTTACTGAGGTGTAGCGCGGAAGCGAGGTAGTAATACGGTGAAGGTCATCGGCTACTTGGAGCCCCTTAAGCAGGCTTTTCATACATATGACGAATTTATTGAAATGAGAATTACTTAATCGTATGTACGCTATTTTGACATGAATTTGTTTATAATAATTTAATTTATTATCCTTAAATTAATTACTATTTCTATTGACATTTATGAATAATTAATTTTATTTTATTTATTTTTACTTTTTGAATATTATTTTTAAATATGATTATTTCTACATTGTTTTTGACCTGTAATCATTATTTACCAATAAAATGAATATGAATAATATAATATGAATATCAACAAAGAAAAATAAAGATTACTCTGTAAACGACAATCATATGTCATCGAGGTACGTAGACCCATTTATCTCTGACGTAGACGGAGAAAATAACAGGAGATACAACTGCAAAATCCATCGATATAGGAAACATACCTACGGTTGCAAAATCCTTGTATTAAGTGTCTGTTGTCCCGCTAGGGGCGCCGACGCGCGACGCCAAGTAAAAAAACATAAACAAACGCTTTCACACTCACAGCCCCATACTAAGTACTTGGCTCGTTAAAGGGCAAATTGTATCTACATGAACTAGGTACGTGAGAGAATGAATTAGTTTATTAATTTATTATCATAAGATTTTATATTGAATACCTAAAAAAAATACAGGCCGCTATATTTTTAGATTTTAAACAAAGAAAAGTATTTTTGAGCTAAATACACAATTACACATGCTAGATATAATTTATACTTTCGCGGAGTTTTTGTAAAACTGATGATGGCTAACATTTTTGCCATACATTAAACAAACAAACAAACGCATTCACACTCACAGCCCCACACCAAGTTGAGAGACTTGTATCGTGGGTGCCGGAAACATTCACATCGCACACACATTACACCCAGAACCAGAAGCACAAATATCCCTAGGGAAGGAATTTGTGGTCCTGCCGTGAATCGAACCCAGGACCCACGGCACAGAGAGCGGACACCTGTCCACTGCGCCAACATAAATACTTATGTAAAATAAAGTTTAGTCAGCGCACGCCGATAAAGTGGCCAATTAGTACATTTTTCTCCGAATTGTCTCACGAATATTATTATTTATAACTGATTATTATAGTCGTCTTCCTTCCAACAACAACTAGGAGCAGTGTGCTGATAATTTAACGCTGAATCCGTCGTTAGGTGCCTCTCTTTGGACAAAACTTCGAATAAAACTATTAATTACGAAATTGCAACAATTATATTTTCTCAACTTCCTCTTATTTCTTTTCCCGCCAAAATCATAGAGAATTACATTGACCAAAGAGTATACAATTCATGTGGGAAACGAATGACCGACCACAGACTACCAATTTTAGGTACCTTTCACGGTAACGGTCAAAGGATGCGCTTTCATTTTATAAAAGCTTTATGTACTGCTAGATATTGATAACATGATAACTAACTTTTATCCAAATAAATCATAGCCATAACTCAGGGATAGTCATGTATTCCATCAGGTGAGATAGACTATCGTGAGTACATTACATAACATTATGTTATGTTATATTCGGCTTAAAACACGAAAATTTTGACTTACTTTGTAGTCAACTAGTTTCGGACAAATTAGTTGTCCTTCATCAGGATGAGTCAGACGCGCGATACGCAGAGGCGTGCGGCTCGGGCCTCGGCGCGTGACTGTTGACTACAAAGTAAGTCAAAATTTTCGTGTTTTAAGCCGAATATAACATAACATAAGGTGAGATAGAGGTCAAATGCTTGCCTATCAAACAAAAAAAAAATGTATTAGTGAAATAATTCACGGAATCGGATCCGTAGTTTCAAAGATTACCTTTTTGCAAACAAACTTTATTATTACCTCTTTATAATTTTAGTATTAATAATTGGACGTAGTTTAACGAAAAGGGTCCAACCCACACGGTGTCACTTTCGAGTTATAAAGGATTAAAGTTTAAACGATGTTTCTTTGTTCATGCCGGGCTATTGATTTCATATTATTTTGTTACTGGTATGAGCAGGCATTTGTTTTATAGATTATTACAGTTTAATTATGTTTATTTCAATATTTGTCAAGATATTTTGGTAAATGTGGGTTTGGATCTTTTCTGAGAAACACTATTTTTAATGATATCGGCTACAAATTTAGTTCCTCAATAAGTATCCACTTAATTAATTTTGAGTGACTTTCCAGCAAACCGGCTCAATTTAAACAAAACTATTTGTCGAAGTTACGTAAATTATTTATTGTTACCCTGGGATTTGAATATAGTACAATTTTTAGACTCATTATTATTGCCAGACTTAATCTGAAAGGAGCCTTCCTTTCATGCACCATTTCAAACGAGCGGTGTTAATTTTTGATCGGAACCTTCGATTGCGGAAACACCCGGCGCACCCTGGACAGTAGGCATTTACTGCGCACTGACTAATCCTTTCGACATGATGATCCAAAACGGTCCTTTTCAAGACCCATCATTACTACCAACGGAGCTCATAACAGTCAGTGATCATATTTTTTTATAATACTGTTACTACCAAGAACCAGTTCAAATTTATATTTTTTTTATGTCAGATCTTTTTTCTTCATAACATTCAATGATAATTAATTTAAGTTTATAATTAATTTAAGTTAATGTTTTTATCCATATCATTGAAAATCATAATGTCTATATCAGTAGGTTAGGTTAGGTTAGAACTGTGACCCCAACAACGCGCGAGCCGAGCAAGCAAAGCGAGCGTACCGCGGCAGCGGCCGGCGAAGGCCGGAAATTAATTTTTGTTAGAAAAATAGACAGACACAGCGACAGATACGTAAAATATTTTCTTAGTATTATCATTGAATGTTATGAAGAAAGAAGATCTGAAAAAAATATTATAAATTTAAACTGGTTCTTGGTAGTAACAGTATTAATAAAAAAATATGACCACTAACTGTTATGAGCTCTGTTGGTAGTAATATAAATGTATGAATAAAAAAGTATGAAAAATAAAATTATGAAGAGTGATTATTATGAACACAAATCGGTAGTAAGACAAAGAATAGGATTTAGAATTTTATGTGAGCCAATATGGACCCATTTCAGATTATTTTTGTTATTTTCATTACTTTAAAATCAAGTAAATACTAATTCAACAAAAAGAAACCACGCGTTTTGAATCTAAAGGAATGTATTGAAATCAAATAAAAATAATGCAGCCAAAAGAAACCACGCATTTTGGATCATTTTAGCTTTTAAGGAATGTATTGAAATGAAATAAATATTAATTCAGCCGAAAAGATCCACAGAATTTTGGATCACAAAGATCCTAAGCTGATTATAAGTGTTTTCAAATTAAATTAAATGTGATTTTCCAAAAAACATTCCACGCGTTTTGGATTCCTTTTATTATAATAACTCTTGCATGGTTTTACTGAATGAGCTTTTTTTAATAATGATCCAAGAGGTATGAATCGTTATTGTTGAACTAAAATAAAAACTTGCCATAGATGTGGGATGGTACTTTATGTGGCCAGAAATGTCACGTGACTTTATTTTGCTAGGTCGTTTTTGTTGTTCGTAAGTATGGACATAAAGAACTACTTTGGTATATTTAACTAATTTTCATGGGTTTTGTGGAGTGGATCCTTTTCGTTAAACTACGTCAAATTAAAACGTAGTGATTATTGGTAGAACTACACTAGACACTCATTTGTTGCAACTCGTCACAGAGCGTGGAACTCACCTGCGCTTCTATTTGAGGCGCCCCGTTGCAATCAAATTGCAATAATACAAGCATTTCAGGTAGGTGTCATATACTTAATACTGATATGAAAAACGTTGTTTGTTTCCTATCTCGATGAGTATATGACAGAGTTTTGACGCGAAAGTGAAACAATGGCGTTGATAATTTTATATATAATTTTCTAACCTGTGATTCTTCGAGTGTTCATGTGTAATAATGGTGGATTATTAACCGTTAATACTTAGTAAACGTGCATAAGTGTAGGCAAATCATACAAAGTTGAAAACGTCTTCGCTCCAAAACTCCAATAAAAGTTTTAACTTTTTACTAGGGCATAACTTTTTGTTTGATAGGCGATGCGGCCGAAGATGTATCATGCCAAATAGGTTGAAATGAAACGTAATTTTTTGGTGGTTTTTATTACTATTTTGTCTGTGGACTAAAACAGCTGCCCCCCTACTATGTATCTTTGTTGCATGCGGTTTTTATTTAATTTAAGCAAAAATGAACCTTATTTCTTAGGAGTTTTGTCTTGAAACCGTTTCAACAATTTCGTATTGAAACCGTTTGCAACAGAGATAGGTAACAGGGGGTCTGACCCCCTATTACGTATCTTTGTTGCACGCGGTTTCAATTAAAATTAAGCAAAAATGAACCTTATTTCTTAGGAGTTTTGTCAATTTAGTATTGAAACCGTTTGCAACAAAGATAGGCTGGCCTTTCTTCGGTGGTTTTATTGCTATTTAGTCTGTGTGCTAAAATAGCTGAGATTTGTCTATGGGTTTGACGCTTATCCATGAAGCTGACTTACAGAATTAGGCTGTCTAATTCAAGTAACATTAGCGAAATTACGGTGTCAATATGACCGCAAAAATGATCTTTAAAGAGTAGAAGTTGTTTAATGTTTTGTTGAAATCGGCTCTTTGCAGCTGCAATACGGAGTATTTGATTACATTATCTGGGTGCAATAGCAAGATATAACGTTAGGTACCAAAATATACCAGTTTTAGTTATAAACAACAAAAGTTTATCAGTTGTGTCACAAATGTGGGCGTATTGCTCCGGAAAATCATAATTAAATTCAAATGTGTTTTGTGCGCTTAAATTAATTAATTTGTACATAAATCTGGTATGTAGCCTGTTTTATAGTTTCTACTGATTAATGCATGTTTAATGAATACTCATAAAGTAGTTTCTTTTTACCTGTTTCTTTTTGTTAAAGTAATGAAAAAATAACATTTACCGACAAATTATCTGCAGTTGACTAGTTTTGGTGACAGAAAGTGCATCTTTTGGTAAATTTAGGTAATTATTATCATTAAATCTTGGTTACTTTCCTTATGGTAAGTGTTAAAATGGGGGTCAGGCTTTATTACATATTTTCAAACAAAAATGCGGCAAATTTATAAAAAGTCCGGTTAGGGTGTCGTAAAGGGGGCACTGAGGAAAAATTTCGCCCCGGCTTTGTACGTGTGTAATCTTATAATTTAGAAAAAAAAGATGAAAAATGTAAAGATACATACTGCTATTGATTATAGAATTTCTATACAACACACAATGTTTGCAGCTGCTTTCGTTACAAAATGGCACTCTGGTATGTAAATTACTTTTTCGGTTGCTTTAACTTTTGATATCTTTCGGTAACTTGGTTGCAAAATATTGTTTATTTGTACTCAAATATAAACTTATCGGTTTTTTTTTTAAATAATTAGATTTATTATTATAATTGCCCGCCTGGCATTACAGGAACACCAAATTCATCCACACCACATCTAACATAATAAATATCTCCACATAAAAAACAACACTAAAAATTATACAACATCAATTGAAAAAAAATTTATACCTCAAATATGTGCAAATATTCAGAAAATTTGCTGTCGCTCTGCGCACCTATATTTCTTATTAATTAAAGAAATGTACGTGTTGGTGATGATTTACCATAGCATTGAGTAGGCGCATCACTTGTGGAAGAAGTGCCAGATGACCTATTTCAGTCCTGCACCATGGAACTGCAAACAATTTAATGCCATCTTACCCTGAAGTAGATACCTGAAGTAGATAGATAGATAAACTCTTTATTGAACACCACATTTATGACAAAACAGAATAGGAAATAATGACTTACAAAATAAGTGTAACAATAGGAGGTCTTATCGCTGAAAGCAATCTCTTCCCGACAACCTTTGGATGGAGAGGAATTATGCAACAAAGTTGGACGTCGTGTTTCAACATAAAACTCAGAGAGGTGTAAAATTTGAAAAAAATAAAAATAAATAAAAATTAAATAAATATTAATTAAAATATACCTACTTAATTATTATATATACCTATGCACAATTATGACCTAATTTAGATACATATTATTATAATACAATACGTAAACTACATAATATAAGTACATAAATATAAATACCAATGTTGTGAATAAAGAATGGATTTAATGGGACAGATTACAACATAATTTAATTATTTTTCAGCGAGATAGTAAGCTTTGACGTGTAGTTATCTGGGATCAACAACTATATTCGCTCCAGGACTTTTGCCTGATCACAATACCCAAGACTCCATTAGAAACGTCATGCATCTTACTTCGAGAAATATTTTATTTTTGTAGGAAGACTAGCAACTATTGTAAGATAATAACGAAATGTTTTGCTTCCACATTTATTATACATACTGCTAGGGAATGGAATTCTTTGCCCGAGTCTGTGTTTCCCGTTAAGTACAATTTGCGAGTCTTTAAATCTCGAGTGAACAGGTATCTTCTTGGCAAGCATGCTCCATCTTTGAGCACATCGTCACTTTCCATCAGGTGAGATAGTGGTCAAACGCTTGCCTATCGAGAATAAAAAAAAAATATAACAATTTAAATATACAATAAAGAGTTAATTACAAGTATTCACTTATAATTATGGAATAACTTACAAAACATATAGGAAATTAACAATTTTATAGGTGTTTTTCCCCTTATTTAAAGATAATAGCGCTATAGACAAAGCTATTCTGCGGGTAATCGGTAGAGGCATGTGGATGTGAGAAGAGGAAACCATACAATCTGGGTGGGTGTCTTCAGGTAATTAATAGGTACCCTGCTAGGCAAGCATGTCCATCTTCGGCTGCATCCTCACTTTCCAAACAATCCACTTTCCGTGGTCAAATACTTACTTATCTAGCATAAAAAATATAATAATTCACAGTAATACACCGTTCACCATCAAACATAAACACAGCTTTTCATTTCCTGAGCAATAGAGTTGTTCACAATTGGAACAGATTACCGGAAGATGTTGTTTCTGCTACCACAATAAATGGATTTAAAAACAAGCTTGACAATTGGTTGCGAATTAATAAACAAACTTTGTTAGAAAAGTGAACTGTTATGACTTTCAACGTGTGATATAGACATATCAGCATTCTGCTGCTCGTCTATAAATATATAAATAATACAATCCCGATCTAGGTTTAACTGTTTAAATTGCAGTGATAACACTTATTATCAGCTCCTATGCTGCATTATGAAATAACATTATCGCTGGTTTGCACTGTACAAAGCATTTAGAATATTCATGTTAAAAGACCTCAATTGCCTTTGTAAACGTGATGCAATTATATAATCACACAAACTTTTCTTTTTAGCCCTCAGTCATGTAATTTCTCATGTATATTATATAGTCATAAGGAAAAATAACGTATTTGCATTTTTGGCAAAATTTTGTTATATACATTATCGGAATTAAGAAAAATAGTATTATATTCAGAGAGACAATGCCGCCAGCATGATGGGAACGCTACCCACTGGTAGTGGGCTTGAGCACTTGAGTTACCTATAAGCTCGATGTCTTGTAGGTAACTTATTTCTTTGCTGTATATAGTTTTAGTTTAGTTTTAGGAAATATAGGCAATTGGCCGTATTAAAAAAAAAAATAGTTGCATCTACTAGTTTTCTTCTAGACTTCACAAAAAAGGAATAGGTACCTACTCAAGTCGACTGTATTTTTTTATGTGTTACCTCATAACTTTAGTTCAAGGTGAACCGATTTTGAAAATTTTTTTTGATTGATAGATGTTCCTTTCCAATTGGTCCCAGTTAAATTTGATCAAGATCTGATCAAGTAGTTCTTGAAATATCTTCAATAATGCGTGTTTAGTACATCTAATCTGATCAAAATTCCAAAGATAAAGCGGTGATGTCGGTTTTTTAAAGCTTTGTTTGCGTTTAATTATTCAAAGCTTTGCTTGCGTTTCAATTATTAAAAGTTTCAGTTATTAAAATTAGTAAAAGTGTAACAATAGGAGGACTTGTCGCTAAAAGCGATGTAGCGTAGGTTGGCTCTGGGTCGCCGACTTAGCTGTTACAAAGTAGGTGTTTTTGATGATGATGATGATATATGCAATATGGCAGTATCTTACTCCTACTAATATTATAAATGCGAAAGTTTGTGTGTGTGTGTGAATGTTTGTTACCACGATCTCCGTAACGAATAAACCAATTTAGATGAAATTTAAAATGTAGATAGTTTAAGTTCCGGAATAACAAATAGACTACTTTTATGCTTAATTAACGCGGGCACGGCTAGTATGTTAATTATATCAAAGCGATGCCTACCTATACATTAATAAGGAAACAGTAGCGAGTTCGATTCCCGGCGGGAACACAAGTTTTCTCCCCAAGGTAAATTTGTGCTTCTGGTTCTAGTTGTGATTGCGTGCGCGATGTATATGTTTTCACCCACGGCACAAGTCATCGAACTTAGTTTCGGGTTGTGAGTGTGAAATAATAATGCTTGCTTATTGAACATAAAAAACAAAAAAAAACTGGTTCTCAAGAATAACTAATTACAGTAAAAAATATATTTGGTAATTTTTTTAATTGTGCATTGGAAAGCATTTGCCCACTATCTCTGATGGAAAGTGAAGATGCGGCCCAAGATGGAACATGCTTGCCTAGAACGTACCTATTCACTCCAGACTTAAAGACTCCCAGATTATACTGTTCGGGGAACAAAGACGCAGGCAATGAGTTCCACGCCTTCGCTGTATCAATGAAAAACGTACAAGCGAACCGCTTCGAGCGAACCGGAGGTACGTCAATATAATTTTCTGATTTACATGTTTTTATTTGTTTCAGATGTCAGTTATGTTGAAAAAATGGTATCGCTCTCGAAGGAATCAAATAATCATCATCACCGTGATCTTTTTATGCATTCTATACTATGTAAGTTTAAGTGATAGACTGCACAGGGAGCCTGACTTGGATATTACAAGAAGGTATGTATATGTAAAAAAAAAACAAAAGAAAACGAAAAAAAATCTAATTATTTCATTAATAGCAATTATTGTATATGTTTTTATAGGTTTAATAATATGTAGTTATTTTATAATATTTTTTTTTACTGGTGGTGAGCTTAAGCACTTAGTTATTATTATATTTTTTTTTTACTGGTGGTGGGCTTAAGCAATTTACCTATAAATTCAATGCCTTGTAGGTAACCTAGGTCGCTGTATAGATGTGTATAGTTTTAGGGAATATAGCCATTGGCTCGTAGACAGTCTCAGAAGAGTAATCTTTAATCAAAATCATAATCGTTTATTCACATGGGCCCCAAAGAGGCACTCTTGAAAGTTAATTATTCTTCTGAGACTATCTACGAGCCGATTGCCTCTATTTTAGTAATAAAACAAGAAATATGATTTATTAATCACGAACCTCTTAAGCTTAATATAATAATACGTAAAACAGAGTCGCTTTCACACTCACAACCACACAAAATTCGATGACTTGTACCGTGGGTGCCGGAAACATTCGCACCACATACACACTCAGATCCAGAAACATGATTTTCCCTTGGTGAGAGAACTTGTGATACCACCGGGAATCGAACCCGATACTCCCTGCTTAGAAGACGGACGTAAACTTAACTAAGCTAACGGGTAGTAGAACATAGTGATGATAAGGTTTATATCGAAAAAAATATCACTTGAGACTGGGTTCATGCTCCCTGATAAGATGTTAGTGCATCCTACAGCTGTGGGTTCAAAGCCCGCTCCATGGCGATTGCAGAGCCTCGGTCACAGACGTAAGGTCGCAAGTCTATCGGATTCTATCGTTTGCATTTTAAAGATTGTACGTAGGAATTACATGAGTTAATTCCACCATGCCCCTTTTACCATCTAACAACCAGACAAACTGTCAAACGTCATCCATTTATGGTTGTCATACCTCCAGTACTCTCGAAGCGGCTTGCTTCTACGTTCATCATCCGCGAAGGAGTGGAACTCATTGCCTGCGTCATTGTTCCCCGAGGGGTATAGTATAATATGGGAGTTTTCAAACCAAGAGTGAATAGGTATCTTCTATTCAAGCATGTCACATTTTCGGCCGCATCATCACTTTCCATCAGGTGAGATAGGGGTCAAATGCTTGCCTATTTAGCAATAAAAAAATGGCGACATTTCATTTATATTATACTAGGTGTTACCCGCAACTTCGACCGCCAATAAAAAAAAATATCGGATCGAATAGTAAATCTGAAACATTCTTGATTCCACCTGTTCACACACAATTTTTTTATTAAAATCAGTCCAGCCCTTTAGGAGGAGTTCAGTCACATACGTACAGAAGAAATAATAACACTAGCAGTGCCCGAACTTCGTCTGCGTGATTATTGGACTTTAGTAAGGATCCCTAATTTTTTTGAAAATATAATATAACCTATAGCCTTCCTCGATAAATGTACTATCCAACACTGAAAGAATTTTTAAAATCGGACCAGCGGTTCCTGAGATTAGCGCGTTCAAACAAACAAACAAACTATTCAGCTTTATAATATTAGTATAGATATAATGGCTTTCTAGATTTCTTCATAATATATTCTGTCTCAGACCAGTCTGGCAAGACTTAAGCTTAAGAAACAAACAAATCAATGTTTCATACTTAGCTTCTTTGCACCTGAATGAGTAGCTCATTGTATTTTCTATGTAATTGTTATTTAAATGTGTTCCGTCATATTACTTAAACATACAAACTTGCTATTATTACCGATTTCACTAAAACCACTGTATATATATTTTTTTTTTTATGTGTTTTACCTCATAACTTCGTACTACGTGGACCTATTTTGAATTTTTTTTTTGTTTGATAGGTGTTGCTTTTATTGGTCCCATTTAAATTTGATCAAGATCAGACCAGCAGTTTTTGAGTTATCCTCAATAATGCGTATTCTGTGGACTACATTGACGATGTTCTCGTTTAACCGACTTCAAAAGTTACCTCATAACTTCTTTCGTTGTGCGACGATTTTGATGATTATTTTTTTATTTGAAAGCTGGTGCTTTCCGTGTGATCCCATTTAAATTTGGTCAAGAGCTAATCTCTAGTTTTTGAGTTATTGTCAGTAATGCGTGTTTAATACGTTTAATCTGATAAAGCGGTGAAGTCGGTTTTTTAAGCTTTGCTTGCGTTTAATTAGTATTTGTTTTAGTGTCCAATAGTTTATCTATCTATAATGTGGAACATAATGGTACAAATTAACATAATTGATTCGGCACATTACCAAAATGCTGGGTTGTATTTGGGGCAGAGTATAAGCCTTGCTATACAGCGTGGTAATGCAGCAAGCAATTTGGGAACTTTGCCGAACATTAAATATCGTCTAAAGTATAAACCATCTTTAACCTTATTTATAACTTGAATAATAAAGGAAGTTCTTGAGTAAAACTAGGTCTTGTAATTAATTAATACTTTTGAAGTCTTTATTGTTATATCATGAGGATTCCAATGAGATATTATCATGAATGAAAACAAATAATATAACATTCATGTCTCATGAAAATGTTAATTTGTTTATGTGAAGAGTCGTAAATGGTAAACCCACATAATGGTTACGATAATATACATTGAGGACACACAAACCCGAATGTTTACGCACTTATGTAGTATCTTTGTTAGGAAATCCCAAGGTGATATGGAATAACATAACTGGTAAGGCTGCCCGTACACTAGAGCGGGTAGATGAAGCGGAGCGAGAGAGGAATGCGGAGCGGAGTTGCGAACTGTGTACCCTCCGTCCACTTGGATCCACAGTTCGGATCCAAATGTGGATCCGCGGATACCTTTATCTCCTCTTAAATCCACAGGTGGTTCATACTTACTCCGCTGGCGCAGTGATCCAAAGTGGATCTTGGCCTCCAAAACAAGAGTACGCAACTGTTCTGTCTGTCCTCATCTCGCGCTGTTTCACTCCAGTTCGTAGCTTGGAGTTCCAGCAGGTCTGCCTCCGTGACTTCCTTCCAGCGATACCTGGTGCGGCCAATTGGTCGGCGGCCGTTTGGAACCCTTAAGATACGCGTTCTTAACATTACGATCTTCTCCTAGTCTCTGCATGTGGCCAAGCCATCGAAGTCTATGCGCCTTAGCCTCCTCCTTAACATAAGGATCTTCTATTGTCTGCATGGGCCAAGCCATCAAAGTCTATGCGCCTTAGCCTCCTAAACAGTTAGACTCGGGAATAAGCTCCTCTATCTCCAGGTTTATTCGAATCTTCCAGATGCCATCTTTCCTTTTGACCGGACCCAGAATGAACAATGGCGAAATTTTAGTTGGCCTATGTTTGATCGCATTTAAATGTGAAATTAACGAAATTCACTCAAATAAATTACAAAGATTTACTAAAACAACAGAAAAGGCAGACGAAGCCAGGTAAAAAATACACATTAAAAGAAACAAAACGATTACTTTCAACCATTTTTCATTTTTCTGTTTTTGTCTATGCTGTGGTTATATAATAAGATGTTACCATGTCCATTGCCTTACCCTAGTGCATCTCTATATTCCTAAGCCGTAATGCTAATGCTTATGATGTATCCATAAAACAATAAATACTATGGTAACTTATGTATGAACCATCAGCTGTCTAGAATCCGTCTGTCATTCACAGGTTTTCTAAAAATAGCTGCGGTTGCTATTGCTGTCATCGACATTTAAGGGGAAAAAGCAAATGTCATGGCAATACCAAATTGTCGTGTGAATGACGTTTTCACTTTTGACGTTTGTTTTTTTTTTCTTTTTTCTTTTAATATTAGCTTCGCAATCTTGTGCATTAAGCCAGTGTCAAGTAATAATATATTTCAAGTTTAAACGTAGTGGTGGCTCTTTGGAATGGGCTTTTATCACGAATTCACGACTGTTAGAACTGTTGGCGTATTCAAAAAGAGATCGGCAAAGTGTGCTGAGCCATAACCTACAAATATGTTTTGTTTAATATCTTAATAACTAGGCCTTCTAAAACGACAATTCTTTTAAAATGAAGCTCAGAAGGCAACCGGCCTTACGTAAGATATTTTTTTATCTACATACGATGCTATTTTACTTTAACTAAAATGGTGTATGGGAGTTCGCCATTGTTCTTTGTGAATTATTTTCCTCCCCGCTACTAAGAGCTTGTTTTCCTCTTTCGTGTGAGGGTCCAGGCCTCGCATCCATATAATAAGGTCGGTCTGACTACAGTTTTGTATATTCGGATCTTAGTCTTCATCGGGTGGTTCATGGATACTTATTTTTCCATTCAAATCCAAAGGTGGTTAAAAAAAAATCAGAAATATGTAGGCAGATTAGGAAGGAATAAAATAGAATATCCACGGACTCACCTGTGGATTTAAGAGGAAAAATAAGTATCCACAAATACACCTGTGGATTTAAGAAGAAATAGAAGTATCCATGAACCTTCTGTGGATTTAAGAGGAGATAAAAATATCCACGGATCCACATGGAGCAGAGCTGTGGATCCAAGTGGACGGAGGTTGCGGAGCTAGGCTGAGCGCACAGGCGAGTCGCGACGAGCCCAGCTACTTCGCTCCACTTCCCCGCCCCGCTTCCCCGCTCCGTGTTTAAATATATGAATTTATATTTAAGTTTGCAAATCCATGTCTACTGAAGTGGCTTCGCCCGCGTAAATTTTGTTAAAAAGTAGCCTATGTGTCGGAACCTAAACTATCTATATTCTAAATTTCATCAAAATCGGCTTCTTCGTTACGGAGATACGTGGTAACAAACATTCACACACACTTACTTTCACATTTATAATATTAGTAGGATAGGATATCTATCTAGCTCAGCTCCACTTCTCTCTGCTTCGCTCCAGTGGACGGGCAGCCTAATTATTGGTTAATTATTATAACTAATTATCTTACAAAAAGCTTCTACATACTGAATTCTTATCTTTTGCGTATACAATAACAAAGTACATAACCGTGTTGACCTGAGATTGATAAAGTGTGTTTATTTTTCGTACCTTATCTGTGTTTATTTGTAGGTATATTTAAAATTTTATTATATTATGTTTCAATGTTATATTCGGCTTAAAATACGAAAATTTCGACTTACTTTGTAGTCGACTAGTTTCGGACAAATTAGTTGTCCTTCATCAGGATGAGTATGTCGAAATTTTCGTGTTTTAAGCCGAATATAACATTGAAACATAATGTGTAATACTCCCGAAAGTTTTAACATTAAAATTTAATTATAGTTTGCTAATTAGTTATACTTGCTGTGGGCACACGGTATGTTAAACTTACATAATTAAACGTAAGCAAAGCTTTGAAAAATCGTCTTCACCGCTTTATTTTCAGAACCTTGATCAGAATAAATGTATTAAACACGTATTATTGGCGATAACTAAAAAACTGCTGATCAGATCTTAATCTAATTTAAATGGGACCAATTCTCAAAAAGCAACAGCTTTCAAACAAAAAAAAAATCGGTTCTCATGGAAAGTAGTTATGAGGTAATAAACACAAATGAAAAAAAATACAGTCGAATTTACCTTCTCCTTTTTTGTGAAGTCGGTAGAAAATTAAAAACTTTTGTTCCTATTACCCGACTGCCAAGTAAGGGTTATGTTTTTCTCCCGTATCTTGTATGTATGAATGTTTGTTAATATCTATTTATTACTTGTATCTTCCAAACGGCTGGATTGTTTTAGACAGTTAAGGTATCGTTAGATTCGTCTCAAAAATCCAGTGTCATTAGTTAGGTATTAAAAAAAAACAAATAGGTGGATTTTTGGCGCTAAATTGTTAGTCCTTATTTTTTTTAATCAAATTGTATAAAATATTGACAGGGTATATAAATGAGGAACATTTTTTAAAGATAACAAAAATATATATGAGTCATATGTTTAAATTTAGCTAGGAATAATAAATTGACAAAAAATCCATTCAAACGGCTGTATTCATTGCTCTGCTCATTGGCTTAGTTGGGTCGCGTTCGCCTTCTAAGCATTGGGCAGCACGGGTATCGGGTTCGATTCCCGTCTGAAATACAAGTTTTCTCCTCAAGGAAAATTTATGATTCTGGTTCTGATTGTTTATGTGATGTAAATGTTTCCCGCATCCACGACACAAGTCATCGAACTTAGTGTGGGGCTGTCAGTGTGAAAGCGTGAAAGCTTTATTGCTAATAAGTTATTATTATATTTATAATACTTATGAAATCATATTTTTTTATTTTTCGGATTAAAATCGAAATTTTCATTTCGTTATTAACCCCTAAGGGGAAGAATTATCAAAAATCAGTAGTACATACATTTAGAAATATGTGGTAAAAAGGTAAAAATATTAAAACTGCTTATTTGAATTTAAGGAATGCCTTGAGTTATACTAATATTCTTTTGTCTGGTTTCTCTGTGTATGCCAGTGAAGGTAAAACAAACAAAATAATTCTTCAATAACCAAGGAGTGATAAAAAGGATAAACTAAATGTATAATTTAGACGGCCACCAAAAATTCTAAACGGTTACCAAAATGGATAAATGGTCACCAAATTACGTTTCCTAAAATAAAATTTCCTGTGACAGAACCGAATCAGATAACAGTAGGTTAAGGTTATTTTTTTTTATAGTTAATACAAAAATATGTATAATGCGAAAAAATTGATTTATTGCATAATATTTTAGGAAACGTAATTTAGTGACCATTTATCCAACGTAATTTGGTGACCATTTATCCATTTTGGTAACCGTTTTAATTTTTTTGGTAGTAAAATAATTATTTGGTTATAGTATTTTTGGTAGTAAAATCATTTTTTGATAGTTTGTTTAATTTTTTTGGTAGTAAAATAGGTACTTTTTTGGGCGGTGTTTAAACACAAGCCATAAACTAATCACAGTGCAGGGCATGAATGGCTATTTTGGTGAGCGATGGACACTAGTAGCTGGTTGCTGGTTCGATTCTTGCCCTGTGATATCTTTCTCCTTTATAATTGCCAGTATTGACAAGTAAAAGACGCTTCTCATCTCTAAAGCTTAAAGACATACCTAGACTTTATTTATATTATATACTGTTACATGATAAATATGTACAATTACTTTTGCAATAGCCTAACGGGTTCTTTGATTTATAGTATTTTAATATAGTGCAGTAAATCAATAAAAGCACTTTACAATAACTTTTTTAAGAATTACACATACTAAGGATGTATACGACTTCACTCACGGTTGTTTCCTAGCATTGTTACGAGACAAATTTCGGAACAGTCGGTGATCCTTCATCAGTCGAGTACGCGCATAGACCGACCGGCGTCTCGGCGTGTACAGACTGGTGAAGGAGCACCGAATGTTTCGAAACTAGTCTCGTAACAATGCTAGCAAAAAACCGTGAGTATAGACGTATAAATTCCTTGATACTTTTTTAAAGAACCTACTCATTTAAATGTAACAATATCATGGGGAAGACTGCCCCTCCTCTAGCAACAACGTTACTATGACCAAAGCAAGAGGCAGAGATTCTACAAATATTTTTAAATGAAAATGTTCAAGTAAAAAATTTGGTATTGTATTGGTGATTTATTGAACTGCATTAATTAAACCTTCATGTAAATATCTTGGAATCCGATATAAAATCTTAGTATCTAAGTAAAATAAACCTAAATATCACAAACAACTATGGTGACTTTTTATGTATTATAAAGAAGGAATTAAAATAAATTTATTCATGACAACACGCAACGTTACATTATATTCACAAAACACATAACAATCTAAACAAAATACAATATTAATATAGTAATAACAAAAACAATAATAATTTTCTTGGTATCGATAGAATCGTGTCATTTAACATGCTATTTTCAAGCCGTTATCAACTCCAGGAAGTTTTACTGTTTATTTTGCCTTCACTGGATCTTTGGTTTCTATTTTCTAAACGACCAAGTAGCTGTTCGATTTAATTTGAAATAAGAATATAAAAGTACGAAATGCATTTATTTTTTAGACGGCCACCAAAAATTCTAAACGGTTACCAAAATGGATAAATGGTCACCAAATTACGTTTCCTAAAATAACATTTCCTGTGACAGAACCGAATCGGATAACAGTAGGTTAAGGTAATATTTTTTTTATAGTTATTACAAAAATATTTATAATACGAAAAAAAATATTTATTTCATAATATTTTAGGAAACGTAATTTGGTGACCATTTATCGAACGTAATTTGGTGACCATTTATCCATTTTGGTAACCGTTTAGAATTTTTTTGGTAGTAAAATAGGTACTTTTTTGTGCGGTGTTTAAACACTAGCCATTTTTTATGCCACTGACTGTAGAGACGGGCATGTCGCTTGCTTGATGGTAAGCATCACGCTTACACAATGCAGTTGAATGGTACTCAGAATTTGTCAAAATGATGTACGATAGTTCTTAATTCAATGCATTGCACCCTGTTTTTCCTTTAAATCCAAAAATTTGTAATGCTTGCACCCTAGTGCGGCCAAATGGGTGATCTAGAATTTCTCATAAGACGCGGGAATTAGTAATTCAGTTATTAAAAAATTCTGCATTCATAACAATATATAAAAATAAATATATCCTCGGAATCTGAGAGAGATGATATGAGAGAGAACCCGTTTCTTGAATGTTTATAACATTTTAAAATACAAGGCAAACATTTTATTATATTATTAAGTATATACTTTTTCCTTAAATAACATTTTGTGCCGTCTGTTTGTATCAGAAGACTGAAGCTTATTTTATGTATTATGTTATTTTCTACTAACACATTTTTGAGTAGATAACTATTTAGAAATATGAAGAAAAGAACTAATAGCTATCGAAATTAATCTCTCAAGCTCTCAATATCCTATCCTACTAATATTATAAATCCGAAAGTTTGTGTGTAAGTGTGTAAGTATGTTTGTTCCCTCTTCACGCTTTAACGGCTGAACGGATTTAGATGAAATTTGGAATGTACATGTACATTATGTATTGTATTATGCGGGCGAAGCCGCCGGGCACGGCTAGTTTATTATATATATGTATTCTTGCTTGTCTCACATATATTTAACTAGCCGTGCCTTGCGGCTGCGCCCGCTATTATCAAGTTAAAAAGTAGCCTATGTGTTAATCCTAGGTATAAGCTATGTACATTCCAAATTTCATCCAAATCATTTCAGCGGTTAAAGCGTGAAGAGGGAACAACCATACTTACATACTTGCACACACACACACAAACTTTCGGATTTATAATATAAGTAGGATAAATACGTACGTTATTTATATGTTTGTTTTCTTACCCAAGACAGGCGAGTGACTTGCTTGTCTAGTCTTCCAATTACATAAAAAAATTTGCAAAGTTTATTTAAAAAAAAATCGATATAGCTACTTGTGTCAACTATTGGTGGTGTGTGTTTGGTTTTGGAAAGTTGTTGGCCAGTATTTAATACATTTTTATTTCTCTTTCTCTTCTTGACTTACCTATACAGATAAATTTGTAAAATATCAGAAACATCTTGGGACATTATTTTAATAATAAATAAAAAATATGTGTACACTGAGAAAAATGTATCTTTTTTTTTTTTAATTTTTTTTTTATTATTTGTGACAGGCTAGTGTTTGACCTGATGGTAAGTGACGATGTGATCGAAGCTGGTAAACACACTAGACCTGGAATACGCAGTATCTTTGTATAACTATGATTATTTAGTAACAATCACAAAAATAATTGCTAACAACTAGCTTATTTTGTAAAGAACGTAGTAAATGTCATTTTGATTAGAAAATATGTTTTTGAGAACTTTAGTAGTCTAGTTGTCCGATTTTTTTTCTCCGTGTTTTTTTTTTTTTTTTTTTTTTTATTTGTGACAGACTAGTGTTTGACCACTATCTCACCTGATGGTAAGTGACGATGTGATCGAAGCTGGTAAACACACTAGACCTGGAATACGCAGGCTCTCAAGGATAACTGCCGCAACACCGTATTTGGCTTGGCGGCAGACTTTCAACTTGATGGTGGTAAGCTACTTTGGTAGCAAGCCAGGCGAGCAACTCACAAAATGCTCTACCACCTCTCAAATGTCACCTGATTAGCACCACCCGGGGACCACGTGTAGGGAGTCAGACTTAAGGGGTATCCACCTACGGACGTGGGTGACTCAGCCCCCAAAATGTCTTGGTTCAATTGCTAATTCTGTTTTATGATCATCCAAAATTTTTTTTAAATATATTATTCATCCATGTTCAGTTCAAGGTGCCAATTGTCATGCATATTACGAGACACCATTCATGCCGTTCTTTGCGGGACAATGTAGTATAAACAATTATTAATTATACACTGTATAGAATACATCATCTTATTATTACAGAACATATAATATCATTTAAAAGAAAGTCTTAGAACTAAATGAACAAAGGGTTAAAACAAGATTCTTAGAGTCTGAGAAGTCTGAGATCTTTCTGGAATTTTACAAATTATCTTATATGTGTATTAATATTTTATCATGTTTATTTAGTCGACTGGCCAAAACCTTTGCTGCTTTGTTAGATGCTTTTTATTTTTTAGTAAGCTATGGTATACGAATAACACGCTAGCTTCTTCCCCTGTCAAAAAATCTGCACCTGTAATTCTCGAAAGTCCCGCACCAGTGTCTGACAAAAAAGATGTTCAAGTCACGGTTGATGATGAAAGGTAAGAGGTGTATTCTAAATGTATGATTTCCGGTTTCGGCAGCACGCAGCAGTGCTGCCACTGTGGTGTTGCGCAGCAGTGCTGCCAATGCGCTGAGCAGCAGTGCTGCCTGCTGCGCTGATTCCGAGCAAGGCAGCAGTGTTCACATAGCACACGCTGAATCTGTCCCTATTGCACTATAAATTTATCTGTAATAGTTGTTGCATAATTAACTTGTATGTTCTTTGGACAATTATTTAGTGATATGTGATTTTTTATTTGTTTAAATTTAAATCTTTTTAACGGGGTGAAACTGCCGCGCAGCAGTGCTACTGCTGCATTGCTGCGCTGCTCGGAATGTAATCTATATTAACCTAAGAATATATGGGGAGCAGTCGTACTGCGGCAGCACTGGTGCGTTCTGCCTAGATCGGAATCACACATTAACACGCAAATAGTTGTATTTTATTATGTAATTATTATAATTTTATTATTATTTATGCAGTAGTTTCCCGCTTTTCTAAACATAAGTTAAATGTAGAGGTGAAATAGGGAACTCACATGTATGATTTTATATTATTAAATTTTTTTGCTTCTAAACTTAATAATTCGAATCCATTGGCTACATGGTTTCTTTAATAAACAATTAAACGCAAGCAAAGCTTAAAAAAAACCGAGTTCACCGTTTTATCTTCGGAACCTTGGTCAGATTTAATGTATTAAACACGCATTATTGACTATAACTCGAAAACTAGAGATCAGATCTTGATCAAATTTCAATGGGACCACATGAAAAGCTTTCAAATAAAAAAATAATTATCAAAATCGGCTCACAACGAAAGAAGTTATGAGGTAACTTTTGAAGTCGGTTAAACGAGAACATCGTCAAAGTAGTCCACGAAATAAGCATTATTGACGAATTTGATCAAGATCTGATCAAATTTAAATGGGACCAATTAGAAAGCAACATCTATCAAACTAAAAAAAAAATTTCGAAATCGGCTCACGTGGAGTGGAGAGAAGTTTACCTCATAACTTCTCTCCACATGAGCCTGTTACGATTTTTTTTTCACAAACATAAAAAAAAAATCGTCTTGAGTACCTCCTCCTTTTTTGGGAAGTCGGTAAATAAAAGATGGTTTATTGTGTACATTCGCTTAATTACATTAAATGCTTTCGTTCAAGATACGGAACTTAATATAAAAATATTTATCAATTTTAAAATGTTTAATATATTGGTGGTTTTTATGTGAAGATTAAGTTGCTTGACTGCATTTTGTTGTAGTGTATTTCTTTAAAAAAATATATGATTATTGTGTGACGAAACGAGTAATTAACTCGCCTGATAGTAAGCGTCTCGCTTGCACATTTCAGTTCATTGATACCCACGGTTTTGAACTTAAGAGGCCGGGGTAGTCTGTGAAACGATCTATAGGCTGTCTCTGTTTAACCGGCAAACTGTGCCCATGCTTGATGCGATAGCACTACCGACCGAACAAATTATGATAGGTGCCGTAATACCAAAAATTATGAATGAAAATGTAATGTTTAGCCATTGTTTTTTGCATTAATAGTACCTTGAAATGATAATCTATGTTCCTGTTGTAATGACAAAAGAAATGTGTTAGTTTTTAATACAAAACGAATAAGTTAAAGATGCGCCATTTACGTCGTAATAATGTGTGAAAATCAATTGGTTTATATTTCGTTTTAGGTAATTATTTTGGAATAAAAACTATCCAGGAACCTAGATTAAAACGTTTTTAATCTGAATAACATCACAGTATGGTGGTAATATGCTTGAATTATAAATAATAATGGTATTACGATTGTATGGGCAAATCAACCTCCGCGGGCCCCTTAACACACGCATCAGCGTGTACATATTCGACACCACCTTCACTTTCATCACCATCTAAAACCTACTTTGGAACAGCTTAGTCGGCAACCCAGAGCAATCCTACGCTACACAAAAGAGCTGGGATGGCTTGGGTAGATGCCGTCAGGGGAAATGCACAATACGCCCCAAGCGGGACGTGAGTGCAGGCCATATCACCTCTACTACAAATTAGAAATAGGTATTACCCCTATTTCATCTCACGCTCAAACTCAAGCTAAAGGCGTGATAATTCAAACATTGCGATAAGTACTTACAAAAAGAACTTACTTACTACATTAATGTTCCTTATCTACTCGTATTTATGTGGTCGTTATTTTAATCGCGCTATTGTTTCATAGAAGCCTGGAACACTGTATCTGCATACCGCAGCGTACATCATATGTGCAGGTTTTTATCTAGAGGCCGTGAGACACTGAATACACATGCTTGTTAGTCACACAAAAGCATGCTAGTTATGTGTTAAGAACGAGCCACTCAAATCAAATCGAATCAAAATCGTTCATTCACATGGGCCCCAAAGAGGCACTCATGAAAGTTGATGATTCTACTGCCAGATTAGCAACATTACAGGCATCTCAAAAAGAACCTGGCGAGAAACTTTTTTTCATATTTTTTTTTCTTATTTCTTAACACTATATATTAACCTATGTATATCTATATCATGTAGTCGCTAGAAAGCGCCTGTGCAGTTTGCCTTCACTGGCATGTGTTTCGAGATTCTGCTCTTAGCTCGTGTGCCAGTATAAAGCATTCCAACCCTCCTAGCCAAAAACCAAAACGCTTCGTCTCTATCCTATCAAAAGAAACGCTTTCTAAATGAAACAGACCTTAAAACTTGTATGTATAAGGTTTAAAATATTTCGACTTGTTATTTAGCGCTCACCGATATTGCAAAGTTACAGACAAGCAATTTTACACCTTTGTATACAAGTTTTAAAGTCGAGTTTTGCCGCGAAAGTGAAAAAATGGCGTTGTTGATTTTGTAAAATTTTCCAAAACCTGTGATTCTTCGAGTGTTAATGTGTAATAATGGTGGATATTATTAACCGTTAATACTTAGTGAACGTGCATAAGTGTAGGCAAATCATACAAAGTTGAAAAATGTGATTTTCACCTTCGCTCCAAAACTCCAATAGAAGTTCTAGTAAAGTTTCTACCACTTTACTAGGGCATGACTTGACTACGACTGGACCTTGACTCTTTTACTTGACTTTGACTGTGACTTGTGACTAGGACCTATAATATGAAATACACTTGAAATATATTATCACTTGACACTGGCTAAATGCATAAGATTGCGAAGCCAAAACTAAGGAAAAAAAAAAAAAAAGTTTTACTTCTGTTACATTTGGAAAGCGTTTCTTTTGATAGAAAAGAGACGAAGCGTTTTGGATTTTGCCTAGGGGGGTGGTAGGAGGTCGCAGCTCTTTCGATTTTTTACCCTCATGGAGAAGTGGAATTTTGTAGCACGTCACTAGCATCAAGAAGCTTGATTCTAGAAACTTTTTTTTTTTTTTTTTTTTTTTTTTTTATTTGTGACAGGCTAGTGTTTGACCACTATCTCACCTGATGGTAAGTGACGATGTGATCGAAGCTGGTAAACACACTAGACCTGGAATACGCAGGCTCTCAAGGATAACTGCCGGAACACCGTATTTGGCTTGGCGGCATACTGGTATGCCACCCACTGGCATGTATATCGTGGCTTGAACCATAGTAGAAATATATCTTGAACCGACTTACATAAGAACGAGGACATAAACTCATTTGTTTTTTTTAGGAGGAGGTACTCAAGTCGACGGTATTTTTTTTTTGTGTTTTACCTCATAACTTCTCTCCACGTGAGCCGATATCGAAAATGTTTAGTTGGAAAGATGTTGCTTTCTAATTGGTTCCATTTAAATTTGGTCAAGATCTGATGAGTAGTTCTTGAAATATCGTCAATAATGCCTATTTTGTGGACTAATTTGACGTTGTTCTCGTTTAACCGACTTCAAAAGCTACAAGTTAATATTATTTATAATTATATATATTTAGTTTTTTTTGCTACAATACTTCATAACTGTGATTTATTCAAACGTTGAAAAGGTTCCACCCCATTCTCATCGCGTGCGGATTATACCAATAGTGAAGCAATCATCAGCAAGCATGTCACATCTTCGGCCGCATCATCACTTTCCATCAGGTGAGATTGTGGTCAAATGATTACTTATTTAGCATAAAAAAAGTGAATTTGCAACGCTTAGACTGTTATTAATGATAAGTATTTATGTTTTGGTATACAAAGGAAGCCGGCGACAGAACAATGATAATTGTTTATTTTTTTTATTTAACTTCCGTTCTTCATATCCAATTTGTGTCAATGCGATGTGTTGATTTCACTGCAGTAGTAGCAAAACGTTCCATTTTGTTGAACTGCCCGTTGCCTTAGTTGGGTGGGCGTTCACCTTGTAAGCAATAAGTATCGGGTTGGATTCCCGGGGGGAAAACAAGTTTTCTCTCATGAAAATAATGTGTTTCTGGTTATGGATGTGATTGTGTGTGTGTGTGTAAAAGGAGTACAATACAATACAATACAAAACACTTTATTGCACCAAATAAAATTACATAAAAAGTATCACCGCTGTGCCGGTCGGAGTGGGGGGTGTTAGGTTATTTTCGTTACGGAATTTCTGGATTCGGTCTTCACGCTCAAGGCAAAAAACTAAATCAAATCTTGCAAAAATATCAATTTGGAATTACATAAATTGATGTAAGAAACTTTTTATAGAGTCTTATTTCTGTATGTTTTTTAAAGAAAATATTAGACATAATTATTATATTATTATACTAGTTTCCGCGCGGTGGATTCCAGTCCACACGGGGCTCCGCTAGCTAGGACTTGTATTCGACTAGTGACTTGTGCCCAAGATCGGCGAGGCGATCGGACGCCGACCTTGAGCCCGGGGGCGGGAGAGCGAGTCGCGCGGTCCCGTCCCGTAATCGACGTCCGAAGATATTCGCGGGTGCCGATGACGATTCTCGGTGACGCAACCCTCCATTTCGTCACCGGAATCGTCATCGGCACCCGTGAATACTCCCTGACATCGATTTCAGCACGGCGGCGGCGGCGGGCGCCCGCGAAGTCGCGAACTCGTCGATGTCGCGCGGTTCCGTCTCTTTCACGTTTATGGTCGCCTAGTACTTTAATCCATTACTTTAAACTTTTTGGATATTGTTCACGCTAAAATACTAGGAACACGATAAAAAAAATAGGGGTGGGGAGGAGGGTGAAAAATACTTTACGACCGATATTTACGTATGAACATAGGTCTACAGCAGATATACAAAAAAAAACATTAACTCGGTCGAGCCGTTTTAGAGGAGTTCGGCCACAAACACCGTGACTCGAGATTTTTGTATATTAGATTAGATTATTAATTATATTTATGTTATTGTAGCTTGTTGTAGTTACTGCTATGTTATAAACGCATGCGGAATGATATTAAACATTTCTTTCGTATTTTCAGAAAATCGATTATTGAGTAAGTAGTTTTGAGCATTATTTGCTTTGTAATAGTTATTATTTAATAGCTCATTGCACTTATACTAACATATCAGAATTTTATTGCATTTTGGTTTTTATGACTTGCATCGTAACGACTCGCACATTGCAATTTTAATGCTATATGCATTAAAATTGCAATGTGCGAGTCGTTACGGTGAGACATTACGGTACTAATGCGGTGAATTTTCATTTCTAATGTCACATATATATCTACTAATATACTAAAATAACCTAATAACTTCATTCTAACTCATCCGTCCGGGGGCGCGGACACTGCTATACCCTTCTAACGTTAATTGTACTACTAGAAGTACTAAATAATCATAGTCATTCAGACCCAGAACATCCAACTAGTAAGTAGTCATTACAACACTCATAGTATTGATTTAGTTCCGGTTGTACTCACGTTATGTTTAATTTAATCGAGAAACTCGATCAGTGTTTAATGATATAGACGCTCATCCTCTGAAGCATGCTTTGTAGCGGCAACGAGAACCTGGTACGGTGGCGCGTACTGCCGATCTTGTTGCCGCTACAGTGCATGGTTCAGAGTATGAGTGTCTATATCGCTCGAACACCGATCGAGTTTCTCGATTCATTTAAACATAATGTGAGTACAACCGGAACTAAATCAATATGAGTACGACTCACGATAGTTTTAATAATAATAACACCCATAGTCCTTACTTTTCGTTCTCATGTTCGAAGGTAACAAGGTTCGCCGTTGACGGATACGTCAACGAGGACATCATCATCATTACCGAGGGTTGTTAACATTACTAAGTTGTTGAATTCTTTCATTCAGAAGATATTTCTTTATGTGCGTTGATTCAGTTAATCTGCGAAACGATGTTTTTATATGGAACTACCCATTGGCTTTGTTGGATGCGCGTTCGCCTTCTAATGGGTATCGGGTTCGAACCGAATCGGGTCAAATGCATTGATTACCAATTTATTCATCATCATCATCTCAGCCACAAGAAGTCCATTGCTGAATAAAGGCCCAAAGTTTTCCAAAATGAACGGTTGTTAGTAGCCTGCATCCAGCGTCTTCCTGCGACCTTAATTATGTCGTCCGTCCACCTTGTGTGACCAATTTATTATTCCTCGTTAACTTTAAACATATATATATTTCTAATCCCCTTTTAATTTCCTTTGTTTTGATACCTTACTCTAATTAGTTTTTTTTAATTAACGAATCGATTGCGCCAAAAATCCGCCATTTTTTTTCAAATACCTATCTAAGGACACTTGGACGAAGATATACCTTAACTGTCGAAATCCATCCAGCCGTTTGGAAAATACGTGGTAGTAAAGAAATTTACAAATACGTAAACATACTTACATACAAAATCCGCGCAAAAAATAGAATCCTTTCTTGGCAGTCGGGTAAAAATAATATAACTTATGTTTTTATGGAGTCGCAGGGGAAGCTAATAACAGAAACAACAATCGACCACCTGATTCACATCTGACATGCTATCTCACTCCCACTATCGCCGTTAATTGCTATCGTGAGTGAGATAGCATGTGAGCTGTCGTTAATATCAAAACTGTTTACAGATTCATTTTGCTTATCATTTAACACCTTGTTATTTAAGAGTCAATTCGCCTTTAGAGCAGTAGCAAAACTCGTTCGGCGATATTTATTAAAGAGAAAAATGCAAAACAAGCTCACCAACAACATTTAACTGAGATTACTGTCTGTTATCACCTTTATTAACCGCCTTGCTCATTATTTAATTATTTAATAATATATAATTATTATAACCATACAGGGTTATTTGTGAAACACCAGAAACCTCTTGGACATCATTTTAACCATTGAGACCAACGTTTATTGTACGTCTATTGCAAATTCTGCTTAATGATTATTAGAATAAATTTTAAATTTCATCAATCTTCTCTGTTAAGTCTAAGATGACGAGCCGTTCTTTGGAACAGCGTAGTTTATACAACAAAAAAAAACTATATAATACTATAATAAAAACAATATTGGGGTTTTGCCGCGAAAGAAAAAAATTACGTTGTTGATTTTGTATAATTTTCCAAAACCTGTGATTCTTCGAGTGTTAATGTGTAATAGTGGTGGATTATTAACCGTTAATACTTAGTAAATGTGCATAAGTGTAGGCAAATCATTTACAAAATTTTAAAATTTTGAAAAACTTGATTTTCGCCTTCGCCTTCGCCTTCGCTCCAATAGAAGTTTTAGTAAAGTTTCTATCACCTTACTAGGGCATGACTTGACTATGACTAAACCTTGATTCTTTTACTTGACTTTGATTGTGACAAGGACTTTTAATTTAAAATCCACTTGAAATATAATATAACTTGACACTGGCTAAATGCACAAGATTGCGAAGCCAAATTGAATAAAACAATGTCAATTTTAGATTGTATAGAATACGTCATCTTAATTACTACGGCAAATATTTAGAAATTTGCAGAAGTAAATGAGCTAAGGGTTAGAACAAGAGTCAGGGTCTGAGAGCATTCTAGTATTTTACAAATAACGCTGTATATACATACACAATCTGAAACAGAAACGTGTAGCAATACTTGGTGGTGTGTATGTGTATCGTGCCATGAATCGTCTGCCAGAGAGTTAAAGTCGAAATCGGAGTAAATTTTCTCCATACAAAAGTAAAAAAATATTTATCGATTATTTTTGACAACCCTACGGTTAAATCTGCGGCGCGTGACCTTGACATTTGTTATGGGCACAACTGTCAGACGTCTAGGTCCAAAGACTATGTGATATAGAATGGTAGCTGGGAAATAGGGTTGCAGATGACATATTTTTTAGTAACTTTAGTTTATCGTAACATACATGTGGCTAGATGCGTGGCTTGAGTATATACTACACCTTTCTGTTACACATTGTATAATATATACTTGATCATCTGTTAACCAAATCACTTATGAATGTCATAAAACACAGATATATAGAGAATACACTTCAAGAAGCGCTAAAGGAAGATAAGGGTACTGGATGCGTGATACCACAGTTGGATCCGTTTGCAAAGGAAGTTACGAAGTATCAAAAACACCTGTCAAAAGTTGTATGCGATGGGCAGGATTGGGTGAAATGCTATGTAAGTATGACTTTTCTATATTTTTGTATAATAAGTAATACTTTTTTTGGTGCGTTTGGGAAAAATGATTAGAGTGAATTTTTACGATTCACGCGCACATCGACATATAAAAGCGACACCATGAAGTTGGTTGGTAATTATCTGTCAAGTTTTCGTGAGAACTGAAAACTTTGTTTGTGAAAAACATAATTTATTATGCTTTTCACAAACAAAAAGTTGTAGCCCACGGAAACATTCACGTGGTAGTGAAGTCTTTGTTCATGAGTTTCAGCGAGTCTTTTATAACACTAGCGACGAGTTCGACTTTTAGATCCTGATGAAGATCGTAATTTCTAATGTACGATGGTCAAATGCCGGCCTGAGGCAAGTTTTAGGTTGAAGCGAGATCCAATTGTGGCGCCCCCCTTGCTTGGCCCTAATATAGCAGTTGTCCAAGCATGGAAATGAGAAGATCTCGACAACCTTTTAAGTATATATCTAACTTGTCGATAGAATACAGCCATGCTCGTAGCACTGCGTTACTGACGGTATCTACAGGAACAGTTGATGTAGAATGAAAAACACAACTACTTAGCCACACTTTCGAAAGCAAAATATTGAAATGCGAGTAAATTTTCTTGACCTCATGGCACATAAACAAATAAACGGAATAGAGACTAACTTCTGAGGAGCGTGCAAAATTGTTGCATATTCTGGTAGGGTCGACTCAGGCGGATAAAATTAAATAAACGAAAATATTGTAATTTTCTATTAGTAGGTAGCCTGAGTCTTATGCCTGAGCCTTATATCTGCACGAACAATGACTATAACAAAAACGTAAACGCTTTCACAATCACAGCCCCAATCTAAGTTTGATAAATTGTGTCGTGGGTGCCGGAAACATTCACATTACACACACAATCACAACCAGAACCAGAAAAACAAATTTTCCTTGAGGAGAAAGCTTGTGTTCCAGCCGGGGATCGAACCCGATACCCCTGCTTAGAAGGCGAACACTCACCCAACTAAGCCAACGAGCAGTTCAATGCCTCTATGATAAGAAATTACTTTGAAATTATAAATTTGATCTGAATTCTCATTTTCAGTTTCTGTTTATCGAAAGCTGATCAAATTAATTTGTCATACTTTATTGTGGTATACGATATCATATCGGCTATAATGACCATAAAACATGAGCAAAGGGAAATTTGTTTCTCAATCAATCAATAATACGCTATTTCAAGCGTCTACTACTTTTTTTACCACACAAAGGAGGGTATTGTGTTTATCAGCCCATCTATATATGATTGTTCTAATGTGGCACTGCAGCTACCTAACGCGTGGGCCGATTTTGATGATTCTTACGTCAATCCAGTTGTCTTCATTATGCGAGTCACTGCATGACAGTAACCAAAATTCAATATGGCGACCTCCAGACGCCATATCCCATATCTGCCTCGAAGAGATCGCTCTTCGTGATAAGGCCGTCTTTGGTGCCCTGCCTGTCTTTTTGAGTTTCTCTGTATTTAAACTGTATTTTGTACTTTCATATTTTTGTGTCAACAAAGAGTTATTTTTTTTTCAAGCTTCCTGATATTCGATTTAAAAATAGCCCAGCTTTTATTGCTTCGTGACTAATTATTATATATTACTCAAAAAACAATTATATTATTTGAAACTTAGATTATTCAACTATGGTGATAATTTTTATATTTACTGTTGTGTTGTGGCAGCTATATATATATAAATATTTATTATTTTAGAATTATGTGCTAGAAAAAAGTGTACTACGTACAAAAAACACGTTAAACAAGAAAAATATGTATAGAGTACGATGCCATATGCAGTAGTACTAGCTAGATAGAGCTATCCAATCTTAGTAATATTACTTTCAAACCTATTACAATTAATGCATACTATGGTTATGTATATCCTTAATTAAGCTTTGGTACAATTTGTTGGGGCAATTCCGTTGATCAATTTAAAAACAAACTTTAAGAGCGGCTAATAAGTGAATGTCATTTTAATTAAATGATTTCTTTAGTACAAAATGTATCTAATTTGTGTTAATGTATATTATATATGTTTGCCATATAGTGGTTCATTAAAATTAACATAAGCATTAATTAAGAATGCTTAAAACATAGTAACAACCTACGAGTTATGTACTTGTTACATTCTGCATATCAAAATTATTTCCTATATTTATGGAAATATTTTTGTACCTAGAGTGCATACCAATTTTAATTATTGTACGTCCGTAATGGATAAGCTGTTGAAACAAAACAATTCTTCTACACTACTATCTATGTACAGTTTAAAGATATCTGAATAAAATATTTATATGCTTTCTTTTCAGCTACACGAATGTAGAGTTGTTAAAGATATTCTTCATAAGACCAAAGATGTAGAATGTACATATAGTGATATAATATACGTAAGTGATAGTCACCACTCAATAGGTAAACCAACTGTGGTAAAGGGATCTGATCCTTACATCTTAACGAAGAGCGATCATGTCAAAATCAAGTGTACGGGAAAACATACCAATAGGTAAGTGAATTTGTTTTTATCTTACTTCAAAAAGATGGTTCTCAATTCGACTGAACTATTTATGTGTATTGCCTCTTAACTTCTTTCCAGTTGAACCTATTTTTATTATCCTTTTTTTTTAAAGCTCGTGTTTTCCATGTGGTCCCGTTTAAATTTGATCGAGATCTGACCAGTAGGTTTTGAGTTATCCTCTATAATTCATAAAATTATTAATATTTATTTATTTACAAGGAAGACCAACAGCCGAAGCCAATTACTGGTCTCCACGGATAGAAACAAAATATAACGATGTAAGAATGAAAGACAAATAAGAACTGGTCAGATCTCGATGTCAGATTTGATGAATCTACAATCCCACAAATGAATAAACATATTTTTTTTTATTAATGATAAGCAAACTTTTGACCACCATCTTACCTGATGGCAAGCGACGATGTGGTCGACGATGGAGCAAGCTTGCCTAGAAAATACCTACTCATTCGCGACTTGAAGACTCACATATTGTATTCATCATGAAACACCGACTCAGGTAAGGAGTTCCGTTTCTTTGCGGTTCGCACAATGAATGTGGAGGCAAAACACAGGAATTTCCACCATATAGCGGTATCGCTTAGCAGTTTGTCTGCTTGTCTGGTTATAGAACGGGGATGGGGGAACTAGATCGTGCAGTTCTTTGGCACACTATCCGAAATGTATCCGATAAAAAACCGATACATACATTATATAGACTGATAAACACATTTAGAAATAGTATAGAAATAGAAAAATTAAATATTCATATGGTACACAAAATAAAATAGATGCATAAGAAATATTTGGCAAATATATTCATTGTTAAGGCTGCACAAACTTAAGGTTTGTGCAGGGCTGGTTTTCAGCATATCATCGAACTCAATATGATTTCTATATATATATACGCATCCAGGTGATTGCGCGATGCAAAGAGGTAACTATAACTATAAAACCCAGAACTTTGATTTTCAATCCAAAATCCTGCGCGGCAATGCACTGCTTTCGTCACCGTGAGATATCAGATGTAAAATTTCTTTATGTCCAGTAATTTCACTGAAAAATTGCCTTCGTGTATGTATATAAACGCTTAAACATAAACACTTTCAGAGAAAACTTGTGTTCCTGTCGGGAATCGAAACCGATACCCCTGCTTAGAACACCCACCCAACTAATCCAACGGGCAGTTCCAATAGCGTGACCATTAATAATAGTGTGAACCAGCGTCTTCTCTCCCATTCATGAAACTAGTTGATTATGCCAAGGGTTAGTTTACAGCTATTTACAATATTTGAATGACCTGTGTGTGTGTGGAATATAGAGTGTAATAATGTGTGTGAGTGTGTGAGTGTGTATTGTATAATAACTAATAATGATAAATAACTGATTACTGAATATAAATGCTGGAATAACATTCCTCCTCCAGTATTTTACCATCGAAATGGGTAGGCCACGGAATCGGGTACCGTAAGATGCCCGCGCTACCTGTGCCTGACGACCGGCAGGATTCCATCGACGTGCTGATCTTCGGTTTCGACTCCACCTCGAAGAATGGTTTCATCAGGCAGATGCCGAAGAGTTACAAATATATCACTGAGGAGCTGGGAGCTACTGTGCTTAACGGGTAAGGTTTACTTGGCTGGTACTTGCTTTGCCGGGCCGCCAGTGATCTACGTGTCCAGTACAATGACATTTTGTGTGCTGGTGCGGCTGCGAGGAAGTCGCAACAGCATCCTGCGGATCATCGATGCCCGCCACGATTTCCCTTTTCAAGGCAAGATAAAAATAAGCTCAAAATGTATTTATTGCCAGAAACATTTTAAAAAGGGTACATTTAATTCTTAAAGTCTACAATACAATATAAAGTGTAAAATAACAATTAAATTATGTTTAATTAAGATAAGATATAAATAAGATTCAGTTACATATAAAATAGTTACATTCATAATTATATGAAATGATGTGGGTAACTATTTTATATGTAAACTATCAATAACAATAGTGGTTTGACAATAGGGGTATGCTCAGCGCTTTTTGCGTAAACTAAATATACTTTACTTATACCATTTGTGGACTAATTTTCAAAATTCTATTATCTATCTAATCTAATTAAACGCAAGCAAAGCTTAAAAAAACCGACTTTACCGCTTTATTTTCGGAACGTTGATCAGATTTAATGTATTAAACACGCATTATTGACGATAACTCAAAAACTAGAAATCAGATCTTGATCTTGAAATATCGTAGTTCCTGAAATATCGTCAATAACGCGTATTCTGTGGACTACATTGACGATGTTCTCGTTTTTAACCGACTTCAAAACTTACCTCATAACTTCTTTCTTGTGAGCTGATTTTGATTATTATTTTTTTAATGGAAGCTGGTGCTTTTCATGTGGTCCTATTGAAATGAATGAAATCAATTGTATATTGATTAAGGTCTGACCTGTAGTTTCACAGTTATCCTCAATAATGCGTATTTAATTAATTCAATCAAGGGTTTCGAAGATAAAGCGGTGAAGTCGGTTTATTTAAGCGTTGCTTGAGTTTAAATTACTGATATTTCTCATTTCAGTTACAACATTTTGGGCGATGGGACCCCAGCTGCACTTTTCCCGATACTAACGGGAAAGACGGAGCTCGAGCTGCCCGACGTCAGGAGGGTCAAGAATCGCGGCACTCTCGATGAAATGCCGTTTATATTTTATAAGATAAAAGATGATGGGTGAGAAGTCTTTTTCTATTGATCTCTCTTTTTTAAGATATAGGTCAATGCAAGCACCCTTTTTAACCATAGCCAATTATCCCCTTTACGCATTTGCACATAAAGGCGCATATTGCGTAAATTATATCGTGGCGGTTACGCGAGGTCACGCGTGGCAATCTTTGATTTTTTATCGTTTTATTAAAATATCGTTAAAACGGGCTCCAAAAAATCAATCAAACCTAAGAAATCATCTAGTAAATATACGTATGTGCAATAACTTTCACAGTGTTTTGATATAAAATGGCAGAACAAAATGGTTACAAAATTACAAATTGATGTTATTTGCGTGAGATTTGTTTTATGAAGTGAAAACTTCTTTAGCGGCGTTGAGCACTTTTTGGGATGGGTAAAAAATGTTAAACTCGCGTCAGGACACGTGACCTGATCGAAAATTCGTAAGACGAAGGAGAGGAAATGCTATCTTTCTATCTTTTGTCTGTCTGTTCCAACTTAGCTCTTAAAGGGAGAACCGATTTGGATACGGTTTTTTTTTCAAAGGTGACACGCCCCAGAGTGTTCTTATCTATGTTTGGTGAAAATCGGTGCAGCCGTTTTTCAGATAAGCGTCGGAGGTATTTATAAAATTTTGTTTTGAAATAAGTCTAAAATAAGAATTTGTTTTGCTAAGTTAATTTCTTTATACGCATTTTAAATAAATAAATAAACAAGTGCAGTCGGGTTTTTAAAGCTATGCTTGTTCAATTATTCTTTATAATTGGTGACTGTAACACAGGTATGACCTAGCACGGCCGCCACAGATTAGTGTACCTACCTACTTTACCTATCTAAATTGTAATCTGAAAATTTATATAGTATGGTATGTAGATATACTTAGTTAAGTTTTGAAATTGTTTATATTTTTCATGAATAAAATTATCTTATCTTATCTAATATACATGATTTTGACCAAACCCAGCTTTTCGACAGAATTGTATCATCATTAGTCACAAGAGTCTCCTGTGTCATTTAAAATACTATTTGCGTGTGTAAAAAAAAGCGCTACATAATTCAATTTCTTTTAAAAACACGATTGCAATTTACAAAGCTATTAAAACAGTAAAAGAAGTTATCGACAGCAGTTCCCCACAGTAAGATGCCATATGCGATTTCGTTTCCAGCTACCGCACCGTATATTACGAAGATATGCCGTGGATCGGCACCTTCCAGTACCGTTTCAACGGGTTCCAGCGCCAACCGGCGGACCATTACCTGCGGGCTTTCTTCCTCGAAACCTACAAAGATAACAGGAACAATTGGAACAAAAATACAAAATACTGCGTTGGGGATATTCCGAGCTATAAGCTGATGATGAATATCACTGAACAGGTAAATTTTTACGCTAAACACTAACAGCCCCACTGTTTTCTGATTATTGGAAACACAAAGTTATTTGATTTTGTTTTTGTGGTATTAGCCATGCTAGGCATTGCAGAGCCTCGGTCACAGACGTATGGTCGCAAGTCTATCGGTGTTCTATCGTTTGTATTTTGGAGAGTGTGCGCAGGAATTACATGAGTTAATTCCACCATGCCCATTTTACCATCTAACAACCAGACAAACTGTCGAACGTCATCCATTTATGGTTGACATACCTCGCTCGAAGCGTATTGCTTCTACGTTCATCATCCGTATAGCGAAGGAGTGGAATTCATTGCCTGCGTCATTGTTCCCCGAAGGGTATAATCTGGGAGTCTTCAAGGCAAGAATAAATAGGTATCTTGTAGGCAAGCATGTCACATCTTCGGCCGCATCGTCACTTTCCATCAGGGGAGACAGTAGTCAAATGCTTGCCTATTTTGCATAAAAAAAGGCAGAATAGTAAATTTAGAAAGGGAAAATTATTGCTTGAGGCGGGGATTGAACCCGCGGCTATAGGGTGTCTTGCCCTATTGCTCTAACCACTGAGAAAAATATTTATTCCCATAGTCAATCATGAAAGATAAATGCTAGATTCGCAAATTCACTGCTCGTTGGCTTAGTTGGGTGGCGTTCGTCTTCTAAGCAGTGGTATTGGGTTCGATTCCCGGCGGGAAAACAGGTTTTCTCCCCAAGGAAAATTTCTGTTTCTGGTTCTGGTTGTGATTGTGTGTGTTGTGATGTGAATGTTTCGTGGGTGTGAAAGCGTTTATGTTTTTATTATTACGAGAAGAACCAGGGGGTCTATTCCGGGCATAGATTATCTTTACATCGACGTCGAATACGAACGATTTTCTTTTGTTGTGATCATCGAATCAACTGAAATTTCAATCAATCGACTGTCGTATCGATGTCGCATCAATTCGAACAATCGTATTTTGACGACCAGAATAGACCTACAGGCTAGAAACTTGGTGGCGCAATTTCTTTCTATTTTTTTTTGTCGGTGACAATACAATGATATGGTACTATGGAGCTGGTCTTATGATGGAGCCGGAAGATGGACTTAGGAACTTCTGAACTAAACAAAATATACAAACTCATCGAGTTTGGGCTCGTCTGATTCGTCTCGACAAGTTCTCTGATTATATGACTTTATAGTCCTTTTTTTATTTACAACTGGCAAAAGCTTAATTTTAAAAACACTTTTTAAAGTATAAGTTGTTCGTAAAGGGAAAGCCACCGAGTTTCTTCAGGTTCTTCTCGAGATGGCTGTTATTTTGCGAATCTGGCAGTAGTCATTAACCTTCATGAGTGCCTCTTTGGGGCCCATGTGAATAAACGCTTTTGATTTTTTGATTGAAATTAGTGTTTCTGGTTCTGGTTGTGATTGTAGTGTGGTGTGAATGTTTCCGGCACCCACGACACAAGTCATCGAACTTAGTGTGGGGCTGAGAGTGTGAATATTGTATTTTTTTTTTCAGTTTTTCCATTTGCCTGGGAAGCATTTCGCTTTTACATTCATAGCGGACATAACTCACGATGATTTTAATCAGATAGCTACTGCGGATGACGACACGGTGGATTTTCTTAGGACATTATACGAGAGGGGTACTTTGGATAATACAATACTGTTTATTATGGGTGACCACGGGCCCAGGTGAGTACTATCTACATAACATAGACATGAATTAATACGCTCTCACACTCACAGCCCCGCACACGTAGTGCGCTCCGCCTGGTCGATCGTAACCGATTGACAATGTTAAGCAATGTAAGAAAAGTGCTTGGATGGGTGACCGTTTAGTGGGATTTTAAAAGTAAATGTCACCGTGCTTCTGGAGCCGTTGGTCCCGGTTGTTAGTCGTAAGACAACAGTCGTTAAGCCAAGTCGGATGCCTTCAGGCGGCCTGGTAAGTCCTGACACTAGGACTATCTATACTACAATCAAGTAAGCAATACCCACACTGAGTTCGATGAATTGTGTCGTGGGTGCCGGAAACATTCACATCACACACACAAACACAACCAGAATCAGATACAAAATCCTACTATCCTACTAATATAATAAATCCGAAAGTTTGTTTGTAAGTGTGTAAGTATGTTTGTTCCCTCTTCACGCTTTAACGGCTGAACAGATTTGGATAAAATTTGGAATGTACATAGATTATACCTAGGATTAACACATAGGCTACTTTTTAACTTGATAATAGCGGGCGAAGCCGCGGGGCACGGCTAGTATATAATGAATGTATAACATGATATTCTTTTGGTCCTATTATTATTAATTTTATTTGTTTCTCATTATTCGCTCACTTCCGGTTTACTGTAAATCAGCAAACCAAGTGTTGATACAACACTTGGGAATAAGCGGAGAAGAGTGGTAGCGCACTCTTCTCTTTTCAAGCTAGATAGGCAAGCATTTGACCGCTATCTCACCTGATGGAAAGTGACGAACAGCCGAAGATGCAACACGTATAATTAAGTTTCAATGTAATATCCGGCTTAAAACACGAAAATTTCGACTTAGTCGACTAGTTTCGACAAATTCGTTGTCCTTCATCTGGATGAGTGAGAGAGAAACATAATGTGTAATATTCACGGTAGTTATAACTTTAAAATGTATGATTAAGTCAAATTTTTCTTCTCTTTTTTTACCATTACCGTAACTTAATGTATTATTGTGTTATTTACGTGTTTTGTGCTGAATAAATTGATTTTCTTTCATAAAAACTTTTTTTTTAACAAAATAAATTGTTTTTTTTTTCTTGAAAACTTTTTTTAAACTGTAATAGGCAAACATTTGACCACTATATCACCTGATGTTAAGTGACGGTGTGGTCGTTGTGTTCCCGGCGGGAATCGAGCCCGGTACCCCTGCTTAGAAGGCGGACGCTCATCCAACTAAGCCAACAGGCAGTTCAATATTGCACATATTTTATAATAGACTTTCTATAAACTACTTCTTTACAGGCTTTAACAAACTTTTATTTTAATTGCAATGTATGTTTGTTCGGGTGGAATCTTGCAACTCAATTTTGAAGCAGATATCTTCAACTGATTGAGCTGAAATTTTGTATTCACGTTTAGTTTGGATGACAATGCATGGTTAGCTATGTGACGTCATTCTTAGTACAACATGGCGGAACACACAAAATGGCGGACAAGGTATTTTTAATGCACTCCTACAATATGGGTATCAAATGAAAGGGAAGAGAATAACTCGAAAAATAAAGTGACGTCATTCTAAATCCAACATGGCGGAACACACAAAATGGCCGACAAATTATTTTTAATGCACCCCTACAGTATATATATCACATGAAAGGGCAAAAAAATAACTCGAAAAATAAAGTGACGACTCTAAATCCAATATGGCCTTCTAAAAGCTTGTAAAAAAAAAAATTTTACTTCTATTACAGATATGCCAACGTCCGCAGCACACTTCAAGGCAAGTTAGAGGAGCGCCTCCCACTAATGGCCATACGTCTCCCTCGCACACTGACCAGCAAACGGCCCGACATACAAACAAAACTACGGGCCAACATCGACGCATTGACCACACCCCATGATATATACGCCACCGTGTTGGACGCTTTGGACCTAACTCAACATTGGAATATGGATAAGGTTACCGGAGCCGATCTGTACAGGGGGCTGAGCCTTCTTGAACCGGTAAGTGGTTTCAACCGACTTCAAAATAAGTAGGTTCTCAATTCGACTGTATTTTTCAACCGACTTCCGAATAGGAGGAGGTTCTTTGTACGTATGTACTTCTTTCTGAATCAATTATAGCGTGTGGGGTGTTTCCCAGATTCCCCGCAACCGTTCGTGTAGTGAGATGGCTATAAAGAAGGGTGTTTCCCAGATTCCCCGGAACCGTTCGTGTAGTGAGATGGCTATAAAGAAGGGTGTTTCCCAGATTCCCCGGAACCGTTCGTGTAGTGAGATGGCTATAAAGAAGGGTGTTTCCCAGATTCCCCGCAACCGTTCGTGTAGTGAGATGGATATAAAGTGAGGGGTGTTTCCCAGATTCCCCGGAACCGTTCGTGTAGTGAGATGGCTATAAAGTGAGGGGTGTTTCCCAGATTCCCCGGAACCGTTCGTGTAGTGAGATGGCTATAAAGTGAGGGGTGTTTCCCAGATTCCCCGCAATCGTTCGTGTAGTGAGATGGATATAAAGTGAGGGGTGTTTCCCAGATTCCCCGGAACCGTTCGTGTAGTGAGATGGCTATAAAGTGAGGGGTGTTTCCCAGATTCCCCGGAACCGTTCGTGTAGTGAGATGGCTATAAAGTGAGGGGTGTTTCCCAGATTCCCCGGAACCGTTCGTGTAGTGAGATGGATATAAAGTGAGGGGTGTTTCCCAGATTCCCCGGAACTGTTCGTGTAGTGAGATGATTATAGTGTGAGGGGTAATTTGATAAAAACTCACGCACATTTTGATCTATTAAATTAAAATTAAAACGGGAATTAGCGTGACTTACGCGTTGTCGATGTCTAAATCGACAATTGTTTCGGCTACATTCAGAAGCCTTCTTCAGGATGAGTCGGAGCGCTACAATGCGTAAGTCACGCTAATTCCCGTTTTAATTTTAATTTAATGTGAAGGGTGTTTCCTAGATTCCCCGCAACCGTTCGTGTAGTGAGATGGTTATAAAGTCACAGGTGTTTCCCAGATTCCCCGGAACCGTTCGTGTAGAGTATACTATGGGGGTTGTTTCCCAGATTCCCCGAAACCGTTCGTGTAGAGTATACTATGAGGGTTGTTTCCCAGATTCCCCGGAACCGTTCGTGCAGCGAGGCCGGGATCGAGCCCCACTGGTGCGCGTGCCTCGCGTGGGTCAATGTCTCGCAGCACGACGCGCTGTACACTCGAGCCGTCAACGAGTTTGTGGATTATATCAACGAGCTCACCCTACCTGTCAGGTGACAATCAATACAATACAATACTTCTTTATTGAACACCAATAAGATAGCTAAGTAACATGTTAATAACATAAAATCTAAAAATAATAATTGTTGTACAATGGGCGGCCTTATCACATAAAGCAATCTCTTACAGGCAACCTTTGGATGGACAGGATAGTAATAATAGACATTTTTTGCGGTCGGTGGTGTTCTCTAATGAATTACGCTACACATACATATAAACAATTTAAACATTACTTACATACAAATAAAAATAATACATAAATAGTAGAACTTTATATATATAATACATATCTGTAAATACATATATATACATTATGTAAACTTAATAAATAAATAAAATAATACACATATACTTTTAATACGTATTGACAATCATACCTTTACAAAATACTGGACAACCTTCCTAGCAACTTTTAAACAAACAAACAAACGCATTCACACTCACAGGGCTGTGAACCGATTTTGATGATTATTTCTTTGTTTGAAAGGTTTTGCTTCGCTTGTAGTCCCATTTAAATTTGATCAAGATCTGACCAGTACTTTTTGAGTTATCCTCAATAATGCGTATTTAATCTGATCAAGGGTACCGAATATAAATCGGTGTAGTCGGTTTTTTAAGCTTTGCTTGCGTTTAAATAATTTTTATTGCTTATAATTACAAACAAACGCATTCACTTTCTCAGCCCCACACTAAGTTCAAAGACTTGTATCGTGGGTGCCGGAAACATTCACATCAAACACATTACACCCAGAACCAGAAGCACAAATATCCCTTGGGAAGGAATTTGTGCTCCTGCCGGTAATCGAACCCAGGACCCACGGCACAGAGGGCGGGCACATGTCCACTCCGAAAACTGGGTCATAGTACAGTTTATGTTGTCCTACTATCCTACTAATATAATATTATAAATGCGAAAGTTTGTGTGTGTACGTGTGTGAATGTTTGTTACCACGTATCTCAGTAACGGTAACCGATTTTGATGAAATTTTAAGTGTAGATAGTTAAGGTTCCGAAATAACACAGGCTACTTTTTAACTTTTAAAACGCGACCGAAGCTGCGGGGCACGGCTAGTCCTGCTAATATTATAAATCCGAAAGTTTGTGTGTAAGTATGTTTGTTCCCTTTTCACGCTTTAACGGATGAACGGATTTGGATGAAATTTGGAATGTACATAGCTTATATCTAGGATTAACACATAGGCTACTTTTTGACTTGATAATAGCGGGCGAAGCCGCGGGGCACGGCTCGTTATAAATAAATATATATCTTTATTTGCAGATCTAAGTGCGTTCCTCGCAACCTCTTGAGAATATTCTACGTGATGAAACAGAACGCCAATAGCAACCTCTTGAAATTCAGCGGTGCCAAAGATCACGATGGATACATCGGGAAATTCGACGCTGAAACAAAGAAAACGAGAGAAAATTATCAGATAAAGGTAAAAATTTAAAAAAAGGTAAAAAATATAGGTACAATGCTACATCTTTGGCCGCATCTTCACTTTCCATCAGTTAAAATAGTGGTCAAATGCTTGCCTATTCTGCATAAAAATAATTTTTTTAGAGGGTACTGAACTTAACAATTTTTTTTAATGCTAAACATTTTTTTTAATTCGACGCTGAAACAAAGAAAACTATCAGATAAAGATAAAAATAGAAAAAAAGGTAAAAAATAAAGGTAAAATGCTACATCATCTTCGGCCGCATCTTCACTTTCCGTCAGGTGAGATAGTGGTCAAATGCTTGCCTTTTCTGCATAAAAAAAATCTCTAGAGGGTATTTTTTTAGAGGCTAGTGGGTACTGAACTAAAAATTTTTTTTTTAATGCTAGATAGGCAAGCATTTGACCGCTATCTCACCTGTTGGTAAGTGAAGATGCGGCCGAAGATGAACAAGCTTGCCTAGAAGGTACATATCCCAAAACATGTTTTTTTTTTTTTGTGACAGGCTAGTGTTTGACCACTATCTCACCTGATAGTAAGTGACGATGTGATCGAAGCTGGTAAACACACTAGACCTGGAATACGCAGGCTCTCAAGGATAACTGCCGGAACACCGTATTTGGCTTGGCGGCAGACTTTCAACTCGATGGTGGTAAGCTACTTTGGTAGCAAGCCAGGCGAGCAACTCACAAAATGCTCTACCACCTCTCAAATGTCACCTGATTAGCACCACCCGGGGACCACGTGTAGGGAGTCAGACTTAAGGGGTATCCTCCTACGGACGTGGGTGACTCAGCCCCCAATGTATGCTTGATTGCATTCTAGTATGGGGTACATCAAATCACTAGAAAGCGCTTTCTAGAATTTAGATTCAATATTATTATTTATAATTGTGCAAGCATGCTACATCTTCGACTTCATCTTCACTTGCCATCAGGTGGGTGGTGGTCAATAGCTTGCCTTTTCTGCATAAAAAAACAACATGGTAAATATTCCAGCATTGAACAAACATTTACTTTAAACTATGCCCGTAGGCTTATTTGGCCTGGTAGAGATCGCTATTAGTGATAAGGCCGCCTGTTGTGATACTTTACGTATAAGCTTGTTTGTTACCTTTGTTTTATCTCATCTTATAAAGTGGATCAATAAAGTATTATCTATCTATCTCTCTATCTTATTTGGGTGAGCGTTCGCCTTCGAAACAGGGGTTCGATTCCCGGCGGGAACACAAAGTTTTCTTCCCAAGGAAAATTTGTGATTCTGGTTCTGGGTGTGATTGTGTGTTATGTGAATCTTTCCGGCACCCAATATCCAATACAGTAGAACTCCAATTATCCGAACTCCGACTATCCGAATCGCCGATTATCCGAATCACAAAATGCGTGACCTGGCTGCCCGAAAACGGTTGAAGACCGCAAAACAGCTTACATTGACGGAGATGTTTAAAAAACAATGATTTTTATATCTAATTTGTACATAAGTACATTTTATTTATATTTAAAACATGTGAAAATTTCATGTTTCTTTCATTTAATTCAATAAAAAAATAGTGCAATATCAAAAGTAGCTTTTATTCTCTCCAAAGGCAATTTTTTTTTTTAAAATCCGATTATCCGAATATTTGATTATCCGAATGGGTCCCGGTCCCCATTAATTCGGATAATTGGAGTTCTACTGTATATCTTTATCTTATCTTTACCTTTATGTGTTTCGGACTTGATTTGTTGTTTGTTTGTTTGTTTCTAGGTAGCTGTCGGTCCCGGTAATGGTATATACGAAGCGTCCGGTAAATATCTGATAAAAGAGGACAAGTTTGTTTACAGCATTCGGGACATCTCTAGAGTCAACGCGTGAGTATTAACGCTTTCACACTCACAGCCCCACACAAAGTTCGATGACTTGTGTCGTGGGTGCCGGAAACATTCACATCACACACACAATCACAACCAGAACTAGAAACGCTTTTCCTTAAGGAGAAAATTTGTGTTCCCTTGAGGCCACCATCTCACCTGATGGTAAGGGACGATGTTATAGATAGATAGATTACTCTTTATTAACACACTTTACAAAAAGAAAACACAGAAATAAATATAATAACATAATATAACATAAACGCTTTCACACTCACAGCCCTACACTAAGTTCGATGACTTGTGTCGTGGGTGCCGGAAACATTCACATCACACACAATCACAACCAGAACCAGAAACACAAATTTTCCTTGGGGAGAAAACTTGTGTTCCCGCCGGGAATCGAACCCGATGCTTAGAAGGCACAACACCATCCAACTACAATTGAAGGTTACAAATAAAATGGCTTGGAATAACTCGAAAAATAAAGTGACGTCACTCCAATATGGCGGACTTCTAAAAGCTTGTTTTTTTTTTGTTGAATAGGCAAGCATTTGACCACTATCTCACCTGATGGAAAGTGATGATGCGGCCGAAGATGTGACATGCTTGCCTAGAAGATACCTTTTCACTCGAGACTTAAAGACTCCAGACCTTGTTCTTAACAAGTCGTAGCTTATTTATATGTAATTTAGAGACGTGACGAGCAAGTCAATCGTCTGATAGTAAACGTCACGCTTGCTCAATACATTTCAGTGCCAACCAAAGTTTCGAACTAATAACAAACAAACAAACACTCTCACACTCACAGCCCCACACTAAGTTCAAAGACTTGTATCGTGGGTGCCGGAAACATTCACATCTCACACACATTACACCCAGAACCAGAAGCACTAATATCCCTTGAGAAGGAATTTGTGCTCCTGCCGGGAATCGAACCCAGTACCCACGGCGCAGAGGGGCACCTGTCCACTGCGCCAACTGGGTCGTCAAATCAAATATAGGTTGAAATCCAGCGCAGCAATGCATCGTCACCCTGAGATATTAGATGTTAAATTTTTTAAGCCATGTCATTACGCTTTATTTAATTACTAGCCGTGCCCCGCGGCTTCGCCCGCTATTATCAAGCTAAAAAGTAGCATATGTGTTAATCCTAGGTATAATCTATGTACGTTCCAAATTTCATCCAAATCCGTTTAGCCGTTAAAGCGTGAAGAGGGAACAAACATACTTACACACTTACACACAAACTTTCGGATTAATAATATTAGTAGGATTAGTAGGATTACCTTCATATTGACTTCAAAAAAGGAGGAAGTACTATGTTCGACTGTATGTTTATTACTTTAGATCTGTATATACATTTAGTTAATGTTCCAATTATAGTGTTAAATAACATGAATACCCGTACCTACATTACGGGGAATACACTGCCCTTTGCAACACAGTTTGAAACTAATGCAAGAGGCAGGGTTTCACTCTTTAATTTGTACCTAATTAATAATTCATGTCAATAAATATTTTGTATTTGTATTTGTATGTTTTTTTTTATATATTTTTACCGATTACATTTGTGGACCGATTCTCAAAATTCTTTTTTTTTTGGTAGATTATACTTCAGAGGTGGTCCCATATAAATTTTATCGAAATCGATCAAGCTAAAACTAAAGTATAGGCGGTGAAGTCGGTTTTTTTAAGCTTTGCTTACGTTTAAATTATTATTATAATATTTTTATACATTTTATTTGAATTATGTTTTTTTTGTTACGATATGTTAGGATGTCCATGTCGCAGTTTATTTTAATAAAATGGGCCCCAAAGAGGCACTCATGAAAGTTTAATGACTCAACTGCCAGATTCACAAAATTACAAATCAAATTTAATTTCAGATATAACAACGAGCCTAGTTGCATAAGCGCAACACACCCTCACCTCAACATGTACTGTTACTGTAACAACTGATGTAACACAACGGAACAAACAAACGTTACGCACAGGACAAACGTTATGGAATGGAAGGTTACGCAACTGACAAACGTTATGGTATGGAACGTTACGCAACGAACAGACGTGACGGAATGGAGCGTTACGCAACGGAATTGTGTGACACAACGGGACGTTACGCAGCAGAACGTCACGCAACGGAGCGTTACATAACGACGTAATATAGTTACCAAATACATAACATTATATAGGTAAGGATTTAAATTTATGTATCGTGCAAATAGTGTTTACAATGAAGAAGTTGTATATTCTTAGATCTTTATTCAATTGCTTGTGTTATACATTTACGGTAAAAAAAACAATAAATCAAAATTTTAGAGCAGAGGAAATAACTTTTTTGGATTCGCTAAAAAAGGTTCAGCTGCTGTTAAGAATTAATATTTTAAACTAATTATCACATCAATTTGTAAATTCTATTAATGAATTAATTCAATATTATCATTATTGTGAATCGTTCCTAATATAATAATTCAAATGTTTAATATTCAATACTCATTCAGTATATTTTTTAACCGACTAAAAAAAGGAGGTTCTCAATTTAAATTTTTTTAGGTGTGCTCAGAATTTTATTCAAGGTGAACGGATTTTGATGATTCTTTTTTTTTTAATTTGAAAGCTGGTGCTTTTCCTGTGGTCCCATTTAAATTTGATCAGTAGTTTGTTAGTTATTCTCTATAACACGTATTTAATTAATTTAATCTGATCAAGGGTTCCGGATATAAATCGATGAAGTCGGTTTTTAAGCTTCGCTTACGTTTAAATTATAATTAATAATTTTGAATGTAAACTCTAGAAAGAACTTTCTAGTGATTTGGTGTAGCCATTATAAAATGCAGTTAGGTTTTTTTTGAAATATAATTAAAGGTAATTAATTATATTTCTTAACTTAAATTACTCTAGTCTCGAACTTCAAAGTCTCCTTATTATTTGATATCTCATTTTTGAAGTGAATCTTTTTATGGGAATGCTTTGAATTTCTGATCCGCAACCTTTATGTGACGAAAAGTGGTAGGGGTTAACTTTCTGATGAATAATTAAAATGTTTCCCTGCAATACAAAAATGTCACGTCTAACGTGTGTCTTTACGTCACACCCTTTTGTTTTGTTATTTATCTTTTCTTCTATCGTGTAAGATTTGCAAAATTTTTATCAGATATTTTCACAGGTACACAGTCCAGTGTGTAACAATGCAACACAGAGGAATTATTATTACAATTCCTGTTGAGTAACGCTATAAATGCTGTATATGAAATCATGTATAAGAAATAGATACTCAAAATCAATTTAAATTTGCGGATCTCTGTTGGTCACACAAGCATGTGACACAGGTGGAAATATATTCCTGTTAAGTAACAATAGAATTTTTTGTTCTATAATCAGTGCATAGATAAGTTTAAATGTTAATAGATATTCTAGGATAATATTATTAGAGTACTCGTTCTAAACTGTTCCTATATTATACACGGTAATTTGTACAACACCAGAAAGCTCTCAGAAGTTGATACTTGTTCCAACTTTAGCGATTTTCTTCTAAATGCTAAATTTTCTTTTTAATGTTAAATCTATCGTGAGTATTACACATTATGTTTCAATGTTACTTTCGGCTTAAAACACGAAAAAATTTCGACTTACTTTGTAGTCAAGTAGTTTGAGTATCGCGCGTCTGACTCATCCTGATGAAGGACAACTAATTTGTCCGAAACTAGTTGACTACAAAGTAAGTCGAAATTTTTTCGTGTTTTAAGCCGAAAATAACATTGAAACATAATGCTAAATTTACTGTCATAATTAAGATGATAATTCTATATAATCTACTAGCCGTGCCCCGTGGCTTCGCCCGCTACTCTCAAGTTAGAAATTAGCCTATGTTTTAATCCTAGGTATAATAAAAAAAAATAAGCTTATAAGCTCGATGTCTTGTAGGTAACTTAGTTCTTTGCTGTACATAGTTTTAGTTTAGTTTTAGGAAATATAGGCAATTGGCCCGTAGTTAGGTATAATGTATGTACATTCATCATGTCATCCAAATCCGTTCAGCCGTTAAAGTGTGAAGAGGGAATGATAACATTCTTACACACTTACACATTTACACACAAACTTTCGGATTTATAATATTAGTAAGATAATTAATAGTTTTTTTAACTGTACTGTCCCGCAAAGAGCGCCTTGTAATATGTATGTCAACGTCAGTTGCCGGGACACCTAGTAAAATATAATTTACACACCACGAAAGTCGTTGGTCTCAACGGTTCGAATGGTGTCTCAAGAGTTTTCTGGTGTTTTTCAAATTACCCCGTATTATATGGAGTCAAGGGTACACCTACGTTTTACCGATTTCTAAAAGGATTAGGTTCTTAATTCTCAGTGAATATTGCTTCATTATTGTTGTACTCGATATTCTTAATTAAGTAAATGCTTGATATTTTTTTTAATAATTATTATACTCGATTTGTCATTTTAATATACTCGAAATAGGTATTCTAAACACTTAATGTATTGTGTATACATTTTTTTTCTTTTATATTTAATACATGTATATTAATTAATGTCTATATCTACGTTTTTAACCGATTTATAAAGGAGTTAGGTTCTTGATACTCAGTTAATATTGCTTTATTGTTGTTTTTTTTTTTATAATAATTATACTCGATTCATGAATTTAATATACTCAAGTTGGTATTCTAATCACTTAAATGTATGTCTATTTTTTTTCTTATATTGTCATACATATATATCAGTTATTATATATATTATATACATATAAATCAATTCCTATTTAATTTATTCACGCCATAACTTAGAATGACTTAATCGATTTCATACATTTTTTTTTAATTTTCTAATATTTTGTAGACGGTTCCCACGTAGAGAAAAAAAAAAATAGAATGAAAAAATCGTTTATTAATTAATCGTTAATTTTAAGAATTTTGTCTTAATAATAATTCATATAGTTTTTAACTTAAAATCTCATAACATCATTCTCAAATAATTAATTTATTAAATAAATGTAGTTATATAATATGTACTTATTTAATAATCGCACAAAATGTGTCTTCTGATTAGAGTTATTATTTAAAATAGAAAATAATTGTAATTTAGTCACAAATTGTAATTTATTGATATAATTATGATATATGCATCGATCTATAAATATATGGATTTCTGATCCGCGCTCAAAGGTTTGCACAGAATTTAGGCGACAATCCCGTCTCGAGTATAACTTAGGTGAAAAAGTGGGACTGATATGGGAAAGTCCTAGGCAAACATAAACATTAAGGATGTAATAATTAAGACAGTAAGTTTTTAGTATGGCATTAAAGTAGGGACTAGGCTGTCATAAACATGAATGAGGTAATTATTTACAGTCTTACTTATAAACCCCTCTAACAGTCTTACTTATAAACCCCTCTTAATTTTTAATCAATTGCTTAGCTACAGTTTAACAAAAATTTCACTCATAAACGCGATTTAGCGTTAAGTAATGCTTAAATAGTTGTCAAAATTAAACACCGCCATTGCCTAGTTTAAACTTGCTAAGAGGCAATATGGCTTATATCTTTTAATAATAAATGTGTCAAAACTTTTTACGTAAGGCGCAAAATTGTTTACTTCGACAACCGTTGAATGTCGCCTGTCTTAGATTTTCATTTCAATAGATTAATAAAACCACATTTTTGACAGCTGTATTCGTATAATTTCACTTTTAGTCGACTATTTTGGTTATAATCTATGGCGATCGTGTACATTTCGATTATTTTCGATTCTCTGTGTGTTTTTCAACTAAGCAGCGCCTAACTAATGTTTATGAGTGAAGAAAAGTTAATCATTGATTATGGACTTAAGAGCTGCTTAACTAAGAGGTGGCTTAGCATTGCTTAGCGACATTTTTATAAGTAAGACTGTTATTCAACAAGTTTTTAGAATGGAATTAAAGTACTAGGCAAACATAAACGTGAAAGAGGTAAATTGCTTTTTTTCATTACGTAGTATTGCAATTTTATGTTAGTTAGGCGACCAACGTCAGTCGAAATTGTGAGCTTATAATTGTTAAGCAAAAGTAACCTGTGTTGTTATGGAGATTAGGCTTAAATTAAATTGTTTGAGGTTGTTTATATATTTTTTTACTTAAGATGTAGCCTATCTTTTGACTACCATCTCTCACCTGATGGTAAGCGACGACGTGGACGACGATGGAGCAAGCTTGCCTAGAAGACCTATTCACTCGCGACTTGAAGTCTCCCATATCGTACTTATCAGGAAACACCGACTCAGGCAAGGAGTTCCATTCCTTCGCGGGCCGCACAATAAATGTAGAAGCAAAATTTCATATAGATGTGTGGTTAGTCAGTACATATTCTGAAGTTTGTGTTAGACCTGAGGTCCATTTGTTTGTAGGTCGATGTTTATGTGCAGGTAAAATGAATGTTAATTTGATATCATATGTTTTTATGCTAGTTAGGCAAGCATTTGACCACTATCTCACTATGGAAAGTGAAGATGCGGCCGGAGATATAACGTGCTTGCCTCAAATATACCTTATTATTATTAGACATGTGATGATATTTAAATAAAATACTTACTTTTAATTAATGTAATCAAACATATTTTTATTTTTATTCATCCGTAGAAACAATAAGTTTAATAAGTAATTATCTTAAGTAGAAAATTTGATTTTTTTTGTATAATTGCCAGTAACTTGAACATTAATATCTTCTTTTCAAAACAAAGATGATTGGTCAGTTAGCTCTATAAACCAAAGATAAATTGTATATTAGAATTTTAATAAAATTTGACGTGGTTTTTTTTAAAATTTTTGTCGATTCTGTTCCACCTCCTGCAGGATTGTGCACTACTAACCAATGACGGTATATGCTGATTTATTTTAGAAAAGTGTAAAAATACCCTCTTATTCATAAAAAGATAAAACTTTCGATAAACCTTCTATAGATTAAATATATTTTGACGCATGATATATATATATATATTTTAGTTTTGGCTTCGCATACTATGTGCATTTGGCCAGTGGCAAGTCAAAATGTCATGGTCAAGTCATACCTTAGTATAGTGGTAGAAACTTTACCAAAACTACTATAGGGGTTCGTCCACCAGGATCCCCTAGCCAAAATAATTATTCATGTGCCCCAAAGAGGCACTACTCTCCATAGCTCGGTCCTCCAGGAAATTCCGTGAATTCATCTGTTCATCAGAATCCTCAGGGGATCCTTGCGGAACTCATCGATTCAGGATCTCTTAATTAAATAAAAGAAGTAAATACGAAAATCACGTTTTCCAACTTAGTGTGATTTGCCTACACACATGCACGTTCACGAACTATAATAATCAACAATTATTATACATATATACATACACTCATAGAATCACAAGTTTTGGAAATTAATACAAAATCAACAACGACATTTTTCCACTTCGCGCCAAAACTTGGACGTATGATATTTACCATCAGTCAAATCAATATATAGTACACATATTTAAACTATATAAACATCGAATTTTTATATATCTATAAATAAGGCGGTTAGTAGTTATTGTCTAGTTTTAATTATCTACTTATAATTGTCAATAAAATTATTTTGTATTTTGGCAAAGTGGAATAGTCAAATAGTACCAAAAATTTTGATCGTTTGTTATTTGTATCGGTGTAAGGTGCATTTTCGAATGCACCACATTGCATTTGTATATTTTTTTAATTGGTAATCCTTGTTGGTAAAGTTGGACAACTTTAAAAGTAATATACCTTATATTATATGGGATATAATAAAATACGAAGATTCGTTTTTTTAAGTCCCATTTTCGATGTTTTTTTATTCTTAATTTTAATTAACTGTTTATAATTTTAGAATTGTTTAACTACTACGAAGTTTACTTTTTAATATGATAATGTTTTTTAACTTATTATTAAATTGATTTTTTTAAACTATATTCTTGATCTTATCAGTCTGTTATTTTTTTAGTGATATCTGTCTGTTATTTTTTTTAGTACTTAATAATCTAAATTAAGGATTTGAATGTATAGTTTTTTACGGATTATATATTATTTAAGTCATATGTGTACTTAATTGTCAAAATTAAGCTTTGGATTTATAGTTTTTATAGATTATACAAGGTGTTTGGAAAGTTAATGCAAAATTTTGAGTGGTCTATTGAAAGGTCACTAGGCAGGCACAAATATTAGGCTAATTTCACTTAGAATTTGGTTATAATTATGTTAGAATTTGGAGTTATTTTGGCAAATACTGAACATTTACCTTGCAAGCAATATTTTGTATGTAAAACACTTCGTTAGTAAAGTCACAAGGTTTAAATCACCATTTTGATCTCTTTGAGTATTTATTAACTGACTTCGGAAAAGGAGGAAGTACTCAATTCGTCGGAATCTTATTTTTATGTATGTTACCTCAGAACTCCGTCTTTTATTACGCGTTTTGGAAAATTATTGTTTTGATCGAAAGATACGTTTTAGTTGGTTTTATAATTTGATCAAGATCTGATGGAGAGTTTTTTTTTTTTTTTTTTTATTTGTGACAGGCTAGTGTTTGACCACTATCTCACCTGATGGTAAGTGACGATGTGATCGAAGCTGGTAAACACACTAGACTTGGAATACGCATATATAGAGTTTCGGAGATAGTTGCGATTGAAGTCGGTTATTAGTTTTTTAAACTCATTTATACTATTTTTCTGTTTCGGTTTGTAATCATGGAGCTGTGAATAAATTATCTATGTATTTATAATTAACGCGTTCGTATCTAATTTTGGGGACAATTTCCGAAAATCATTTGCCACGAAAACTCAAAATTCTTATAATTTTGAGAGCTTCAACTAAATTTATTCTTAACATGGTCATAGGTCTTAATATATACTAGCGCGACCTTTTGCATCGACTTTTCAAACACCCTGTATATCATTATAGCATAGGCAGAACTGAAAGTTAAATTAAATAATCTTTAAATTATTGTGGTCCGCTTGGATAGCTCAGTGGTTAATGTAGCGGTACCGGGTTCGAATCCCAGCCATATATTTTAATTTCTTATATTTTTACATATCTCATTAAACGAGGCTACCTCTCATTAAATAATTATGTTACTAACCTGAGCGAATTTATTTGAAGATTTTTTTTAAAGTATAAATCAACAATATAGTAAATAATAATTAAATTAATTCTAAGCATTATGTTTTAGTGACCATTGATAATTTTATATTTATATACCGTCATTGGTAAGTAGTGTACAATTCTTCAGGGGATGGTTTAGAATTAACAAATAAACAGAAAAAAAAATGAGATAAAAAAAAACCTGCTTTTTTGTCGATTCTAAGCCACCCGCTGTAGGATTGTACACAACTAACCAATGACGGTATATATGTAAGTTGTTCGTAAATCAATAGGCATTTCTTTTGTGTAAATAAATAATAATAATAAAATGAAATAATTATTAAATTTTAACTTGTAATTGTACCTAGTAGCCTGATTGTACCATAAAACTGAAATAAAATGTGTCTTAAATCACAAACTGAGTTTTTATTTTAATTATTGTATATATTTTTTTATATTATATAATAAAAAATTGAGAGACGATGTCGCAACTGTTATGGGTAAAAACTTAACTAATTAAATGCATTTCATTTTTTTTTTATTTTCTAAAATAAAACAATTGTTGATGACTTCCGGTTGAGTTACATCCAACCAGATATTATGTCACAGCGACACGATGTTAAAATCTATTGAGTTACATAACGAGCGTAACATGTTAATGTTAGTGTGTTCATTATCTCATTAGGTACCTATCCATATTTAAAAAAAAACAACAAATTAGTATAAGGGATTAAACAAAAACACATAATAAACTTCAAAAACATTTATTTACAAAATTGAGTATTTTGCGTTATCCACTACATTAGAAAACAAGAACAGAGGTAAGGAATTACAATAAATATAATGATATTATATATATTACTGATTAAAGTTTTACAGAAATAATGTCGTAATTATAGAATAATGAGCTCTATGCTCTTATTTATAGAATTGAAAGAACACGGACTTAAATTAAATAAGGACATAACCTCATCCAAACATTAGTAAAGCAACGTCCGTGTGTTCGTGCATCTTGAAGTAAACTAGCACATACAACTAAATAGTTGGTGTTTTGCCGCCGATTGTCGGATCTTTAGTTTGTGTGCGTGTAGCTCACGATTTGTAGTACTTTGGGTGCTTCCGATTTGTTTGGAGCATTACGTCTGTATTTTTTTTAAGTCCGTGTATAATTAAAAGAAATACTGGAAGTTCGTCCAATAACGTAAAAGTTTTAAATTGTATGTTTTAAATATTAATAATGATTTTAATATTATAATGAAATATAAAGCAACATTAAAATAATGTTTGTGACTTATCTACATCTAAATACTACATAAGCGTTTTGTACTTTATTTCTATATAAATATGGCTCGATATCCTTTGAAAAGCATTTGTCGTCGTCAATATACATTTATAACAGTGTCATTGATTCGTTTATTTGTCGTTAAATTATTATAAAATAGAGAAAAACAGATAAAACTAATTTCTTCAATTAACCACGTTTTTAGGATCTTACAATCAGGCCGCCAAAATAGACGCATCCAAACCATGACTGATGTCTTACTACTAACAAGACAGTTTTATTGCACAAAATGATGGTAAACTGTAAATATCCCGTCTCTATCATCTCTGTTCTAGACTTCCGTCGATTGGCTATCAGTCAATTGGTAAAAATGCTGTTTTTTTATAATAAGAATCTTAAAAAGATTTGATACTGTAAGTAATTAAATTCTATCTGTTTCCCCCACCCGGGTAAACCCTTAGTAGGGTCCGCTTTGACCTGCGTAACCCTGAGATCCAGAGTAGCCTTGAGATCCTGGGTAACCAGCGCCAGTGTCTTCGTAGCTGATCTTGGGTTTGTAACCATCCTGATCGGCTTCGTACTCAACAGTCTGGAAAAATTAAAACGATAATTACATGCGTTTATCTTCGACCGCACCGTCACTTTGGTTCAGGTAAGATTGTGGTTAAACACTTGTCTATTCTTATTCAATGTGAGGGCAGTAAGGCCTGCACTGACGGCCCGCTTGGGGTGTATTGTGCATTTTCCCCTGTCAGGAACTGCCCCATCCACCCAACTCCTTAAAATAAGGGAGTTTGGTTTTGACGTGCTGGCATCACTGATCCAGTGGGAAAGCAGTTGCATTTGATTTCATAACGCGCTTATATAGCATGCATTTTTTATTCAGCAGAGCAGAGCAAGGAATTGTTCAAGTTTTAGCTTGGGCTAAATTGCTTTCGTACGTCCGGCGGATTTCCGGATGTTCTCCTCTACAGGTCACATTTCTCAACCGATTCTCATGAAGTTTTGTGAGTTGGTTCAATAGGTAATTTTATATAGAATTTTAGTCAATCAGTTAAAGGTTTATTAATAATGTTGATAATGGAGGTTGAAATCGAAAAAAAAAAACATATTCCAGCTATTTCAAAAAGAACGCGAGGTTTAAAGCTCACAGAGACATTAGTAGGATAGGTACAACATTGGGGATATTAGAACCTTTGTGCTGATTAGGAAAGGGGTAGGTACCATTCCAGGGCAAAGATTTAGAGTTGGAATAACCTAGTTCTAACTAAAAGGATTCTTGAGAAGAACTATACCTTGTAGTTTTTTCAAGTCATCGAACATAGTGAGGGGCTGTGAGTGTGAAAGCGTAAAAAAGTTAAAAACATGTGTTGACTTACTTTGACGACAAAATATGACAAGGTTTGACCTTGCCTATCAGTTTTTTTATGCACGATTGGTAGGTAAGCATTTGACCAATATCTTACATGATGAAAAGTAAGGGGTTGAAGATAAAGCACGCTTGCCAAGAAGATACCTATTCACCATTTACTTGAAGTCTCTCAGATTAAACCGTTCGGGGAACAAAGACGGCAACGAGTTCCACTCCTTTGCAGTACGGATGATAAACGTAGAATCGAAACGCTTCGAGCGAACTGGTTTCAAGAACAAAGGGTTACAGTTAGGAAATATCACGGGACTTAATCGCGCTCAAACTATTTTTATTTACCTCGACGTTTCGACCAAGTTGCATTGGCCATGGTCTCGAGAAGACTAAAATAAAGATCAAATCGCGAAAGTTGTCACGTATTGTTACAACAAATAACAAGGGAACGGAACCCCGTTGGCTTAATTCGGTGGCCTATCGCCTTCTAAGCACGGGAGAATAGGTTTCGATTCCCGGCGAGAACACAAGTTCTCCCCAAACAAAATTTGTGGTTCTGGTTGTGATTGTGTGTGTGATGTGGATGTTTCCGGTTCCCACGGCACAACTCATAGAGTGGGGCTGTGATTATGTTTATTGTAATAATTGTTGTTCTTACTTGTTTCCTTCCATCAGGCAGCAGGACGTAGTAAAGTCCTTCAGCGCGGTCTCCCTGCCTCGCCTCGCGATGTCCGAAGTCGTTTCCTGATTGATCATCCTTCACCGAGTACTCGAAGCTGTAGTTAGCTGGCTCCTGCAAATAAAAAAAACATTAACAAGTGGCATCATTTAAATTCTGAAATTACCCCTGAAGTTCTATCTGTAAAACAGCTATCACCTAACATAGCTAAGAACGTTTTAAAAAAAACTTATAAAGATTTTTTTTAATGCTTGGTAGGCTAGCCTTTGACCATTATCTCACCTAGTGGAAATTGAATGCGGCCGAAGATGGAACGTGCTTGCCTAGAAGGTACCTATTCACTCTAGACTTGAAGACACCAAAATTGTACCGTTGGGGGAACAAAGGCGCAATGAGTTCCATTCCTTCGTTGTACGGATGATAAACGTAGAAGCGAAACGCTTCGAAAGAACTGGAGTTATTTCAACCATAAATGGATGACGTTTGACAGTTTGTCTTGTTGTTTGATGGTAAAAAGGGCATGGAGAAATTATATCATGTCCTTCAGCGCACTCTCCAAAATGCTCCAGCTGTTTGGGAATTCCGTTGCCTCAGACAGACATAGATACGCACTACAAACTCATAACACCCCTCTCTTTCGTCGAGGGTTAAAAAACGAATTCACCCAGTCCATACTACAAATTGCATCGTAGGTGTTTTTTTATTAGATAAGCTTTGACCATTATTCCAACTAATGGTGAGTGATGATTTGGTTGAGTATATTATACATGCTAGGCTTAGAATAGATGCTGGAACGTTTTTAGTTATTTTAACGACAGGTTTTTTTGGGTGAACTATGACTTCTTTAGACTTACTACATAACATAAACACTTTCACACTCACAGCCCCACACTAAGTTCGCTGACTTGCGTCGTGGGTGCCGGAAACATTCACATCACACATACAATCATAACCAGAAACACAAATTTTCCTTGAGGAGAAAAGTTGTGTTTTAGTCGGGAATCGAACCCGATACCCCTTCTTAGAAGGCGAACGCCACCCAACTAAGCCAATGAGCAGTTCACTATATACCAATAGCCAAAAAAAAAATATTATTCTGTAACGCTATGACGCTTTAGACGTCTTTTAGAACATGCCAATCACAAATTAACGTTACACCATAATTAAACCAGTTTTACTAAGATACTGACCCCAGTGCTGCCATCATCATAACCCCTGCTGGCTCCAGGAGGAAGGTACTGACGGCTCTGCTCCGCTCCGCTGTAGCTGCCGGCACCTGATGAAGCACGAGATTAAAAAAACAATACACATTATGACTGCCCTTTGGATTCTTTGAGGGCGCATAATAAGCCTACGAAGCAGGGGTATCGAGTTCGATTCCCGTTGAGAGGAAAAATGTGTTTCTGGTTCTGGTTGTGATTGTGTGTGTGATTTGCTTGTTTCCGGCACCCACGTCTCAAATCATCGAACTTAGTGTGGGGCTGTGAGTGTGAAAGTGTTTTTTGTTAATTATTATTATTTTGTTTATTTAATTTCCTCATATTCTTAGAAAGGAGCGGCATACAGCCAGGTAACACTAGGAGGCTTAGGAAGTACTATATGGCAAACGTAGCGTCGGACGACCAGCGGCAAGATGGGTTGACGCTACCGGCAATAGAGGCATTACTTTCATGAGTGCCTCTTTGGGGACCATGTGAATAAACTAATTTCATTTGATTGTTAGCTTTGCGGGTCAAACCTGGAGACTAGCACAGGTCTCTGGCGAATGGAAGAATATGAGAGAGGCCTGTTACCCAGCAGTGGGACCAAATGGGCTGTGGATGATGATGATGGTAATTCTATTATTATCACTGCATATACGAAATTAGGTAGACTTTTTAAAACTACAATCATGTTTTAATGAAAAAACCCTGGTCTTTTCGCGCTTTCATTTTCAAAATAAAATTTTAGCGAAACGACCTACTTTTCTCAATATAAAAATATTATGTAGAAATCATCAATTACGAGGTCATCCACCAAAAAATTATATGAAGTGGCTCTAATTAGTGCTACTTTTCGTCTGATGCCAGTATTTATATCCCAATTAATGTTACTCTAGCTAGAATTAAGAAGATATAAATATCAGTATATCTAGGAAAACAAAATTGAGTCGGGTAGTTTCTAGATCTTTACTTAAAGACTACTTATACTTTATCTATAAGTTTAAAAAATAATTATTTTGGACGGTACATACCCCCACCAAGACCAGGCGCTCCGTATTGCTGAGAAGGTGCTTGACCGGATGTACCTCTGAAAGAGAAAGATCATTTACATAAAACAAGGTTACTATTTTATTATTTGTGTATGTGAGACTACCGTAAAGTTACAGCACAACGAAATGTTTTAAACAAACATTGAACAGCATAGGCGATAGCACATAACCTTGAGGAATTCCGGAGTTGATTTGAAAGACTTTTTACATAATTATTCATACATAATTTTTCTATAAGGTCTCTAGAAGGTATATTATGAATTTATATTCTATATACACCTTCTATAGATATTATTATATAATTTATCATAGATATAGTTGGCTGTAGTAAGTAAAATAAAAACACAGTTTTAACGCACCGGTTTTTGCCGGTTTCATTTAAAAGGATGAATAGTTTTATACCGAGTTGGCGCAGTGGACAGTTCCGCCCTCTGCGCCGTGGGTCCTGAATTCGATTCCCGGCAGGAGCACAAATTCCTTCCCAAGGGATATTTGTACTTCTCGTTCTGGGTGTAATTGTGTGTGTGATGAAAATATTTCCGGCACCCACGATCTTTGAACTTGGTGTGAAGCTGTGAGTGTGAATGCGTAATTGTTAAAAGAATAATGAAGTTATTCTTATTGGACAGCAAATAAAGAAACTAACCTTGAGTGTCCAAGAGATGGCACTCCATACTGCGAAGAAGGCTGTCTTGCTTGAGCATCAGGGGCTCCGTATTGAGATGAAGGCGCCCCATATTGCGATGAAGGTGCTCCACCAAACTGGCCTTGAGACGAAGGTGCCCCATATTGTGTAGAAGGTGCCCCATATTGGGTAGAAGGTGCCCCATATTGTGACGAAGGTGCTCCAAACTGGCCTTGAGACGACGGTGCGCCATATTGTGTAGAAGGTGCCCCATATTGGGTAGAAGGTGCGCCACCGAAGCCTGATGAAGGGGCTCCATATTGTGATGATGGAGCTCCGTATTGGGAGGATGGACGGCGGGCAGATGGGCGAGAGAAGCTGGATTGACGGCCTCTGAAAAAGGTAAGCATTACTTGAGTTATTTAACACTCAGTAATTATTTTTAATATACTCCTGTCAGTATTTTTAAAAACCCCGGAAGGTCCCCGAACGGTATAAACTGGGAGTCTTTAAGTCAAGAGTGAATGGTACCTTCTAGGCAAGCATGTTACATCTTCAGCCGCATCATCACTTTCCATTAAGTCAGATTGTGGTCAAATGCTTGCTTATAGGGAATTAAAAAAATCGCTTTGTCTAACATCTGTAAGTATTGACGAATAAGTGACAAATAAAATAATAAGTCGAGATTTTGAATTTTTTAGTATTGTGCATGTGATTTAAATGTTTGCGGCACCACGAAACAGTCATCGTACTTAGTGTGGGGCTGTGAATGTGAATTCGTTATGTTATTTACCCAAAAATAGCCGAAGTTTGTCTGCCATGTCCTCCGCTGCTTGGCACTCCGTACGTTGATGAGGGTGGTCCGAAACTACCCCCTTGTGAGGGTGGGAGGTATCTAAAATATTATACAAATTATTGTAGGGACGAGTAGGATAACTTAATTAAATATCAATTGTAGGTTTCATCGTTGATTCTAAAATCTACACCGGTTGTCTGGGAGAGATCGCTGTTAGCTTAAATACCGGGGGTATTTAAGCTAACAGCGATCTCATCATTGTACAGTTTAAATTAGTTTAAAATAATGTTTTTATGTAAGGTGTAACTATAAAGACTTATATATCTACTAGCTGACCCAGCAAACGTTGTTTTGCCATATACATTATTTCTGAGTCCTAAAAAACACAAGTAAAAAATATTTGACAAAAACAATTAAATGGCTAATAGGGGAAAAATAGGGGTTGATCGTAGAAGGGTGAAAATGTAGGGTTGTATGTATTTTTCAAAGCTAAATCTTAAAAAAAATATAAGAAATTGTTGTCCAAAAAAAAAAAAATTGTGTTGGACCACCCTTAACATTTAGGGGTATGAAAAATAGACGTTGACCGATTCTCAGACCTACCCGATATGCACACAAAATTTCATGAAAATCGGTCGAGCCGTTTCGGAGGAGTTTGGTAACAAACACCACGACAGCCGCGGGTAAAAAATTCGGTGTAAACACAAGTTTTCTCCCCAAAGGAAAGTGTTTCTGGTTCCGGGCGCGATTATTCGTGATTTGAATGTTTTCGGCACCCATGGCACAAGTCATCGAACTTAGTGTGGGGCTGTGAGTGTGAAAGTGTTTATGTTAATGTTACTTTCTTAAAATACAAACCTGCTGTCTACCGGAGGTTCAGCTATTGTCGATACGATGAACAATAAACAGGCAATGAGTGTCTGGAAAGAGATAACAATAGTTTAAATACTATCTCGACGACCCAGTTGGCGCAGTGGACAGGTGCCCGCCCTCTGCGCCGTGGGTCCTGGGTTCGATTCCCGGCTGGAGCACAAATTCCTTCCCAAGGGATATTTGTGCTTCTGGTTCTGGGTGTAATGTGCGTGTGATATTAATGTTTCCGGCACCCACGATACAAGTCTTTGAACTTAGTTTGGGGCTGTGAGTGTGAAAGCGTTTCTTTGTTTATCTATACCCCTAAACGATAAATAAGTCTAAGTCGACAATAGCACGCCATCTCTTATTGATGAAAATTGCTTATCAAACCACTGCCATACAGAATGTGTTTATTGGCTCACAAAACTTTGTTAAAACCTTAATTTATTACAACAAACCAACAAACAAACGCATTCACACTCACAGCCCCACACAAAGTTCAAAGACTTGTATCGTGGGTGCCAGAAACATTCACATCTCACTCACATTACATACAGAACTAGAAGCACAAATATCCCTTGGAAAGGAATTTATGCTAATGCCGGGAATCGAACCCAGGACCCAGAGTTGTTGGTGTTTCCTTTTAACTGATGCAATTAACAACTCAATATCAATGTCGCTATCAGACATGATTATTTGACGTGGCCGCTACGTCTATTTGGTGTAGCAGTTCTTTACTGTAGACAGAACACAACTGTAGCTGTCGCCGTTGGTCGGCGATTGCTGTCGACATTCGGCAGCGGGCACTAATTAATGTCGACAGCTTGCAGTTGACGCTGTCGACAGCAAAGTGCCGCTTGTCTTTAAGGCGCCAGGGGTCCGGGCTGGGCGTTAGTGCGCTCTGAGCTGTCCCCTAGTCAGTGTAGTCTTCAATATTCATTTCCTTGGTCCATACTGGGCTGGAGTCGACCTTGGGTCTAGTTCGAGCCTTTCTGCACAGAGCAGCCAACGCGATGGACTCACGGACTGTCCTCGATATGGTGGTAGCGTGAACGATCAGTTTTGTAATGGTAATAACGTATTCCTTTTAAATTACCGGGTAGGTAATATAATGGTAAATATTTTTCCACTTAGAATACTGCTTATCTAAATCTAGTTATTTAAGGGAAATAAAAATAAATAAATAAATAAATAAGGGGTCTCGTCCGGTAGTTGGCCTCATCTTAAGAACTTTGTTATTCAAAGTTCAAAGATAATCCTTGTTGTGTTGTTGCTTGTCTCCATTATTTTTAGCATTAAAAATATTTGTTATATTTACCTTCATTTTGCTTAGTTTTAATTTTTAACTAAAGGTGGGGGAATTTCGTCTCCTGAAATAAAAATAAATATTATTGTAAGCACCCAAAATAATTAGAGATTAACAAAACTACGCGATTGGGGAACACAGCCTTTGTTTTCAAAAACATTGTCACATTTTATAGAGGAAAGCTTCTTTTTCAGAGTCCACCTGTTGCAGTACCACATCATTGCATTGCAGACATTCAACAGCCAAGCAGTAAAATAGAAACATTACTGTATTTCGAACTATTCGGGCAATATTTCCAGTGAAATTACACGGCTTAAAGATGTTTAACATCTAATATCTCAGGGTGAGGAGCGCAATACTTTGCCGCGCAGGAATTCAAATTAAATAAGTTCATATCTCCGGGTGGCACTGAACAACATATCATGGGCAAGCCTGACGCTTACCATGAGGCGAGTGTCGTGTTCGTAACTGTCAGGATAAGTGTATATGCCACCTAAACCACAATCAGATATCAAATCAAATCAAATCAAAACCGTTTATTCACATGGGCCCCAAAGAGGCACTCATGAAAGTTAATGATTCTATTGCCAGATTCGCAAAATTACAACCATCTCGAGAAGGACCTGGCAAAAAGTCTGCGGCGCAATTTTTTTTCATATTTTTTTTTTAAACATTTTAATCTCTATCGATAGGTATATAAAAGAGTTGGGATGGCTGGACTAACTGCTATCAAGGGGAATGCACAATACTCCCTTAGCGGGACGTCAGTGCAGGCCTTATCGCCCCCAGTTAGAATAAGAAGGTGTATACGTGTAGTATCGATAAGACGTGCTCAGACTGTTCATGCATTTAAAATTCAAGTTAAAAATTTCTTGCTCTCCCAATAACTTTTCTGTGTCATACTGTTCTGCTACTTATATTTCATAATATGATTCAAGCTGTAACAAATCCTTACTTTATTATAATATTTTGTATATATGTATTTATATATAAACATATGTATTTATTAGTATTGCCTTATATAATTTATTTAGTTTAAGTATGTATATTTATACTTTTATACCTTACTATATATATATTTTCTAAACTTGTATTTACACCCCCGTTTCACCGAATTATTTAAAATCTTCTCTATCTAAAGGTTGTCTAGAAGAGATCGCTTTTAGCGATAAGACCACCGATTGTTTACTATATATATATATATATACATTTTTAAGTGATTTATGTGAGGTGTAACAATAAAGCGTTATCTATCTATCTATCGGACTGATATAGCATTGAATGCAATTTTACCTTTCTCATGGTTACCTTCAGTAATCATTACTAATCAAAACCATGTACTCGTCGTGTTACAAACGATCACGTTACGTCACGTGTATCACGATTTTGAACGTTTATTATAATTGAGCTGAAATCTAAGTATTATTTAATCTAGGTCTGAACGTAAATTAAAAACTCAGTGAAGGTGCAAATGTTCTGTCACGACCTAGCTCTAATGTGGAGTGCAGTGTTGCAAAACTTCCCGATTTATCGGGAAATCCATTGATTTTGGTCACTGTCTCCCGATGTACCGATTTAGGAATCCTGTCTCCCGATTTTTTGGATTTTCAACTAATGTTAAACAATATTCATAAATAATAATTTAAACGCAAGTAAAGCTTAAAAAACCGATTTCTCCGCTTTTGTTTTTGATGATCTCAAAAAGCACTAAATCAATTTCGATAAAATTTATATGAGATCATCCTCTGAAGTATGATATACACAAAAAAAAATTGGATCATCAAAATAGATTCATAATTGGCGGAATGACCTCAAAATCAAAATCAAAATCATTTATTCACATGGGCCCCAAAGAGGCACTCATGAAAGTTAATGAATCTATTGCCAGATTCGGAAAATTACAGCCATCTCGAGAAGAACCTGGCAAGAAACTCGGCGGCGCATTTTTTTTCATTAATTTTTTTTTTTAAACATTCTTAATTTCTAATACATAATTTTCTTAACCTCGTAACGTACATACAAAAATAAACATATAGTCGAATTGAGATCATTTTTTGAAGTCGGATGAAAATAATACTAATATTCTTAATACGGCAACACTAAAAGAAACCTCAATCCAAGGGGACTTCTCAAAATTCCTCGCACTAATTCGAATAGAAAATTGCACTGAAATACCTTAACATTAAGTTTATTATTGTCTGCCAAATGTACGAGGGAAAATCCCCGAAGATAACTTTGTTCGGTTTGTATCCCAAATTAAGCAGCTTACTTGCCTAATTCGTTGATTATTGATATAATTTAAAATAGTATTGTTTTATTCCGAAAAAAAAAACTCGCGAATGCTCCCGATTTTTTGCTGCAAATTTAACGATTTTTATATTTACACTTTGCAACACTAGTGTAGTGAAATGTTTTAAATTGATAAGTATCGAAGTGAGGTTTGATTTTAGAAACCCGGTTGGCACAGTGGGTAAGTCTGCCCTCTGCATTGTGGGATCAAAATTCAGCGAGCGCTCCTAATTAAGCCCAAATTAATCACTCCGTTTTAATTAAGACACGAACGGACAGTCAATCAGATCACACTATCAAACTAATATTATAAAGACAAAAGTTTGTCGGTATGTTTGTTACTTCTTCACGCTCAAACGTCTGGACCAATTTTGATGAAATTTGATATGGAGGCAGCTGACACCTTGGATTAAAACATAGGCTACTTTTTATCCCGGTATTCCCGCGGGTCCTACACTTATGCAGGTAAAGCCGTGGAGCGCAGCTAGCAAAAAATAAATGTTATAGTATTTCTGTCCACCGATTGTACACTTAAATTTGGTTACTTTAATTTATTTTGCCAGACTGCCAAGGAAGGGTTATGTTTTTCGCGCGTATCTACAATTAATTAAGACATTTACATATATGTAAGTAATTATATATCTAAATGTCTTTATTACCTCGTATCTTCCAAATGGTTGGATTGATTTAGACAAAAAGTTAAGGTATGGTTATATTTGTCTTATAGACGTTTGAAAAAAAAGGCGGAATTATGCGCGAAATAGTAAGTAATAGTAGGTAATTAAAATAATTGAAACGCAAGAAAAGCTTTAAAAAATCGACTTCACCGCTTCTATTTTGGTTTTGACTTGATAAAAAAAAACGTAGGTATGTGGGACTACCTCTGATGTATGGTCTACCAAACAAAAAAAACATCAAAATCGATTCGTAATTAGCAAAATTATTGCGTAACATTCATACAAAAAAAAACGTACAGTCGAATTGAAAACCTCCTTTTTTGAAGTCGGGGTGATAGATAATTTACTGTACATGTCGAGTAGGGTTGGTATCAAAATGGAGGAAATTAAATGGGATAATAATTATAAAATTACATAAAAAGTAAGTTCACATTTTTTGCAGTCGGGTTCTTTTAATACATTGTTTTAATACATGTTAAGATTTTTTATGTAAACTGTGACAATAAAGAGTAATCTATATATTTCTTGTATCTTAGGTTGTTATGTGTATGTTTTTAAATTTGTATTTTGAATTAACAAATTTGGTAGATACGCGGAAATTAAATGGGATAATAATTATAAAATTACATAAAAAGTAAGTTCACATTTTTTGCAGTCGGGTTCTTTTAATACATTGTTTTAATACATGTTAAGATTTTTTATGTAAACTGTGACAATAAAGAGTAATCTATATATTTCTTGTATCTTAGGTAGATTATGTGCATGTTTTTAAATTTATATTTTCAATTGACACATTTGGTAGATACGCGTTTAATTTCAATAAATCTATCAAACAAACCAAACAAAACCGATGTACTAATTTCAAAATGGATACCACACACAAATAAATTCAAACCCACCAACGGATCACAAAATCACTCCCAAAAACTGTATTTGGTTCACTTCAATCACTGAGGATGGTTGAATGATGCTACGATACTAATCCTTTCGGTTTATATACTCGCAGATTAGGCGGTGCATCCTCTATCTACGTATGTATGTAGCAGTTACACTGAAAATTTTAACGATCGTAAAATACTAGGCGTTTTGTGAAATGGCTTAAATGGCGCTTCACTTCATTGAAGTGAAAGTTCTTATTATTATTATTTGAACTGCCCGTTTGCTTAGTTGGGTGAGCGTTCGCCTTCTAAGCAGGGGTAGCGGGTTCGATTCCCGGCAGGAACACAAGTTTTCTCCCCAAGGAAAATTTGTGTTTCTGGTTCTGGTTGTGATTGTTTGTGTGATGTGAATGTTTCCGGCACCCACGACACAAGTCATTGAACTTAGTGTGGGGCTGTGATTGTGAAAGCGTTTATGTTTATGTATTATTTAATCTATTTTTTATTTCAGGCAATAAGCATAATAATCCTACTAATATTATAAATCAGAATGTTTGTGTGTAAGTGTGTAAGTAAGTACCTTTGTTCTTTAACGGCTGAACAGATTTGGATGAAATTTGGAATGTACATAGCTTATACCTGGGATTAATCCTACTATCCTACTAATATTATAAATCCGAAAGTTTGTGTGTAAGTGTGTTAATGTGTCAGTACCTTTGTTCACTCTTCACTCTTTAACGGCTGAACGGATTTGGATGAAATTTGGAATGTACATAGATTATACCTAGGATTGACACATAAGCTTTTTTTAACTTGAAAAAAGCAGGCGAAGCCGGGGCACGGCTAGTTATTATATAAACAGTCATTTTAATTTTGAATAAAACCTGGTCAATATTCGCTTAGCTACTTTCATCAAACTTTAGGCATGTCGCGGTTTGCCCAATTCAACGTTGGAACAACAACAACACACTTGACTAGTCTTTATGTATGAGTTTGTATGTGTGAGTAGTGATTGGTGCATCTCGGGTACGGAGGGCGGGATGCTCTGCTTTAATATTTGATTTATAATTAAAAACAAAAATTAATTTAATTGTACGTATATTTAATAATATGTTTAAAAGGTACATCTTATTTCAGGGTCCAGATTATATGTCATTGTAAATGTTATTTAAGTTATTGCTCTGCGGTTTTAGTCGCATTCAACAGAATCTTTCTTTTTAACTGACTTCAAAAAAAGGATTTAAATTCGACTGTATTTTTATGTATGACAGAGAACTTTTTTCTAGGTGAACCAATTTTTATGATTTTATTTTATTTGAAAGTTGGTGATTCCCGCGTAGACCCATTTAAATTTAATCAAGATCTGACCAGTGGTTTTTGAGTTATCCTCAATAATGCCTATTTAATAAAATTTTATCTGATCAAGGTTCCGAAGGTCTCCGAATAAAGCAGAGTACCTAATCAGCTTATTGTTTTGCTTGCGATCAAATTATTTACAATATTATCATTTATTATAGGTATGTATGATTTAAATTGACCTCTATATATAATTGTCGAATATGTTATTCCAATAGTGTTTTTTTTTATTCTCGATAGGCAAGCATTTGACACTATCCACTATCTCACCTGATGGAAAGTGACGATGTGGTCGAAGATGGAGCATGCTTGCCTAGAAGATACCTAGAATAAATTTAGTGTAAATCTGGGTACATTTATAGTTTTTGTATAAATACATTTTTGCATTGTATAGTACCTGGCATAGGTCTATATTGCTATGTGAATGCACTTAGTTTACTCGTAAGATAAATTTGACCATTTTGATTAATAAAACTTATGATTATGATTATAAACCTTATATATGACGACTATCTGTCTGTATTAGCATAAAAAGGACTATTTAATCGGTAGTGCCATTCTCACGTATAACGTGGCCAAGGGTGGAAAACACGCTAGACCAGCATGACTAGTCTAGCATGACTTCTGCAAGTACGAAAACCTTTTTTTTTTATTACAGACATACGTTTGACTACAATCACACTTGATGGAAAGTGACGATGTAGTCTAAGGTGGAGCACGCTTGCTCAGTAAATACCTGTTCACTTTACTATTGAACACACCCAAATTGTACCTTTCGGGAAACACAGATGACGGCAAAGCGTTCCATTTTTTTGCTGCTCTATAAATGAACGAAGAAGCGAAACGTTTCGTGCTAATAAACGGTATTTCTATTGGAAGAGAATCCCACGACACAGCTCGTCCTAGTGTGGGGTTCAGGGATCCTTAATTAACACATAATATGCACTTATGTTACTTTATTCTATTTATTTTTTAAAGTGTTTTTTTTTTCTTTTGTATAAAAGCTTTATAAACTAAGTAGAGCAACTTACCAACCATCCGCCCTACAATCACCTAAAACACTATAAACTTAGGTATGCTGTGCTCCATTTCGGCTCGTGCTTCGCCGTCGTCGTTTGAGCGCTAACCATCTATCAAACCGTCCGCGTGGCCCGAATGTGTCGTAAATGCCAAATTGAAGGTTTTGAGCGAGTTATTAGACTTTCAGATTTTGGGGTACCTATCTGATTCTTTGTGTATTTGTTGATTAAGAAAGGATCAAAGCCTCTATTTGTTGATGAGTATCTGAATTAAGAAAATATTAACCTAATTATTTGAACTGCCCATTTGCTTAGTTGGGTGGGTTGTTCGCCCTCTAATCATGGGTATCGGGTTCGATTCCCGGCGGGTACACAAGTTTTCTCCCCAAGGTAAATTTGTGTTTCTTGTTCCGGTTGTGATTTAATGGGTGATGTAAAAGTTTATGGCACCCTCGAAACAAGTCATTGAACTTAGTGAGGGGCTGTGAGTGTGAAAGCGTTTATGTTTATTTAGAGCTCATTATACCGAGATGCCTTGGGATATCGTTGCATATCATTTTTTTATGCTGGATTGGCGAGCATTTGACCACTATCTCACCTGATGGAAAGTGACGATGCGGCCAAATATGGAACATGCTTGCCAAGAAGATATATATTCACTCTAGACTTGAAGACACCCAGACTGTATCGTTCGGGTAACAAAGACGCAGGCAATGAGTTCCACTCAGACGTAAAAGCGAAACGCTTTAAGCGAACTGGAGGTATGTCAACGTTTGACAATTTATCATGTTGTTACATGGTAAATATATTGTTGATGTTAATTTGTGATGTTGAAATATTTGACCTATAACCTAATTATATAAATGAACTAGCAGCGCCCCGCGGTTTTACCCGGGAAATCCCGGGCCAGCGGGAATTCCGGAATGTAGAGTAGCCTATGTCCTTTCCCAAGCTCTGCTCTATCTCTGTGCCAAGTTTCATCAAAATCGGTTCAGTGGTATAGGCGTGAAAGCGTATTAGATAGACAAAGTTACTTTCGCATTTATAAAATTACTAACTGCAAGACGCAGTTTTACCTACGTAAGCCCCGGAGCCGCAGAAATACCGGGATAAAAAGCAAAAATAGCTTGTATTCAGCTGCTAGCTGGTGTCAGCTACCTCCATACCAAATTTCATCAAAATTGGTCCAGCCGTTGGAGCGTGAAGAAGTAACAAACATATGAGCACACTCACAAACTTTAGCTTTTATAATATTAGTGTGGTAAAATATATAATATATTTATATAATACTAGTCCTTCCCCGCGGCTTCGCCCGCGTTTATCAAGTTAAAAAGTAGCCTATGTGTTAATGCTCGGTATAATCAATGTACATTCCAAATTTCATCCAAATCCGTTTCGCCGTTAAGTTTGAAGAGGGAACAAACATACTTACTATTTTTTGAACTTTGAACTGCTCGTTAGCTTAGTTGGATGTTCGCCTTCTAAGCAGGGGTATCGGGTTCGATTCCCGGCGGGAACACAAGTTTTCTGCCCAAGGAAAATTTGTGGTTCTGGTTGTGATTGTGTGTGTGAAGTGAATGTTTCCGGCACCCACGACACAAGTCATCGAACTTAGTGTGGTGCTGTGAGTGTGTAAGCGTTTATGTTTTATGTTTATGTTTACCCACAAACTTTCGGATTTATAATATTAGTAGGATAAATTATACACAGAATATTAACCCTACTATTACTAATCTTCTAGCTTATAAAAAATTCCGTTCGAAGCGTTTTGCTTCAACATTTGTTATCCGTACGGCGAAGGTGTGGAACTCACTGCCCGCATCCCTGTTCCCCGAACAGTATAATCTGGGAGTCTTCAAGTCTAGAGTGAATAAGTACCTTCTAGGTAAGCATGCTTCATCTTCGGCCGCATCGTCACTTTCCATCAGGTGAGATAGCGGCCAAGTGCTTGCCTATCTGTCATAAAAAAAAAAAAAAACTCGTGTCACGCACGTTGTTTGTAGAACTCCTCCGAAACGGCTCGATCGATTTTAATGATCTTTTTGCATGTTTGGTAGGTATGAGAATAGATGGTAAAGTATTTTTCATTTTTGACCGACTTCCCAAAAAAGGAGGAGGTACTCAAGTCGACTGTATTTTTTTTTATGTGTGTTACCTCATTGTCTTTGTAAGTAGGTATATCGATGCGATGAACTTACACAATTTTCAATTAATAGTTTTAATAGCAATATCTTTAGCCTTAATTGATTAGTAACCATTAATGATATTATCAAAAGTGGAAATATTCGTATATCGCAGACCGCATATATAAGGTCCAATGCTCACAATTTGCGTTAGTCCACTTTAATTAAGTTGTCGTAAGAATATTTTTGAAATAAGCAGCAAAAGTGCCTATATTTGCTTCTGCAAGAGTAACAAATAGCTCAAATACAAAAAACCAATTCCTCTGCATTAATATTCACAATTAAAGTATGTATGTAAAAACTTACAGATTAGTAAAAATATTCTGGTTTTGGCTGTTATTAACCGACTTAAAAAAATGGAGGAGCTTCTCCATTTGACTTTTGACGTATTTTTTACTAGTTGCGTTTTTTTCTAGGTGAACCGATTTTGATGATATTTTTTTTATTTAAATGCTGGTGCTTCTCATTTAAATTTGGTCAAGATCTGACCAGTAGTTTTTGAGTTATCCTCAATAATGTACATATAATTATTTTTTCTTATTAATATAATAATAATAATCCATTTATTCCAAGTAACTTAAGACTTATCATTTACAATTATTCATTAATTATTTAATTAGTCACATTACAATAGTATTAAGTTAAAATAATATTTAAAACAAAATCACAATTACATATTAAATACTAGAATGAAATTACAATAATGTCAATATTAAGGGTTCCCAAAGATAATATAACCTCACTAGCTTTTGCCCGCGGCTTCGCTCGCGTTAAGAAGTACAACAAACTTTCATCCCCTATTTTATCCCCTTGGGGGTAGAATTAATCAAAATCCTTTCTTAGCGGATGCCTACGTCATAACATCTACCTGCATGCCAAATTTCAGCCCGATCCGTCCAGTGGTTTGGGCTGTGCGTTGATAGATCACTATGTCAGTCAGTCAGTCAGTCACCTTTGAGTTATATATATTTAGATATTATTATAGTCATTGAGCGTACTCTATCTCCCTTTTGATGATATCATTGGTTGCGATTAATAATAAGTATCCTGTAGTAACAGATGCAATACGACTTAAAAGCTTAGGAATGCCTCCCAAAAACCATTTCATTAATGTCAATGATAATTGAAAAGGGAATTTAATAACTATAGGTACTTTCACTCATTTGTGTAAGTATAAGGTTTTTGTAACAAACTGGCTAAAACTTTTTTAAAACAAGCTTTTAGTAGTCTTCCATACTGGATTTTGGGGGCTGAGTCACCATCGTCCGTAGGAGGATACCCCTTAAGTCTGACTCCCTACACGTGGTCCCCGGGTGGTGCTAATCAGGTGACATTTGAGAGGTGGTAGAGCATTTTGTGAGTTGCTCGCCTGGCTTGCTACCAAAGTAGCTTACCACCATCAAGTTGAAAGTCTGCCGCCAAGCCAAATACGGTGTTCCGGCAGTTATCCTTGAGAGCCTGCGTATTCCAGGTCTAGTGTGTTTACCAGCTTCGATCACATCGTCACTTACCATCAGGTGAGATAATGGTCAAACACTAGCCTGACACAAATAATAAAAATAATAAATAAATATTTAGAGTGACGTCACTTTATTTTTCAAGTAATTCTCAGCAAGCCCTTTAATTTGATACCCATATTTTAGGACTGCATTAAAAATAACTTGTCTTCTATTTTTGATGTTAGTCATGATTTATTTAGCTGCGCCCCACGGTTTTGCCCGCGTACTTTCCGGACCCGCGGGAATTCCGGGATAAAAATAAGCCTATGTTCTTTCCCATACTCTAGACTATCTGTGTACCAAATTTCATTTAAATCGGCTCAGTAGTTTTGGCGTGAAAGCGCGACAGACAGATAGACAGACAGAGTTACTTTCGCATTTATAATATTAGTAAGTATGACGTGACGCACCTAACCATGCATTGTCATCCAAACTAGGACCCAAGGCAACCCAGTTGGCGCAGTGGACAAGTCTCCGCCCTCTGCGCCGTAGGTCCTGGGTTCAATTCCCGGCGGAAGCACAAATTCCTTCTCAAGATATATTTGTGCTGCTAGTTCTGGGTGTATTTGTATGTGATATGTAAATGTTTCCGGTACCCACGCCACAAGTCTTTGAACTTAGTGTGGAGACTGTGAGTGTGAATGCGTTTAAAAAGAAAACCTAAACGTGAATACAAAATTTCAGCTCAATCGGTTGAAGATATCATTTAAATTGAGTTGCAAGATTCCACTCAAACATTGCAAGTTAAATAAAAGTTTGTAAAATACCAGAAAGCTTGTTCTAACCCATAGCTCAGTTCTACGACTTTATTATGAAGCTATTGTTTCCGTAATAATTAAGATGATGTACTGTATACAATCTATAATAATTAATAGTGGTTTGAACAGTGTTCCGCATATAATGGCTTCACCGCGCTGCACCTTTCTACATGCATTCCAATGCAGACACTAAGACTTGACAGCTCTAACTCAGATTTTTACCGTCTTCAAAAAAAGGACTCAAGTCGAATGTATTTTTTTTTATGTGTGTTACCTCATCACTTCTTTCCACGAGAACCGATTTACCGATTTTTTTTTTAGTTTGGAAGATGTTGCTTTCCAATTGGTTCCATTTAAATTTGATCAAGATCTGATCAGTAGTTCTTGTAATATCTTCAATAATGCGTGTTTAGTACATCTAATCTGATTAAATCTAAAGCGGTGAAGTCGGTTTTTTTTAAGCTTTGCTTGCGTTTAATTATTCACCTTCCAAACAAAAAAAAATTCAAAATCGGTTCAAGGGGATAGAAGTAATGAGGTAACACACATAAAAAAAATGCTGTCGACTCGAGTACCTCCTCCTTTTTTGTGAAGTCAGTAGAAAAAGGCATTAATTAAGAAAGCTTACTATAAAACGATCGACTACATTAATGACAAGGATGCATGGAGGCAAACTGCACAAGCGCTTTCTAGCGACTACATAATATAGATATACCTAGGTTAATATTATAATTATGTATTAGTGTTAAGGAATAGTTTTAAAAAAATAGTGAAAAAAATGCGCCGCCGTGTTTCTTGCCAGGGTCTTCACGAGATGGCTGTATTTTGCGAATCTGGCAGAAGAATCATTAACTTTCATGAGTGACGATTTCGATTTTGATTTTTAACCGCAGAGCATAGATATAGTTATATAATATGAATACGAAATGATTACACACGTCAAAAGTATTAGCTGTACATTATTTGCAACCGAAAGTCGTGATAAAAATAATCGTGACCCGCTACTGAACCGATTTAGATGAGTCTCGAGTTATTTGATTGATTTCTTATCGATTGATCTCGTTGCAAGTGCTGAGATAATATCAGTAGTAACACTGAGTAGATATAGCTGTGCCTCCAGGGTATATGTGTGTTTTTATCAACCGACTTCAAAGACGAGGTTCTCAATTCGACTGTATGTTTTTTTTGTGCGTATGTTACTCGTTATCTCCGCCGATTATGAATACATTTTGATCAACCAATCAATCATATTTATTGACATATATTTAGAGGATACAATATAGATTCTGAAGCCTCTGGCTCCCGATGTAGTCTACTCTGTGTTTCGAGAACCAGCGTCTTCTCCCATTCATGAAACTATTAAATACGCCAAGGGTTAGTTTACAGCTATTTACAATATGTGAACGACCAGTGTGCGTGTGTGTGTGTGTGTGACAGAGAGAGTGTATGTTTATGTGTGCGCGTGTGTGTCTGTGTGTGAAATATTAATAAGAAACAATCAGTGTGATGTTATATAATTCAAATATTAATTAATTAATATACAAAATGCTGGTTTGTATTTGGGGCAGAGGATAAGCCTTGCTATACAGCGTGGTAATGCAGCAAGCATTTTGGGAACTTTGCCGAACATTAAAGATCGTCTAAACCATCTTTAACATTTCTTTTTATAATTTGTATATTATTTATTAATTTCCTCATCTTCATAATCCAGAGTGTTGAGCCAGGTGAGTATAACTTTGATGATTTTTTTTTTGTTTGGTAGATTATATTTTAGAGGTATTCCATATAAATTTTATCTGAATCGATTAAGCCAAAACCAAATTAAAAGCGGTGAAGTCGGCCTTTTAAAGCTTTGCTTACGTTTAATTATCACAGACAAAATCGAACTGACCGTTAAATTGTCTAAGTTGGCTGAGCTTCGCCTCCGAAGCATCGAGGTTCGAATCCCGGTGGGAACACAAGTTTTTTCTCCAAGGAATATTTGTGTTTCTGGTTGTCTTTGTGTGTTTGATGTAAATGTTTCCGGCACCCACGACACAAGTAATCGAACTTAGTAATAAAATGCATTTATGATAAGAAATGAAATGCATTTATCTGCTTCTAGTGTAGGTATAAGCCGATGTAGAGTTTATATCAATAGTTCACACAATAATAGTGTATATATATCAATTTGAAAACTAGATAGTCAGGTATCTTTAAAGCAGTAAAGAGGCTGTAGGTGTAAAAGTATTTTTTTATCCTTGATAGGGAAGCATTTGACCACTATCTCACCTGATGGCAAGTGACGATGCGGCCGAAGATGTAGCATGCTCGCCTAGACATTCACTTTTGACTTGAAGACTCCCAGATTATACCGATCGTTGAACAAAGACGCGGGCAATGAATTCCACTCCTTCGCAGTAAGGATGACAAACGTAGAAGCAAAACGCTTCGAGCGAACCTGAGGTATTACATTTGCCAGATTGTCTTGTTGTTAGATGGTAAAACGGGCATGGGGGAATTTACTCGTATAGTTCATGCGCACATCGCCAAAATGTAACCGATAGAATACCGATAGGCTTGCGACCTTACGTCGGTGATCGAGACTCTGCGATTTGGATTCAACTAGCTTATCATCGCCAATTAGTCTTTTTGCTCGTCGGTCTATGGACTCAAGCTGGTACTTGGCTGATCCATCCCAAAGGTGGCCTCAGTACTCCATACACGATTTTATGGCTTATGTTTTACTAGCCGTGTCCCGCGGTTTCGCCCGCTATTATCAAGTAAAAAAAGTAGCTTATGTGTTAATCCTAGGTATGATCTATGTACATTCCAAATTTCATCCAAATCCGTGCAGCCGTTAAAGCGTGAAGAGGGAACAAACATACTCACACACAAACTTTTGGATTTATAATATTAGTAGGATACACGTAAGATTTCAAGATTCTTAATACTTAGGCACTGGTATTTATTACATTTACTACATAAACCCTTTTCAATTCAATTACTGATTTAATTCCTCATTATTAAGATTTAGAAAGGAATTTAGTCGAGTAAATTAGAAATTAAAATGATGCGTTTTGAACGTTACTTATTGCATATGGATTAGGTATTTTTCCTAAAGTACGTAGATAATACAAACTTAATGAATAAATAGAGTTCGAGTTCATCAAGACCGGTTATTATTCGTTGATTAGTTGATTAGCGCTCAGTATTCGTTGATTAGTTGGGTTTATGGCAAAATCCCCTTTAGAGATCTCCATAAAATCCAAATCCAAATTATTGGCTTAATATATAAACAAACAAACGCATTTACACTCACAGCCCACACTAAATTCAAAGACTTGTATCGTGGGTGACGAAAACATTTACACATCACACACAAATACACCCAGAACCAGAAGCACAAATATCCCTTGGGAAGGAATTTGTGCTCCTGCCGGGAATCGAACCCAGGAACCACGGTGCAGAGGGCGGAGACCTGTCCACTGCGCCAACTGGATCGTCGAATATGTTAATTAAGAATGTTTTGTCCAACATAAGTGCTGTGGATATTGTGAAATAAATAGATAACGTTATTATAAGTACCTGGATGACCGAGCTTTGCTCGTTTTTTTTATATTATATCACGTGTTCTAAAAATTAAAACTTGTTAGATTGATTTATCGCCCCCGATACCCCCTGCATACTAAATTTCATGAAAATCGTTGGAGCCGTTTCCAAGACTCAGGTTATTTATTACATATATATATACATACAAGAATTGCACGTTTAAAGATAGATGATGTATAAATCTTAGACTGTCGCTTCTATGCAGATTTATTAAATATATAGGTATAACGTACGTTGTTGTAACGGTGAATAAATGACAACTTTGCACGATTTTGAACGTTCGCCTTCTAAGCAGGGGTTCGATTCCCGGCGGGAACACAAGTTTTCTCCCCAAGGAAAATTTGTGTTTCTGGTTCTGGTTGTGATTGTGATGTGAATGTTTCCGGCACCCACGACACACGTCATTAAACTTAGTGTGGGGTTGTGAGTGTAAACGTCTTTATGTTTTATCCTACTAATATTATAAATCTGAAAGTTTGTGTGTAAGTGTGTAAGTATGTTTGTTCCCTCTTCACGCTTTAACGGCTGAACGGATTTGTATGAAATTTGGAATGTATATAGATTATACCTAGGAATAACACATAGGCTACTTTATAGCTTGATAATAGCGGGCGAAGCCGCGGGGCACGGCTAGTATATTATAATTTTATAGCTATTAACGTTTAATCGTCATCTGCCGGTTACCGATTTGCCCTTAACCGGGGCTTGGTGAACTCAAACCCGAGTCCTGGCACTTAATTCAGTGGTCTACTGAATAGATTGTAATTAAATCGGAATTTTAGATTGTATGAGCCATCAAAAATCAGTGTTGCGAAATTCTTAGAAATCAGTTATTTGTACGGTATATTGAATTTGTTAACAACCAAAATACCGTGGTTTTCCCTCGTAGTTATAAATGTACCTATATATATGGAAGAAATACAGAAAAATGTAGTTCAAATGTTACATAAAAAAATGTTTTTTTTATCATTTATAAATTAATTGACATAAGAAGATCTCTTAGTTGCAAAGGCTGGTGCAGCAAAATATATGCTTTTTTATCATTTATAACTATTTTTTTCTTTAACTTATATTCATAAGCAAGATCTCTAAGTTGAAAAGGGTGGTGCAGCACTTTGTCCGTCCGTCCGTCAGAGGCATCTAGCGTCTAAGCCACACAAGCTTATAACTTTAATATCTTAGAGAAAAATTAAAGCTATGGCCCAAAGTGAAAAATGTTAACAGTTAATTAAAAATTATATCTAGGTACCTATATCAGAAAATAAAAATTTGCTTGTACATCAAAAGTCACTGTTTTATTTATTTTTTCAAAATATCTACCGGCCTATCTATCTATCTAAATATATAAAATTCAATGCCACTTTTCGTTGTAATTTTATAACTCAAGAACGGGCTCACCTATCCAAACCAAATGCTTAGGCTTTGTTCGGACTATTTAGTAGATGGTTTATGTGAAGTTAACACAAAATCGGTCAAGCGGTTCTTCATTTATCACAGTTTTTCCCACCGGAAATTGAACCCGGGCGAAGCCGGGGCGGATCGCTAGTTGCCTATATTTCCTAAAACTAAACTAAAACTATATATACAGCAAAGAACTAAGTTACCTACAAGAAATCGAGCTTATAGGTAACTCAAGTGCTTAAGCCCACCAGTGGGTAGCGTTCCCATCATTAGGTAACTTAGGTATTTGCTGTAGATAGTTTTAGGCAATTGGCCCATACTTCCTTCATTAAATGAAATGTTCCACTTTCACATTTATATTGAGTGTATTTATTGTGTTTTGAGACCTATTTTTAAAGGAATGGAGCTTCGAAACTTAAACACCATTTTGTTAAGTTTTCAATTTACCGACGTAATTACTTACCTAACATTACAAACGTGCTTCGAGCTTTATTATTTGAAAGCATTAGTCTGAAGGACTTGTATAGCATTTGTTCTTTTACTTTTCAAACGACTTCAAAAAAGGAGGTTCTCAGTTCGACTGTAGGTTTTTTTGTATGTATGCTACGCGATATCTCCGCCAATTATGAATCGATTTTGATGATTTTTTCTTGTTTGGTGGAGTATACTTCAGAGGTGGTCCCATATAAATTTTATCGAAATTGGTCAAGCCAAAACCGAAATATAAACGATGAAATCGGTTTTTTTTAAGCTTTGCTTGCGTTTCAACTATTCTTTCAGTTTTTAACTGGCTTCAAAAAAAGGGGGTTCTCAATTCGACTGTATTTTTAATGTGTTTTATATATACTTCATAGCTTCTTTCTGGGTGAACCGATTTTGTTGATTCTATTTTTGTTTGAAAGCTGGTATTTTCCATGTGGCCCCATTTAAATTTGATCAAGATTTGAACCGTAGTTTTTGAGTTATTCTCAATAATGCGTACTTTATAAATTTAATCTGATTTAGGGTCCCGAAGAGAAAGCGGTAAAGACGGTATTTTTAGCTTTGCTTGAGAGTGATTTTGTTGAGCGTTTAAATTATTTACTTTTTAACCGACTACCAGTCACCAGTTTTTTAACCGACTTAAAAAAAAGAAGGAGGTTCTCAGTTTGATAAAAAAAACACAGACCCACACAAAAATACGAAGTATTTTTTATTTATATTTTTTTATTTAAAATACGAAGTATTTTTGTATTGGTTTTGCCTCGGAACTTTTTTCTAGGTGAACCGATTTTAATGATTATTTGTTTATTTGAAATTATATGGAGTAAAGTTCGTGTCATATAATAAAGTTAGTTCCCTATTTACGTTTTCTTGGTTTTTTTTAATTTGTAGTGTATTAACATGTTTTTTTTTATTAGCAAATTTTTGACCACCTCACCTAGTAAGAGACGATAGAGCAAGCTTGAAGGAAATTAAAAGAAATTCTTAATGGCGTGTGTCTAAACACCGCTCAAAAAAATACCTATTTCACTACTAAAAAAAATCTACGTTGGATAAATGGTCACCAAATTACGTTGGATAAATAGTCACCAAATTACTTTTCCTAAAATATTATGAAATAAATAAATTTTTTCGTATTATAAATATTTTTGTATTAATTATAAAAAATAACCTTCACCTACTGTTATCCGATTCGGTTCTGTCACAGGAAATTTTATTTTAGGAAACGTAATTTGGTGACCATTTACCCAACGTAATTTGGTGACCATTTATAAATTTTGGTAGGTAACCGTTTAGAATTTTTGGTGGCCGTCTAAATTATACCCATTCTTAATTAGAGATAGGGATCTACTAGATTATTAGATGTATTATATATTTTATTGAGGCGTCTATTACATGTTAGTACAGAGTATCATTACGTTTGACGGTTGATAGCGATTTCGTGAGAGACGTTGCGGCATAAATATAAGAGGTGTATGGGTTAAGGTACGAGAGGAGGCGGGTGAAAATAATACTTAAAAAAAATTATGCAACCATACTCAAACTAATTTTAATAAAAATTTATGGGTAAGTATGTTTATCTTTTCTTCACGCTGTAACGGCTGTTCAGATTTGAATGAAATTTGGGATGTTTGGGTAACACGTAGGCTACTTTTCAACTTAATTTACGCGGGCGAAGCTGCGGGAAACAACTAGTATAACATCAACTAAACCAACGTCATTTTTGGTACGGCTATAATAAGTAAATTTAAATATCAATTACTAAGATAGTTTTGGGCTGATTTACGTAATAATTATTACGTGATAGAACCAATCTTGGGTGGCTGATGGGCTGGTGGCACAGAAAGGTTGGTGGCGATGGAATGGCCACAAAGGTCAACAGGTTTTAAATAATATTTTTAAAAATAAAAATAAATACCAAGTGAATTGAGAATCCTTCTTTTTTTGATGTGGGTAAAAAAAGTAAAAGTGGTAGATTATTTAAGAAAAAAAAAGCTATGCAAATATAACTATTGCCTGCGTCTTTGTTTCCCGAACGGTACAATCTGGGTGTCTTCACGTCTAGAGTGAATAGGTATCTTTTGGGGGCTGAGTCACTCACGTCCGTAGGAGGATACCCCTTAAGTCTGACTCCCTACACGTGGTCCCCGGGTGGTGCTAATCAGGTGACGTTTGAGAGGTGGTAGAGCATTTTGTGAGTTGCTCGCCTGGCTTGCTACCAAAGTAGCTTACCACCATCAAGTTGAAAGTCTGCCGCCAAGCCAAATATGGTGTTCCGGCAGTTATCCTTGAGAGCCTGCGTATTCCAGGTCTAGTGTGTTTACCAGCTTCGATCACATCGTCACTTACCATCAGGTGAGATAGTAGTCAAACACTAGCCTGTCACAAATATAAAAAAAAAAAAAAACTTCCAGGCAAGCATGTTGCATCTTCGGCCGCATCTTCACTTTCTATCAGGTGAGATAGTGGTCAAATGCTTGCCTAACAATAAAAAAAATGTTTTAATCGCCAAACGATTATTTCTTTCACCACAATCTAACTAATCGATGGATTAGCGAAGCGACGCCCGCGCACGAAGTCAGAAACGGAGAAATGGAACATTATGTTTACCTAGGCTCGGTTTAAGTAGACCACACGTGACGTGCGGGCCGACGGCGTAATGGTAAGCGCCGTTCAAGCATTACGTCTTTATTCGATGTTATTTTGCATATACAATACAATACAATACAAAACTCTTTATTGTATGACCAGTTTATAACGAAGTGTACAACTAAACAATTTTTAGAAATTATAGATTTTTTAGTAGTAATACAATCGGCGGTCTTATCGCTTATAGCAATTTCTTCCAGACAACCTTAGTATGTACATAAATGTTATTGGAATGTGTTAGACGGTTAGACATATTAATCGATAGATTTTTTTACATACTGTCAAACTTCACCCATTTATGGTTGACACACCTTTAGTTCGCTAGAAACGTTTCGCTTTTACGTTTATCATACGTACAGCGAAGGAGTGGAACTCATTGCCTGCGTCTTTGTTCCCTGAACGGTACAATCTGGTTGTCTTGTCTAGAGTGAATAGGTACCTTCTAGGAAAGCATGTTCCATCTTGGGCCGCATCATCGCTTTCCTTCAGGTGAGATAGCGGTCAAATGCTTGCCTATCCAGCACAAAACATTTTATTTTATAGATACAACTAGAGGAGACGATCAGGTCTATTGTCTGATGGTAAGCTGCTCGCCTCTCCTTTTGAAGTAGTGATCTGCATCATTGTACCACTTCTGTGCAGTGGTTTCTAATCTTACAATGACGTTCATCTTGTGATGACTGTCAAGTGTCAATCTGCGCGACAAAGTCGTCAACCTGAGATATAAGATGTTAAATTTCTTAATGCCCTGTACTGGGAACAGCTCTTCACTCCTGCATACAGTAAGTGTGGTACTTTCCCAAGCGGACTCGTCAAAAGAGTCATATTACTCTACAACTCTACAAATATGTAGATACTAGCTGTGCCCCGCGGCTTCGCCCGCGTGAGCTAAATGTTGTGGTTGAACTTTTTCAGGGTTTATAATTTTGGATTGATAGGTTAATGGTTTGAATTCGCAGTCTCGTCTATAATCTAAATCTAGTAGACCGTTTATTTGTACCGAGTTTTGAGTAAATCGAAGCAAGAAATAAGATTTTCCATACAAACTTTAGAACTACCTTGCACACACCCTAGGGGTAGTTTTAAAAAAATAAAATATTCGTGTTTCAATATTTACTTTAATGTTTATTTGTACCGAGTTTTGAGTAAATCGAAGCGAGTAATAATTTCCATACAATAATTTTCACCCTATTTAGCATACTTAAGGGTTGATTTTTGATAATAGGATTAGCCTATGTGTTATTCCGGAACTTGAACTATATATATTCAAAATTTCATCAAAATCGGTTTATTCGTTACGGAGATACGTGGTAACAAACATTCACACACGCACACAAACTTTCGGATTTATAATATTATATAATAAAATATTGAATCGAAAAAACAGCTAGAGTTTCTTATTGTTACTTATTCTTACTTATTAAAATTGCAACCTTGTACCCGTAACCTGCAATTTTAATCTACATATACATTACACTGAGAAATATATCTAATGTACCAGAACATCATATTTCATTAAGCAAATTGTATGTTGAGATATAATCTAAGTATAACTTGAAGATGTACCTTAATTTAAACAAGGTTATGCAGAATCCAAATTGTAACATGATTTCTAGTGAGGAGATTTTTTTGATTTTATCGATATCGATAAAATTTATAGTTAACATAAACGTAAACGCTTTTACACTCTCAGCCCAATACTAAGTTCGATGACTTGTGTCGTGGGTGCCGGATACATTCAGATCACACACACAATCACAACTAGAACCAGAAACACAAATTTTCCTTTGGGAGACAACTTGTGTTCCCGCCAGGAATCGAACCCGATACCTGACGAAGGAAAACGATCACCCAACTGACCCAACGCGCAGATCTACTCTATCTAACTGTTTATTAATTCTCACAGTGTTCAGTTTCAAGTTAAAATATAAATATAATTGAACGATAAATAGATAAATATTATAATTACTACTATCCGTTTCCTGCAGCTTCAACATAATGTTATCTTGTATTATTATCATATTTCTTTGAACACATCAACCTACCTCCTTAAAATTAATTCTACTTAAAGGGTTTGCTAGAAGAAAAGTTTTTGAAGGGTTCAGCTGGCTTTTGTTCATCTTTTGTTTTAGCCTTATTTACCGAGTGACCGCGAAGCAGGAGCGAAGCGTTTCCGTTTCAGCTTGGGCAATATTTCTTTCGTATGTCCGGATTTCTGGATGTTCTCCTCTACAAGTCACATTTCGCAACCAATTCTCGTGAATTTATATAAGCAGGGGGCTTAATAAGGGCATAGATTATCTTTATATCGATATCGAAATATAACCATTTCTTATGAACCATCTAATCGACTGAACTTTCAACCAATCAACTGTCGTATTGATGTCGCATCAATTCGAACAATTGTAGTTTGACGACCAGAATAGACCTACAGGTTCGATAATCCTTCTAAAAAGTTTGTGTTTAAGTGTGTAAGTATGTTTGTTCCCTCTTCACGCTTTAACGGCTAAACAAATTTGGATGAAATTTGGAATGTACATAGATTATACCTAGGATTAACACATAGGCTACTTTTTAACTTAATAATAGCGAGCGAAGCCGCGGGGCACAGCTAGTTATATATACATTTTTTTATCGGTTCAGTTTTTAGACATTTTTCAAAATAGCGGATGATGTACGGTGGCTGTAATATTGTGAATCTGGCAGTAGAGTAGTTCACTTTCATGGCGTGCCTCTTTGGGGCCCATGTGAATAAACGATTATGATTGTATTTTTTTAATTTTGGGTTTAAAAACCTAAAAAAAAAATATTTCATTCAATTCGTAAAATACGCGAGGTCTTCAGCTCACAGTGCCACTAGTTGTAAAAATGTTTCAGTAATGTAAATAACAACAAAGAATATAAGAAGTTTCATTCCAAAAATCATCATTGTACACAAAACTAAAGAGTTATCGATATCAAACTCAGACACTGCACATCACTAGCCGTCAAATCGTAAAATTTCGCAACCGTTTCGCACGAGCCTTCCCATTACGACAATCAAATGTAATCGATCCATCTCGATCTCCAACCGATCCTATCTGCGATCCAGAGCGAGGCTGCGATGGGCCTTTCGATTGGAAGGCGACCTTGTACCACCTGTTGCACTTTTATTTACTTTTTAGAGACATTTAGATGATTGGATGCAATTTAGTGCAGTGATAGAAAACATGGCTTTTATATTTATACTCTGCCAAGGTAGGGATAGACCTTGGGCTGGTTATCGTCAATCCTAGCTCATCGAACCAAGATGAGACCGATGTAGGGGTATTTTGTGTAAAGAGTATGTAAAAAAATCAGGGTTGCCTAATCCTAGCCTGGAGCATTTTGTGCAGGTGACAAAAAAACTGATCAATTTTTCAACCGACTTGAAAAAAGGAGGTTCTCAATTCGACTGTATGTATTTTTTGTGTGTTTCGCAATATCTCCGCCAATTTGTGTCCCTAACTACGGGCCAATTGCCTATATTTCCTAAAACTAAACTAAAACTATGTACAGTAAAGAACTAAGTTACCTACAAGACATAGAGCTTATAGGTAACTCAAGTGCTCAAGCCCACTACCAGTGGGTAGCCTTCCCATCATGCTGGCGGCATTGCCTCTGAATTGCAAAATTAATGTAATATAATTTGTGTGTGTGATATGTAAATGTTTCCGGCCCCACGATACAAGTCTTTGAACTTAGTGTGGGGCTGTGAGTGTGAATGCGTTTGTTTGTTTGTTTAATTATGAATCGATTTTGATGTTTTTTTTTTGTTTGGTAGAGTTTACTTCAGAGGTGGTCCCATATAAAATTTATCGAAATCGGTCAAGCCAAAACCAAAATATAAGGGATGAAGTTGGTTATGATAATAAACGGATGTTATGATTATGATATGACACACGTATGACAAAAATTGTTATGATAATAAAACGCAAGCAAAGCAATAACAATTTTTGTAATACGTGTTTAATCTAACCTAAATTGCAATAATTAATCCATAATATAAGTAATTAGGTGAATGCGACAATCCATCATAATTTCAGAATAAAATGCCAAAATTCGCCACAACCACGATAATTCATGTTGCCCAAGTGATCGTGATTGCTGAATTGGAGCAATACGCTCGTGCGTATCGCTCCGCATTCTGTCACGATGCTCCCGTCTCCTATGATTTATGAATATAATATGTAGGAGACGAGCAAGTCGTTCGCTTGATGGTAGCAATGATTAACAAAGTCCCGCTTGTTATTGCAATACGAGGGACTCTCTTGCGAGGGACATGGGGGGGTTTTAGTGAGTTCAAGCCCCACACTCCGCTTTCCGTCACTCCTGGGAAGGAAGGGAATTGGTACGAATTTTTCCCCGCACAACAAAATGGAAAAAATGTCTAGAAAGAAATCTTTATATTTATATGTATATATATATATATATATATATCTTTTGTACAGTGTATATGACTGAACTCCTCCAAAACGGCTGGACCATTTTTGATTAAACTTTTTGTGTATGTTCAGGTGGATTCAAGAATAGTGTAGATTCACTATTCAATCCGATAAATAATATTTTTATTTATATTTACATGGCTGAAGCCGCTGGGAACCACTAGTGTCGTAAGTATATTATACTAGTATCCCGTGGTTTCACCCGCGTTGACGTCAGCAAACGCTTTCACACTCACAATCCCACACTAAAATCGATGAATTGCATCATTGATGCTAAAAACATGAACATAAAACACACACAATCACATCCATGCCCTTTTTACTGTCTCACAACAAGACAATTTGTCAAATTGCATCTGTTTATAGTTGATATACTTCCAGTTTCCGCGTTTTGCTACTTTGTTTATCATCCGTACAGCGAAGGTTTAGAACTCATTGCCCTCGTCTTTGTTCCCCAAACGGTGTAAGGAGTCTTTAAGTCAAGAGTTGGGAGTCTTTTAGTCAAGAGTGAATAGGTGTCGAAACCCTCTTCACGGCAAGTTACATCTTCGGCTGCATCTCCACTTTCCATCTGGTGAGATTGTGGCCAAATGCCTGCCTATCTAGCATAAAAAAAACAGTCACACCAAGAACCAGAAACACAAGCCCTTGGTAAAAAAAATTGTATTCCCATCGAGAATCGAACTCGATTCCCACTGATTTAATGGCAGACACGTCACTACGCCAGCGGGTAGCAATCTCTATGATACAGTTGAGCATTAGAACTCACACTTGATGCGGCCGAAAATGTAGCATGCTTGGCGAAGCGGATCGTGCCGAAGCGTATTTTCTTTTCTGAACTCCAGAAAGGTAAGCGTAAAAGCGGAGGCCAATTTCTAAGATTCAAGGACGTTCAGAAAAGACATATTTTATGAAGAAATGCAATATTGAGCCCTCTCGTTGGGAAACACTGGCTGGGAATCGTCCGGAGTGGCGAAAGCTGGTCAAACGGTCTATAGACCGGAAAAGCGAATTGGATGCCAAGCGCGAAGTTATCAAGAACAGACCACCAGCTGGCATTGTTTATAACTTTGCAAATAGCATTCCTACATGTGAGCGCTGTGCGCGCACTTTTACTGCCAAAATTGGCTATATAAGCCACATCAGAGCATGTCATCTTAGCTCAACATAACAGAAGTCAGTCGCCGTAGCCGAAATCGGCATGGATGATATTATGCTTGCCTATAAGATACCAACCAATTCAATCTAGACACCCAGATTAACCATTGCCTTTTCAAAAATGGATAAAACGTTCGATAAATCTAGATTAAAAATTTATTTTGACGTTTCTTTGAAATTTCATGTCAGTCCAAATAAGGCAAAACATAATTTAACTGAGATCTCGCGCCTACACTTTGCTTAATAGAGATAGACTTTTGAGGTTAATTGTGTATAACCTTTTTTTTAATAATGTACAATTTCTGTTTTTTTTTTATGCAATTGAGTGAGGAGACGAGCGGGACGTTCGCCTGGTGGTAAGCATCACGCCTGCCCATAACAGTAGCAGTGCCAGAATTGTGAACTTGCGAACAAAATCGTGCGCCGCACTGCACTGCGCTCGTCACCCTGAGATATAAGATGTCAAATCTCTTCATGCCCAGTAATTTCTCTGGTAACATTGCCCTTCAAACCGAAACACAGTAATGCATGCACACTACTGCTTGGCGGTAGAATAAAGAGTCCTACCACTACTAAAAAAAAAACTGTATTTGATGTTTACAGGATATAACGGATATTATACGTAAGTTACAGCGTTCAGTGTGAAGCCGTTTTTGAGATAGACCCCGGGACAAAATAGGTCTAAAAACAGTAACTTTGGTGTACCAAATTGTCATTTTCCAACACAGATTTTTAGAACCGGCTTTTTAATCTACTTGTAGAGCTCTTTTCAATGATACAAGGGTAGATAAAATATAAAAAAATATTTTGCACCCTGCTTACGTGGCCCTTAACATTTTCATTTATATCATCCATAGCCAGAACTGGCAACTTTTTCATTTGTATCATTTAATGATATAAATGGAAATGTTGCCATTTCTGGCTTTGTGCCATAGCTTTACATAATCTCTGAAAAGGAGATGTTTCATAGAAAAATAGGGAAAAAATATGGCATTTTCTTTAAAATACAAATAAATTAATCTGCAAAAGATTACAGCTGTACCCTCGAATTGTTATTCAGTGAACTTTTAAATATTTTAACCCTATTTTTGGGGCAGTCATGACAAGAAGATATTGAATGTTCTGAGTTTCAATCGAGTAACATAGTATATAGTCTTATTATAATTATAACGAAACCCAAATATTTCAGAATTGGTATGTTGTACAGTAAATGATCATTGACATTGACACGTCAATATTGTCGCAATCCGCCATTTGTAACTGTGTTGTGTTGCTATAGATGTGCAAAGATATTTTAATTGTATATATTTTAATGTACATTAAAACGAAATAGAAGTAAAGAAAATAAACATTCAAAAACGGTTACTATATTGTATAGCTATATGTATGTATATGGTACATGGTGCTGGCCCAGGCTCCTTCAATTTTGAAACATCTTTTAAGTTATTCTCGAGTATGGTTTAGACGCTAGATGACTCTGACAGACGGACGGACGGACAAAGTGCTGAACCCATGTCAACTTAGAGATCAACTACAGGTTTATCGATAGTGTTATCATTTTAAAATAAAGGGGTTTGTTGTTTTTACTAAAACTGAAACTAAAATATGAGAAGTGTAAAAATAAAACAAAAATGATTTCTGTTTTCGTTGTTTCATGTATTTTATTGAATCATCACAGTCTACAATAAAAGTAAGTATTCATTTTAAATTCATCACAATACATAAGTAATTAATTTAGATTACATTATTAAAACAATTATTAATCGGTTTTAAACACGTGTCTATTATATTTTTAAAAAGGCAGAAAAGTTTACTAAAGTTATTTACACACTGGTATTATAAACGCTGCGTTTTTTATAATAAACGGTCCTGCCGCTTCACCAAAAATTTTAATGACAATGTTTCTTTGGCAACTATTTCGTGTTACTATAAAAAAAAACAATAATAAAAATAAGCAAATCATTACAACAGCAATAAAAAGTTCATAAACTTTTGTCTCATGTAACTTAAGTTTAATAAAAGTTTAATAAAACGTAGATTAACATTTCGAGAAAAAAAATTAAGTATAACAAAAATAAAGATACGTGCTTACTTAACTAAATAAATTCGACGTATTAATAATCACACAATAACAAAATGTTACCAAAGATCAATAGTAAGCTCGGAAAACGCAGCGTCCCGCGCGCTCGTGTGTAGGGGCCTTAACAAACTAAACTAACAGGAACATCTTAGTTAAGTATGCACGACGCTCGCTAGTACATTTCTTAAGTCGTTGAATTAGCCTGAAACAAAATAAGTTATTGTTAGAAACTTTCTTAAAGACAAGCTTTTAGAAGTCCGCCATATTGGATTTAAAGTGACGTCACTTTATTTTTCGAGTTATTCTCAGCAAGCCCTTTCATTTGATACCCATATGGTAGGAGTGCATTAAACATAACTTGTCCGCCATTTTGTGTGTTCCGCCATGTTGGACTTAGAATGACGTCACACAGCTAACCATGAATTGTCATCCAAACTAAACGTGAATACAAAATTTCAGCTCAATCGGTTGAAGATATCTGCTTCAAAATTTAGTTGCAAGATTCCATCCGAACAAACATACATACATTAAAGCTTGTAAAAAAAATAATAACATTTCTTAGTAGAGTTTTGCCGCGAAAGTTACTTTTGACAAGTAACAACACATACAGAGCCCTCAAGTGAACCTAAAAAATACATAAACGCTTTCACACTCACAGCCCACACTAAGTACTATGACTTGTGTCGTGTGTGCCGGAAACACTCACATCACATACACAATCACAACCAGAACCAGAAACACAAATTTCCTTGGGGAGATAACTTGTGTTTCCAGCGGGAATCGAACCCGATACACTTGCTTAGAAGGCGAACGATCGCATAACTAAGCCAACGAGCAGTTCACCTTTACATTGTTTTATTCTTCATTGCTAATATATAAATAATTTTTTTTATTATAATTCTTTAACTCTTGAACTTACTTTAGCTGGATATACGAAGGTTTTAGCGGAAGTTGTCCCGAAGACATTGGTTGCTTGGCAGGTGAAGTCCCCTAGGTCACCGAAACGGAGAGAAGATATCACCAATGCGCCTGAACGTAGTACCTGGGGACAAATACAATGTTTGTTTTCGTCAATTCTGCTTGGAAAGTACCATTTTGTGTCGATCCCTAATTGAGTGGCTTAATGGTAAATCTAATCAAAAACATAATGCATCATTTGTACTATCATTATTTTAAATAAGAAGACTCAAGAGAACTAATATCTCCTTCATTTCATTAGAAACAGTAAAAAAAGTGTTAATTCTAAGTATACTTCTCTATTTAGCAGTTAAAATCAAATTAAAATTATTATATTGAAAAAATTATATGTTTTTTTTTATTCAATATAGGCAAACGTTTGACCGCCATCTCATCTGATGGTAAGTGACGATGCGGTCGACGATGGAGCACGTTTGCCTAGAAGATGCATATTCACTCGTGACTTAAAGTTTTAAGGTTAGATCGGGCGACAAGGCAATAAATAAATAATTTCACTTTCAGTTCAACATTAGTGAAAAAAAACATAATATTTCTGATTTGCTAGTGCCAGTTATACCATTTAGATAGTAAATTTTGACGGAAAAAAAGTTACGAAACGACTTGAAATGTAGGATTCGCATTTCTAAACACAATTGCGACACGTGTTTCAGCGTTTTAGAAAAATCTAACCCCTAAGGAATTTTGGCAGTGAATTATTTTGTATCGTAATTTTTAAATTTCATTCCTAATTACTTGAAAGTTCGGATTCATTCTTCATCTTCAAATGTTTGATGAAATATTTGTTTCAGTGTTTTTTTTTTTAATAAACCCCCAGGTGTAGAAAATATATGTTACTCTTTTGTTACTAAAGTCAAAATTCTTCTCTTCTTGAGACATTATATACATTTTAATAAACAAACAAACAAACGTATTCACACTCACAGCCCCACACTAAGTTCAAAGACTAGTATCGTGGGTGCCAAGTAAGTAAGTTTCATATATTATGTAACGTTAATGTGGCATATTTTTTTTTTATATTATTTAAATTATCGGTATTCTATCGCTTACATTTTGGAGAGTGTGTACAGGAATTACATGAGTTAATTCCCCCTTGCCCTTTTTACCATCTAACAACAAGACAAACTATCAAACGTCATCCATTTATGGTCGACATACCTCCAGTTCGCTTAAAGCGTTTTGCTTCTACGTTCATCATCCGTACAGCTAAAGAGTGGAACTCATTGTCTTTGTTCCCCGAACGGTATAATCTGGAAGTCTCGAGTGAATAGGTATCTTCTAGGTGAGATAGTGGTCAAATGCTTGCCTACATAAAAAAAAAAAAACTACAATCCTATTATTGTTTTATGTTCGAATAGAATAATATTTATTTACATAAAATACCTAAATGTACACAGTTTTTTATAAAGGTTATTCTATTATATTCGATCAAGGTAAATTTCTTGTTTAGTTTGATGGCGATTGTTGTTGCAGGAAATTAAACATTAGCCAACACCCAGTTGTATAATATCATAAATCCGAAAGTAACTGTCTGTCTGAAAGATTATAGAATACGCACCACGCAACCTTCTTATGTTAGACGTAGATTTCTTTATCTTGGGATGGTAACGGCGTTCCAATGAATGTCTAATAGTTGTGTATTTTTTTTTTATTTTTTTTTTTCATGCCTAACTACGGGCCAATTGCCTATATTTCCTAAAACTAAACTAAAACTATGTACAGCAAAGAACTAAGTTACCTACAAGATATCGAGCCTATAGGTAACTCAAGTGCTCAAGCCCACTACCAAGGTTTCCATATTTGCGCCGTTTGCGCTGCTCTGCCGAAGTTGCCGCCAGCATGATGGGAACGCTACCCACTGGTTGTGTAATTAACTATAATGTTATGTAAGACATTTATTTAATTGGTAAGCATTTGTCCTCTATCTCTATCTATCCGCTATGGAAATGCTTGAAGCGATGATGCGGACGTAGATGCAGCGAAGATAGCATGCTTGCCAAAATAATTTACCTATTGATTGTAGATTTGAAGTTTCCCAGAATCTACCGTTTGGGAAACAAAGAACTTATTGCACGCGGACAAAGTTTGACACGTGGATTTTTTAAAGTAAATAAACTCTTTTACACTCACAGCCACACTAAGTTTGATGACTTGTGTCATGGCTGCCGAAAACAATCACACAAACAGTCACTCAGAATCAAAAACACTTTCCTATGTATATAAAACTTGTTTTTACATATCGGGGGAACCCACTGCTTAGAAGACAGGCGCGCATTTTTTTTATTTTTATTACTGACTAAGCAAACGTTTGACCACAATCACACCTGATGGAAAGTGACGATGTAGTCTAAGGTGGAGCACGCTTGCTTAGTAAACACCTATTCACTTTACTTTTGAACACACCCAAATTGTACCTTTCGGGAAACACAGATGACGGCAAAGCGTTCAATTCTTTTGCTGTTCTATAAATGAACCAAGACGCGAAACGTTTCGTGCAAATGAACGGTATCTCAACCATAAATGCGCGTGTCTTCTGGATGTTTGGTGGAAAAAAGGTGAAGCGGGAACAAGGTTGTGTAGTTCCTGAGCACATTCGCCGTAATTTATTTTATAGAATACCGACAGGCTATAGAATACATCGGCATTCTTTAAAGCCAACAGGCAGTTCAACAAACACACTCACAGCCCCACACTAAGTTCAAAGACTTGTATCGTGGGTGCCAGAAACATTCACATCACACACACATTTTTTTTTTTTTTTTTTTTTCATTATAATAGTACAATCTACGGGCCAATTGCCTATATTTCCTAAAACTAAACTAAAACTATATACAGCAAAGAGCCAAGTTACACACACATTACACCCAGAACCAGAGGCACAAATATCCCTTGGGAAGGTATTTGTGCTCCTGCCGGGAATCGAACCCAGGTCCCAGAGCACAGAGGGCAGACACCTGTCCACTGCGCCAACTGGGTCGTCAAAATAAAAGTCAAAGTAGTTTGTTGTTATTCGCTTATAAAAATGTTGAGTTACCTTCATCCTGGGGTCGTTGGTGACAGCGTGCCCCTGGTTGTCGAGCCAGGTGGTGCGCGGGCGCGGGTGTCCCCGGGCGCGGCACGGGAGCAACACGGCGCTGCCGATGGTGTCCACCAGCACTTTGTAGCGGACTACTATCTGTGGTGCCAGGGGATACAGCCGGGACCGTTCCGACACCTCCGTGGTACCTGCTGGGAAATTTACACAAATTTTATCAAGAATCAAGAATTTTTTTTTGGTGAATTGACAAATATTAACTTTATGCAAGGTGTTAGGGACTTAATATACAAAGCGCTGCAGGCACGGCCCGGGCGCTGTGAAGACAAAATGTCGATAAAGTTGGCAAGCATTTGACCACTATCTCACCTGATGGAAAGTGACGATGCGGCTGAAGATAGGACATGCTTGCCTAGAAGGTACTATTCACTCTAGTCTTGAAGATATATTCGATAGACAACATTTGACCACTATCACATCTGATAGAAAGCGATGATGCGGTTGAAGATATAGCATGTCTTCCTAATAGATACCTATTCACTCTTGACTTGAAGACACCCAGATTGTACCGTTCAGGGAACCAAGACGCAGGCAATGAGTTCCACTCCTTCGCTGTACGGATGATAAAGCTCATCGGAACACAAAACTATCTCACTTGATGAAAAGTGATAAGGCGGCCGAAGATGTAGCATGTTTGCTTAGGAGATACCTATTCACTCTTCACTTGAATACTCCCCGATTATACCTTTCGGGAACAAAGACACGGGCAATGAATTCCCGGTGGGAAAACAAGTTTTTTCTTTAAGGAAAATTTGAGTTTTCGAAGGTCGTGGTTGTGAGTGTGAATGTTTCCGGCACCCATGACACAAGTCATCAAACTTAGTATGAGGCTGTGATTTTCAAATCGTTTATTACCAGTATTATAAACTGTGGTGGAAGCCCTTGCAGTCCTTGAACCGGAAACAGCGAGGCAGGTGAAAACGTCTTGACCGGAAGTCGACGGCTGTGACACTATGAGGGTAGACTGCATTCGAGCGACGGACGCGGGGTTGCTGTCTACTACCTCGTTTGATTCCATGTCAAACTGAAATAGAAAAGTAGCCTAAATTAAAAAAAATTGTACTACACGAGGGGTCCGCAACCTTTTGAGCCGGAAAAGTCAAAAATTACAATTTACAAAATTTCAAAGTTTTGTAGTGCTACAATTTTTTTTCTTGCCAACATGAATACCTACTGTACTATGAGTATCGTATAGAAAACGCTATGAACGCGTATTACCTACCTAATGATCCCATAATTTACTTGTTTTAATTGTATCAATGCACCTACTTTTTTGCAAATTTTTCCTTCCTTTAAATTCCTAAAATCGTAACTGAATTACCACTGGGAAAGTTCAAATCTGTAATAAAACGGGCATTAATTAAGAAAACTTATTATAAGACCACAGACTATATTAATGGCAAGGATGCATGGAGGCAAACTGCACAGGCTCTTTCTAGCGACTATCATAATAACACCTAGGTTAAGAAAATTATGTATTAGAAATTAAGAATGTTTTTTAAAAAAATGACTGAAAAAAAAATGGGCCGCCGAGTTTCTTGCCAGGTTCTTCTCGAGATGGCTGTAATTTTGCGAATCTGGCATTATTCATTAACTTTCATGAGTGCCTCTTTGGGGCCCATGTGAATAAACGATTTTGATTTTGCTACCTTTGGAGGCTTGTTAATGACTCGATAGAAATGGCGTCTAAACCTCGTTAATCGATTCAAAACATTTTTCAATATTATTTTTTTATAAATAATATTTGCATATGGAACTAAAGAGCCGCAGCTTTACATCCACAGATCCGCATGTGGCTCGCGAGCCGCAGGTTGCCGACCCCTGTACTACACCATTGCCAGATATTCAGCCGCCGATCAGTACTGTGCAGATAACGATATTCGCGGATCCACATGTTGAACCGAGCTGTGGACCCAAGTGGACGGATGATGCAAACATTACTGTGTTTCAGATTGCAGAACAATGATTCCAGTGAAATTCCAGGGCCCAAAGAGATTTAAAGTCTAATATATAATAGTTTGTGAAACGCGCTTCCGATCACTATCAGACGTGCTCAATCCCTTGATTCGTTTAAATTACAAATAAAAGACTTTTACCTTAGTAACATAACAGCGTAGAATAAGTTTTTTTTTTTTTGCTCACTTGTATGGATATGTTTGTAACTATTAATGTATTTATGCGTGTGTATGTATTATATTAATTATGGTATATGATATTGTATATATATTAGATATGTATTAGGATAATTATATGTGTAAATGTATATGCAGTGTTGATGTAGATTGTTTAGTACTTAGTCTCAGTTTTACCTCACCACCATCCCTTCTTATCTGTATTATTCTTTCCATCCAAAGGTTGTCTGGAAGAGATCGCTCTTAGCGATAAGACCGCCCATTGTACCTACTTATTAGTCATTTCTTTTCTGTACTTTTAAGTTTAGTTAAGTGATACTGAGTTGTAACGGGCAAGCGTGACGCTTACCCTCAGGCGAGTGACTTGCTCGTCTCGTCACTAAACTATATTAAAATGAAATATTTGAAAATACGAAGACTCCTAATAATTTATTTAAATGTAAGCAAAGCTTAAAAAAACAAACGCAAGCAAAGCTTAAAAAAATCCGACTTCACCGCTTTGTCTTCGGAACCTTGATCAAATTCTGTGTATTAAACACACATTATTGAAGATATTTCAAGAACTACTGATCAGATCTTGATCAAATTTAAATGGGACCAATTGTAAAGCAACGTCTTTCAAACAAAAAAATAATTTTCAAAATCGGTTCACGTGGAACAAAGTAACGAGTCAACACACGTGAAAAACAAATACAGTCGACTTGAGTACTTCCTCCTCTACTTCTTATCTTTACCGACATAATAATATTATCTTCGGAATCCTCAATCAGTTAAATGAATTAAATACGCATTATTGAGGGTTACTCACAAACTAATGGTCAGATCTTGATCAAATTTAAATAGAACCATATGGGAAGCACCAGCATGCAAATGAAAAAATAATCATTAAAATTGATTCCCCTAGAAAAAAAATCCGATGAGGTAACCCACATAAAAAACAGTCGAATTGGGAACCTCGTCCTTTTACTTTTTTTAGTTGGTTAAAAATGGCTGTACTGATTTTCACCAAACAGCTAAGTACAATCTTGATCAAGTACAACCTCTCTTACAGTAAATGCATAAATCTTATCTAGTCCGACGTGGCTAATAATTTAAATCACTTCATAAAATTTATTTTAAACGCAAACAAAATGTTTTTGTTGATTTTATCAAAAAGCGCTTAATTAATTTCGATAAAATTTATATGGGACTACCTCTGAATTATGATTTACCAAACAAAAAAAACACCTAATTCGATTCATACTTGGAAGAATCTTGGCACAATCGAAATAATAAAGAGATTTACAAATATACATACATACATACAAGATACGTGCAATAAACATAACCCTTGGCAGTCAGGCAAAACTAATTTACAAGTGCTGCCATCTGTTATCCAAATAGCGGTACTAACCTCGTAAACAGGCACGTCGTTTTTGAACCAGCGTACAGAGGGCGCCGGAGCTCCGATAGCCTCGCAAGATAGGTGTAGGGCCTCCCCTGCCTTGTAACCATAGGACGGCTCCGGTCGCTTCGCAATCGTTAAGAAATATCGGCTAGGAGATGACTTTTTTGTTAACCCTGGAATGAGAAAAAAAACATTTTTAAGCGATGTAAGTTTTCAAGCTACCATGGTCACTTTCACTATAAATGTTTGTATCAATAACGGGATATTTACCATGTATTTCGTTTGTTTTGAGTTAAAATCTAAATCTTCATCCACCCGCACTACTCCAGTTACTCCGTGATCATGGCGCTTGCAACAGTGCCGAAATATCGGAAACTCAAAACAAACGAAATACATGGTAAATATCCCGTTATTGATACAAACATTTATTTTTAAGCGACTTCAAAAATGGGAGGAGGCTCTCAATTTTATCGATGAATTCTGTCGTGGGCGCTGGAAACATTCACATAACACACAATCACAACCGGAACTAGAAACACATAAAAAAAAATACAACCGGACTGTTCGATGGCTCAATATAAACCTGCCCTTTATTTTAGTTGGATGCGCGTCTGCCTTATAGGCAGCGGGTATCGGGTTCGATTCCCGGCGGGAACACATATTTTCTCCCGAAGCGAAATGTGTGTTTCTAGGTGCCATTGTGTGTGCAAGTTTCCGGCACCCACGATACAAATCAACAAAGATAGTTTAGGGCTATAAGTGTGAAAAGACTTTAATATAAAACCTAAAGTTGATAAGCAGTATAAAAAACAAAAATGCATTTTTTTTTTATTTGTGACAGGCTAGATTTTGACCACTATCTCACCTGATGGTAAGTGACGATGTGATCGAAGCTGGTAAACACACTAGACCTGGAATACGCAGGCTCTCAAGGATAACTGCCAACACCGTATTTGGCTTGGCGGCAGACTTTCAACTTGATGGTGGTAAGCTACTTTGGTAGCAAGCCAGGCGAGCAGCTCACAAAATGCTCGACCACCTCTCAAATGTCACCTGATTAGCACCACCCGGGGACCACGTGTAGGGAGTCAGACTTAAGGGGTATCCTCCTGCGGACGTGGGTGACTCATATAGGCAAACGTGCTCCATTCAGTATTTTTTGCGTGAATCATCTACCGCATCTTCGCTTACCATTAAGCATGATAGTGGTCCAACGTATGCCTATCTCGAATAAAAAAAAATTGTACTTCCAGCACCCACGACACAAGTCATTGGACTATATATACAGGTATCTTCTAGGCAAGCATGCCCCATCTTCGACCACATCGTCACTTTCCATCAGGTGAGATAGTGGTCAAACGCTTGCCTATCGAGAATAAAAAAAAAAAACTTAGTGTGGCGCTGTTAGTGTAAAAGCGTTCATCCTACTTCCTACTATCCAACTAATATTATAAACGCGAAAGTTTGTAAGAATGTATGAATGTATGTTTGTTACTCTTTCACGCAAAAAATACTGAATGGATTTTAATGAAACTTTACAATAATATACCTTACACATCAGAATAACACATAGGCTATAATTTATAAAGATATTATTATAGTGTAAATTATCCGAAATATAACGACAAGTGTCAAGTAAGTAGGAAAAAAATCTGCCATCTTTTTTTTTTTTATACTAGATAGGCAAGCATTTGACCGCTATCTCACCTGATGGAAAGTGACGATGCGGCCAAAGATGGAACATACTTGCCTAGAAGGTACCTATTCACTCTAGACTTGAAGACACCCAGATTATATTGTTCAGGGAACAAAGACGCAGGCAATGAGTTCCACTCCTTCGCTGTACGGATGATGAACGTAGAAGCAAAACGCTTCGAGCGAACTGGAGGTATGTCAACCATAAATGGATGACGTTTGACAGTTTGTCTTGTTGTTTGATGGTAAAAAGGGCATGGAGGAATTATATCATGTAATTCCTGAGCACACTCTCCAAAATGTAGGCGATAGAATACCGATAGGCTTGCTACCTTACGTCGGTGACCAAGACTTTGCAGTTTTGACTCTACTAGCTTACTATCGCCAATGAGTCTTTTGGCTCGCCGGTCAATAGACTCAAGAGCTTCTAGCTGGTACTTAGCGGATCCATCCCAAAGGTGGCCGCAGTACTCCATACACGATCGGACTTGAGCTTGATATAAAATTAGAAGCTGCGCCGGTATGAAGAACTGCCTGACCTTAGCAAGGATACCCAGCTTCTTAGCAGCCAGTTGAACTCTGGCTTCGATGTAAGTGCCAAAGTTGAGATTCGACGTTAAGGTAACGTCAAGTAGCTCAAGCTTGTTAGCTATTGGCACATCTTGAAAAGTTGGAGACAGGTGAAAAGGTCTCCGTTTGGCGGAGAAGAGACACGCCTGTGTTTTGGACGCATTGAATCGAACCAAATTGGCATCACCCCATTGGGATACGGCCATCAAGCTCGAGTTCAATCGTCCAATCATAGCCTCTCTTTGTGACTGGACTTGTACCTCTCCAGCTCGTGCATTGGATATATATCTTTCGACAACGGTGCTATCGTCTGCGTACCCAAAGATACCGGGCTTAAGCAGATCGTTTATGTGTAGCAAAAAGAGCGTTGCCGAAAGAATCGACCCTTGAGGTACCCCGGCATTAATTGCCATTAGATCGGACGAGCAGCCATCAATGACAACTCGAATCGACCGTTCCCTCAAGAAATCAGAAATCCAAGCACATAAACTGGAAGGTATACCATAAGCTGGAAGTTTGCCAATAAGGCTGTCGTGCCATATCCTGTCAAAGGCCTTAGAAATGTCTAGCGATACCGCAAGCGCTTCGCCGTGTTTTTCCAAGGCCTCACTCCATATGTGTATGGCATACGCAAGAAGGTCTCCTGTTGACCGGTTCTGGCGAAAGCCATATTGCCGGTCACTCAGAAGTTCATTTGCTTCAAGGTAGCCCAGGAGTTTCTTGTTTAGTACACGTTCCATTGTCTTACAGACAATGGACGTGACCGAAATAGGTCTATAGTTGGCAGGGTCAGCACGACTTCCCTTTTTGGGCACAGGTTGGACGTTGGCAGACTTCCATGCATTCGGCACTTGACCAGTCTCCAAAGATAGGCGGAAGAGGCGTGTCAGCGTCGGAGTTAATTCAGGCGCACAAGTCCTCAGAACTATGGCTGGTATGCCATCAGGGCCACTGGCTTTGTTCACGTCGAGATTGCGTAGCGCTTTACGAACATCGATCTGTCGAATGCGGATTTCCGACATGGACGACTCGCAGATAGATATACTCGGGGGCACAGCGCTACCAGCATCTAGACGTGAAGATTCCGCGAAGAGAGAAGCAAACAAATTTGCTTTCTCCATAGCGGTCTGCGAGATTCTGGCGTGCGCCGCAAAAACCGTTGGAGTAACACGTATATTAATTTCATAATTTATAATTTGTTGGATTTGTCTCCGACCCGAATAGCAGAATAATATAAAAACATTGAAAAATTTACGAAAAAAAAAATACTTTCTAACATCAATTTTCCATCACCACGCAGGTAAAACCGCGGGGCGCATCTAGTGTTTGTTATAAATTTCATTTTATTTCATGCTAAATCATATAGCCTCATGTCAACGACAAGAGTCTCATTTATTCAGATATATTCATGAATTTGAGTTCACTGATCTTTGACATCAATATCTTAAACTCCCATCTTTTGACCTCTGGCGTCTGAATACAAAGGACTTGCAAATTCCTCAACTTTTCTTGAACCGAGATTGCGATCAAGCAAATATTGACAAATGGCTTGACAGCAGTCGTAAAGCTTGATGGTAGATATTGATACTTTGTTAGTTTCTGGATCTTAAACTAGATAAATTGAGCATAGGGATTTTTGAGTCAAGGTACAAAGTAGATAAGTCTTTGAACTGCCTGTTGGCTCAGTTGGGTGAGCGTTCGCCTTCTAAGCAGGGGTATCGGGTTCGATTCCCGGCGGAAACACAAGTTTTCTCCCCAAGGGAAATTTGTGTTTCTGGTTCTGGTTGTGATTGTGTGTGTGATGTGAATGTTTCCGGCACCCACGACACAAGTTTTCGAACTTAGTGTAGGGCTGTGAGTGTGAAAGCGTTTATGTTTATTTCTTATGTTTGAGGGGTTATCAATCCGACTTCAATTAATGTAAATGCAAGCAAAGCTTAAATAAAACTACTTCACCGCTTCATCTTCGGAACCCTTGATCAGATTATATAAATTAGATACGCATTATTGAAGATAACTCAAAAACTACTGGTCAGATCTTGATCGAATTCTCTTCTAAATTGTAAATTGCCGTGCCCTACCAGGGTCTATAAAGAACTGTTAACCAATTTTATTATAACATCCTTGTAATTACTTTATAGTTGCAATAAAATACTGAATACTGAATACTGAATTTTAATGGGACCACGTGGGAACCAGCTATCAAATAAAAAAATAATCATCAGAATCGGTTCACCTAGCAAAAATTAGGTAATACACATAAAAAATACAGTCGAATTGAGTATGTACTTCAAAAAAGGAGGAGGTTCTCAATTTGTCGGAATCTTATTTTTTATTTATTTTCCTCGATTAGGTACTCGAAAGGCCTGGACCAATTCGAGTAATTCTTTTATTGTTTAAAAGTATACTCAAAATCAATCAAAATCGAAATCGTTTATTCACATAAAGAAAGAGGTACTCATGAAAGTTAATGACTCTACTGCCAGATTCGCAAAATTACAGCCATCTCGAGAGGAACCTGGCAAGAAACTCGGCGGCGCATTTTTTTTCATTCATTGTTTTTAAATCATTCCTTATTTAATCATTACTTCCCAGGTGGTTCCATCGTAATTTGATCAAGATCTGATGAACATTTTGAGACATATTATTTGCGATTGAATTCGGTTATTAGTCTTTTAAACTCGTAAAACGGTGGAAAATACTTTACGACCTATTCTCATACCTACCTACTAATTATACAAAAAAGAATCATTAAAATCGTTCCAGCCGTTTCGCAGGAGTTCGACCACAAATACCGTGACACGAGATATTGATGTATTAGAGATATATATATTCTACTAGCTATGTATTCTATTATCACGTTAAAAAGTAGCCTGTGTTAATCCTAGGTATAAGCTATGTACATTCCAAATTTTATCCGAATCCGTTCAGCCGTTAAAACGTGAAGAGGGAACAAACATACTTACACACTATATAGACATTAGTATGATTCTGTTCTAAAAAAAAGTAATTTAAACGCTGTTTTACACTAAACACTAAGTGCCTACTTACATTGACACTGCAATACTCATCAGTGTAAAGACTATCATTTTTATCAGGCGGTTTATTGTAGTAAAGATGAAGTAAAGAAGAAAATTTCTTCTCCGTAGATCCACACTGTCAACAAATGGGTCTACTGAGGAAAACATATCTTACTAGATCTATAATGGATCTGGACAATGGATCTACTGAGATTGAAACAAAAGTTTTTGAGGCTTTATAAAACTTTGAAATTGTGTTAATTGTAATTTTTTACTCTTCCGACTCAAAAGGTTGCCGACCCCTGCCTCAGCGGAATATTAGCTGGCGCAGTTTGGTGCGAGTCCGCCTTCTAAGCAACGAGTATCAGGGTCGGTTCCCGGTGGGAACAAAACTTTTGCTCTCCAAGGGAAATATGTGTTTCTGGTTCTGATAGTGTGTGTGGTGTGAATGTTTTCGTTAAACGTAGTGAGGGGCTGTGAGTGTCAAATCTTTTATGATTATTATTTAACTTACCGCTATGTTCAATACTGTTGTCTATATCCGGTATAACCTTTAGGTTTTTGGCGGGGGCAGAATTGCAGTCGTGCAGCAGCGCCGCGGTGGCAAGTAGCAGAACTAAATACATGGTGAGTTAATACTGAAGAGATTCGAGATATAATAATCTGAAACAAAAGAAAACACTATTATAGTATTTACAACAATTTTAGACTTAGTTTGGGAAGCCTAGCCAACGCGGCTGATTCCCAAATGGGGTCCTAAATAATTCTCATCGAGGTCCAGAGCTTATATCATGACAAAGATGCAAGGAGGCAAACTGCACAAGCGCTTCCTAGCGACTACATAATTTAATCCTAGGTTAATATAATTATGTATTAGTGTTAAGGAATTATTTAAAAAAAACAGGAAAAAAAATGCGCGCCGCGTTTCTTGCCAAGTTCTTCTCTAGATGGCTGTAATTTTGCGAATCTTGCAGTAGAGTCATTAACTTTCATGAGTGCCTCGTTGGGGCATGAATAAACGATTTTGATTTTGATATCAATTTTTTTTAGGTACTTAATTTAAATCTCACAATGATCCAAGGATTATAAGCAAAGTAGAGTTAACAAAAACACAGCTTAGAAATTTTACAGTTTCTGCCTAGGGAAAATAGAAGAACCTTTGTTGAAGTTCTAAACTTCAAAAACGTTGGAGATAAGTTGGAAGACGACCCAGTTGGCACGGTGGACAAGCCTCTGCTCTCTGCGCCGTGGGTCCTGGGTTCGTCCCGGCAGGAGTACAATTTTTCTTCCCAAGGGACATATGTGCTTCTGGTTCTGGGATTGTGATTGAGATTGTGTTCTCATTAATAATACGTCACCCGGATTTGGTAAATAGGCAAACATAAACATGAAGGAGGTAATAATTTAGTCAATAAGTTTTTAGTATCATATTAAAGTACTAGGCAACCATAAACGTGAAAGATGTAAAATGCTATTTTTCTTTACGTGGCATTGCAACGCTTGCCGGGTATTACTGATCACACTTATAATATAAATCCGAAAGTTTGTCTGTAGATGTGTATGTTTGTTTTCTCTTCACGCTGAACGGATTAGGATAACATTTACAACGTGACTTACACCTATGATAAACACAGGCTACTTTTTAACGTGATAAACGTGGCCGAAGCCGCGGGACACAGCTAGTATAGTAATAAACCTTTTGTGTCCTATTTTTTTTTTTTTTTTTTTTTTTTTTACACTCACAGCCCCACACTAAGTTCAAAGACTTGTATCGTGGGTGCCGGAAACATTCACATCACACACACATTACAACCAGAACCAGAAGCACAAATATCCCTTGGGAAGGAATTTGTGCTCCTGCTGGGAATCGAACTCAGGACACACGGCGCAGAGGGCAGACACCTGTCCACTGCGCCAATTGGGTCGTCATTTCTTGAACCCACACGTGAAAAGTAAAACGGCATTAAAATAAGATGCTTATAAAAGCTAAAATAGATTTCGTGTAACACCTCCACATTATTACATCATCCAACAGTCCTTACTGTTTTTTGCTCTAAAAAACACCCCCGTGAGATACAAAAGGGCGTTTTTTCATCCCCTTTCATTCCTTTTGTATGAATCATCAATGAACGCGACATTTGCCTCGCGAAATAAACCTTTTTAGAAATGTATCTATAAATAATCGACTTAAATAGCTGTTTTAATAATATAGTAGTCCTTGATCTGTTACTTTTTATTTTTTTCAGTATATATTCTTAGATTATCTGTGCTTTTAACCTTTATCTATTATTTAAAATTTAAAACGATGGAATACAGTAATGTAAGTTTAATCCTACTAATATTATAAATCCGAATGTTTGTGTGTAAGTGTGTAAGTATGTTTGTTCCCTCTTCACGCTTTAACGGCTTAACGGATTTGGATGAAATTTGGAATGTACATAGTTTATACCTAGGATTAACACATAGGCTACTTTTTATCATGATAATAGCGGGCGAAGCCGTGTAGCACGGCTAGTTTAAAATAAAATATATACATAAGCCCCACTCCAAGTTCAAAAACTTGTGTCGTAGAAGCCGGAAACATTCACATCACACACACAATCACAACCAGTACCAGATATAATGAAAAAAATGCGGCGCCGAGTTTCCTGCTGGAATATGGCTGTAAGTTTGTGAATCTGACGTTAACGTCATTAACTTTCATGATTTCCTCTATGGAGCCCATGTGAATAAACAATTTTGAAAAAGACGATACAGAATACAGATTTAGTAGAATAGACGATGCGACCGAAGAAGTAGGATCGACATCAATCTAGACGAAATTTGATAGAGACAGTTTGCTTTGCAAGTATTTTGTATTAATATTATAAATCATACGAAGCACCTAGAGTTCAAATCTTTGATATTGTGCAGCGTTGAGAATGAGCTAACTCTATTGAAATTCTGAAGAGTTCTATTTTATGAAGAAATTCGTGTGCGAAATAAATTGGTGTAGGTAATCGTTTAAAAAAAAACACGGTGGTAGATCACGCACTGATACAATTCTTCTTTTAGTCTGCCACAGAGATATCAAAAAATGATTTTTGGTTTACATATATTTGTATGTTCGTGTAAATTATATTAAATGTATACATATAAAACGCAGATTGATATGAAAAATGTAATCTACTTAATAACATTTAAAAAACAATTTGTATAGGATCTTTAAATTTTTTCACACAATTTGTAATTTTTTTTGGTGGTAAAATTTTTAATTTGTAAATTAAGTGTATGATTATAGATGGAAACCACAATTGGCGCATAATATATTGTTTAATTATCGTATAAATACTTGGAAAATTACAAAATAGGAATACTACTCATTGTAATGAAAACAGAAGAACACATCCTTTAAAAAGTTTCAGTGTTTGTAAGCTTCCCGCCAAATCGATTTAAAAATATAATTAGTTCTAAAATAATACATGATATATGACAAATCAATTGAGAATGTAAGAAGAATCTAGAATAATCATCGCTGTTCTCATATCACTACTATAAATAATTAATTTATTATTATTATTTATTTAATCACGTATATATATTTAAATGACATTATACAATTTTTACTTATCGTTGTAACTATGTTGTACGTGACAGAAATGTACCTTAAAATGGGAATTAAAAAATATTTATAATAAAAAAAATACTTTAAAAGGGTTAAACAATTATTTCTTTTAATAAGAAACTTTGTAATTAATTAATATCTTCATTATTACCCTATTATTAATAAAGTATCGCCTTGCGCTTGCGACGATAATGATCTTTAGAAGTATCACATTTTATAAAAAAAAATATCTAAATCCTGTCAGCTTTTACAGAGTGAAAATTAAATTAACTTTAAGTATTAAATAAAATTCAAAGTTTACAAAAGCACCTATTTGAAAATAAGGGAAAAAAGCCAGAAAATAAACATAAAAAATACCTTTTGAAAATTCCGATCCCAGATCACTGGCACAAAAGAATAAATAAAAATATAAAATCACAGAATCGAGCACAGATAGATTTAAAAAATCGTTTTAAAAATGATTTTGATAGCACTTAGGTTACGTTTACACTGTTCGGGAGAGCTGGATGAAATGACCGACGGAAGGGTTTGCAGTCTTTTATATAGTAGTCGGGAGAAGTCGATTGCTTCACGAGATAGATCCTTAGATCGATAATCGATAAACAGATGTGAGTGAAAGATTTTTTCATGAGTTTGGCGGGAATCTGTTTAATAGTTAAGGTATTTATTTTTTCTTTTTTCTTCATCGATAACAAATATAAAAAAAAAATGGTATTTGAAAGTCAAGTATGGTTTTTTTTATATTTAATGCTACTGTAATATCAAACAATTATATACAAATTTGCAAGTAAAGATAGGGAAATAAAACTGATGGCAATTAAAAAAAAATCGAGCAAAGCGAGATCTCTAAGTTGACTTGGGTCGTTCAGCACTTTTTCCGTCCGTCCATCTGTCAGAGACATCTAGCGTCTAAACTATAAAAGCGAATGACTTCAAATTCTCATAGATATATGTAAAACTCCGTCTCAAAGTCAGAAAAACTATTTAAAATTATATAAATGAAAATATTAAGGGGGCTCCCCATACATGCAAGTGGGGAGCAAAATATTTTTAATTTTTTATCTACCTTTGTGGGGTATTGTTGAAAAGGGCTTGACAAGTAGAGTACGAAACCAGTTTTGAAAAAAATCTATTTTGGTAAATAACGATTTAGTAGACCACCAAAGTTAGTTTAGACCTATTTTGTCCCGGGGTCTATCTCAAAAACGGCTTCACACTGAACGCTGAAACTTACGTATAATATCCGTTATATCCTGTACTTGAACAACAAATTCAGAAATCAAACAGTTATTATTTAGAAAAAAAAGTTATAAGCAAGTAACCTCAAAAGTTTTTCTTTATGAGGCAAAATGTAAGCGCGAGATCTCAGTTCGGCGCGAACGACTAGGAATAGTATTCCTAGTGATATCCAAAAATACTGTTTACTAAAAAAAAATTTGGATATTGTTCATACAAAAATATTTAGACCACGTTTGAAAAATGAGCGGAGAGGAGGGCGAAGAATGACCTAATCTCATACCTACCAAACATGCAAAAAAATAAAATCATTGAAATCGGTCGAGCCGTTTCGGAGGAGTTCGACCATAATCACGGTGACACAAGATTTTTATATATTAGAAGTGTGTATATATTAGATGTGTATGTTATAAACTATTATATTCTATGGTTATTTGGGGTACTCAAACATACATAATTATTATCAATCAAATTTTATTATCTCTCTTAAGTAAAGTGAGCTGAGTCACCCACGTCCGTAGGAGGATACCCCTTAAGACTGACTCCCTACACGTGGTCCCCGGGTGGTGCTAATCAGGTGACATTTGAGAGGTGGTAGAGCATTTTGTGAGTTGCTCGCCTGGCTCGCTACCAAAGTAGCTTACCACCATCAAGTTGAAAGTCTGCCGCCAAGCCAAATACGGTGTTCCGGCAGTTATCTTTGAGAGCCTGCGTATTCCAGGTCTAGTGTGTTTACCAGCTTCGATCACATCGTCACTTATCATCAGGTGAGATAGTGGTCAAACACTAGCCTGTCACAAATAAAAAAAAAAAAATAAACATTTTTTTTGGCGAGTGTAGGTCTAAGATATAGAGGGACTGGTGCCTGAAGTAGGTTGATAACAACCTGTATTACAGGTCACCAGGTCTCCTGCTAGTACATTTACAGTTTGGCAACTATTATTAAGAAACATAACTTAATACATTAAATGTTGGAGAATATCGAAGATAGCTATAGTATCATATACTTAATGCTTGTTTAACTGAAAATCAGTGTCGAGTTATCTGCTCGGCAAAAAGCTGAGTTAAACCTTTTTGACATACAAAAAACTCACAATAATGATTAAAAAACTGTATTTTTAATGAAAATTAAAACTATCGTGAGTATTACACATAATTAATGTTGTCTTAATGTTGAAACACGTCTAAATGTCGACTTACTTTGTAGTCGACTAGTTTCGGACAAATTTGTTGTCCTTCATCAGGATGAGTCAGACGCGCGATGCGATACTACAAAGTAAGTCGAAATTTAGACGTGTTTCAAGAGGTACACAACATTAATTATGTATTTTTAATGTTAGTTTTTAAGTTAATAGTTATTTTTATTTTTTTATAGTGCCAAATAAATGTGTTTTCTTTCTTTCTTTCTTTTAAGTAAGATTGTTTGTGTGTGTGTGTTTGTGTACGTGTGTGACTGTGTGTGTGAGAGTATTTGAGTGTACATGTGAAGGTGTAGGGCAGCCACTTATCCAAGTTTGTTTTATCTATGTTTATTTCAAAATCGTAAACAGATTTTCCGTCTGTTCATAGTTCAATGACAGTAGTAATTTGTTAGACTCACTTTGACATTATAATATATATTATACTAGAATATTGTATTGGTCTTATAATAACAGATGTTATCCCTTAACGCGCAAGTAGAGTTTACTTATTGCAATAGATTGGATGTTATGTTATGTTATGTTCGACGACCCAGTTGGCGCAGTGGACAGGTGTCCGCCTTCTGCGCCGTGGGTCCTGGGTTCGATTCCCGGCAGGAGCACAAATCCCTTCCTAAGGGATATTTGTGCTTCTGGTTCTGGGTGTAATGTGTGTGTGATGTGAATGTTTCCGGCACCCACGATACAAGTCTTTGAACTTAGTGTGGGGCTGTGAGTGTGAATGCGTTTGTTTGTTCGTTTTGTTTTTGTTAAATTAATTTAAATATCATAATTGTAGTAATACTAATGATGTAGGTACATTGAAAAATAATATAAATTTAAATAATCGTGTATTAAAATAATGGAAAACAATTTAAACGTAAGCAAAGTTTAAAAAATCCGCCTTCATTGCTTACATTTCGGTTTTGGCTAGATCTATTTCGATAAAATGTATATGGGACCACCTCGGAAGTATAATCTATCAACCACAAAAATAATTTTGGGAATCTGTCCACAAATTTGGGGAGAAATCGGTGAATATTCATAAAAAAATACATACAGTCGAACCTTTTTTGAAGTTTACATTACCTCCTCCTTTTTTGAAGTCGGTAAAAAAGTTCCATAACACTAATATGATTAATCCGCAAGTTTGTGTGCAAATATGTTTGTTTGCTCTTCACGCTGTAACGTCTGAATGGATTAGGATAAAATTTGGAATGTACATAGCTTACATCTAGGATTAAGACATAGCTTTTTAACTTGATAAACGCGGGTGAAGCCGCGGAGCATAGCTAGTATTTTTTATAATATAGTCATGCCAATCAACACGCACAGCAAAAAGTTACTATAATATATACCTATAGAAAAAAAACAGTCGAGCTGTTTGATGATATCTCAATTGTTTTTTATTTATATATATTTACTCAATTACTAAAAATGAGTTCAATTTAGAACCTCAATTTTGTGGAAACACAAGTTTTCTCCCCAATGGAAATTTGTACTTCCTGTTCTGGGTGTGATTGTGTGTGTGATGTGAATGTTTCCAGCACCCATGACACAAATCATCGAACTTAGTGAGGGGTTGTGAGTGAAAGCGAAACAAAATTCGATGCAGCCGTTTTCCAGTTAAAGAACCTGAAATAAAAAAATCCGTTGGGGAAAAAACTTGTGTTCCCACCGGGAATTGAACCCAATACCCGCTACTCAGAAGACATACACTTACATACGCCGCAAGCTGTTCAAATATAATATGGTTGAGACCAACAAACGTCAATTGTCAATATCCAATTGCCTATATTTCTTAAGACGAAATTAAAACTATACACAACAAAGACCTAAGTTACCTATAAGACATCGAGCTTATAGGTAACTTAACTGCTCAAACCCCCTACCTAACCCTACAAGGGGTAGAGTTCCCATCATTCTGGCGATATTGCCTCTATGAATTACAATGCTAATACGCTGAGCCAAATAAGTGCCTGCATTTTGATCACGCGCACGGTTTAAATATAATACTCAGGGATCCTTAATTAACACATATGCACTAATGTTATTTAATTATATTTATTTTTAAAGTGTTAACATATTTTGTAACCAAAAATAAAAGTTTATTAAAGTTTATTAATACTTGTTGTTTTTTTCCGTTTTACTAATGGTCTAGAATACCTACGTAAGTTGATTAATTAGTCAATTAAGGCAAAATTTACTGTTAAAATATAATACATCCGCTTACTTGTCACCAATAGTTGTTACGTTACGTTTAATGTAGTTTAACTGTAATAGTTTTAAGTCAACCCACATTGACGCAAGTAAATAACAAACAAAACAAACAAACGCATTCACACTCACAGCCCCACACTAAGTTCAAAGACTTGTATCGTGGGTGCCGGAAACATTCACATCACACACATTACACCCAGAACCAGAAGCACAAATATCCCTTGGGAAGGAATTTGTGCTCCTGCCGGGAATTGATCCAAGGACCCACGGCGCAGAGGGCAGATACCTATCCACTGCGCCAACTGGGTCGTCATATATCAATAATATAAATATACCTAGGTTGACATAGTTCCTGTATTAGTCATTTAAGAACGTTTTAAAAAAATGAATGAAAAAATGCGCCGAGTTTCTTGCCAGGTTCTTCTCGAGATGGCTGTAATCTTGCAAATCTGGCAGAAGAGTCATTAACTTTCATGAGTGCCTCTTTGGGGCCCATGTGAATAAATGATTTTGAATTTTGAATCTATCGAGCACAAGACCGATTGTATATGGAGTACTGCGGCAATTTGACTTCCCGTTGGGTTAGTTGGGTGGGCGATCGCCTTAACAGGGTATCGGGTTCGATTCCCGGCGGGAACACAAGATTTCTCCCTAAAGAAAATTTGTGTTTCTGGATCTGTGTGTAATGTAAAAAAGCGTTTATGTATGTTTATGTAATCATAAATATAAATATAAACGCTTTCACACTCTCAGCCCCAAAATAAGTTCGATGACTTGTGTCGTGGGTGCCGGAAACATTCACATCTCCCACACGACACATACATTCTTATATATATACGTACGATGCTAAAATTATAATCTCGCGGAGAACGCCATCCGTTCGAGCCAGGTGCGTTATCTGACGCAACCTTAATACGTTGTTAGTAAGCCAGTCGAGTCCACATTATAGAATCTCGGTCACCGACGTAAGGTCGCTAGCCTATCGGTATTCTGTCACTACATTGCATTCAATATTTATGTATGTATATATTAGTATAATATATATTAGTGTATTTTATTGTTTTATTTATGAATTAGTATCTAGAATAGGTGTAAATAATGATGTACTATTATATATATGTTTTTTATTGTACACCACAGTCTATTCATTCTTCTATTACTGTCCATCCAAACGTTGTCTGGAAGAGATCGCATTAAGCGATAAGACCGGCCATTGTACTACCACGATGATTGTAATATTTTATTTGTCATCGTTTATATATTTTTTGGTATACAATAAAGTGTTTTGTATTGTATTGTATTGTATTGTACATTTTTATTATTTAAGATTTTTTTATTATCATAGAAAAATCCTAGGTACAGGCAATGCCTAGTTTATGGCCCCAATTACTGTAATAATATCAATGTGCTGTAGTCAATAAATTTTATTTTATTTCATTTTTAATAATACATGTTTACCAATATTTCTGCATTCGTAATCCTATTTTTTTTCTAATTTTATGTTTACGACACACCACTCTTCTTTTTCTACCGACTTCACAAAAAAGGAGGTACTCAATACGACTGTATTTTTTTTTCTCATAACTTCTTTCCACGTGAACCGATTTTGAAAATTTTGATTGAATGCTGTCACTTTCCCATTGGTCCCATTTAAATTGGATCAAGATCTGATCAGTAGTTTTTGAGTTACCGTCAATAATGCGTGTTTGATACATTTAATCTGATCAAGGTTCCGAAGATAAAGCGGTGAAGTTGGTTTTTTAAGCTTTGCATACTTTTAATTATTGTCTCTTCTTTTTATTCTTTGCATTGAGTCCACCTTTCCATTTGATAATTTTGACCAACAATCTGTATTTTTGTTTAACATTATTAAAAGGATCATACAAACTGTCTAACGTCATTATTTCCTAATTTACTTACCGGAAGTTCGTTCGAAACGTTTCGCTCACACGGTGAATATATTTAATTATAGCTCACGTTTTTTTAACCTTTATGGTATAATCTGAGAGTCTTCAAGTCACACTCACAGCCCTACACAAAGTTCAAAGACTTATATCGTAGGTGCCGGACACATTTACATATGGCACACACAACCACACCCAGAACCAGAAGCACAAATTTACCGTGGGAAGTAAAATATAATCCTGTCGGAAATCGAACCCGTAGGACCCACAGCGCAGAAATATATTACACTCAAATCAAATCAAACCAAAATGGTTTATTCACATGGGCACCAAAGAGGCACTCACAAAAGTGTATGATTCACTCATAAATCATTAAGTAAATAATACTATAATAAATAGTAATAATAATCTTAAGAAGGTCAGATAGCCTACGGTCGTCTTATCTATAGATAGGTTATCAGGGTAGCCTTAGAGGAAGTGACGTCACGGCCACACCTTTTATGTCATTGAACTCAATCGATGGCCTAGATTATAGTTATGCTGCGAAAGTCTATGCTCTCTGAGAAGTCACGAGTGAATAGGCATCTCCTAGAAAACGTGCTCCACCGTTGACCGCATCGTCGCTTAGGGGCCGTCTCTACGAGCGGGAGAATCGCCGCGGTATCATCGCCGTGTGTAGACACGTTCTAATAGTAAGTAGATAGAAAAAAAAAACGTAATATATATTTTCAATAAACCTGAAAAATATGATTGTGCTTTTTTTTTAATTGCCGTTATCTAAGGCCCTATTGCCTATATTTTCTAAAACTTAACTATAAAATTATAAATATGTGTGTAAGTATGTTTGTTTTCTATTTACGCTGTAACGGCTAAACGAATTTGGAATGTAGCTTATATATTTTTTTAATGCTAGATAGACCGCTATCTCACCTGATGGAAAGTGACGTCGAGGCCGAAGATAGAACATGGTTGCCTATAGCATATAAAATTGATGAAACCCAGATTGTACCGTTCAGGGAACAAAGACGCAGGCAATGAGTTCCACTCCTTCGCTGTACGGATGATGAATGTAGAAGGAAAACGCTTTGAGTGAACTGGAGGTATGTCAACCATTGACAGTTTGTCTTGTTGTTAGATGGTAAAAAGGGTAAGGAGCTATATCATGTAATTCCTGAGCGCACTCTCCAAAATGTAAGCGATAGAATACCGACAGGCTTGCTACCTTACGTCGCGCGTCGGTGACCAAGACTTTATACCTAGTATTAACACATAGGCTACTCTTTAACTTGATAAACACAGGCGGAGCATCGGAGCACGGCTAGTGTATAATAACATTTCTTATGTAGTATTTGTGTTCATTTCTTATCTGTCAACAAAACCTAGCAGTCCTCCTCTCTTCTCAGATTATTGCGGTGCCACACAGGGTCTATATAGAACTGTACTCCTAAAAAACACCTGTATATTACTATTATTATAGATTGCAATAAATAAATGAATATGAATATGAATATGAATATGAACATATTTATCCTACTTGTAAAGCAGTTTTCATGGTATGTAATTATGGTATGCATATTTCATGGTATGTAACCTCGAATATTTGATTTGAAATTCAGTGGCCTTCTGCTACCTACTACAGTTGTAGTAATTATTCAAGAATCAACTATTAAAAAGACAAGCGCGTGTAAGACTCGCTCATAACGGGTTCCGTATCACACAAGTTAATATACTAAAAAATCAAAAAACAGGACGGCGTAAAAACTTACCTTTCTTTTTTATTTTACTAACAACCAGACAAACTGTCAAACGTAATCTATTTATAGTTGATATACTTCCAGTTCGCTCAAAGCGTTTAGCTTGTTCATCATCCGTACAGCGAAGAAATAGAACCTATTGCCTGCATCATTGTTCCCCGAGGGGTATAATCTAGGAGTCTTCAAATCAAGAGGTAATAGGTATCTTCTTGGTAAGCATGTCACATTTTTAGCCGCATCATCACTATCCATCAGGTGAGATAGTGGTCCAATGCTTGTCTATTTAGCACAATATAAAAAAAAAATTTTTGATTTATAATAAATCCTACTAATATCATAAGCCGAAAGTTTGTGTGTAAGTGTGTAAGTATGTTTATTCCCTCTTCACGCTTTAACGGCTGAACGGATTTTGATTAAATTTGGAATGTACATGGCTTAAACCTAGGATTAACACAGGCTACTTTTTAACTCGATAATAGCGGGCGAAGCCGCGGGGCATGGCTAGTCCTTAATAAAAACCAATTTACAAGACATCGAACATAGTGCGGGCCTGTAAGTGTTAATGCGTTTATGTTTATATTTATTTATGTTAAACATTCTATTCTTAAAAATTTAAATATACGGTACAGAACCCTGATAATTAAATTTTTTCTTATGTTTACTTGTTCACGCCTTGAGGGCGTGTAATACAACAGCTTCTTCAAGGGCGTTCATTCTTTCTTTTTTATACCTACCAGTCAAACACACACTTACACACTCACACATAGACATCGTATTTATACACTAGCATCCCGCACCGGCTTTACACGGGTGTAATTTTACATTGAATGTCCAAGAATACTATATTTTAACGATAAATCACTAATATTACAAATCCGAAAGTTTGTGTGTAAGTGTGAACGGATTAGGATAAAATTGGTAATGTACATTTTATACCTAAAATTAACACAAGATTAACATGTGTAAATCCTTGTAAAGACTTGTAAAGACTTTGCCCGCGTTTATCGAGTAAATGTCTGTGTAGATTTTTTAACTTGATAATCTCGGGCAAAGCCGCGGGGTACAGCTACTACAGAATAAGTGTAAATAGTGACGCGAGTGACGCAATTTTATAAAGTAAAAAAAAAAATATACTGTGAATCAACCTAGAATAAACCGTATCAGATAAAAATATACCATTGCGTAATTTTCTTTAAGATTAAAAAGAATAACGTCAATTTGAAAGAAAAATACTATTCCTACAACTACAAGGTCTTTGCCGGGATTAATTCCCAGCAGGAGCAAAATTGTTCTTACCAAGTGACGATTAATCTTCTGTGTATATGTGATGTAAATGTTTCCGGCACCCACAACACAAGTCATCAAAATTAGTGTGGCTTTAAATGTGAAAGTGTTCAAGCAAAAAGCACCGGGAATCGAACTATATACCCGCTGCATATAAGACGAACGCGCAGACTCAAACAAAGAGCGACCAGGAAAAGCCGTAATAATTATATAGAGTAACTACGTGACTCACGTCAGATAAATGTTCCAATATTTCTCAGTACTTAAAGTTTTAACTACTGGGTCCGACTAATAATTAAATTCAGAAGTTGAGGAATGATTAATTCTTAGTAAAGACCGATTATAAAGTAGAATATATTAACAAAATACAATATGTATAAGGAAAACGAACGTCACCATTTATGGTTACCATACCTCCATTTCACTCAAAGCGTTTCGCTTCTACGTTCATCATAATACAGCGAAGGAGTGATACTCATTAAGTCTTTGTTTCCGGAGGGGTATAATTTGGAAGTCTTCATATCAAGATTGAATATTAAAGATAGTCATAGAAGAAAAAAAAAGATAAAGGTGGTTTTATAACCTTTTTTTCTTTAGTTTAAATATTTATAAATATTGTAAATCATGCACTTGTTTAATCAACTGATTATTTCGATTTATCAAACATTTATTACTTAAAATAATGTATAAATGTTTTAGACCATAGATTGTTTAAAACAGAAATTTTTTGATAAACGGTCCTAACTAAAAAAAAAATATGTTAAAATTACGCTTGATTTAAAACTATTAGAATAATATTACAAATAAGCAAAATAATCCGTTGATTAAGTCCAAGTTTTACAATATTTATAATATTTAAACTAAAGAAAAAATACTTTAAAAAAACCATCTTTAACCTCTTTTTTTCTACTACGACTATCTTTAATGTTCGACAAAGTTCCCAAAATGCTTGCTGTATTAACACGCTGTATAGCAAGGCTTATCCTCTGCCCCAAATACAACCCAGCATTTTGGTCATGTGACGAATCAATCAGTCTCTTAGACAAATCTTTGAAAATTTCTAATGCACCCGGTCCCCATGGGCCTAGCGTTTCAACCCCAAACGGAACAAATATAAAACCTTCGACAAGTTTTGAATACATGCGCCGTTTGAGAGATTCAGCTGCCATAGCCGCGCCAATAGCTTGTTGCTTGGTTTCAGGAAGAAGGGATGACGTCAATAATAATATAATATATCTTAAATAAAAAGATAAAACAATAAAAAATATATGTTAAGAAAGTTGTTACAGATAAATAAAGTTATTCGAAATCTGTGTTCATTCTGTCATCATATCTCATGTATTAAATCTGGATATCTTCAAGTCAAGAGTGAATCTTGTAGGCAAGCATGCTACATATTCGGCCGCAATATTGGTCAATGCTTGCCTTTCAAGCTTAAAAAAAACACATTTCATACAAATCCGTTACTAACACACATTTACACACAAATTTTCGTAATTATAATATTAGTGTGACGTGATAGTGTAATCAAACTGACAAGATAGACGGCCACAAGTTGTGGGTTAGTCTCAGTTTGGGGTGAAGCACTGTTTACACTACGTGACCGGAGTCATGGTAGAGATGACGCACAGTAGTTCTTGGCTAATTGCTGTCTGCCGACTACCGTCAAGACATGTCTCTAGGCAGGCATATTTTGTAATTTACTACTTGACATTAATAAGGCGTTATTGCAATATATTCTTTTGCAGAAATGTTTCGCATTTTCCTTGTACCTGACCTATAGATTTTGGGACAGGTAAAGTGGTATTTTACCCGACTGCGCGACGTAAAGAAGGTACTGTATTTATAAGCCTATGTTTTTTATGTTAAATAGGCAAGCATTTGACCGCTATCTCACCTGATGGAAAGTGATTTTGCGGCCGAATATGTAGCATGCTTGCCAAGAAGATACCTATGCATTCCGTAGGATATAAAAAGATTTAAAGTTGATTAGCCACATTATCACATGTTGAGTACATGTGATAAAGTTAGTTTTAGCTAGTTGAAAAAGATGTTATAAAATCGCATCATAAGACTCATTAAAGAAAAAAAAATTAAGCGCAAGCAAAGCTTAAATATACCTACTTCACAGCTTTATCGGAACCCATGATCAGTATCAATAAATGAAACATGAATTATTGGAGATAACTCAAAAACCACTGGTCATATCTTGATCAAATTGAATTGGGACTACATGGAAAGCACCAGTTTTCAAATAAAAAAACCAGTTGGATTGAGAACCTCTTCCTTTTCTGTGAAGTCAGTTAAAAAAGAATTAATTATTACTCAAAAAACTCCGACATCATGAAGAAGTGGTAGAAACTTTACTAGAATTACTATTGAGTTATTGAGCACGTTTATCAACTTTGTATGATTTGCCTACACTCTTTAGTTTAATACAGATCTTCTAAAATACAATTTCTACAAGTTCAAAGTACTTCTGGCATCGCACTAGTAGACGTTCTTCTAAACAAAACTAGACTTATCGCCCGGGATATAAGTGAAAACAAACAAAACACTTCCACTGAAAAAACGACGTTTAGCCGAATAAATTATTTGGACTTAAGTCGTTTTATTAGTGAATGGGCTTTTGGAGAAATTCGTATATCACAAAATGTTAGTTGGTGTGTTTGTAAGGTTACTAATAACTTCAGAATTTAACATAAACTCATTTACATTGACAGCCTCGCACAAGCTTATAGACTTGTATCGCTGCTGCCGGAAACATTCACATCACACATGCACTCACAATCAGAACAAGAAACTCAAATTGTCCTCCCAAATTTCCTTTTTTTATACTGGATAGGTAAGCATTTGGCCGCCTGATAAACGGGACAATGCGGCCGAAAATGTAGCATGCTTGCCTAGAATATACCTATTCACTCTTGACTTGAAAACTCCTAGATTATACTGTTCGTAGAACAGAGACGAGGGCAATGAATTCCACTCCTTCGCAGTACGGATTATAGACGTTAAAGCGAAACGCTTCGAGCAAACTGGAGGTGTATGTACCATTTTTTTTCATACCTGTTAGGCAAGCATTTTATCACAATCTCACCTGATGGAAAGCGATGATGCGGCCGACGATGGAGCATGCTTGCCTAGAAGGTACCGATAGTTTAATTACCACGTCTTCCACGAAATTGATTAATGACTAGCGACCCTCCCCGGCTTCGCACGGGTGTAAGTTAGATTTAACGTATTAAAGAAATGGTTACTGTGATCAAATATAACAGATGTGATATGCCATCGAAGAATTTTCTTTAGGATTTTAGAAAGACAACAATTCTCTAGTACATCTTTTTAATGTATATCTTAAGGTTTTTTCTGCATAAGCCATGTTAATTCATTTTTCGGCGACATGGTTGCAAAATATTGTTTTTTTCTATTTACATATATACTTATTTTTTTAAGATTTATATATCTGATGGTCAAAACCACATTACAATCCGTTGCGTGGTTTAGGAGGAGCTAGCGTGTAAACCGACAGACAGACAGACGCGGAAATCGACTTTATTACAAGCTTTTATGTAACTTGTAATGTATGTAACTATGTTTGTTCGTAGTATCTTGCAACTCAATTTTAGGCAGATATCTTCAACCGATTGAGCTGTAATTTTGTATTCACGTTTAGTTTGGATGACAATGCATGGTTAGCTGTGTGACGTCATTCTAAATGCAACATGGCGGACCACGCAAAATGGCGGACAGGTTATTTTTAATACACTCCTACAATATTGGTATCAAATGAAAGGGCTTGCTGAGAATACCTCAAAAAATAAAGTGAAAAAAATCCAATCCTTCTAAAAACTTGTTTTTAAAAACGATTTTCAAACATAAACATAAACACTTTCACACTCACAGCACCACACTAAGTTCGATGACTTGTGTCGTGGGTGCCGGAAACACACATCACACACACAATCACAACCAGAACCAGAAACACAAAACTTCCTCGGGGAGAAAACTCGTGTTCAGGAATCGAACCCGATACCCCGATGCTTAGAAATCGAATGCTTACCCAACTAAGCCAACGAGCAGTTCAAAGTTTATTTATTTGTTATTTTATACTATGTAGAGATGTTATTTTACTCCCTGGACAGCCGTGGAAAATAACATTAGATTTTGAGATGCATCCGCGCGTAGAACTAGTTCTAACCATTGTAAGTCAATTTATTGTATAAACTACTGGGAAATAATCCGTATGCGCTACTGAAAGATTTTGTAAATAATTATAAATGGAGGTAAATAATTACAAACAAACTTACATGTATTATTGGATGGTGGCGTGGAAAGAAGCGGAGTTATGAGCCAGATGGGAGGAACATGGTAGCTGGAAATAATGGCTTGACGTATTTTAAACTGGACTAGACAGCTCCTTAATCTTGTCTTTTCAACCGAGTTCAAAAAGGAGGTTCTCAATTAGACTGTTTGTTTTTTTTATGTTACGCGATATCTCCGCCAATTATGTATCGATTTTGATGATTTTTTTGTTTGGTAGAGTATACAACAGAGGTGGCCCTTAAATTTTTTATTGAAATTGGTCAAGCCAAAACTGAAATATAAGCGATGAAGTCGGTTTTTTTAGATTTGCTTGCGTTTAAATTATGCATTTAGATTCAGTTTGCATTTAGATTAAGCAAAACGAATAAATCTTTTATGGCAAATGGGGTTAGATTTTACAATAGAATTCCTAAAATTGTAACTGAATTATCACTGGGAAAGTTCAAATCTGTAATAATACGGGCATTAATTAAGAAAGCTTACTATAAAACTATCGACTATATTAATGACAAGGATGCATGGAGGCAAACTGCACAAACACTTTCTAGCGACTACATAATAAAGATATACCTAGGTTAATATAATTATGTATTAGTGTTAAGGAACGATTAAAAAAAAATATGAATGAAAAAAATGCACCGCCGAGTTTCTTGCCAGGTTCTTGTCGAGATGGCTGTAGTTTTGCGAATCTGGCAATAGAGTCATTAACTTTACCTACCTCGTCTTTAACGTACCTCTTTGTGAATAAACGATTTTGATTTGATTTGATGAAATTCTTTCATATTTTATATTATAAAATCAAATCAAATCAAAAATATATTTATTGCCCATAAGTAAAAAAACAATAAAAAAAGAAGAAACACAAAGAAGAAAACATTTTCAAAATGCATGTGCATACATGGGGTCATATTCTAAAATAGGGCAATAGGTAGTCAGCATATGCTGTGCGTACATTTTCATGTGCTCACAGCGCTGATTTACAATCTACCCCTTATATCGGACAAAGATGGTAGCCGATGTATTTATGTGGAAGCGGATTACACAATTAATAATTTAACATATGCTAAAGTACACAAAAACAGCAACAAGTATTTTATAAATCTAAATATATATAACTCAAAGGTGACTGACTTACTGACTGACCTAGTGATCTATCAACGCACAGCCCAAACCACTGGACGGATCGGGCTAAAATTTGGCATGCAGATAGATGTTATGACGTAGGCATCCGCTAAGAAAGGATTTTGATTAATTTCACCCCCAAGGGGATAAAATAGGGGATGAAAGTTTGTTGTACTTTTTAACGCGAGCGAAGCCGCGGGCCAAAGCTAGTATATAATAATTTACAACACATTTTTTTTTTTCATATAGGTAATTGGCCCGTAGTTTTAGAAGGATGAAAAAAAAAATATCTTGTATATCATATTATACCAGAATCTATAATTAAACAAAAAAAAAAACTATACATATACAAATCCCTGTGTGTGTGTGATTATTCACTGGTATTGTAAACTACACTTCAGTAAATTAAGCACATCTTATCGATCCCGAGCTTGACATAGTCACAACTTCAGCTGCCCATTCCCGGATGTCACGATATATCTTTTATACAATATGCTAAGTGTTTCTACTAAATATGTCACATCTGTCTTCTGAACTAACTCTAGATAAATAACGTGTTGATACATCTGTGTTCTCCAGGAACATGATTGTAAATTGAACTCGTTGGCTTAGTTGGGTGGCGTTAGCAGGGGTTCGATTCCCGACTGAAACACAAGTTTTCTCCCCAAGAAAATGTGTGTTTCTGGTTCTGGTTTTGATCGTGTAATGTGAATGTTTCCGGCGCCCACGACACAAGTCATCGAATTTAGTGTGGGGCTGTGAGTGTGAAAGCGTTTATGTTTATGTATTCGGTTCAATTCCCGGCGGGAATTTGAGTTTTCTCTACTAGGAGAATTTGTGTTTCTGGTTCTGGTGATTGTGTGTGTGATGTGAATGTTTCCGGCACCCACGATACAAGTCTTTGAACAAGTCAAATAGTAGCCTATATGCTAAACCTAGGTAGAAGCTATGTACATTCCAAATTTCATCCAAATCCGTTCAGCCGTTAAAGCGTGAAGAGGGAACAAACATACTTGCACACTTACACACAAACTTTCAAATTTATAATATTACTAGTATTCTTCACGGAAGGTGTATGTATACTTACATATTGGTTTCTTGAGATGGGCGATGATGGCCAAGTCCGAAACCACGTGAGTTTGAGAAAAGTCGTGAAAGGAAACATCCGAAAGTCCTCGATTTACAAGAAAACAATAACTGTATATTTCGTTTCTTTTCCAATATTTTACTGTTGACGGAAAACCGTAACGATGAATATTTAAACGCAAGCAAAGCTTAAAAAAACCGATTTCAACGCTTTATCTTCGGAACCTTGATAAGATTTAACGTATTAAACACGTATTATTGACAATAACTCAAAAACTAGTGATCAGATCTTGACCAAATTTAAATGGGACCACATGGAAAGCACCAGCCTTCAAATAAAAAAATAATCATCAAAATCGGCGTACGAAGATAGAAGTTATGAGGTAACTTTTGAAGTCCGGTTAAAAACGAGAACATCATCAATGTAGGTCACAGAATACGCATTATTGAGGATAACTCAAAAACTGCCAGTCAGATCTTGATCAAATTTAAATGGGACCAATTGGAGACAGAATCCAGAGGTAACACATAAAAACAAGAAATAAACAGTCGACTTGAGTACCTCCTCCTTTTTTGTGAAGTCGGTAAAAAACGGAGTGCCGTGTTGGGTTCCATTCGTTTATTCAAAGTGAGTTGGTAGTCTTTCAACACTAATCCTAGGAATCAATCCGGAATGCACCAGTTTGGAATGTATTGTAACAACTGAAAATGCGGAGGTATGCTGTTTTCTAAACATCTGCATTATGTAGTTTGGTTTAGGATAGTGTATGAGCGAGTGGGATTTCCAGTTGTCAGTTTTAATTTCAAACGAAAAAAAGTGCTCTTTGAATTTTGGAACGAAAGTTCCTTATCGCGCGTTGCGAAAGGGGGCTAGACGGAAAAAATTAAGACCAAAAGTTGTAACGACATTTTTTGTAATAGTTGTAAGCCATACCACGTTCTCGTCCGATCACCGAAGTTAAGCAACGTCGGGCGCGGTCAGTACTTGGATGGGTGACCGCCTGGGAACACCGCGTGATGTTGGTTTTTGCATGTTTCTTTTAATTTTGGAACGAAATATATCGACGCAAAAGATGGGGTTTTTTAAGTTTAAACTGATGTATTTGTGTGTTTGTTTGTAGCAACGTAGCTCCCAAATGACTAGACCGATTTTGATTTAGGTTTCTTGTTTTAAACAGTAATTAAAGATAAAAAAATCTGGTACTTTTTTGGCTCAACGTATTAGCATTGCATATCAGAGAGGCAATGGCGCCAGCATGATGGGAACGCTACCCACTGTTAGTGGGCTTGAGCACTTGAGTATCTCGATAACTTGTTATACTTTACTTTCGTTTTAGGAAATATATTAGGCAATTGGCCCGTAGATTGAGGATCGTCATAATAAAAAATCCAAAACTACTAGTCAGATCTTGATCAAATTTAAATGGGAAGCACCAGCTATCAAGTATTAAAAAAATATCAAAATTGGTTCATTTTGAAGTTCTGAGCTGTAATACAAAAGAAACAGACGAATTGAGAATCTCCTCCTTTTTCTGAATTCGGCTAAAGGGCATCAAGAACCACTATGATAGTCGTAAGGCCATACGGCTGCGCCAGTGATCAAAAGACGCGTTGCGTCGTCATCGTTCCGAAAACACCAAACTTTTTTCCCAACTGGATCGAGTAACTGGCTCGAACCGAATGCCGGCTATGAGTAATTCTATTTCAAGTCCAGTTATTGTCGGAGTGGATTCGGCAGAAATCATTTGATCTAGCGGGTGAACAGTCGGTTAAGGTAAATGTTATGAGTTTACATTCCTTGGTATGACTTTTACTTTGTAAATTAGACTGATTAGTCAGATATTTGTGCTACTATTAAAGTGCAGTAACGACTATGAGTACCTAATTAAAATACCTCTAATATATGACAGATTTTCTGTTTGAGAGTTGCTACAGAGTAGCTAGCCATTCATGCATGATAATGATTAAGCAATTTCTTTAACTAATAAAACGGACTTAAGCACGTATTATTGACGATATTTCAAGAACTACTGATCAGATCTTGATCAAATTTAAATGGGACCAATTAAAAAGCAACATCATAAAATAAAAATAAAAAATCTAATCGGGAAAAAAAGAAATACAGTCAGCTTGAGTACCTCCTCCTTTTTGTGAAGTCGGTAGAAAAAAAATGTGAATAAATCATTTTAAATTTGAATTTGCATTGAATAGGAATTTGATCAGTATTACTTTAACCAAAAGTTCAAGCCCGTTGAAGGAAATAAACTTGCAACCGAGAGATCGGGAGGCGTGTTCACTACGCCATCGCCAGCGCCGATCTCTATCGTTGTAATTTTGAGCTGTCATTTTGCAAATATGGCAGTAGAATAATTAACTTTCATGAGTGCCTCTTTGGGGGCCATGTGAATAAATGATTTTGATTGATTTGATTTGACCCAGTTAGTTAGTTTTGCGCGACCCAGTTGGCGCAGTGGACAGGTGTCCGCCCTCTGCGCCGTGGGTCCTGGGTTCGATTCCCGGCAGGAGCACAAATTCCTTCCCAAGGGATATTTGTGCTTCTGGTTCTGGGTGTAATGTGTGTGTGATGTGAATGTTTCCGGCACCCACGATACAAGTCTTTGAACTTAGTGTGGGGCTGTGAGTGTGAATGCGTTTGTTCGTTTCGTTTGATTTGTTGTTTGACTCTCTGCTCTATGCTACAAAACTAGACGCTATAAGATGGAATTCTATTTATATTTAAAATATATATAGAGAACTCTTATCGAGAAAATTTCTAGTATTATATTATATATTTCTAGGCCACTAAAGATATATCATTGATAGTACACATAAAAACTTTACCGTAAGCTCAAGACAGTGGCAGGATTCGAAACCGTGGCCGGTCGATTAGCAACTTTGACTTGTCACCTTTTGCATTATCTTTGCTACTATATTTTGTACCTACAATGTAGCAATGACATCTATGCACAATGAACTGCTTAGTAGGCTTAGTAACGCGTTCGTCTTCTAAGCACGGGTATCGGGTTCAATTCCTGTCGGGAACACAAGTTATAACGTGGTTGACGGCAACATTCACATCACAAATACAACACACCCAGAACCAGAAACACATTTCCCTTGAGGATTAAATTTGTGTTTCCACCGGGAATCGAACCCGATACCCTCTTAAGGTGAACGTGCACTTAACTAACTCAAGCTGTTCATAATGTATACGTTGTATTTGTATTTCTTCGATATCACTGTCGCCATTACTGGCTACGGCTGAACTAAAGTCAAGGCGCAATCGGTATGTCCCGCCTACCGCGGCGCAATTTCATCAGGTAACTTTCTAAGGCAACTAATTCTTCTTTATATTATCCACGTTCACTCATAAAATCATATTGCAAACCAAAACCAGTCCTAAAGGCCTACAGAACCCGCCTTTCAACCAATAAAAAAGGCAGAAAAAAAGGCGCAAGAAAAAGCAGAGAACCGTATTTAATGGTTACTTAGTTTGGAGCCGACAGGTAATATAATTTGTTGGTATTTATGAGGTAAAAAAACGGCCCATCCTAGATAGGATTGTGCGCGTTTCCATTGCGCCTAGCAACATGAGAATGACGGGACGAGAATCTAGAGAAAACCTTTAAAACTAACTAAAAAAATAATATTTCTAATGTATTGAGTATTCCTTTCTAATGAACTGACTTGAGCAAAAAGGTAGTTTAAGTATTTTTGTCTGGTCTTGAGTGAATAAACACCATGTTTCTATTCTTCAGATGTCGCGAATCACATAATCAAATTCAACAATTGCATGGCCTTGTCACATAATAAAAAAATATGCCAAGAATTTTAACAACCTCACAGTCTCTGCAAAAAAATTAAGTGCATATATATGACGCCGTGATCATGCGTTTTAAATAAAAACTTTTACTTAACATCGTCGTCATTAACAACGTTATTAAACGTATTTACCGATCTTAAACAAACATAGGAACTGTCCTGATGCAACTGGTTATTAAATATAAAATTTGCATTGCAATCAATCCAATCTTTTGCCACAAACAAAGGATTTAAACTAAAAAAACATTTCAATACTAAACAAGACAGATGAATTAAAAAAAAAAACGTGCGTGTGCACTTATGTATGCACTTAAGAAGTCATACTTCTGTATCGTAACAAAACAAAAAAAAATATCCGGTGTGCTAGTAGTCGTTGTTTGTGAAAAAATGGTTGTCTGTAAATTTGGTTTACGGACGATAATTTTACGTGATAAGGTCATAAGACGAACGCTTGGCCGATCGTGCATCTCTATCGCTTGTTCCGCGCTCTCGCTTGCACGCTCCGGCGCAAGCGGAACGTGACACTTTTTCGTGCGTGCAGTCGGTGTTCATCGATTTATAAGACGTTATCACATCAAAAAAAGACTTTGAATGACTACCTTGAATATATTTATCAGTTTCATGAAAACTAGAGAGACAATAACCAACCAACGTCACGGTGTCGCTTTTAGGTATCCGTGTGCGCGTGCATCGTAAAAAATCACTATCATATTTTTCCTAAACGCGCCAAGAATTTAAATTTTAAAAATATATTAGTAATGGATGCTAGACATCAAAGGGTCGTGATGCCGTATCACGACTTTTAAATCGTGACGTGTGACAACGTATACCTTTGGGTACGTGACACAGCGCACGGTACAGACATACAGTCGTCGCCTCAATTAGTATACTTGGCATAATTCTAAATAACTTAGCAGTTCACATCTAATACAACCAAATAAGGTTCAAAATGCATTTTAACACAAACCGAAAGTACACAGTAAACAGTGCCGTTTGCAGTGCACCTTTCATAGATAAGATAAGACTCAAAATGCATTGATTTTTTATGTCCATTTTAATTGCATTACGGAATTTCCATGGTTTTGGGTGGTTTGGACATTTTTGGTTTGATATATCTAAGTTAGTGATATTATGATGTCATGATAAGGGAAATTAAATTTAATGATTACTTATTTTTCACACAAAATAGAGTACCTATACATATTGGTCCTTATTGTTAATTCGTCCTTCTATTTTGCCATGTGTAGGCATGTGAAATTGCATGCAATAGATAAACGACAAAATAAACGCATTCACACTCACAGCCCCACACTACGTTCAAAGACTTGTATCGTGGGTGCCGGAAACATTCACATCAAACACACACATTACACCCAGAACCAGAAGCACAAATATCCCTCGGGAAGGAATTTGTGCTCCTGCCGGGAATCGAACCCAAGACCCTCGGCGCAGAGGGCGGACACCTGTCCACTGCGCGAGCTGGGTCGGTATATACCAATAAGGTATATATATTAATATATTTTTGTGAACAGGATCTCTAATGTAGTGTCATTTATTTCTACCACCTATTTACATTTAGAGAATACAATAAAGATTTGAATTTGAATTTGAAAGTCAGAATTATTGAATGGTGGTAATTATGATTAAATACTTTTCTGGGAAAAAAAATCTTTATATCTTCTTAAGCATATATTATGGGCTTGCCTTGTTAAACGAGACTGTATTAGATTCTTATTTGTTGAAATAATTTGAGAATTGTATATGTTTAGGTTTTTTTTTCTAATTATTTTTTTCAATAAATACGCATGTGTTATACTTGTATGTTTGACCCAAATTCATAAGTTTTGTTTCCTGATAAATTTTGTTAGAAGATGTTAGGTAGTCGTATCAAAATGGTGTTTTTATAATTTTATTCTGACTTCTTTGTAAAATGTGTACGTTTGATTTTGTCGCCGTTCCCAAAACTTTTCAAAATCAAAATCAAAATCGTTTATTCACATGGGCCCCAAAGAGGCACTCATGAAAGTTAATGAATCTATTGCCTATGTGAGGCTTAACTATATATATATATTACTGTAAACGTAGGTATAATGGCCTAACTAAAGAATTATTAATAGTGTATCGAACTTCTTTTAGAAAACAGCCTGCGATAGCACGAAGTGAGCCTGCGAGTGACGTTAGTTTTTTACCGACTTCCCAAAAAAGGAGGAGGTACTCAAGTCGACTGTAGTTCTTGAAATATCGTCAATAATGCCTATTTTGTGACGAATAATGCGTACTTTGACGATGTTCTCGTTAACCCGACTTGGTGATTTTTTTATTTGGAAGCTGGTGCTTTTCATGTGGTCCCATTGAAAATTTGATCAAGATCTGATCAGTAGTTTTTGAGTTATAGTCAAAAATGCGTGTTTAATACATTAAATCTGATCAAGGCTCCGATGATAAAGCGGTGAAGTCGGTTTTTTTAAGCTTTGCTTGCGTTTAATTATATTTATTTGCGAATATGGTCTATGTGTGGTTTCCACGTGAGCTGATTGTCAAGGGACAGGTTAAGATATTTCTATTTGGTTGATGGAGACATGAGGGAATGTGAGCTATCCGAAACTGACGTCCAGGACAGAACAAAGTGGAAAGTAAATAGTTGGAAGACTGACCCCACCACCATGGGAGAGAGAGAGAGAGTAATTTGGTTGATATTTTCTTCGTTGATCGTAAAATCTAGGAATTGATCAACCTTTTTGTTTTTAGCTGTGAAAATAATGAAATTTGTTTATATGTGTTTATTGTTAGTATCATCGATTGTAGCCATATATGTAGGAGACCCATTTTACGTTCTCAACCCCATATCTCAGCCATTTTGAAAAAAAATCTAAAAATTGTATCGACAAGAAATTCTATATATTTATCGAACCTACTCACAAAATTTCACGAGAATCGGTTGAGAAATGCGACCTGTGGAAGAGAACAGCCGGACATCCGGACATATGAAAGCAATTTTTCCCAAGCTGAAACGTAGTTATAACCAATTAACCTCAAAGGTTTCTCTCTATTAGGCATAATGAAGGCGCGAGATCTCAGTTCGGAGCGAAGGACTAGTTAATTAAAATGGATTTATTTGTTCGACGATATTAGAGAACAACAATTATACACACACACGGTGCTAAAATATAACCCTCCTGTTTGCTTCACCGTAGTCGGGTAGAAATTGTTTTCGAGGGCTTCGACTTTCTTACTGGCTCAAGTCAATCAGATTTGTAGTTTCTTTCAATTGGGATCACACCCTGTGCAAGATTTGTTTTCTATTTCGGGGTTTTCCTAGAAGGGATGAGGGTTAAACTTTAAAGGGTTTTGATGTTTTGGGATGAGACTTGTTTATTGAGTTGGTATTTATAGCTTAGTAAGAAACACGGATGTTATATAATTTAAACGGAAGCAAAGCTTAAATAAACCAACGTCGCCGCTTTATTTTCGGAATCTTTGATCAGATTAAATGAATTAATTACGCATTATTGAGGATTACTCAATAGCTAGTTCAGTCAGATCTTGATCAAATTTAAATGGGACCGTATGAGAAGCACCAGCTTTCAAACATAAAATAATAGGTAACTTAGTTCTATGCTGTATATAGTTTTAGTTTAGTTTTAGGAAATATAGGCAATTGGTCCGTAGATAGTAGAAGAAGAAAGAAAATAGGTTCACCCAAAAAGAAGTTATGAGGTAATCCATACAAAAAAAACAAGACACATTTGAATTGAGAACTTCCTTTTTTGAAAAATTTTGAAAATACTGACGTAATGCTGCAAAACGGATGAAGCACCCTAGGTCCTAATTTCGCTTGTCATAACGCGAGCACGCACACAAATACACCAAAGGTCCGACAATCGGCGCCAATGCACCTAGTTGCTAACTATTTAGTTGTCTGTGACAGTTTGCAACGCGATACGCGCATTAAACGCAACACAAAACTCACTCACAGCCCTACACTAAGTTCAGATACTTGTATCGTGGGTACCGGAAACATTTACATAATCATCACACACACCAGGATCCACGGCGCAGACGGCAGAGACTTGCCCACTGCCCGCACTCACGGAAATTTGCATGCTGCATCCATTATTTGATACAGTTACGTCCCTATTTATTTTAAGTCCGTGGTAAGAAATAAGTAGGTATAATATAGAATCGCTTATAAAAAGTCACGTTATTAATTTCTATATAAGTATCATAGTTCTCTTAACTTTTTTTATGTTAGTTAGGCAAGCATTTGTCCACTATATCACTTGATGAAAAGTGTCGATGCGGCCGAAGATGATACATACTTGCCTAGAAGACACCTTTTACTCTAGACTTGAACTCTCAGATTACCGTTCGGGGAAAAAAGACGCGGGCACTGATCTTGAACCTTGTATGAGTTTTTCTAAGCAATCGTGCTCCATCTTAGACTAAATCGTCACTTTACTTCAGGTGAAACAGGGATCAAACGTTTACTTAGTCTATTGTAAAAAGTAGTATTTTTATTATTATACTAGTGCACCACGCGGTGTTACCCGCAAAATCAAAAATTATAGAAATACCTCTGATCCTCTGGAAAACGGATAATGCGTCCAATGTGTAGCAGCTATAAGTAAACCTCAAGTAATGCCCAGTAATTCATTTGTTTTTATTTATTAGCTACATTTTTCACGCAGCAAAAACTAATATGTGCTATATCCATCGAGATAGGAAACATACATTTAGCTACAAAAATTACAAAATCCTTGGCTATATCCTTTGCAGAGTTCGACGTAACCTGTGACGTGTGTTGCGTCACAGGGGCCGGCCACGCATTTCCGGAGCTACGACTACCATGGCGTTAGTACTTTAAGGACAGCTTTAAAAAAATATCGTGGAAAAATTTTTTGATACTTATTCACTCTTCAATAAAAAAAATCATTAAAATAGATTCAGAATTGACGGAATTATCGCGTAACATACACAAAAAAAACGTACAGTCGAATTGAGAACCTCCTTTTTTGACTGTCTATATCAATTTATTTCTACATTTCTCGACTAAGCTAGCTTTCTATATTTTTTCTATAAAATAATATTGTATTATCCGTTATCATATTTTCTCATGAATGAATACTATTCGAGAATAACTTTTCCATCTATCTTTCTTGTTAGTTCGATTACAGAACAGGCGTTATTCTGACGTATTATTTGTAGGCTTGTGTTTAAACAACTCCCAAAAACAGTACCTATTTTACTACCAAAAAAAATCTAAACGGTTACCAAAATGGATAAATGGTCACCAAATTACGTTTCCTAAAATATTATGAAATAAATCAATTTTTTCGTATTATCATTATATTTGATAAATATTTTTATTAATTATAAAAAAAAGTAACCTTAATCTACTGTTATCCGATTCGGTTCTGTCACAGGTAATTTTATTGTAGGAAACGTAATTTGTTGACCATTTATCCACTTTGGTAACCGTTTAGAATTTTTGGTGGCCGTCTAAATTATACCCTTATTTGTGCATCTTCGAAACCGAGGTCGTAACTTCGTTAATGTACAAATCAGAAAGGAACTTCTTTTGTGATGAAACTGTGTCTATATTAAAAGTTTATATTGTGTATGGTCGCGATTGACCACAGTTATATTAGGAATCTGACAAAAAAAAAGAATCCGATAATGTTTTATTCACGAAATAATGGTAAAATGTCCCAGCGTTTTCTTATATGCTCACAATTACAACATTACACTACACTATTCGTTGTTGCTGAGTTATGTTGAGGTCGAGACCGATTTAGTTTCGACTGTCTTACGACTAACCACCGAGACCGATGGCTTAAATTTCCTTTCAAAGTACGTTTACGTTCAGTTGAAACTCCCACGGGTAAGTACAAGATAGTGACAGACGTGTAAAAAAACAAGCGTTAAAAATGTTTAATGTGTAAATTCTTTCAGTTACACGGACCGTCGATTCGCATAATTCATTTTATGAGATCTTGACTTTTTGATAACTCTTCGTTATTCTATACTTATTTTCATTGACTAGATTGTTTGAAAGCGTGAAATTTTACAAAGTACTGACTGTAGTGGTATTGGCATAGATAAAAATAATATTTGGGATACAAAAAACTTCTGTTTTTTATCTCAAATATATTTTATTAGACCACTATCTTACCAGATGGAAAGTGATGACCTATTCACGCTTGATCTGAAGACTTCCAGATTGTACCCCTCGGGGAACAATGGCGCAAGCAATTCCACTCCTTGGCTGTACGGATAATGAACGTAGAAGCAAAACGCTTTTAGAGAACTTGAGATATGTCAACCATAAACGGATGATGTTTGTCAGTATGTATGTTGTTCGGTAAAAGCGGCAAGGTGGAATTAACTCAAGTAATTCATGCGCACACTCTCCAAAATGCAAACGATAAAATACCGATTTAATACCATAAGTACGTCGGTAGCCGAGGTACCTCCAATAATAGTTTAGAATAGAATAGAATATAAATAATTTATTTGTGACAAAACATAAAAGACACACAAAAGGCAGAAACAAAAACAGTGTCACAAATCGGCTCCAACTCAGCGTAATAGGTACTGGCTATATATTTACTTTGGTATGTTAATGTTCATCAAAGTACAAATCCTTTAAATAAATATTGTGAAATATTTTCAGAGATAAGACCCACGAGCACGGGTGTTGGTGCTGACGTCTATCACGCCTGCAGTGCTGGTTTGTATATATATCTATCAATAAGTTTATCATTATCTATGAAAGGATAGTACATTGGTATTAAAGGTGTGCCTGTAAAACAAAAGTATTTATTTTTATTCAAAGAGATTGCTTAAATTTGTGGAACCTTGGAAATAGAGCCCAATAGGGTCTCTAATGTACTGTCATCATTATTTACCACCTATCTACTTTTTAACCGACTTCAATAAAAAGGAGGAGGTTCTCAAGTCGACTGTATTTTTTTTAAAAAGAATGCAATAAAGATTTGAATTTGAATATGAGTTTGAAAATAGTTATTATAAACGGGATTTAACGGAATTTTTAAAATAGGCATTTATGTTAAGTAAAGTTGTTAGAATTTTAAAACTTTTTTTTTAACAATTTTTCCTCCAATTTTTACTTAATATTTTTTAATGTAACTGTTTATGTTTGCAATAAAGAAGGTTTTATTTTTAATTTTTTACTTATTTTACTTACAATTATATGCCCAATAATATTAGTGTAATGAGATCTAGAAGGAAAACACGATAGGATAAATAATATATGGTTAATATAATTTGGTGGTTCAGCACTTTGTCCATCGGTTCGTCTTTCAGAGGCATCTAGCGTCTAAACCATATATGTGGTTATCTTTAAATTCTCAGATATGTAAAACTATGGCTTAAAACAGAAACGACACTCAAAATAAAAATAACGGGGCACCCAAATAAGCAAAATAATTTTATTTTTTATCTACGTGGGGTTATCGTTGACAAAAACTCTGCAAGTCGAGTAGGTACGACATCGGTTATGATTTTATAAATATCTATGTCGAAAAATAACAATTTGGTGGGCCACAGTGACTGCTAGCGCGACCCTATCTTGCCCAACCTCGGCGAGGTACTGCTCACGGGGTGGTTTTTAGTGGGTTCAAGCCTCACAAACCCCTATCCTTCTCCCCTGAGAAGGAGGGAAAGTGAACGGCATTTTCCAACCCAATTTTTAGACCTATTCTGTGCCGGGGTCTATCTCAAAAAAGGCTTTACATTCAAAGCTAAACCTAACGTATAATATCCATTGTCTTCTCATTTAATTGAACAATAAATATAGAAATCAAAATTAATTTAAAGAATAAAGTTATAAGCATTAACCGCAAGTTTTTAGGGTTCCGTACCCAAAGGGTAAAAACGGGACCCTATTACTGAGACTTCGCTGTCCGTCCGTCCGTCTGTCACTAGGCTGTATCTCAAGAACGGTGATAGCTAGACAGATGAAATTTTCACAAATGATGTATTTTTATTGCCGCTATAACAACAAATACTAAAAATAAAATAAAATAAATATTTAAGGGGGCTCCCATACAAAAAACTTGATTTTTTATAGATAATGGTTCCCAAACCCTTCGTGCGCGAGTCCGACTCGCATTTGGCCGGTTTTATTTCTCTATAAGGCAAAATGTAGGCGCGAGATCTCAGTTTGGCGCGAAAGAACTAGTGTTTCCAAATCCAATTCTAATCTAAAAGTCTATCAATCTAACATTTGAGACTAATCTCAAAAGAAGAGAGTGCATATTGGTCCCATGTGGAAATTTGTTATTTAAAGAAGATTCTTATTTTGGTCTTTTGAGACTGTCGTATTAAATTCAATGCAGATCCATTCAGCCGTTACAAAGAAACCTCGTGTCTCGTACACTCAGAGATCGTGGCATTTTACATAGTGTAATAATGATAAAATTATATAAATAAAAGATAAGTATTTACTACACGGAAAGTGGGTGTGACATGATATATAATAAGATCATGCGTGCCTGTATGGACCTGATAGTGGTGATAAACTCATGATAGTAACTATTTAACGATAAGGGGCATGATATACATAGCGACTGAGACGCGTGCCCCGGGCGCTGTGAAGGTAAAATGTATGGCGCGTAGGGGACTTTGATCGGCGGCGGTCGCCCGCGACTCCTCCTCCCACGCTGTCATTTTCTACCGAATTCACAAAAAAGGAGGAGGTACTCATAAGTCGACTGTATTTTTTATGTGTGTTACCTCATACCTTCGTTCCACGTGAACCGATTTTGATGTTTTTGTTTGAACGAGTTTGCTTTCCAATTGGTCCAATTTAAATTTTATTAAGATCTGATCTGTATTTCTTGAGGTATCGTCAATAATGCGTGTTTAATACATTTAATCTGATCAAAGTTCCGAGAATAAAGCGGTGAAGTCGGTGTTTTTTAAGCCTTGCTTTGCTTGCGTTTTATTATGTATACTGCCGTTACAATGAAAAAAGTAGAAACTACATTTTTGATAAAATTTTGCTATGTACATTATCAGAATCGGGAAAATAGACGCATTTGCTACAAGTCTATAAATAAATAGCAAAGACATTTCTAATGTATACAATTAAATATTGACAAAATATCAGTTACGTTTTTTTTTCTTATGACGGCAGTACAAGGCGCGCGCCTCTCAATATATGAAGATAACCTGATTAAAAGAGATGTAGAAGTGTAGACATTAATGAAAGGGAATTAATTTTTGAGCTGTTATTTAAATATTCGAGATGTTATTATGATCAGTTGAAAAACATATTGAGCAGTTATTTAATTTAATGGCGGTTGATTAATTATTGCGACAATAAAACATGGACAGTAATAAAAAATCAATTTGTGGGTTAGGGTGTCGTAAAGTGGGCTCAATAGGTACGACGACCGAGGAGTGGTTAGGTTTCTTGTGACCACAACGCGCGAGCCGAGCGAGCGAAGCGAGCGTGCCGCGGCAGCGACCGGCGAAGCGCCAGAAAAAACTTTGATTGCATATAGCGTTACCGCCCATTTAATTATTTTCCTGCTCAATTATATATTCACTGATCCATGTCATTATTTTTTATTACTCATTTTGGTTTACTGCTTAGTTTTAACTGCTGAACTAGTTATTAAACGTGCCATTTATAATTTTTAACTTACCAAAACCGCTATTTACGACTGCCTCTTTAAATCAGTGCCTTAATAAAAGTCCTATTTATATGACATGTTGTAGTAGAAATAGTGTAGTAGTAGTTGTAGCCTGGGGCAGTACGAACCACTGACATTACTGTATTTCCTGTGAAAGGATTCCTGTGAAGGGTTTCCAGTGAAATTACAGGGTTTAAAGAGATTTAACATCAAGTTCAAAACTCTAGGTGGCACTGTACTATAATGGGCAAGCGTGACGCTTACCATCAGGCGAGAGACTTGCTCGTTTCGTCACTCAGTAACTATAAAAAAAAGTTAAACTCATGATTTTTTTAATTTTTTCTTTACACACTTACAGCCCCACACTAAGTTCAGACACTTATATCGTGGGTGCCGGAAACATTTACATATCACACACAAAACACAACGAATGTCGATCGCAGCGCCAAAACTCCATATTTACCCTATCTCCATATTAACCCCATATTCCCAAACCGACAATTTTTTTGCTAACAGTACTCAAATTTCCATGGAGCGATGTCGACTAAAATGTAATTTTAAGTTTAGTTCGTGGAGCCCAGTGGTTACAAAGTATGGACATTCAATCGTTTGAGAACAATAGCCGTGGAGCGATGTCGACTAAAAATATAATTTTAATTTTTGTTCGGTGGAGCCCAGTGGATACAAAGTATGGACATTCAATCGTTTGAGAACAATAGCCGTGGAGCGATGTCGACTAAAAATATAATTTTAAGTTTAGTTCGGTGGAGCCCAGTGGATACAAAGTATGGATATTTAATCCTTTGAGAACAATAGCCGTGGAGCGCAGTGGCATAACCCACAATCACAGCCAGAACCAGAAGCATAAATGTTCCTTGGGAAGGAAAAGTGAACTCCCGTCATTCCTGCATTACGTGTTACGGTGACAACAAGATATTACTTGCATCCATTGACCATGTATTTGCATCATGACACCAAAAGATAAAGCAAATAAGATTATATGACGCATACAATTTGTATCATAATATAACAGTATTCTACGTATTAAGTTATAAGGATCAACGAGATCAAGATATAAACACCACGTTATCAATTTATGGTACAATTTATCGTCATTTTAATATTGATTATACCAACAATTTATGAGATCAATGGTTCACTAGAACAACAACTTAATTTATGGTCATAATAGATAACGATTGTAATTTTGTAAGGCAACTAGTTGCGCCCCGCGGTTCTACCCGAGTGAGTCCCGGACCCGAGACAATTCCGGGATAAAAGTAGACTGTGATAATCCAGGGTGTAAGCTACCTCCATACCAATTTTCATCAAAATTGGTCCAGCCGTTTGAGCGTAAAGATGTAACAAATACACAGATAAACATAAACGCTTTCACACTCATAGCTCCACACTAAATTCAATGACTTGTGTCGTGGGTGCCGGAAACACAAATTTTCCTTGGTGAGAAAACTTGTGTTTCTGCCGGGAACCGAACCCGATAACCCTGTTTAGAAGGCGAACGATATTATGAACTGCCTTTTGGCTTAGTTAGGTGAGCTAACTCAGCCAAAAGGCAGTTCATAATACACTCACTAAATAAAATACACTCACAAAATTTCGCCTTTATAACATGATTGTGATGTGTTTGTATGCGTATGTATGTAGGTATCATTACACTCAAACTAATTGATTGATTTAGATTCCGTATTTTTTAAATTTAATTAATTACAATAGTATTACGTAGTCGAGAGGGACTACGGTCAGAATCAGAATAATTGTTATTGTCATCTACTGTTTACAAAGTAAAGTTGATATTAATGTGAATGGTATTGTTTCTACAGTTAAACCATTCTTTTTTTTGTGCCCGATAGGCAAGCATTTGACCACAATCTCACGATGGAAAGTGATGATGCGGCCGAAGATATCATTAATTGCAATACTTACTAATGTTTAATAGGATATAATATTTAAATGATCATACTTCGGGATATATAAACATAAACGCTTTCACTCACAGCCCCACACTAAGTTCGATGACTTTTGTCGTGGGTACCGGAAACATTCACATCACACACACAATCACAACCAGAACCAGAACACTAATTTTTCTTGGGGAGAAAACTTGTGTTCTTGGGAATCGAACCCGATACCCCTGCTTAGAAGGCGAATGCCACCCGACTAAGCCAAGGAGCAGATCTGTTTTCTTTTACTGACGTACCAATGGATACCAAGCGTGATTGGTACTTGATTAAAAGGTATATAATAATGTCCCACGGTACACCGTTGGAATTACGATCTTAGCCTTATGACTAATAAGTAATTTAATTTTGACCCAAAACTGCTAAGTATAGTAATGTGTCCAATAACACTTTCCTTAATGTCTCTATTAAATCGAAGACACTTTGTTCTTGTGTCCTTTTTTTTTATGCTGTATAGGCAATCCTTTGACCACTATCTCACCTGATGGAAAGTGATGATGCGGTCGAAAATGTGACATGCTTGCCTAGAAGATACCCATTCACTCTTGATTTGAAGACTCCCAGATTATACCCCTCAGGGAACAATGACGCAGGCAATGAGTTCCACACCTTCGCTGTACGGATGATGAACGTAGAAGCAAACCGCTTCGAGCGAACTGGAGGTATGTCAACCATAAATGGATGACATTTGTCAGTTTGTCTTGTTGTTAGATGGTAAAATGAGCATGGTGGAATTAACTCATGTAATTCCTGCGCACACTCTCCAAAATGCAAACGATAGAATACCGATAGACTTGCGACCATACGTCTGTGACCGAGGCCAATAAGTCTCCAATAAGTCTTTTTGCCCGTCGGTCAATAGCCTCAAGACCTTTGTTAATAGCACTCACTATATTACACTGTCACATCACTATACAGTATACTAGCTGACCCGCCCGGCGTCGCCCGGGTAAACAAAAGCTTACATATAAACGCTTTCTCACTCACAGCCCCACTGTAAAAGTACTATAAGTTGTGTCGTGGGGCCGTAAACAATTAACACCACACACACAACATTCACGTCATACCCAGAACCAGAAACATAAACTGCCCGTGGGGAAAAAACTTTTGTTATTGTGTTCCCACCGAGATTCGAACCCGCTGCTTTAAAGACGAACGCGCACTCATCTACGCCAGTGGGTAGTTCAAAGTACAAAGATTCCCCACCCTGCGTCGCCCGGTTAAAAAATCTACACATAAACACTTCCACATTCACAGCCACACACTAAGTTCAGTGACTTGTAGGGTGGGGCCGTAAACATCCAAGATTCACAACATATTAAAAACCAGGAACACAAATTTCCCGTAGGGAGAAAACTTCTGTTACCACCGCGAATCGATCCCGCTGCTTTGAAGGCAAACGCGCACCCATTTACGCGAGTAGATAGTTCAAAAGATGACCCGCCCGGCGTCGCCCGGTTAAAAAATAATAATACAAATAAACACACTTCCACATTCACAGCCCAACACTAAGTTCAATGACTTGTATCGGGGGGCCGTAAACATCCAAGATTCACAAAGTATTCACAACATACTCAAAAACAGGAACACAAATTTATCGTGGAGATAAATTTTCTAGGTAAATTATCACCGGTAATCGAACCCGCTGCTTTGAAGGCGAACGCGCACCCATCTACGCCAGCGAGCAATTCAAAGTTCAGGAACGACCCGCCCGGCGGGGCGTCGGCCGGGTAGTAAATATTAAAAAACATACCCATAAACGCTTTCACATTCACAACCCCACAATAAGTTCAATGACTTGTATCAAAGGGCTGTAAACATCCAAGATTCACACAACATTCACAACATACTCAAAACCAGAAACACAAATTCCCGTGGGAAAACACCTGTGTTCCCACCGGGCATCAAACCCGGTGCTTTAAAGGCAAACGCCCACCTAACTACGCTAGCGGGCAGTTCAAACTTCAATGATAAGACTAAACAAAAAAAAACAGTCGAATTTATATCCCCCTTCTTATGTTAGTCGGTTCAAAACATAGACGTATCCACCGTTTTCACCCTCAAATAAACTTAACGATTTCTCCTAGACTATGGGTTCAAATTATGTGCAATAAAAAGCAAATTGCATCTACCTGAACTAAGTAAGCCGATGAAATAGGTTTTTTTGATAAGAATTAATATTAAATACTTAAAAAAAGCCAACGAAATAGAAGCCGCTATTTTTTAGTGCAGGAATTCGTAGTACGTTTCTGTACATTTCTGACCCGTCCCGTTCACGGGCGGGCTCCCGTGAAATTAATTTCACGATTTCTCATAGACTATTTATCCAAATCATATGCAGTAAAAAGCAAAATGTATCTACATGAACTACGTAAGACGATGAAATAGTTTATTTTGATAAGGATTAATACTGAATGTCTCAAAAAGCCAACTAAACAGAGGCCGCTTTTTTTTCAGATTTTTAACAAAGAAAAGTATATTTTCTGAGCTATACATACATGTTAGATATATGCTGTCGCGGACTTTTTTGTAAAACTCATGAAGGCCAACATTTTTGCCATACATTGTATTCAACTATGTCTTACCGTTTAGTCAGCGTACGCCGATAAAGCGGAGAGTTAGCAAATTTTTCTCCGACTTGTCTTACGAATATTATTATTTCGAACTGATAACTAACTTCTATCCCGACAAAACATAGCCTATGACACTCAGTGATAGTGTAGCTATCTATTGGTGAAAGAATTTTCAGAATCGGATCAGTAGTTTCAGAGATTACCTTTTACATACAAACAAACAAACAAACAAACAAACAAACAAACAAACAAACAAACAAACTTTACCTCTTTATAATATTAGTATAGATTAATTATTAAATGTACATTTTTGAGGAAATCTTGGGTGGTCTATATATTAACTTTGTCTATAATTGAGTAAATTACTCAAAAGAAGTAAGACCTTTTCAGTTAGTATATAGAAAAAATAATTATATAAGTGTAACAATAGGCGGACTTATCGCTGAGAGCGATCTCTTCCAGACAAACTATATAAACGTATATACATGTATTGTCACAATTAGTGTTACTCAATTACAGACGAAGTTAATATATAGACCATCCAAGATTTCTTTAAAAATGCTAAACGGATTTGGATGAAATTTGGAATGTACATAGATTATACCTAGGATTAACACATAGGCTACTTTTTAACTTGATGATAGCGGGCGAAAGGCTTTTACTAATAAAAAGCCACGTTATTTTTGAGTGTCATAGGCTATGTTTTTTACCCGAGCGACGCCGGGCAGGTCAGCTAATTAACAATAAAATAGCATCGCAAAGAGACCTTTCTTATCTCTAATGCTGTAATTTTGCGAATCTGGCAGTAGAGTCAGTAACTTTCATGAGTGCCTCTTAGGGGCCCACGTGAATTTTATTTGATTTGAAACGTTCCAAAAATGCGTCTTAGCTGCGCGGAATTAAAGAGTGTCCCTTCGCGGACAAAACGTATGGTCACCCGCCACCCATTCATAACAGTACCAGAATTACGGACACTTCTGAGAATGGATCGTCATCACACGATGATGCACTGATAAGATACTCTGTCTGACCCTTTGAAAGACCAAAGCTTCTAAAAAACTTTAAATGGCTTGGCTTTTATTGAACGAGCAACATCTCTAAGTTGACTTGTATTCGGCACTTTGTCCTTTCGTCCGTCAGAAGCATCTAGCGTCAAAATTATAACAGCGAATAACTTCCAATTCTTAGAGAATATGTGACACTATGGCAAAATAGTAATAAAGAAATATAAATATTATTTTAGTTTTACTCGGGGTCTTTTAAAAGAAATCAAAATCATTTATTCACATGGGCCTCAAAGAGGCACTCATAAAAGTTAATGACTCTACTGCCAGATTCGCAAAATTACAGCTATCTCGGGAAGAACCTGGCAAGAAACTCGGCGGCGCATTTTTTTAAAATCATTCCTTAACATACGTTTATTTACATGAATTGTGTAGTAGCTAGAAAGCGCTTGTGCAGTTTGCCTCCATGCATCCTTGTCAATGTAGTCAATAGTTTTATAATATACTATCTTAATGCCCGTTTTATTACAGATTTAAACTTAGACTTATTTAAAGAACTCTCCAAGTAGATTACAAAACAAAACAGTTATCCTAGCCAACGAGCAGTTCAAAATAAATTATACTCATTACCAGTGTCTTTATTCCTCGACCAGTATAATCTAGGAGTCTTCAAGTCTAGAGTGATGGTAGGTCTAGGCAAGCATGCTTCATCTTCGGCTGCACTCAGGTCAAACTTGCCTATCAAGCATAAAAATCAATCTTCAAGGGATATTTGTGTTTCCAGTTGTAATTGCTTTTGCGATGCGCATGTGTCCGAGATACAAATCTTCGAACTTAGCGTGAAAGTGAATGTGAAAGCGTTTTTTATTTGTTAGTTTCGCTTCCGAATCCCTAAAAAAATATCCCAAATCCCTTACAAAAATCCAATAACAAGTAGGCATGAACTTACCATCAGGATATAAAACGAATGACTACATTAATGACAAGGATGCATGGAGGCAAACTTCACAAGCACTTTCTGGCGACTACATAATATAGATATACCTAGGTTAATATAATTCCCGCATTCGTTATTTAAAAATACAAAAATTCGCCGCCGAATTTCTTGCCAGGTTCTACTCGAGGTGTAATTTTGCGAATCTGGCAGTAGAGTCATTAACTTTCATGAGTGCCTTATTCTATGAATAAACGATTTTGAGGAAGACCTGCTTCTCTCTAGTATAGAAAATTATTTCCCACAGTAAATAGGTACGTGTATGATACATGACGTCAAACCACTTGACCTGAATTCCACGTCGTACTGTCGTCGCATACGTTCGACCACACCACCTTTTTCGACCAATCACAGAGAAGCATCATAGGAAATGATGCAATCATGAAACACGTGATAAAGTAATAGAAAGATAGAAAAAAAGGGCAGCAGTTGCTTAATATTGCCTAGAGTTTAAGTAGGTAGAGAAGTATCATTTTCACCGACTTCCCAAAAAAGGAGGAGGTACTCAAGTCGACTGTATTTTTTTTTAAAGAGGAGGTACTCATGTCGATTGGTTTTACCTTGGTCCCATTAAAATTTGATCAAGATCTGATCATTCGTTCTTGAAATATCGTCAATAATGCCTATTTTGTGGACTACTTTGTCGATGTTCTCGTTTACCCGACTTCAAAAATTACCTAATTACTTCTTTCGTTGTGAGCCGATTTTGAATTATTAAAGTGCATTCCCTTTAATAATTAAACGCAAGTTTTCCTCCACCAAATTTGTCAAACGATCGAATGTCAAATGTATGTCGTTTTTGTGGTGGGACGTAACCTGGTACTACCTTTATCTTACATATTATGCAACTTACTTATCATCAGGTGAGATTGTGGTCAAAAGTTTGCCTATCATTAATAAAAAAAACTATTATTAAATTAATATATTTTCATCAATTCATCAGAGCGCCTGGTTGAGGCGACGTGTGATCAAAATACTGGAACTTATTTCACTAATATTAGCATTGCAATTTAGAGAGGTAATGCCACCAGCATGGGAACGCTACCCACTGGTAGTGGGCTTGAGCGCTTGAGCTACCTATAAGTTCGATGCCTTGTAGGTAACTAATATAGATGAAATAGTATAGCTGTGTATAGTTTTAGAAAATATATAGGCAATTGGCCCGTAGATAGCATTCCAAAGATAATATATATATATATTATCTTTATATCTTTATATATATTATATATATATATATCACACTGAAAAAGTATAGTTGACTTGGATGGACACTTTGTCCGTACATAATATTATATACACAAAATATTGACGACCCAGTTGGCGCAGTGGACAGGTCTCCGCCCTCTGCGCCGTGGGTCCTGGGTTCGATTCCCGGCAGGAGCACGAATTCCTTCCCAAGGGATATTAGTGCTTCTGGTTCTGGGTGTAATGTGTGTGTGATGTGAATGTTTCCGGCATCATTGAACTTAGTGTGGGGCTGTGAGTGTGAATGCGTTTTTGTTTGTTTTTGTTTATTATGTACATAATATTATTTAAATATCGAAAATAAAAAAACTTACCGCATGTAGTACTTAGTTTGAGCCGTTTATCTTCGAAACAGTTAAAAACTTACCTGAAAAGAAAAAACAAAATTTTAATAGGAGATAACAAATTAAACGCAAGCAAAGCTTAAAAAACCGACATCACCGCTTTATCTTGGAACCCTTGATCAGTATAAATGAATTAAATACGCATTATTGAGGATAACTTAAAATCTACTGGTCAGATCTTGGTCAAATTTAAATGGGACCACATGGGAAGCACCAGCTTTCAAATAAAAAATAATAATCAAAATCGGTTCACGTCGTAATGAGGTAACACAAAAAAAATACAGTTGAATTGAGAACCTCCTCCTTTTTTTGAAGTCGATTAATAACACAAACATAAACGCTTGCACACTCACAGCCAGCACTAAGTTCAATGACTTGTGTCGTCATCACTGACACAAACACAACTAGAACTAGAAACCCAAATTTCCCTCGGGGAGAAAACTTGTGTTACCGCCGGGAATCGAACACAATACCCGCTGCTTAAGGCGCACACATCTTAGCCAACGATCAGCTTCATTAACAGTAAGAGTTAATTAATTACAACAATATTATCACACTTATATTATTAAAGCGAAAGTTTGTGAGTGTGTTTATAAGTTTGTTACTTCTTCACGTTTGAACGGCTGGACCAATTTTGATGATATTTGGTATGGAGGTAGCTGACACCCTAGATTAACACATAGGCTTATTATCCTGAAATTCCCGGCCCGGGACTTACACGGGTAAAACCGCGGGCGCACCTAGTATTTCATAAATATTTAGGTACATATAGTTAAAACGTAGAATCTAGGATATTTAGAACACGCTGGCGTAGTTGGGTGCGCGTCCGCCTTCTAAGCAGCGAGTAACGGGTTCGATTCTCGATAGTAACACAAGTTTTCTCCCCATCGAAATTTGTATATTTCTGGTTCTGGGTATAATTATGTGTTTCCGGCATCCACGATACAAGCCTTCAAATTAAGTGCGTGCTGTGAGTGTGTTAAAAAATGGTTTAAGTTAACACGCATTTGCTTGATCATCGTCAGACTCATATATAATTGGGCGAAGCCATAATCATCTTTAAAAATTACGCATAATTCTATTTATGGGACATTATTTTTTATTGTTATTATTATGTCCCTAAATTATACGGTAGATGCGTTATTTTAATGTGTGATAATAATTATAATATTAAAAAAATAGATAAGTACTTATTTAGTTTTTTTTATTACATCCGGACCTTTTAGGACGGAGGTATACATTATAAAATTAGTTCTAATAAAATTTTATTATTATTATACCTATAAAAAAGGAAAGCTCATGTTTTGTAACGTCTAACCGTACTTCAACAATAATAACATGAAATAAACGCTTTCACACTCACATCCCCACACTAAGTTCAATGACTTGTGCCTTAAAACATTCACATCACACACAATCACAACCAGAACCGGAATTACAAATTTTCCGTGGACAGAAAACTTGTGCACTCGCCGGGAATCGAACCCGATACCCCTATTAGATACATACCTAAGCAGGGTGCAAATTTTAGATTCCGTTTTTTTTGTATGTGAATTTAGCCAGGTTCAACTTAGAATGCATACAAGTTTTGTTTATAATGTACATACAAGGTTAGAATGTACAAACAAGTTTAAAAAAAAATAAAAAGGTTTAGGAAGGTTTACTCCGCAAACTAATTTGATTCAGCGAGGGTCAACTAATGATGTAGACACACAAGTTAAGAAAAAAAAAAACGCAAGCAAAGCTTTAAACAAAAAAATAAACATCAAACGTTCACGTGGAAAGAAGTTATAAAGTACACATAAAAAAAAAAATTCGAATTAAGTACCTCCTCCTTTTTTGCTAGGTCGCCTTTTTTACCGACTTCCACAAAAAATTACCACCATTTTATCTTTGGAACCTTGAACTTACTTTATCACACAAAAATCTAAATTTTTGGAAAATACTACGACATTTTTTCAAGTTTTCAAGTTTACTCTTAAATTGTAAGATAAGGAGGCCTGAAAATCTCCCTAAATGTCTGTAAAATCTTGTTATTTAAAAGTGTTTTGACCTCTTCAGCGTTTATGGCTGCCTAGTACTTTAATACAACACTAATACATTTTTGGATGTAGTTCATACAAAAAATGGGGGGGAGGGGGAAGAGAATAGGATGGGAAAATACTTTGCGACTTATGCTTATACCTGCTAAATCTTATCCTTACTTAAAGTTTGTATGGATGTTTGTTACTCTTTTACGCAAAAGATACTGAATGGATTTTAATGTAACTTTACAATAATATAGCTTATATCAGATTATATTTATAAAGATTTTGTGTGAATTGTCCAAAATATAACGATAAGTCTTAGTGTCAAGAAGGTAGGAAAAAATACTGCCATCTGCGAGCTATTCTGGCGTGCGCTACAAAAACCGTTAGAGTTACACGTATATAATGTATAATGGAAATGTTTATCTTAAATAGTCCTACAAAAAAGCCCGCGACAGCATATATCTATCTTTTATGTGTACGATATTATCGCTAAAATAGTGAACAATAAATACAATAAAAATTGATAATTTATTTCTAACTAGCCGTGCCCCGCGGCTTCGCCCGCTATTATTAAGTTAAAAAGTAGCCTATATGTTAATCCTAGGTATAATCTATGTACATTCCAAATTTCATCCAAATCCGTTCAGCCATTAAAGCGTGAAGAGGGAACAAACATACTTACACACTTACACACAAACTTTCGGATTTATAATATTAGGATAGGATGCAATAGCTGAACGGATTTGAAACGTGCATAGCTTATGGAATTAACACATAGGTTTTTTTTATTTTAACTAGATCAACGCGAGCAAAGCCGCGGGGCACGGCTAGTATATAAATAAATCATTAAAATTGGTCGAGCCGTTTCGTAGGAGTGAGACCACAAACGCCGTGACACGAAATATTCATGTATTAGAAAGAAGATTATGTACTTACTTAAGTTCTCCTCGTTTATTGGCACTTATAGGTATTTCACAAAAGTATGTTAATTCACTTTTATACCATCCAAAGTCATCCACTAATCACATAAGCAACGTCTCATCAACCTACAGTAATATAACAAAGTTAGTATAGTAACTTGTATGACCTTTTAGAGACAAAAAAATAACACTCAAGGCTAACAAAATGACTTATAAAGGATAAGTACGAAATTGAAATTTGCTTTTACATTTAATATTTGTAATTTTTACTGTAATTATTTAAATCTAATCACAAGTGTAATTTTGAGATTATCAGTTCAGTATGATTTTGTATTTTTTTTTCTTATCTATTAAAAAAACTTTTTTTAAGAACTGTCAAACTTGTCACAGATATAATTTGACAATTATAAGTCAAATATTTTTCACACTATCACTTATTATTTTAAGTATTTCTATACCTTATTTATTCGCTAAAAAAGCCGTCAAACTTTTTAAACTTTTTTTTTAATTCTCTTAGTACGTGCACTCGTGTAGTATGATTTATGCTCTGTATGTATCCATAGGGCCAATTTTTCTTATATACGTCCGACATTACTCGTGACTCACACACACACACACGTCAAGTTACCTGCCAGCGACTGCCAATGTTTTTATGTGGTAATGTGATTATGTAATATCATTACATTTTTTATTGCAAAGCTTAAATTACAAGGTAAGTTGAATTAGTGGATGTTTTATTGGCGTGTGCAAGTTCCTCTACGCAGGTCTTGGGTTCGATTACCGACAGGAGGACAATTTGTCACGCCTGGGGAATATTGGGCTTCTGATTCTGGGTGTGATGGGAATGTTTGCGACACAATTCTTTGAAGTTAGGGCACAGCTGTTTTTTTTTTGTGATATGCAAACTTTTGACCACCATCTCACCTGATGGTAAGCGACGATGAGGTTGACGATGGAGCGAGCAGATACCTATTCACTCGCGACTTGAAGACTCCCATAATGTAAATCACTGAATACTGAATAAACTGTAAAACGGCTGATCCCATTTACACCAAACATAGTAAAAAGAATAATCCCAATCAAGTCACCTTTAAAAAAAATGGGTATGATACAACACACACACACAGTGGACAGATACACACGTAAAACTTAAAACCCTCTTCTTTTTGCGTTAGGGGCTAAAAACGATACACTTTTTATAAAGGGAGTTACAAAATCGGATAAAACTAGCGTCATATCCGAATGCCATTCTTAAATCACGTTTGATGAGAACATCCTATGTCGTCATACCAGCGTAATGTGACCTAATATGACGGCTCGACCCTGAACTTGAATTACGAGATCAAGGGGTCATGCTACAGTGGCTACTTAACCGACTTAAAGTCGCAAAGAGTATCCCAGCAAGCTCTATGTTTGTTTAATAATTTTAACCGAATGTGCGATGCAAAGTATGTTATATATGTATATTTTATGGTTGTTCCTCTGTGGCGTTCTAGAGACCAAATGCGAGGACCAACTTTGTTCACATAAAACATAAACGCTTCACACTCACAGCCCCACACTAAGTTCGATGACTTGTGTCGTGGGTGCCGGAAAGACACATCACACACACAATCACAACCAGAACCAGGAACACAAATTTTCCTTGGGGAGAAAACTTCTTGGGAACCGAACCCTATACCCCTGCATAGAAGGCGAACGCCACCCAACTAAGCCAACGAGCAGTTCCGCTTACGTCATTCGATTTGTCTCAATTTTGTGTTTAGAGACCTGTCAGTGAAAATACTGTCACCAGTGAAATTACAGGATTAAAGAGACGCATGTAATATCTCAGAGGGACGATCGCGGTGCTTTGCCACGCAGGAGATCAACTATACAATGTGTAACAGAAAGGTGTAGTAATACTCAAGTCACACATCTAGCTACATGTATGGAGTCTAACAGGAACTTCTGCATTCACGGCAGCACCATTAATATTGAGTTATAATGAATTAAAGTTTTTAAAAAATTATGTCATTTGCAACCCTATTTCATCAGCTACCGTTCTACACCACATAGCCTTTGGACCTAGACGTCTGACAGTGCTGGCCATAACAAAGGTCAAGGTCACGCGCCACAGATGTAATCGTAGGGTTAGCAAAAATTTTTTTTTTTGTTTTTGTACGTACTTTTTGAAGCCGCTAACAATAAAACTATACAAATTAAGTCGACAAACTGTGATATGATGTTTGCACACTACTGCTGGCAGTTGTCTGGCAATGGCGCGGCATTGCCCCAGGCAGACTGCAAATGAACTACCACTACAAAGATATAGGTGCGAATTCGACCAGTGGTTCTCAAAGAAACCACTTTAACTTGGCCCCCAAGGAATGTCAGGAACCTTGGCCGTGAACTTCAAGGGTCAGAAGAACTTCAACTATGTAATTGACGGAATTTATAATTGAGGAAGGATATAGTTTCCTTGGGAGTTTCCCATGAGTTCTCGTGTTGATTTTCGAGAAACGCACGTTGTGTGACACTATTATTAAGAGGGTTTATTCCTTTTGTCTTCTCTCTCGCTCGCACATTTCGATATTTAAAAAAATACAATTAGCTACGCCTGTTTTTGAAAATGTTTTCAACCAACTATATGGACATAATATTTTTTAATAAATCTTAGAATCTGAGTGCATGTAAGGGTATTTAAGTGTGTCAGAGAGAGAGATATAGAGATGAGTGGGATGTGACATTGTGATCTTTTCCATCACCAACGTAGCCAGTTTCCGTACCGTGCGGGGCCGTGAGTGCGAAAATGTTTGTTAACATGAACATTTCACACTCACTGCCCTTTACTAAATTCTGTGACTCGTGTCTTGAAACATTCACATCGCCGTAACAATCATACCCAGAACCAGAAACAAATGTATCCCTCGGGAGAAGTTTTAGTTCCCACCGGGAATCGAACCCGACACTGACTGAATAGAAGGTGAACGCGCACCCTATAAACTTAATACATTTTTTTGTTAAAAGTTTTATTGGTCCTAATCATCCAAATGAAAATGGTGGCATAACCCGATAAAATAAATTGATCGGGCAAAAGGGACCGCGGTTCCTTTTTGAAGTGATTCCATTCGCGTGACTACTCACTCCTCTACCCGGGAGGTCATACGTAGGTATATGCTTATTTATTCTGCTTAATTAGTATACGTTACTTCATACATTCACATATATTGCAGGAAACATTTATAATATGTAATATCTCTTCAAATAATAATTAGGCACAGTGTGCATATTAATCATAATATCAAATTAAAAACCAAAAAATTGTACCCACCAAAAAAGGTTGACTACCTCTGTCCTCAATTCAACAGGTGTTCAACGCCTTTTTATGAATCCGACATCTTAAATCATCGGGAATTTGATGCACTATTATTAAAATAATAAAAATCATTGTCATTATTATTTACGACTTTTCTTTACCACTCAAAACTGTGTCTTATATCGCTTGCGTAAAGCACATTTTCAGTCGTTTCGCGACTTGCTTTGCTAAATTAATTTCAACAATAAAAATCACTGCAGCTTTGTCATTATTATCTACAGGTTATATGTATCACTCAATACTGTATCTTATACCGCTATCCATAAAGATAGTTTTCGTTTGTTTAGCGATTTGGTTAGCTAAATTTATGACTATATTTTAGAACAGAATGTCTGTTAATTTAAATTTGTTTATTTTTTATTTTAGTTTAGTGATGTCCAGTGGTTCTGTTTGGTTCACACACAAATGTTGATATCTGTGTGTATGTGTGTATGTGCTATACTTGCCAGAGATATGAAACTCAGTCAGCAAAATAGGTGGTAGGGATTCTCTTGGGGCGATTGATAGGCTAGCCTTGTTATGTGGTTTGAACCCGATATCCGTTGTCCGAATTTCAGAATGGACATTATTTACATCCAGCTTCAAATATATTGCTTTTTTTTTTTTTTAGTCAGTATAGACAAGCGTTTGACCACTATCTCACCTAATGGTAAGCGATGATGTGGTCGACGATGGAGCAAACTTGCCTAGAAGATACCTATTCACTCGCAACTTGAAGACTCCCATATTGTACTCATCAGGAAACACTGACTCAGGCAAAGTGTTCCACTCCCTTGCGGTTCGCATAATAAATGTAGAAGCAAAACGCTTTGTTCGCAATTGTGGAATATCTACCATATACTTTTTATCATAAACTGCCCGTTGGCTCAGTTGGTTGAGCTTTCGCCTTCTAAGCAGGGGTATCGGGTTCGATTCCTGGCGGGAACACAAGTTCTGATCCGCAACCTTTTTGACGAAAAGTGGTGGGGGTAAACACTGATTAGTAATGAAAATGTTTCCCTGTGATACAAAAGTGTCACTCGTGTATTTACGACACACCTGTTTTTTTAGTTTTCACAAAAAAGGAGGAGGTACTCAAGTCAAAAGTATTTACTTATTTTTGTTTTTGTATGTGTGTTACCTCATAACTTCGTTTCACGTGAACCGATTTTGATGTTTTTTTTGTTTGAAATATATTGCTTTCCAATTGTTCCCATTTAAATTTGATCAAGATCTGATCAGTAGTTCTTGAAATAACTTCAATAATGCGTGTTTAGTACATCTTATCTGATCAAAGTTCCAAAGAAAAAGCGGTGAAGTCGGTTTTTTTAGCTTTTAATTATCTATGGACTAATTGACTTCTCATCATAAAATTATAGTGAGCGAAGCCGCGAGGCTAGCTATCGATAAATTAGCTGTCAAATTTTCATTCTATCGATAACCCCATCCCTATAATCTGTTGCCTAGCAATTATCGAATATCTTCAATCGACAACTCGTAAATCAAATTAGTCTTGTTTGTAATTACAGGCTAAGATAATGAAGGTAATTTGTCTGTGGCTAGAGGGAGGTGCTGAGTCGGGGTTATAGTAAAAAACAGGCTAAGAGCGAGTTCAACTCGACCATTGAAGGCTTCTTACGAATGTGAAAAAAATATGATTTTGTATTATTTTCAAGACTTTTAATTTTTTGATGACAGATAGGTAAGCATTTGGCCGCTTTTAGCCTTTTTTCAAGAATTTGAAAAAAAAAAATATTTTTTTTTACCTACTATCTCATCTGATGAAAAGTGACGATGCAGCCGAAGATGCGATATGCTTGCCTAGAATCTTTGTTTGCCTAGATTGTACCGTTCGGCGAACAAAGACGCAGGCAATGAGTTCCACTCATTCGTTGTACGGATGATAAACGTAGAAGCGAAAAGCTTAGAGCGAACTGGAGGTATGTCAACCATAAATGGATGACGTTTGACAGTTTGTGTTGTAGTTTGATGGTGAAAAATTACACATAACCACACTCAGAACAGAAACTAATTTTCCTTGAGAGAATACTTACGAGTATGTTTCTACCGGGAATCAAACCCGTTACCCGCTGCTTAAAAGGCGAACGCGCAACAACTAAGCCAACGGGAAGCTCAAAAAACGTGTCTGTCTTTTTCTTCACATTATATAATTATTTTATTATATAACGTCACCATCAAGAAAGCTCAGGAATGACTCACAGTCCGCGAGCGAAATATGCACAAAAAGCAGAGCAAAAAGAGCAAGAAAAAACTAAGCAGGTGCTTTGATCCAAGGACAGACGATGAAAGTATTGAGTAAGATTAGGGGTCCAAACACTTAAAGTATTAGAATATTAAGATAATTTATTTATCTAGCTTTAGGGAATATAGAAAATAGGCTAGTTTTACCTTAAAAAATAGATAATTTTAGAATATTATTTTAAACAAGTCAATATACTTATTGTTTTTTCAACCAACTTCTCAATTCGACTGTATGTTTTTTTTTTGTATGTACGCGATAATTCCGCCAATTTTGAATCGATGTTGATGTTTTTTTGTTTGGTAGATTATACTTCAGAGGTGGTCTCATAGAAATTTTATTGAAATCGATCAAGCCAAAACCAAAATATAAGCGGTGAAGTCGGTTTTTTTAAGCTTTGCTTCCTTGTTGCGTGTTTAATACGTTGAATCTGATCAAGTTTCCGAAAACAGATTCAACGTATTAAACACGCATTATTGACAATAACTCAAAAACTAGTAATCAGATCTTGACCAAATTTAAATGGGACCACATGGAAAGCACCAGCATTCAAATAAAATAGTAATCATCAAAATCGGCGCACAAAGAAAGAAGTTATGAGGTAACTTTTGAAGTCGGCTACATAACGAGAACATCGTCAATGTAGTGCACAGAATTCGCATTATTAAAGATAACTCAAAAACTACTAGTCAGATCTTGATCAAATTTAAATGAGACCAATCGGAAAGCAACATCTATCAAACAAAAAAATAATTTTCAAAATCGGTAAAAAAATATCCTAATTTTTAGACAGCTTGATATTGAGTCGTTTCAGAATGGACTGCGCATACTGAATATCGTATTTCTACCCAAAGTATGTGGTTACACGTGTTAAAGAAAGGTGTAAGGTGGTAACGTGATATTATAATAGACTTAGAAGAAAGATAACTCTATAATAAACATCACTTAAATTCGTACGACACGTGTAAAACGAGTAGGAACCACTTTTAGTCGTGCAAAATATCGGACGTGCTGCTTACTCACCTTTCTGTAGAATGAGATAAACATATAGATCAAAGCTAAGTCGCTTTTTCTCGGGTAAGTGAATGTTTCATTCTCATTTTGTGTGAGAACTCTACCATTAAAAATGATAATTGAAACGTAAGCAAAGCTTAAAAAAACCAACTTCACCGCTTTATCTGCGGAACTTTGATCAGAGTAGATGTACTAAAAACGCATTATTGACGATATTTCAAGTACTACTGATCAGATCTTGATCAAATTTAAATGGGACCAATCGGAAAGCAACAACTATAAAAAACATTCAAAATCGGTTCACGCTGGAAAGTAGTTATGAGGTAACACACATAAAAAAAACAGTCGACTTGAGTACCTCCTCCTTTTTTGTAATTCAACGCTTATATTTTGGTCATGGCTAAATCGATTTCAATAAATTTTATATGGGACCATCTCTGAAGTATAATCTACCAAACAAAAAAAAAATGGCTTAGTTGGGTGGCGTTCGCCTTCTAAGCAGGGGTATCGGGTTCGATTCCCGGCGGGAACACAAGTTTTCTCCCCATGTAAAAAGTTGTGTTTCTGGTTCTGGTTGTGATTGTGTGTGTAATGTGAATATTTCCGGCACCCACGACACAAGTCAGCGAACTTAGTGTGGGGCTGTGAGTGTGAAAGCTTCTTACGTTTAATCGGTCTACAAATGGGGTAGAAATCGGTGAACATACATAAAAAAACGTGCAGTCGAACATAGAACCTCCTCCTATTTTGAAGTCGGTTAAAAATCGGAGATGTTAATCTCTTTCTACAGTAGAAGAGTACCTTAAAAGCCAGAACTTTTGCGAACGCCCACTCAACTAATCCATCGGGCAGTTTTTTTTAGATATATTTATTAGATACGGAACCATGATGTCTCTAAATAAAAAGGTACTTGAGTTAAAGCTTAACCATAGCATTTCTTTCTGCGCAGTAGGCAACAGGAAAAAAAACAATGAGATTCAACATGCCATGACGTAAGCGGTGATACTGATGCACGACCTCAGTAGATTTGTTTGTCTGTATGTCATGCAAAAGCTTTTCACAGGTAAATAATAAAATTTGTACTTTATTTTTAACCGACTTCAAAGTAAATTAAACGCAAAGCTCAAAAAACCGACTTCTCCGCTCTATCTTCGGAATCCTTGATCAGATTAATATAAATAAATACGCATTATTGAGGATAACTCAAAAACTATTGGCCATATCTTGATCAAATTTTAATGAGACCACAAGGGAAGCACTAACTTTCAGATGAAAAAATCACTGGAATCGGTTGACCCAGGAAGAAGTTATGAGAAAACACACATATAAATTTAAAAAAATACAGTGGAATTGGGTACCTCCTTCTTTTTGAAGTCGGTAAAAAATGAGATAGATAGATAAACTCTTTTTTAAATTGATTTATAAATATTCAATCTACGGGCCAATTGCCTATATTTCCTAAAACTAAACTAAAACTATATATAGCAAAGAACTAAGTTACCTACAAGACATCGAGCTTATAGGTATCTCAAGTGCTCAAGCCCAACAGTGGGCATAACAGCATAACTCTTTATTGAACACCATATAATCGCTAAAAGCGATCTCTTCAAGACAACCTTTGGAGGTACTCCATTGTACTGCTTTTTTTATTGATATGATTGTTCTAAATAAAAAAATATATGAAATACCTAAAATTGTTTCTAAAGTAACTAATTCAGTGTTACCACATTTAACGCAGTCCACATTATTTTTTCACAAATTAGCGATTTGTTTTTGCCACATTAAATTTTGATAACTGTCATGTCATTCAGTCACACTTGCAAGATTAAGGCAAATCGGTACAAGTAAGAATGATCAAAATCGGCCCAAGCGTTTGGTCTCTAGAGAGCGTCATAATAAGTTCTTAGGGTCGTGTTTTGCGTCACTTAAAATCAACTGCCCGTTGGTTTAGTCGGGTTAGCGTACGCCTTCTAAGCAGGGGTGTCGGGTTAGGTTCCCGGTAGGAACACAAGTTTTCTCACTTAGAAAATGTTGTGTTTTTTGTTCTTATTGCATGTGTGATATAAATGTTTTCGGCACCCATTACACAAGTCATCTAACTTATCGTGGAGCTGAGTTTGAAAGCGTTTTTTTTTAATGACTATATAGTAACTAAAACAATACCTCGACGACCCAGTTGCCGCGGTGGGCAAGTCTCTGCCCTCTGCACCGTGGGTCCTGTATTCGATTCCCGGCAGAAGCACAATTTTCCTCCCCAAAAGAGATTTGTGGTTCTGGTCTGGGTGTGATTGTGTGGGTAATATGTAAATGTTCTTTGAACTTAGTGTGGGGCTGTGAGTGTAAATGCGTTTTTTTTTTACCTACTAAATATTTACTATATTATTATATAACCTTGACAAAATGCAAGCGAGCCCAGTCGTGTCGTCTTGTATTTGCTGTTGACCTGTTTTTTGCTTGCAACTTAACACTCACTTAGGAGCAAAAAGTCTGATCCGCAAAAAGTAAACGTCAAACTTTTTATTTACTTTTTTAACGTCTACAAACTTAAGTTGGGTTAGCAAAGGAGATGAGGTTACGTCATTTCACACTCACAGCTCCACACTAAGTTTAATGACTTGTCGAAGATGCCGGAAACATTCACATCACAATTACACCCAGAACCTGAAGCACAAATTTCCCTTGGGGAAAAACTTGTGTTTCCACCGGGAATCGAACCCAATACCCGCTGCTTAAAATGCTAAAGCGTATTACCCAGCATAGCCAGCTAGTTTTAAATGTTCTAGATTCTAGGTTCTAGATACCCTAGCCGTGCCTCGCGGATTTTCCCGCTATTATCAACGTATAAAGTAGCCTATGTGTTAATCCTAGGTATAAGCTATGTATATTCCAAATTTCATCCAAAACCGTTAAAGCGTGAAGAGGCAACAAACAATCTTACACACAAACTTTCGGATTTATAATATTAGTAGGATATAGGCATCAAGTCCTCCTGCGTACATAGCATTTGTGCATGAAGTTTTTAAATAAATATCGGGTTCTATTCCCAACAGAAACGCAAATATGTGTTTCTGTTTCTGGTTGTGATGTGAATGTTTCCCGGCACAAGTCATTTTTTTTTTTTATTATTTCATGACCATGGATGCACAGTCCTTCAGTCGAAATATTAAACAAATATTAACAATTTCTATTGTTCATAGTAAAAGTCTTAGTCACAAGTCACAGTCAAAGTCAAGTAGTCAGTCATAGTCAAGTCATGCCCTAGTAAAGTGGTAGAAACTTTACTAGAACTTCTATTGGAGTTTTGGCGAAAATCACGTTTTTCAACTTTGTATGACTTGCCTACACTTATGCACATTTACTAAATATTAACGGTTAATAATCCACAATTATTACACATTAACACTCGAAGAATCACTGGTTTTGGAAAATTATACAAAATCAACAACGCCATTTTTTCACTTTCGCGGCAAAACTCCCCGGCACTAGTCATCGAATTTAGTGTGGGTTGTTAAAAAAAATAATCAGTCATTTTGTACACAACCTCTTTCTTAAACCTTCTCCGTTTCATCGTGGTAAAAAAAAACAGTTAAATAAATAAAATAAAAAGTAGCCTTCAAGTTATGTGCTGACGTGGATAAGTGGGTCGCATATCGAGTGTTCACTTTGCATGTACGTCAGAGAATCACGTGGTGCCACTGAATGTAGTAGGTGAGCGATTTGCATTATGAAGTAGTGTGTATGTCGCAGACAAATTGTTGAATCAGACAATCAATACGATGCCGAGGCAATTAAATTTGTGGCTTTTAAAAAAAAGACAAAAAAAAAGATTTATTCAGGAGGAACAGTATTTGGGACATTTTGATTAAGGATAAAGATAAAGATCATTTTTATTTGTTAAAACATGCGTTTTTATACACATTTAAGGAAAAAAATATGCATGCAGGTTGGTAACAATTCGATTGAGGCGTTACATGTCTTTGTCTGAAAAGGCGTACAAATTTAGTTTTGCCTAAACTGGCCATTGACAATAAAGTATATATTATTATATTTCCGCAATAGTATATCCTACTAATATTATAAATCCGAAAGTTTGTGTGTAAGTGTGTAAGTATGTTTGTTCCCTCTTCACGCTTTAACGGCTGAACGGATTTAGATGAAATTTGGATTGTACATAGATTATACCTAGGATTAACACATAGGCTACTTTTTAACTTGATAATAGCGGGCGAAGCCGCGGGGCACGGCTAGTATTATGTAAAAGTATATATTATATTTCCGATTAAATATTTATGTGAATGATAATTGCGATATTATGTACCTTTGTGATTCTCTGTCCTCAACACTTTGTGAGCTGAAGTCCCCGCATATTTTTCAAAATGGCTAAAATATGTTTATTTTAACGTTTTCAACCCCTAACCCCACATCTCCGCCATTAAAAAACTGAATCGACAAAAAAATCTATACTATTATCGAAGCAGTTCACAAAATGTGAAGAAAATCAGTTGAGAAATGCGACCTGAAGAGGAGAACAACCGGAAATCCGACGGACACACTAAACAAATTTCGCACAAACTGAAACGGAGACGTCAAAAATAAAATTAATGTCAAAAAGATAGTCGGCGATACATTTATTTATCTTAACAAGTGTTGAGGCACGCCACAGTCCCTGTTTGTAATATTTTCATCGTCTCTCTTTGGTTGTCTGGAAGAAATCGCTTTGAGCGATAAGACCGCCCTTTGTGCTCCTATTGAAAATTTCTTTGTTAGCGTTATTAAATATGAAAATAAAGAATTTATATATACCTATCGGCGGCGATTCAATAAATAAATAAAAAAATTCACTCGTCAAGACAAAATAAAGAATAACTGGTTTCGTAAATGATACTTTGCCCGTACATCTTGCCTGAAAGAGAATAATTATTGAGGATTATTTTAATTCTTTGTATGTTTGAAATATGCTAAAAAAGAGACATTTCCGAATAATGCGTGATTAAACAATAATCTCCACATTCGAAAATACTAGGCATTTTAACAATATGATGCAACGTTCTTTAGCTCGCGTCTTTAGTTATTTATCTGTTTAATTTACTTGTAATTTTACAGTTTATACTTGTATTGTGGCATTTAAGGACAAAAAGCACCTATTTTAAAATGTATTTTGCTATTTATTTTTTTGTTATTTATTTCAAGCGCTATCAGTTGATGATCAGCCTATGCATCTACATTAGTATACACTGACCGAGCCATTTAAGGGAATGTCTGATTTAAACATTTGACTGTGACATACCTACGTCTACTACGTTCTTCTTTTTATTCATAGCATCATTCCCTTTTTTAGCCTTGTCATAATATAAACGCCTATTATAAAAGGGCTTTAGACTAAAAAAAAACGAAGAAAATCATTGAGCATTTATATAATGATATTATAATAATGATGTAAAAACACATAACTAAATTACCAACGGGAAAGTTTCAAAATCTAAATAATTTATTCAAATGGGCCCTAAAGAGGCACTCATGGAAGTTCATGTCTCTACTGCCAGATTCGCAAAATTACAGTCTCGAGAAGTTAGTGAGAAGACTTAAAAGAACTAAACCATTTGAACTTGTGTAATGTTAGTATATATCAGTGTAATATATAGTGAGGGTGCTGCAAAAGAACACATGAACAAAGTGTCTTACCCTTAAATAGAGACAATAAGAAAAGTGTTAATGGACACATTCTTCGTTTAACAATGTAGCAGTTTAAGTTAAAGTTAAATTACTGATTAGCCATAGTTTGGCTAGATTGTAATTATCAAGAGGTACGCTAGAAGTAAAAAAAAAAAACTCAAGAAGAACCTGGCAAGAAACTCGACAAAGCATTTTTTCGTTTATTTTTTAACAACACTCTTAAACTAATACTACTAATAATTATTGTAAATAGCTGTAAACTAACCCTTGGCATAATTAATTAGTTTCATGAATGGGAGACGCTGGTTCTCGAAACACAGTGTAAACTACATCGGGAGCCAGAGGCTTCAGAATCTATATTGTATCCTCTAAATTTATATCAATAAATGTTTGATTGATTTATTGATTAAATACAGGAATGATATTAACTTATGCGACCCAGTTGGCGCAGTCTCCGCTCTCTGCGCCGTAGGTTCTGGGTTCGATTCCCGGCAGGAACACAAATTCCTTCCCAAGGGATGTTTATGCTTCTGGTTCTGGGTGTATTTGTGTGTGTTATTTAAATGTTTCCGGCATCCACGATACAAGTCTTTGAACTTAGAGTGGGGCTGTGAGTGTGGAAACGTTTGTTGTTGTTGTTGTTGTTATACATATTTATATTATGTAGTCGCCAGAAAGCGCTTGTGCAGTTTGCCTCCATGCATCCTTGTCATTAATGTAGTCAATCGTTTTATAATAAGCTTTCTTAATTAATTACTGATTTAAACTTTCCCAGTGGTAATTAAGATTACATTTTAGGAATTTTAGTGTAAAATCTAACCCTATTTTATTTATTTAAATCAATATTAAAAGGTGTATTGATTTTGTTTATATAGCATAAGCTATACTTGGCAGAACTATATTGATAAATTTTAGAAAGGAAAAATCGCTTGAGGCAGGATTTGAACCCGCGGCCATAGGGTATCATGCCCTATTGCTCTAACCGCTGAGCTACTCAAGCCCTGCCTCAAGCGACGAAATTATCCTTTACTTATAAAAACGTTATAATAACGTCTTACTTTCATGTCTCTATGGAATGAATAAACAATTTTATATTTTTGAATTTCGAAACTCCAATCTATTCTAAATGTAACCGTTAGAGCTGAAAGTATTACATTAACGGTTCATAAGCTTGTATGCATTTAACGAGCTGCATGCAAAATTAGTTCTATACGTCATCTGAGTTCAATGATCATAATGACCATTTTGCCGTGTCTTCTGAAGATGACCTTGTAACATGTCAAACCATTACGACTAACGACCTCATGAAGAAGCTAATGTTCTGCAATGTCTTTGAACCTTGAGATGTGTTCTTTAAAAACAAATTCAAAAGAAAAAAAAAATGAGAAAAGGAAGGAGATTCTCAATTTTATGTGTGTTACTTTAGGACTTTTTCTAGACTAACCGATTTTGATGATTCTTTTTTTATTTGAATGCTGGTGCTTCCCATTTAAATTTCATCAAGATCTGACTAGTTTTTGACTTATCCTCAATATTGCACATTTAATTAATTAAATCTGATCAAAGTTTCCAAAGATAATGAAGTGAAGTCGCATTTATTAAAGTTTGCTTGCGTTTAAAATCAAAATCAAATTCGTTTTTCACATGGGACCCAAAGAGGCACTCATGAAAGTTAATGACACTACTGCGAGTTTAGTAAAATTACAGCCATCGAGAAGAAGTTATACTTCTAAAACTTTAATTTATTAAATGCTCAATATTTAGCATTGGACCGCTATCTCGTCTGATGAAAAGTGACGTTGCGATCGAAGACGTAGCATACTTGGCTAGAAGAAAATTTTTCACTTTTGACTTGAAGATAAACGCTTTCACACTCACAGACCCACACTAAGTTGATAATGAAAATGACTTGTGTCGTGGGTGCCGGAAACATTCATATCACGCAATCACAACCAGAACCAGAAACACAAATTTGCCTTGGGGAGAAAACTTGTGGAGACTTGGGTTCGAACCCAAAATCCGCTGCTTATTAGAAAGCGAAAGCGCATCTAACTAAGCCAATGGACACACATACACATAGATACACACCACTAAATTATAACACCTCTCTTTTCAGACACACATTTTCTTCATTTATTTTACACACAACCTCTCAGCCTAAATACATTACCATCTCCGTTCCGTTATTGGTTTTTTTTTTCTTTATATACAGAATAGGCAAGCATTTGACCACTATCTCAACTGATGGAAAGCGATGATGCGGCTAAAGATGAGACATGCTTGCCTAGAAGATACCTATTCACTCGAGACTTGAAGACTCCCAGATTATACCGTTCGGGGAACAAAGACGCAGGCAATGAGTTTCACTCCTTCGCTGTACGGATGATGAACGCAGAAGCGAAACGCTTCGGGCAAACTGAAGATATATCAACCAATGAGAGCCTGCGTATTCCAGGTCTAGTGTGTTTACCAGCTTCGATCACATCGTCACTAACCATCAGGTGAGAAAGTGGTCAAACACTAGCCTGTCACAAATTAAAAAATAACATAAATGGATGACGTTTGATTGTTTGTTTTGTTGTTAGATGTTAAAAAGGGCATGGTGGAATTAACTCATGTAATTCCTGCTCACACTCTTAAAAATTAAAACGATAGAATACCGATAGACTTGCGACCATACGTCTGTGACCGAGGCTCTACAATCTGGACTCAACTAGCTTATTATCGCCAATGAGTCTTTTTGCTCGTCGGTCAATTTATCTTGCACACAACCTCTCAGCCTAAATACATTATCACCTCCGTTCCGTCATTAGTAAAAATCATAACCCTTCTTTTCACTTCGTATTCAGCTAAAAGGATTAAGTTATATAACTCGTTAGCTCTCCAAGGACATCTCAGCCCGTGTACACTCGTCACATGTCAGATGATACCTAGACTGCCAGGCGACCTAGTAATTAGCAGCGTGACGTCACGTTTTAAATGATCACACGTGTTACAATTATTGTATGGGAATAGGGACAGTTGATTAGTTAGTTACGTATGGGATAGTTAGTCTGAGGGGAAGACAGCTAATAAAGGGCATTTCAATGGGCTCATATATTTGTTTTTTATTATTATTTTTTATTCTTAATGTGACTATTAAATAATTTGATTATCCATTTTGACATTTGTATTACAGGACGAACTTTTGATTTGACATTGTATAATTTTATTATTATTTTTTTCTTTTTTTATTAATTTATGTTGTATCATTTTATTGTCTGTCATTGTTATATTCTATTTTAATTAATTGTATTAATTTGATTTCGATAATGTAATTGGCCGTTTTAATTGAAATAAATAAATTGAAAAATAAAAATTGAAAAATATTTGATCGAGCGAAGCAAGATGTCTAAGTTGACTTGGGTCGTTCAGCACTTTGTCTGTCCGTCTGTCAGAGGCATCTAGCGTCCAAACCATATAAGCGAATGACTTCAAATTCTCATAGAATATGTAAAACTACGGCCCAAAGCCAGAAATGACATTTCAAATTATATGAATGAAAATATTAAGGAGGCTCTCATACATGTAAGTGGGGAGTATTTTTTTTTTACCTACCCTTGTATGTGTATCGTTGAAAAGGGCTTAACAAGTAGAGTACAACACCGGTTTAAAAAAAACTATGTTGGAATATAAGGATTTGGTAAGCCACTAAAGTCACCGTTTTTAGATCTATTTTGTCTCGGGGTCTATCTCAAAAACAGCTACATACTGAACGCTGAAACTTACGTATAATATCCGTTATATCCTGTATTTGAACAACAAACAGAAATCAAATAATTATTATGTAGAAAAAAGTTATATATAAGCAAGTAACCTCAAAAGTTTTTCTCTACGAGGCATAATGTAGGCGCGAGATCTTAGTTCGCCGCGAACGACTAGTTACCCGACTGCCAAGAAAGGATTATTTTTTTCGCTTGTATTTCTATATATACGAACTTAAAAGTCAATAGATACTGTGGCCTGCCACCTGGCCACTATAGTGGTATTTTTCCATATATATATACTAGCTGCGCCCCGCGGTTTCACCCGCGTTGATAATGATGAAAAGTGATGATGATGATGATGATGAAAAATAGATGTTGGCCGATTCTCATAGATGCCGGATAAGCACAAAAAATTTCATCAAAATCGGTCAAGCCGTTTCGGAGGAGTATGGCAACGAAAACTGTGACACGAGAATTTTATATATATATATATATATATATATATAGTCCATACAACAAACAAGCGACTTGCTCACACAATTGGTGTGAGGTGTTAGGTGCATATATCTGAGTATCGCTGTAACCTAAAATGGTTATCTATCCGTCTTCGACGGAATACTCACATCCTGTCCCTCCTTTACAATATCATCTTTCTTCCCATACTCCTTAAATTTCTCCACTTATCAAATTCTCTAAACCAACGTTCTATATGTACACTATGCAACTAAAAATGACTGTGCATACTTTAGTATTTTAACCGACTTCAAAAAGAAGAGATGTTCGACAGTATGTATTTATTTTTATGTGCCGACGTTACAGCCATTCTCGAACCGAATGGTCTGATGCGTGACGATGGTAAAAGACCCGATGGCATGACTTTAATTCCATGGAAGTAGGGACGGCCTTTAGTGTGGGATGCAACTTGTGTCGATACTTTAGCTCCGTCACATCTCCCTGAAACACAGAATGGGGTAGGCGTCGCGGAAACTTCGGCAGAGCACCGCAAACAGCAAAAATATGGAAACCTTGGCAGTGGTTACATATTTGAGCCAAACGGACCCAGTGTTTCAACACCAAACGGTGTTGAGACACTGGGTCTGGTCCGTGGGAACCGGGAGCTCATTCTGTTTTCAAAAATCTATCAGAGCGCCTGGTTGAAGCGACGCGTGATCAAAATGCTGGCACTTATTTGGTTCAACGTATTAGCATTGCAATTCAGAGAAGCAATGCATGATGGGAACGCTACCCACTGGTAGTGGGCTTGAACACTTGAGTTACTTATAAGCTTGATGTCTTTTAGGTATCTTAGGTCTTTGCTGTATATAGTTTTGGTTTTGTTTTAGGAAATATATAAACATACACACAAATCGCCAGAAGTTCCAGAACGTTCTCTAAGTACAAAAACTATTCCAATTCCGTCACTTGATGTCAATGTAATAAACGTACACACACACACATCGCCAGAACTTCCAGAACGTTCTCTAAATAAAATACCCTTTCGAATTGCGTCACTTGATGTGGAAGGGTGAAAAATTGAAATGCACCCGATGACATAGGATTCAGCCAATAGACCGCCCAGGGTTAAGAATAGGGAGTCTATGATGCACTGTTGCCTTGCAGGACTTTTTGGGATACATCGAGAGTCAAACTTATATTTTACTAGCCGTGCCCCGCGGCTTCGCCCGCTATTATCAAGTGAAAAGTAGCCTATGAGTTAATCCTAGGTATAATCTATGTAAATTCCAAATTTCATTCAAATCCGTTTAGTAGGTCCAGCCGTCTGAGATATCAGTGCAAAATATCATAAATAACTTAATTTCTTTTTTTACAACGCTTTCACATGCACTAAGTTCGATAACTTATGTCGTGGGTGCCGGAAACATTCACATCACACACACAATCACAACCATAACCAGAAACACAAGTTTTCCTTGAGGAGAAAACTTGTGCTCCCGCCGGGAATCGAACCCGATACCCCTGTTTAAAAGGCGAACGCTCACCCAATTTAGCCAACGGGCAGTTCGTAAATTATATTGTGTTAAAGTATGAAATAGGGAAATTAATATCAATCTATGTTATATAAAAAATTAACAAATTGTATCACAGTAACTACTAAACAGAACAAAAAAAAATAAGAGTCCTATTGTCTTCTAAGATTTGCTGTGCCCTACAGGCTCTATAAAGAACTGTACTTAAAAAAACACCTGCTTGTTACTCTAAATAAATTTATTTTATTATGTCCTATAAAAAAAAAAATTAAACAAGCCTACATTGCTGTTTTTCTTAATTCTACAATTTTTTTAAATTTACCTGCATTATTGCTACATACAATGTATTACTATAGACTCCAATTAATAAAGATGAATAAACTAATTAAACTTTTAACTAATATTATAAGTATGTAGATAGTCTAAGCCTTGGAATATATCACTTTTAACCCAGGACAATACAATAGGTACAAAACGAAGCCGTTAAACAAAGTTTACAAAATCCTTGAATCAATTTAAATTGATTCGTTGCATCATTTCAAGTCAAAGGGTTAAAAATCGAAATGGATGCATTTCCATGACGTAATTTAAAATGAAGCCAATGGACCGCTCAGGGTTGTATGCTGGAAGATAAACTGTGCTGTATTCTTGAGTTTCTGTAGGGTAGCTATAATGCACTGTTGCCTTGCAGGACTTTTCTGAATTACTTACAATTTAACTTTCACAACTAGAGAAGAGAATTAACATGACTTGAAAATGGAAGTGGAATTGCCATGCACGGATTTTTAGATGATAAGCGTTTGCAGGCCAAATCAAAATTCATAAGTGATAAAGTATTAAAATCGAATAATAAAATAGGAACGGTCCGGAACATTACATTGTGAACAAATTAATACAGAAACTGGTAAAAACAAAATTAGATAATGTGATTGCAGTCTTAAAATTGATAATAGAGTAATTTCTAAAACTGACGTAGCCAATGAATTTAATATTTTTTCACAAATTTTCATCTTGAAGCTACAAAATCCCTAGACTCATCGTTTTTTTTTTATTCACGGTAGGCAAACTTTTGACCACCATCTTACCTGATGGTAAGCGAAGATGCGGTCGACGATGGAGCAAGCCTGCCTAGAAGATATCTATTCACTCGCGACTTGAAGACTCCCATGTCTTACTTATCAGGAAACATCGACTTAGGTAAGGAATTCCATTCCTTTGCGGTTCGCACAATGAATGTGGAGGCGAAATGGTTCGTGCGCATTTGTGGAATGTCCACCATATAGCAGTGTCGCTTAGCAGTTTGTCTGCTTGTCCGATGATGGGATGGGGAAACTAGATCGTTTCTCCTGAATTAGCTGCAAAACTGTTGCAACAAAGCTTTACACAAATAATTCAAAATTTTTGTTTCCATCACATAACGGCTACTACAATAAGACCTCCTATAAAAAGTTAATTGCAAAAATAAATTATCGATTCGCGATTTCCATGACTTATGGTCACCCTACATCGCATGGAGTTCAGTTGCAGTAAGGTTAAATGTCAATTGGCACAGACTGCATGGCGACTGCGAAGCGGACTTTGTGGTAAGGATAAGCGTATACTTGCGACGCGATGCGACAAAACATCGCTAAACAAGGCGACTTTTTGTCGCCCTAAAAATACACAATTGAAATAGGATGAGATGTCATTCAATTAAAGCCTTCGTAGCGGTAGAGTATATGCTACTTTACTTTATGCTGCGGAGAGTTGTAAATATGCACTTACATTAGAATTATCAAACTTTTGGGAACTGAAATCATGTTTTTGTGAGAAAACTGGGTCTTTTCGCACCTGTTTTGTATCGACAGCTGTATCCTCTAACGTAAATTTATAAATGATTTATCTTAAAGTTTATTTTGTGGCTGTGAGAGTAGTAATATCAACTTCGTCTGATGATCGCTATATCACTCATATTCAAATAAAACTCTTATATAAAAATAAATACAATTGTTTGTTTTATTAGCAGAGTTATCTTTGAGAGCCAGTTCTTACTTCAGGCACATGCTGTGGTAACAACCCCACGATTTACTTACCAGGTGATGTATATTATTGTATTTGCGAAAAAAGGTTTTAATCATGTCCCACCAAGAAAGTGACGATGCGATCGAGAGTAAAGCAAGCTTGTCTATAAAATATATATTAATTCTAGATTCCTTAAATTCCTTAATGCTGTGGATCTGGTAATTAGAGACATTAACTTTCACAAGTGCCTCTTTGAAGCCCATGTTAAAAGACAAACATCTTGGATTTTGTATTAAAATTTTGGTTTGTGTGGTTTATACTATACTACCTACTACTTTAAAGATTCTAGCGTTCGTTATTCATTGAAATAAGCAACTTATTATAATTTACTCGTATGTATATAATTTAAAAACAGGGTGTGTCATAAAGACACACAATAGAAGTGCAACTTTTGTATCATAGGGAAACATTTTAATTATCCATCACAATGTTTACTCCCACTTTCTGTCACACAAAAATGTTGCGGATTACAATTTCAAAGCCCTCCCTTAAAAAAAATCACTTCTAAAGTTATTGATGTATTCGGTGAAAAAGCTCTGTCGCAACTGTGCAGGCCGACTTATTTTCAACATGGCAACAGAGCTAATACAGTCCCGCTCGGAGTGCCCCAGGGAATTTTCCTAGGACCCCATTTATTTTTCCTACATTTCTGCTTTATTTACAGTTTTCTATTTTATTTTTGCTGTGGATATGTATAATGAAATTCGTTTCGTCAATGTGTTGAGTTGTTGATTAGTTTTGATAAAGTATATTATTTTCTCTGCGACCTGAAAACTTCGCGTATTTTTCGATATGGCTGATTTTTTTTTTCCTATTAAACCCCCATATTTAAGGTATTTTGAAAAAATCAAAAACCGAATCAACAAAAAATTCTATTATAATTATACAAGCTAAAATTTTACGCGTATCAGTTGAGATATGCGATCGGTAGGGAGAACAATTGGAAATCGGGATACACGAATGTTTTTTTTCTTTTTTTTTCTGCCCAAGCTGAAATGAATACGCTTAGCTCGCGCTTCGCCATAGTTCGGTCAATTAATATCGTACTTAGCATATAATTATCGTTCATTAATTAGACTTCCTATATAAAGATAATTCATTGGTAAAAATAAATAAACAAACTAAAGACGTCAATTTCACAATACAATAGATTATACAAATATTCCGAAAATGTATTCGAATACATTTTAAGACGAAATGATGTCGAGGTCATTGATGACGTCACATTTACGTCACTCATTGTCTTAGATTTAAATAGGGTATGATTTATTTAGGACTACTAACTAATGATTAGTAATTTAAACGAATGAAGAGGTCTAAGGCAACTTGAGTGGTTCTTTTCTTCACCGTCCGTCCTGTGATGTTGTGCTTCAGTTTTGATTACAGTTTAGATCTATTGGGTTTATGGGGTTAGATTTTACAATGAAATTCCTAAAATTGTAACTCAATTACCACTGGGAAAGTTTAAATCAGGAATTAAACGGGCTTAATGCCCGTTTAATCTGCACAAGTGATTTCTAGCGACTACATAATATAGATATACCTAGGTTAATATAATAGTGTTTAAGAATGATTAAAAAAAATGCGTCGCCGAATTTCTTGCCAGTTTCTTATCATGATGGCTCTCATTTTGCGAATCTAGGCAGTAGAGTCATTAACTTTCATGAGTGCATCTTTGAGGCCCATGTTAATAAACGATTTTGATTTGATTTTATATTCTCTACTATATCTACGGGCCAATTGCCTACTATAAACTAAAACTAAATTACATATATACAGCATCTCAGTTACCCACAGGGCTCAGGTAACTCAGGTTCTAAAGCCTACCAATGGATACCGTTCTCATCATGCTGGCGGCATTGCCTGAATTGCAATGCTAGTTATTACGTTGAGCCAAATAAGTACCAGCATTTGATCACGCTTCGCCTCAACCAGGTGCTTCGATACATTTTTGTAAATAGAATGAGCTCCCGGTCCCCACGGGCACAGTGTCTCAACACCAAACGGCTCAAATATGTAACCACTGTCGAGGTTTCCATATTTTCGCCGTTTGCAGTGCTCTACCGAAATTGCCGCGGCGCCAACTCCTTTTCTGTGTTCTAGGAAGATGTGACGGAGACAAAGAGTCGGCACAAGTTCAAGTTTCAGTATCCGGTACATATAAAATGTTCGTCCATTGTAACTGCATATAAAAAAACATAAGGAAAATACATTTTGACGACCCAGTTAGCGCAGTGATTGTGTGTGCGATTTGTAAATGTTCCTGGCGTCCAGGGGTATCCTCTTTGAACTTGGTGTGGGGCTGTGAGCGTGAATGCGTTTGTTTGTTTTAAAAAAAATCGGGGGCTACCTAAGTCAGTGTACATAAAACGTCACTTCGCAATACAATTTTAAGTCACAAATGACAGCTAAAGTGGCATAATTTGTAATTGAATTGAAACAACTATAAATTATATCATAAGACTTCCGCTTGACAATTGGTTGTCGGGCCATGAACATCGCGTGAGATAGCTGTAAATTTTGCGAGTCTAGAGTCATTCACCTTCATGAGTGCCTCTTTGAGGCCCATGTGAATAAACGATTTCGAATTTTAATTTTGAATGACTTTGACAAGTAACGATACAAAAAGAGAAGAATTTTTGGTTAATCTTCATATATTTCTTTATTTTTAATTTATTATAGGCAAACGTTTGACCGCTATCTCACGTGATGGTAAGTGACGATGCGGTCGACGATGGAGCACGTTTGCCTAGAAGATGCTTATTCACTCGCGACTTAAACACTCCGAATATTTATTTATCAGGGAACACAGACTCAGGTAAGGAATACCATTCTTATGCAGTTCGCATAATGCATAATTAATGCTGTAATTTAAAGTAATATTTACTTTTTTTTTTATATTTTGCGGTTATAACTAAAATTACAGAAATATACTAAATAATATATTATATTATTTAGTATATTTCTGTAATTTTAGTAATCATTGATGAGCAGGCATCTGGCCACTACGTCACCTGATGGAAAGCGAATGATTCAACTTAATCACTCTAGACTTCTTTGTAGCTGCCTCCTTTAATTTCAATTACTGTAACCAATTTTTTTTTCACTCTAAAATTGTGCGAAAATTTATGTGTGAGAGATAGTGTAGGTATCCCTAAAATGAGATATATATCAATAGACTATTCAGATTTGGATGAAACTAGGAGATTTAGCAAGTGTTTGTTATACTAAAAATAATGTGAAAAATAAACAAAAACGCATGCCGATCACACAATCTCACATAGAACCAGAAACACAAATTTCCCTTGCGGGGAAAAGGTTGGTTGAGAAATGCGACGTGTAGAGGAGAACAACCGGAAATCCGCCGGACATACGAAAGCAATTCTTCCTAGACGTTTCGTTCGTTCAATCTTTCTATTCCATGCTATTCTAGGACGCTTTAGAAAAATATCTCGATCTCAAATGTTTCAAAATTAAGTCGGTCTACTTTACTCGTTTTAAAATTCAGAACATCAACGAACAGTAAAAATATACAATAAATAACATTTAATGTATAATTTGTGATTTTAAGGTTGTTGGCCACAATTTAGAACATGCGAATTCGTGTCAAAACCACAACATTTAGTGGTTTGTGGTAGGCTTGATTACCGCGGTCATTGACCGTAACCAGTTTTAAGGGGCAGATATATGTCATACTTGCCGTGCCCCGCGGCTTCACCCGCTATTATCAAGTTTAAATAAGTTATATAGTTAGCTATTATAAGTTTTTTATTTTTTATTTAAGTTTTTTCCCGTATTCCAGGTCTAGTGTGTTTACTAACTTCGATCACATCGTCACTTACCATCAGGTGAGATAGTGGTCAAACACTAGCCTATCACAAATTTAAAAAAAAGTTTAAAAGTAGTCTATGTGTTAATCCTAGGTATAATCGATGTACATTCCAAATTTCATCCAAATCCGTTCATACGTTAAAGCGTGAAGAGGGAACAAACATACTTAAACACTTACACACGAACTTTCGGATTTATAATATTAGTAGGAAGTAGGATGATCACATTTTTCAATCGTAGCCTATTTTTGCATATAAAGGTGCATATTGCGTTAATTGTATCATAGCGGTAACGCAAGGACACGCGTTGCAATATTTGATTTTTAAGGTTTTATTTAAATTTCTTGAAAACGCACCTCTAAAAAATAAAACAAGCTGACGAAATCATTTGTCTAGTAAATACGTATATAAAATAACTTTCACAATGTATTGATATAAAATAACGGAGCGAAATGATTAAAAAAAACACAAATTGATGTTATTTGCATGAGATTTGTCATTTTTTCCTTAGTATTTTTGAACGTAATGAATGTTCTAAAAAGAAGGCATAATTTATCATATCTCACAAATCGCGACGAATATTTTTCTTATGTCTACCAAAACATGACATTTTAGTATCATCCCCTAAAATGAGTCAACATTCTGATGACAGAAATTACGGGTCGTGAAAGAGAAAGAAATAGCAGATCGGGAAGAACACTAAAATAGGTGGTGTCCATAAGCACTCAACCTCGATCTAGTTGTTCAACAATGGCTTGAGCTGATAAAATTTTAGGTGATGCGGCTTTTTTGTACTCAAATTCAAATTTGATTATACACATAGGCCAAAATAGAAAGGAAAAGGTAATGACTCTAACTGCCAGATTCGCCAAATTACATCCATCTCGAAAAGAAAATTATGTTTTTGCTGTGCCTTGTGATTATGCTCGATAGGTAAGCATTTGACCACAATCTCACCTTATTGAAAGCGATGATGTAGCGGAAGATGTAGCATGCTTGCCTAGAAGATACCTATTCACCCTTGGTGAATACTGGGGGTTCCGAGGATAAAGCGGTGGAGTCGGATTTTTAAGCTTTGCTTGCATTTAAATTATATGCTTGATAGGTTGGCATTTGGCCACCATCTCACCTAATCAAAACTGATATTGCGGCCGAAGGTATAATATGCTTGCCAAGAAGATACATATTCACTATAGACTTGAAGACTCCCAGATTATACCGTTCGGGGAACAAAGACGCGGGCAATGAGTACCACTCCCCTAGACTTCGCGATATCATGTTTTTTGCCAGCTGAGTTCAGGCTTGTATTTATGTATTTGATTAATATTACTAAGAAAATAATAATATCACGTCTTTTAAAACTAACCTGCGTCATAAAAGAGTAATGACCCACATGAATGTCATGGAAGTTTCGTTCAACTCTAAAATGACCCTATGTGGCAAAGACACCTGGGCAGTGAACTATTCGATTACATAATGAACCTTGTAGAACTTGGACGTTTGTCAAGGATTTTAAATGCAACTACTAGCTATACCGAACAAAAGCAATTTACCTCTTCGCGTTTATGGTTGCCTAGTACTTTTATGTTATTTTAGGATCCTCGAACCGAGACCGTGGGCGAACACCATACCACGAGACCGCCCAACGAAACGAAAAGATGTCATTCGAGGACACGTAGGACTTGACTGGAAGACCAAGAATCCATTGATGGATTTGTTTAGTGGATCAGAATATCAGAATGGAACACTCCGGCACGAGATCGTGAATCGTGGAAGAAATTGGGAGAGGTCTATGTCTAAAATTGGTCCCCTTAAGTCTACCTTAGCTTCGATAATCTTCTTCTTATATATAAAAATGAATTGCTGTTCGTTAGTCTCGCTAAAACTCGAGAATGGCTGGACCGATTTGGCTAATTTTGATCTTGATATATTTGTGGAAGTTCAGGGAAGGTTTAAAAGGTGAGAAAATATAAAGAAATTGCAATAAAATTAGTAAAAAGTAGTATTTTATTTTCCCACACAAACTGTTCGTACCTGTCAAACAGGAGATTTTTTGAATAGTTGACCACAGACAATTGGCGGTATGAAGTTCGCCGGGTCAACTAGTAAGAGTATAAATATATCCTGCTTTCATAACTCTTAACATATTGACATATTTTAAATGTATGTGTATATATTGTATATATATATATATATATATATCTAAATATCTATAACGTAGAATAGACATGTATATTATTTATATATATATATCCTAAAATATTTATAATACATTCGGTTATTTTGTTTCTGCCGCACACCCACCACTTTTCTTTCACGGCCAGGATGGCTGGTAGATAATGCTATTTGGCATTAGGCCATTCCCTGTACTCTGATTTGTGCAAATGATTAAATAAATAACAGTAAAGTGTCTGTCTCGGCTGATGTAACACAACCCGCGTATGTCGTGGCCCACAACCTCAATGCCAAATACCTCCGGATAAGGAAGGGCGTACAATAGACCTACACTACTGAAATTCTTACTATCATTACAAGAACATAGCATATTTTTTACAATAAGCAAGCATTTGACCACTATAGTAGAGATAGTGGTCAAAAGTTTGCCTATCTTGAATAAAAAAAAACTTTCACACCTTATAGACCGAAAGGGGGCGATGGTGTCGCTGTGGAAGATAGGTTTAAGATATATCTATTTATAAAATTCAGTTAAATGATAAACATTAAAATTCAACTTTACTTAGCTTGACTTAGTGTACATTATTTGTAGTTCATAGCATGCTGTTTTAAAATAATTAAAAGACACAACTTAATTCAATTAAAATTCACGAATAATTTAATTATTACGTGAGTTAAAATACCTATTCAAACATTTTTAATTGTTTTATTTTTCACATTTTTTAATTTCGATTACAGTCATGTTTTTGTGAACAAATCGATTGATGAACGAATCATCAAAATCGACATATGCGTTTAATCTATAGAGAGCCACAATGGAACAAACATACATACATACATGACCTATTTATTTACATAACTGCCTTTTGGCTTAGTTGGATGAGCGTTCGCCGTATCGGATTCGATGAGTGCCACTTTAGGGCCCATGTGAATAAACGATTTTGATTTAGATTTTTTACTTTGATTCCCGGCGTCAACTCAAGTTTTCTCCCCAAAAATGTGTATTTCTGGTTCTGGGTGTGTTTGTGTGTGTGGTGTGAGTGTTGAGGGAGGCCTATATCTAGCAGTGGAATTTTTGTGGCTGAGATGATGATGATAATGATTTGAAACATTTTTTTGTCTTTTGGTAATGATAACAATTACGTTGGCACACCATTGGAATTACGATCTAGCCTAAATACTATTAAATAATTTATTATTTAACTTAACTGCTAAGAAGAGTAGTAAACTAAGAATGTGTCCAATAGCACTTTTCTTACTGTGTTATTAAAGGGAAGATACTTAATACAACCCCACACTAGGTTCAAAGACTTGTGTCGTGGTTATCGAAAATATTCACATTTCACACCCAGAACCAGAAACATACATTTCCTTTGCGGAGCTTATGTTCCCACCGGGAATCGAACTCTTTACCCGCTGCTTAGCTACCCTTCTGCTTAGAAGCTGCTTAATACGCCTGGCAGTTCACTACGCAAGTGGGCAGCTCAATAATTTACTGCTTCAAAGTCGATCGACCATTATCTCAGCCCAATTCTTCATTCGTTGATCCTAGACGGCTCACAGACCAATCAAACTATGCGTCACGGAACTTGTGTCGCATTTGGGCCGGAAGGGGAACAATAGTCAATAGACTGTGTGAACCCCTCCTGAATTGAGCTGGTATGTGGCAGAATCTACGCAGTACAGTGGGATATTATCACCGTTTACAATAGTGCCGACGGAGTACACCTGCCTCTCGATCAGGAAGCAGGGGTATCGGGTTCAATTCCCGTCGGGAACACAAGTTTTCTCGCCAAAGAAAATATATTTCTAGTGCTGGTTGCGATTGTGTATGTGATGTGAAAGTTTCCGGCACCTACGACTCAAGTCATTGAGCTTAGTGTGGGGCTGTGGGTGTGAAAGCATTTATGTTCAGTTGATCAGAGTTACCAGTCTATCATAACGGTCTTGAGCTTTCGGAATGCGCCACCGAGTTTGCCAGGTTTTTGTATGAATGACTGTTATTTTGCGAAGCTGGCAATTTTCATTATTTTGAATAAAAATTTTGAAAGAAAGAAAGAAATACATTAATTTATAACACAAAGCTTATAAACACACTACAAAACAAACATCAAAATAAATAAACAAAAAAATTTGGTGAAGGTACCATTGTGATGAAATCTATGGCCACATTTCAGCTGACGACGTTACGTCTCGATTTCACACTCACAGCCCCACACTAAGTTCGATGAATTGTGTCGTGATTGCCGAAAACATTCACATCACAAACTCAACTACACCTAGAACCAGAAACACCAATATTCCTTAGGGAGAAAACTTGTGTTTCTACCGGGAGTCGAACCCGACATCCACTGCTTAGAAGGCGAAGTAACTAAGCCAACTGGCAGTTTATACAACACATATGGAACAAAACAATTTCAACACTAGCTTCCGGTACTGGTCAAGATGTTCAAAATTGGTTCAAAGGATCCGGAAACGTCGAGAACCGGATGGCGAATCTGCGCGCTACTTATGTGTCTTGACGAATTTGTTTACTTCTAGCCGTATGGTATCGTCTAGTAGCCTTCAATATAATGACCACCACGTGTTTGTATGAAGTAATCTGATAGCAGAATGATTCAATACATTTGAGGTTTGAGTTCACCAAAGGAGATGTTTTATTTTGGGCCAGCACTATGTACTATACATAGAAAATAGGGAAAAAATACTGCATTATCTTAAAAATGTAAATAAATTAATCTGCAGAAGATTACAGCTGTACCCTCAAATTATTATTCAGTGACTTATTAAATATTTTAACTCTATTGGGGCAGTCATGACAAGAAGATATTGAATGTCACTCTGTTCTGAGTTTCAATCGAATAACATAATACTCTCTATAGAGTAGGACTATTCCTATTATAATTATAAAGAAACCCAAATAGTTTAGAATTGGTATGTTATTTACAATAAATGATCATTGACAATTAATGACACGTCAAAATGACAGTTCAATATTGTCGCGATCCGCCATTTGTAACTGTGTTGTGTTGCTATAGATGTACCAAGATATTTTAAATGTACATTAAAACGAAATAAAAGTAAAGAAAATAAACATTAAAAAACGGTCACTATATTATATAGCTATATGTATGTATATGGTACATGGTGCTGGCCCAGGCTCCTTCAATTTTGAAACATCTCCTTTCGGATATCGGAGAACTAAGACCCGGGCATTGAGTTCCACTCCTTCGCGGTACGGATGACAAACGTAGCAGCGAAACGCTTCGACCAAACTGGATTTAGTTATATGTTACTAAGGGATTTTAAACACAATAGGACAACAAATTATTCGAATAATTTAGATAGGGATCGTCGGTATTTACATTGGTATTTATTGAATACCATAAAAATAATCGACGCTTGACTTTCTGCCCGGATACCATTTACAACCATAAAATACTTAATCGATTAATCGGCAATCACGACCACACTAACCAAATCGATTTATTTGGTGGATTCGATTGGCTTGACAGAGACGATGAAACTGATAGAGGTCGCATGACTATGCAATATTTAACTTATACTGCCGATATAAAAAAAATTGAATATTAACATCTTTATACTTATATAAATATATATACTTAATTTATATTTGAATATATTATTATCTCAAATATCAGTATCACATGTAGGCAGAAGACTAAGTCATTGTCTATACTAATCTATAGTGAAATCGATATTCTACCGTTAACATTTTGGAGAGTGTGCGCATGAATTAAACGAGGTAATTCCCCTATGCCCATTTTACCATCTAACAACAAAAAAAATATACGTTATATATACCTATAGTTGACATACCACCAGTTCACTCAAAGCGTTTCGCTTCTACGTATACTCATCCTTACTGCTGTAGTGGAACTCATTGTCCACGTCTTTGTTCCCCCATTGTATAACCTGGGCGTCTTCAAGTCTAGAGTGAATTATCTTCTAGGCAAGCATATTATAATCTTCGGCCGTTTCACTTTCCATCAGGTGTCATAGTGGACAAACGCTTGGCTGTCTATCATAAAAAGCACTGTGAACGTAGAACCACAATCTTTCGGTCGGTCAATAAACCGTGATTAGTATATTCACCACTTACTTATCTATCGCTTTGAGTACTCTATGGTCATGACCGTTCAGTTTTTATCCGTATTTGATAACATAGGAATGGTGACCTTGAAATATTCTCGTTTTTTGTTTGTTTAACCGTCGCCTTAACTTGACAATTTGTACAAGAATGTTAAGGTGGCGATACCAGAATTTCAACTAAAATGCGTGTTTTTGTAACCGTTTTACTCGGCATTCATAATAAAACTAGATAAATAAAAATATTTGTCGTAATCTGTGTGATACGATAAATGACGCCTTCTTCTTAAAATATTCATAACGTAAGTAAAAATAAAGGAAATAAATATCAAATCTCATGCAAATAACATCGATTTGTGTTTTTGTAACCATTTCGTTCCGCCATTTTATATCAAAACACTGTGAAAGTTATTTCATATACGTATATTAACTAGACGAATGATGTCTTCAGCTTATTTTTTTTTATTTGAGGCGCATTTTCACGAAATTTGAATAAAACCTTTAAAAATCAAAGATCACCACGCGCGACCTAGCGTAACCGCCACGATGTAATTCACGCAATATACACCTTTACGTGCAAAAGTGTAAGGGGGATAATTGGCTGTGGTTAAAAAAGGTGCTCGCATTGACGTATACCAGCCCCTTAACACGGAATGTGGCACGCACTCGAGTTATTAATTACTCGTAGTTATGTATCTATTATATAATTATTCTATCTTTATATATTACTAGCTGCGCCCCGCGGTTTCACCCGCGTTGATAATGATGAAAAGTGATGATGATGATGAAAAAGAGATGTTGGCCGATTCTCATAGATACCGGATAAGCACAAAAAATTTCATCAAAATCGGTCAAGCCGTTTCGGAGGAGTATGGCAACGAAAACTGTGACACGAGAATTTTATATATTAGATGAGATTTTGGGTGATGAAACTCGGGTACTGTCAAATAGATATTAAACTGACAATGCTCAGGTCCGTTGTATTTGTTGGTAAAAAAAAATTGTAGGCCGTTATTTTTATCACTATATGTTTTTTAAACAGAAACGCTCTCACTTTCACAACCCTATATTAAGTTCGATGACTTGTGTCGTGGGTGCCGGAAACATTCACAATACACACACAATCACAACCAGAACCAAAAACGGAGTTTTTCCTTGGGGATAAAACTTGTGTTTCCGCCGGGAATCGAACCATGCCATCAGGTGAGCTAGTGGTCAAATGTTTGTCTATAGAATAAGTGTAATCTACCAAACAAAAAAAAAGATTAAAATCGATTCATAATTGGCGGAGATTTCGCGTAACATACATAAAAAAAAGAGAAACTCCTTTTTTAAAGTCAGTTGAAAATTAGAAAATTAAATTTTTTAGTAGCAGTTAGAACATTTCGAATTATTCACGAAAAAATGTTTATAAAGAAATAACATTTTCTCGAACAGGAATACGTCATTCGTATTTGGTAAAGTACTAGGCAAACATAAACACGAAGGAGGTACTTTAGTCAATAAGTTTTTCTTCTATAAAACATGCGAGTGCCTCTTGGGTTCAGTTTGAACCCTAATAAATGTTCTGTACTCTGAGTGAATTGAAACGTCAAAAGAGAAAGCCACTCTCCAAACAATGCTTTAAAAATGATGACACACCGTTTACAAAATAATTTGTAAAAAGAAACGTCTTTTTAAATCGTTAGAGAATTATTCCGTAATTGGATAAACATAGGGGAAAGTAAGATTTCCATAGAAAAATATGTATATTCAAACAGTGTTTGGTATAGTAGTTGATTATACTAGTATATATGACTAAAATTAATGTTATTTTGAAGATGAAAGCGCGAAAAGTCAAAAACATTTCTGATATAAACTTGGTAGATTTTATTCATATAGCATGAGCAATGCTAGTAATCCTACTAATATTGTATTACTAGCCGTGCCTTGCGGCTTTGCCCGCTATTATCAAGTTTAAAAGTAGCCTATGTGTTAATCCTAGGTATAAGCTATGAACATTCCCAATTTCATCCAAATCCGTTCAGCGGTTAAAGCGTGAAGAAGGAACAAACATACTTACCACAAAAACGTGTTTTTGAGTTTTGCCTCACTTTCACGGCAAAGATTTATTTGAGCAAAGATTTTTTAAATAGATACATAATTATAAGTAGTCTGTATTTAACACTTTAAAATAACAAAGAAAACAAATAGGACTGACAGTAAACAATTATATAAGTGTAACAATAGGCGGTCTTATCGCTGAGAGCGATCTGTTCTTGACTACCTTTGGATAGAGAGGAATAACGCAATATAATAGGACAATAAGTAATATATAAAAGTAAATAATAAAATAACCTATTCAATTCTAATTTAAATGCGAATAAGATAGCCTTAGCACATTAGAATTTCTACTTATTAGAAATTTTCCCGTCATCCGAACAGCATGAGTCGGCATGGCTTCAAGCGATCGGAAGCCAGCTTCCTCTTAACAACAAGTGAGACGCCATTCGCATTCCGATAGCATCCGTCTTTACCAGATTAATCGAGAGTGGACTTGCTTTTAACCCCTCTTATAAATTACGATAAATGAGTCAGTGGTCAGTAGAACGTATTTGATTACGTATATTGCTATGCAGTTTAAAGGATAAGATAAGCTATTTATTAAACACTGTTACAAAATAACATTGTAGAAGTCCACCATATTGGATTTAGAGTGACGTCACTTTATTTTGCGTTATCTTCAGCAAACCATACCATAATGATACACATACTGTAGAAGTGCATTAAAAATAACTTGTTCGTCATTTTGTGTGTTCCGCCATGTTGGATTTAGAATGACGTCACACTGCTAACCATGCATTGTCATCCAAACTAAACGTGAATACAAAATTTCAGGTCAATCGGTTGAAGATATCTGCTTCAAAATTGAGTTGCAAGATTCCACCCGAACATAGTTACATTGCAAGTTATATAAAAGCTTGTAAAAAGGATGGCAAAAAAAGAAATAAGAACATTGGAAAGTTAGTCAATACAGAACATGACACAACTTCACAACAATGACACAACTCAATCACTTATGCTCTCGTGGTTCATTAAAAAATAAAAATTGTTTTTGCTGTTATAAGCTTAGTAAAATATAATTAAACAAGTCAATGTACAAAAAAAAACAAAAAACCCTTATGCGAAAAATGTGAACCTATTTTTTATGTATTATCCTTTTCCATTATTTTAATACCTTACTGGATAGGTTTGGTTATTTTTTTACCGACTTCACAAAAAATAACGGTTAATAAATGCGACTTGTCGGACATCCGGAAACACATTTGACCAAGCTGAATCGGAGATGCCTCGTTCACGCTTGCTCGGTCAATAAATATGTCAAACGTTGCGCAACAGAGCCGCAGTTGACCACGGCTGAAGACGTAAACCTTGAACTAAATACGCGGACGACGACCCGCGGCGTGGCGTGGCTGCAACGACCTTGCATTATGGGTAATGCAAATATGGATTAATTCCACAGGGAACTACGCCGTGAACTACCCGCGGTGTGGCGGGGCTGCAACGACCTTGCATTATGGGTAATGCAAATATGGATTAATTCCACAGGGAACTACGCCGTGAACGACCCGCGGTGTGGCATGGCTGCAACGGCCTTGCATTATGGGTAGTGCAAATATGGATCAATTCCACAGGGAACTACGCCGTGAACCAGGCCTTCCATTTACATCTTTGAAATATTATGCAGCATGTTCGCAAAGATATTGACAAATGTAAATCTTGAAGCGACGCACATAATCTTAATTCTACTAATATTATAAATCCGAAAGTTTGTGTGTAAGTATGTTTGTTCCCTCTTCACTCTATAATGGTTGAACGGATTTGGATGAAATTTGGAATGTAGATACATATTTTATACCTAGGATTAACACTTATGCTACTTTATGACTTGATAATAGCGGGCGAAGCCGCGGGCTAGTACTAGATATAAGCATAAAATAGCGGTTCGCACATTTAGATTAAGCAAAACGAATAAATCTTTTATAAAAATGAGGTTAGATTTTATACTAAAATTCCTAAAATTGTAACTAAATTACTACTATGGCAGGCAAGTTTAATTCGGTAATAAAACTGGCATTAATTAAGAAAACTTATTATAAAAATAATAACTACATCAATGACAACGATGCATGGAGGCAAACTGCACAAGCATTTTCTGGCAAATACATAATATAAAATTAAATATACTTATGTAAATATAATTCCTAAAAAATGGACCGCCGAGTTTCTTGCCAGGTTCTTCTCGAAATGGCTGTAATTTTGCGAATCTGGCAGTAGAGTCATTAACTTTCATGAGTGCCTTTTTGGGGTCCATGTGAAAAACAATTTTGATTTTCAAAGTGAAAAAAATGTCATTGTAGATTTATTTTAATTGACCGTGTTACATAAAGGTCTATAATTAACCTGAACTCTTTTGCGGAGTCCGTTTGGGGCAGTACCACGCCAAGGCCAGACATACAGCAGCTAAGCAGTAGTGTGCAAACAATACTGTGATTGAGACTTATATCAGTTCAAAAATTCTGGATGAAGCAATTGAAGTTCTAGTCAAGTCTCTACCACTTTACTGGGCCATGACTATACTAAAACTGGACTAAGACTCTTTTACTTGGTTGTGACTTATACTAAATTATACTTGAAAAATATTAATTACTTGACACCGGTTAAATGCACAAGACTGCGGAGCCAAAGTGAAATGATTAAGCGCAAGCAAAGCTTCGGGAGTTTGATCTAAAGATAGAAAATAAACTTTTTTCTACCGACTTCGCAAAAAAGGAGGTACTCAAGTCGACTGTATTTTTTTTAAGTGTATTCTTCATAACTCTGAACCGATTTTGAAAAAAAAAAAATGTTTGTTTGAAAGTTGTTGCTTTCCTATTGGTCCTATTTAAATTTGCTCAAGATCTGATCAGTAGTTCTTCAAATATCTTCAATAATGCGTATCTAGTACATCTAATCTGATTAAAGTTCCGAAGATAAAGCGGTGAAGTCGGTTTTGCTTAAGCTTTGGTTCCGTTTAATTATGTTATTTTGTATATTATATATTACTGTCAATTCTGAAAATTGTTTAATTTTAGACATTATTTAAATTGCTAATAACATACAAACCGAACCTACTTACTATAATGCCGATATTTACACAAATGTAATCAACGATCAACGTCACTGCGTTCGTCACAATAAAAAAAAATGTTTTAAATTTATTCAAGTGCCATTTCAAACGTACAATATGTTTAAATATTTGCTTTGAAACTTACGCAATGTATTATGTTCTATCGTAATCGTTGATGTACTTATTAATTGGTCCTATTAGTTATGCCCTGTTATTTTGCCAGCGATGTTAAGGGGATAAAAAGTAGCCTAGGGTACGGTAGTAGGTTGTTTGAGGTAGTAGGTTTGAGGTAGTAGGTTTGATGTAGTAGGTTTGAGGTAGTAGGTTTGAGGTAGTAGGTTTTAGGTAGTAGGTTTGAGGTAGTAGGTTTGAGGTAGTTTGTTTTAGGTAGTAGGTTTGAGGTAGTAGGTTTGAGGTAGTAGGTTTGAGGTAGTAGGGTTGAGGTAGTAGGTTTGAGGTAGTAGGTTTGAGGTAGTAGGTTTGAGGTAGTAGATCTGAGGTAGTAGGGTTGAGGTAGTAGATTTGAGGTAGTAGGTTTGAGTTAGTAGGTTTGAAGTAGTAGGTTTTTTGCGGTTGCCTACAAAACTTCATGATTCGGAATTCGGATTCATCTTACTGCTGCAAATATCAAATACTTAGGTGCCTATACGTAACAGTCACTTAGAGCAGTATATGAACAATCAATAAAAACTAGTAAATTTGTAAAGAAAAATAAACAAATATTTCAAACTATTACGGCGTCACACGTCCCCATAAGACGTTTATAAAGACAAGGATAATTTGTCGCTTCTGGCAGGGCTTGAGTAGCTCAGCGGTTGTAGCAATAGCAATAGTGGTTCAATTCCCGCCTGAAGTGATGTTTTTCTTTTTACATTTACAAACACCGGGTTTTACTGGCATCTACTAAAAATAACTTCTTCTTCTGGCCTTATCTCATTTTTTTTAGGGTTGGCTCTCCTAATCATTCTTCTCCTAAAATGTACCCGAAGATCTACTACAAAAATAATAATAATTATGTATGACAAGCCGTGCCCCGCGGCTTCGCTCGCTATTATCAAGTTAAAAAGTAGCATTTGTACATTCCAAATAACATCAAAATCCGTTCAGCCTTTAAAGCGTGAAGAAACAATAATACTTACACACTTACACTCAAACTTTCGAATTTATAATATTAGTAGGATTGTCGTAATATTGATTTGATTGTAAGTAGTACAATATTTCTAATTTCTGTAGGTATGATATTTGTTTGTTAGTATTATGTGATGTTTTTGTGTATTACAATGTATGCACTACAATTTTAATTGTATATGAATAAATGAGGTGAGATAGTGGCCAAATGCTTGCTTATCAAGTATAAAATATTCATTGAAATTAAATCCTGAGTAAAAACTTAAGATACGTGTTACTAACATTTATGCAAACAAAGCCGCGTTCCACAACTAGTACTTTCATAATAATAAAACGGGTCAAGTGCGAGTCGGACTCGCGCACAAAGGGTTTCATATCATTATCTATAAAAACAGCAAAAAAAAACACGTTTGTTGTATGGGAGCCCCCTTAAATATTAATTTTATTCTGTTTTTTAGTATTTATTGTTATGGCGGCAACAGAAATGCTTCATTTGTGAAAATTTCAACTGTCTAACTATCACGGTTTATGACATAAAGCCTGGTGACAGACGGATAGACATACGGACAGACATCAGAGTCTTAATAATAGGGTCCCGTTTTACCCTTTGGGTACGGAACCCGGAAAAGGAAGACAACGACATAAATAAAGCAAATGTACCTTATTAGTATCATTAGTGTGTGTACTATTATTTATTCTGTGGTAAACCCATTAGTTTCTATTTCATCTTACCCTTGAAAATATCACATTTCAGGAACACAAGAAAAATGTCAAAGGAATTACTTCTCTATTCTATTCTAGGAAATTACCTCAGTATACACATGTCCATTTCTAACGACAATTTTATTAAATAACCTATAATATAATTTTTGTAATTCAAAATGACTCATTTTTTAACCCCTGACAAGAAATAAAAGGGAGGGAGGATATATCTACCATTCTAAATATATAAAACCATAAATTGTTGTCTATTAGCCTCGCAAAAATTCCAAAACGGCTGGACCGATTTGGCTGATTCATTTTTTGTTGTGTTCGTTATTGTCAGGGCAAGATTTGTATAAAACATTTCTGATCAACTGACCAACAAGATCTGATCAGTAGTTTTTGAGTTATTGTCAATATTGCGTGTTTAATACATCTAATCTGATCAAAGTTCCAAATATAAATCGGTGAGATCGGTTTTTTAAGCTTGCGTTTAATTATTCTTTACCATAACTTTGACTAGATATAAATATTTTAAAATTGAAATATTCTACTAGGTATTACTAGTTGATACTACTGGCTAAATGTCCAATTCGCGGAACGTCCAATTCGCATAATGTTTAATGCTTGAAATATCCAATTAATGTTCAAAACGCGGAACGTCCAATTCGCAGAATATCTAAAATTCATAGTCATTTAGAAAATGGTTCCGTTTCCGGATCCTTGTATATTTATTTGAAATCTTTACCTCAGGCCAGGGGTCGGCAACCTGCGGCTCGCGAGCCACATGCGGCTCTTTGGATGTGAAGCTACGGCTCTTTAGTTCCAACGCAAAGAATATTTATTTTATTAAAAAAATATAAAACATTAAAAAATCGTTCTGAATCGGTAAACGAGGCTCCATTTATATCTCTCAGCCACTTTTGTTATACACGCTTTTCACCGCACCCCTCCCTGTGACAAAATGTTTTATGGCTCTTTAAAAACTTTGAAATTTTGTAAATTGTAATTTTTGACTCTTCCGACTCTAAAGGTTGCCGACCCCTGCCTCAGGCCATTAGCACCCATAAGTAATATTTAAACATGTGTCAAATAAGCAATAATTAAGCAATTGAAATTAAAATTTGAATTGAAATGGAGTAAGATTTTTTTTTCTTATTACGACGTACCAATTTTAACGTAACCATTGTGGTACGTCATTGGAATTACAATCTAGACTAAACTGCTAAGTAGAGACTAAGAATGTGTCCAATAACAATTTTCTTACTATTTTATTATCGGGAGAACACTTAGTTTTTGCGTTCTTTTAGTTCTCTCGAGTCTTCAAAAAAAAAAAACTATTAACTAAAAATATCAAAGATAATACATGATGTCAAAAATTATATTGACGATCCAGTTGACGCAGTGGACAGGTGTCCGCCCTGTGTGCCGTGTGTCCTGGGTTCGATTCTCGGAAGAAGTACAAATTCCTTCCCAAGGGATATTTGTGCTTCTGGTTCTGGGTGTAATGTGTGTGTGATGTGAATGTTGCACCCACGATACAAGTCTTTGAACTTAGTATGAGACTGTGAGTGTGAATGCGTTTGTTTGTTGTTGTGTTTGTTTGTATATTGAAAAGACCAATGAGAAGCCGAATAAAAAGTAAACCAGTTTTAAAGGCGAGCACAGACCAGACACCTGACGACCTCTTCCCTCTAGCAACATGGTGAACAGTCATTACCACCCGAGTGTAAGCGGCTACCTCCGCCGATTAGGAGTGAAGGTTGCATCGTGTGGGATGCAGGCGTCAGCTTGATTGAGCACGTGGGGGAGTTCGTCACTTCCACTGCTCAATATAGACAGCTGTTACCAACTGTGTGCCAACTGGCAAAATGATAGGGCCTCTCAAATCGAAAATCAATATCAAAATCGTTTATTGACATGGGCCCCAAAGAGGCACTCTAACTTTTTTTTTGTGCTAATTAGGCAAGCATTTGATCACTATCTCAACTGATGGAAAGTGGTGATGCGGCTGAAGATGTGACATGCTCGCCTAGAAGATACCTATTCACTCTTCATTTGAAGACTCCCAGATTGTACCGTTTAGGATACAAAGACGCGGGCAATAGGTTCCACTCCGTCGAACTTATAATGATTCAAGTTTTCTCCCCAAGGAAAGTTTGTGTTTCTGGTTTTGGTGGTGATTGTGTGTGTGATGTGAATGTTTCCGCCACCCATGACACAAGTCATAGAATTTAGTGTGGGGCTGTGAGTGCGAAAGCGTTTATGTTTTTAATGCGATAAGACCGCACATTGTAAGCAGTAATTTTATTTTTCGTTTTTCTGTCATTATGATACATTATCCATACCGTTAGCAAAAATAAAATGTATGGACAGCAAAGGTATTATTTCACCACGTAGGTACATTTTTTTTGTCCACAATCCACCGTTCACTTCGGAAATGACCTAGGTCTTACCGGAAACAGTAATGCGAACATAAAAGCTTGCAATTTTAGTAGGTCGGACATAACATTAATGTACTTCCTAATAATTATGTTATATTTAACATAAACGCTTTGACAGACACAGCTCCGCACTAAGTACAAACTGCCCGTTGGCTTAGTTGGTTGGGCATTCACCTTCTAAGCAGCGGGTATCGGGTTTGATTCTTGTCCTAGTCACGGTCAAAGTCAGGTAAAATCAAAAAACAACTTGCACTCAGGGAGTGCCGGCAAAAGTGAAAACTCGCCGCGCGGTAGAAAGTGACGAGGATATTAGTTCCTCTCCTTCGTCTTACGAATTTTCGATTAGGTCACGTGTCCTGACGCGAGCTTAACATTTTTTACCCATACCAAAAAAGTGCACAACGCCGCTAAAGAAATTTTCACTTCAAAAAACGGCCCCAAAGAGGCACTCATGAAACTTAATGACTTTACTGTCAGATTCGCAAAATAACAGTAATCTCTATAATAACAATCGTAAAAAGTCATGGTCTAGTTATATTCAAGTCATGTCTTAGTAAAGTAGTAGAACTAGAAACTTCACTAGAACTTCTATTGGAGTTTAAGAGCGAATTTGGAAAAACTGCTAAAACGTTAGCTTTGTACGATTTGCCTACAGTTTTGTACATTAACTATTAACGCCTAATAATCCACGAGGCAAAATTTAGACTTTTTACATCATAATTATAAGTTATAGATACCTACTTATTATCAGGAAATACAGACGCCGATAAGGAGTCCCAATTCTTCGCGGTAAACGTGGACACGTAAGGCTTTGTGCGCATTAGTGTGATGCTGGATTGGAATCTGAAATTGTTGAAATATACCATCCAGTGGCGTCATGGTGAATGTACTTTTTCCATTCTAGTTTGGACAAAAGCAAGCCTGTGAAGTTCTATAGTTTGACAGGCAACCATATTTACATAATCAAAATCAAAATCGTTAATTCTCATGTGCCCCAAAGAGGCACTCATGAAAGTTAATGACTCTACTGCCAGATTCGCAAAATTACAGCCATCTCGAAAAGAACCTGGCAAGAAACTCGGCGGCGGCGCTTTTGTTTAATTTTTTTTTAATCTAAACAATAATACGTAATTATATCAACCTAGGTATATCTATGTTATGTATTCTTTAGAAAGCGCTTGCGCAGTTTGCCTCCAAGCATCCTTGTCATTAATGTAGTCAATCGTTTTATAATAGGCTTTCTTAATGAATGCCCGTTTTATTGAACTTTTCCAGTGGTAATTCAGTTTCGATTTTAGGAATTTTATTGTAAAATGTAACCCCATTTGCCATAAAAGATCATTCGTTTTGGTTTATCTAAATGCGCGCACTGTAATGTTATGCTTATATATATGTATTAAACATAATGTCAGTCATACTACACTGTCAATAAAATTTGATATAGGGCTCTTTTACATCCGCCTAGGGCAGCACGATTGCCAGACATTCAACAGCCAGCAGTAGTGTGCAAACATTCCTGTATACAGGATTGTACGCCAGTGTTTCCAGTCAACTACAGAGCATAAAGTCATTTAACACTAATATATCATGTTAGCGAGCTGGATTTTGAACAGTTGAAATACTGTGTGACACTGGTCTGTAGCTCATGGGCAGGTGTGATAACAATCAGATGAATAATGTGCACTTTTAGCCGCTTGATTGTAAAAGAACTTAAACGCTTTGACACTCACAGCTCCACACTAGGTTCGAAGAACTGTGGGTGCAGGAAACATTCGCACATTCACATCCAGCATTATATACATGCTAAATGTTGTGCACTATTCTTAGTTTTTATCATTATTCAAATTTAATTTATATATTCTATTAAAACAATATTATCAATTGGTTAATTAAATTTTTACGCGATGGTAATGGCGTATACAATAAAATAAAAGAGAGATAACGAACGATATACAAAAAATATTAATTATTAATATGCCTTTACTGGGTACGGTCGGCAACAAAATAGTCATTGCCAGATTTTTTAATAACAACTGTTACTTTCTATCATCCAAATTTTTTTTATAAATATATATATTGTTGTTTTTATGTTACATACAGGTGGCGCCGGAAATATTAAGTTACCAACGTACAATCACTTTTTTAACTGACTTAAAAAAAGGAAGTTCTCGGTTCGACTGTTCTTTTATGTGTTAGTTACTTTACAACATTTTTCTAGGTGAACCGATTGCGATGATCAAAAATTTGATCAAAATCTGACCAGTAGTTTTAAAGTTATCTTCAATAATGCGTATTTAATTAATTTAATTATCAAGCGTTCCGAAGATAAAGCGGTGAAGTCGTTTTTGTTATCAAGATTTGCTTGCATTTAATAAATTAATATAAAAATGGATCTTTATTTCCAAAGTACGAGTACTTGTACAATAATTTGATTGTACCAAATTATTAGACTATGAAAAATTTACAGTCGATTTCTTTTACTGTCGGTACTTGGCAATGTCTACAATGTACTTACGAAACTGATGCTTTTTTAAATGCTGGATAGGCGAGCATTTGAAACATTTGACCACTATCTCACCTGATGGAAAGTGTTAAAAAGAAGAGTTCCACTCCTTCACTAGTATCTGAGGATTGACTCTACCTTGCCATAATATACCGATACCGACTTTATTTGTTATTAAAATAAAAATAATAATAATATAATAACATATTAAATTACATAATTGTTATTTTTAAATGTAATTGTCATTGTTGATTTTAATTTAAATCTTTTAATTTTATACTAGTAATTAGTTATAATGTAATTTTTGTGTAGTTTAATTGAATTTTTATTTATTTAAATAATAATTTCCGATACAATCTTGTTCTGAAATAAATGAAATGATAGGAGAGCATCAATGCCTAGAGTTGCAGCCAGTTTATGAACACCATATGGAGGCCTACTTATTTTTTTACTAACTTTTTAAAAGACCAATAAATTAAATGAGAAATAAATCCTTCACAATTAGAGAAATAAAACCTTCTTCTTAAAAACATCATAACATTTAAAAATATAAGGAAAAAACATTGTTGTGCGAGTTTTGCCGCGAAAGTGAAAAAATGTCGTTGTTGATTATGTATAATTTATCCAAACCTGTGATTCGATATGTAATAATGGTAGATTATTAACCGTTAATACTTAGTAAATGTGTATAAGTGTAGGCATGTCTTACAAAGTTGAAAAACTGATTTTCGCCTTCGCTCTAAAATTCCAATATAGAAGTTCTAGTAAAGTAGGTTTATTTAATAAACATTTTAACATATTGGCTATGTACATTATTTACTTGTACTTAGACCAAGTTTTACAATATAAATATTCAAGTTATAAAAAAAGGTTAAAGATGGTTTAGAGTCTAAACTTTAGAAGATCATTAATTTTCGGCAAAGTAGTCTTTTGTCGTTGTCTAGTCTTTAATACTTTAATTTTAATTATAAATAATTACTGTAACATCCACCATGTACACAGTTATATACAAAAAAAATGATTCTTATTCTTATTCTTATTCTTAATGTTCCCAAAATGCTTGCTGCATTACCACGCTGTAGAAAAGTTGTAAGGTAATGTTGTGTTAAAAGAGGTACATTGATGTATATCTGCCCCTTAATTAGGACCTGGCGATTAAATAGTTCTGTTTTAATCAAACGTCTTTACATGCAACGTTGACAACGCATGTCAAAAATATATCCCACACATACTATAGACTTACTACATCCCACAGAATCTGGACTGACATTAGGGATGAAAATATATTGATTTCTTTTTCCAGAATCATAGCTATCTACTTTATAAATGTTACTAAAATCCGACATACACCGAGATACCTCGTTTTAAACATTAATTACTCACACATGTGTGTGTAAGTATATAAGCAAAAAAATTTTGAAATGTTGTTTTGTAGCTCTAAGCTATCTATCTACCAAATTGTACATCCCCTGGTATCAGCGTAGGCTACTTTTATCCCGAAATTCAGTGCAGTTCCTGTGGGATAGGGTAAATTTGTTAAAACTTAATAAATTAGAATTAACTGCATAAAATACCGTTTTAAATCACGACTCCAAATTACAAAAACAAAATCCGATATCACATATAAGAAGTCTTCAAGTCACGAGTGAACAGGTATCTTCTAGGGAAACGTGCACCATTGTCGACCGCATCTTCACTTTCCATCAGATCCAGACTATCTTGCTTATCGGACATAAAAAAGGTGAGATGGTGGATAAACGTTTGCCTATGAGAAAAAAAACCTTGGCCGAGTTGAACCGTGTAATACATAATGTATACACCCAATCAATTATAATAAACTGCGTAGAATTGTATACTTAATATACCTACAGTTTGAAATCACATCTCCATATTACAATGCTGACGCTTAATTTGAAATGATTGCATCAAACAATCTAATTACACAAATCATTTCTTATCAGATCTAATTGTAAATCTAAACCATTCTTGATCCACCTGAACACACACAAAATAATCATCAAAATCAGTCCAGCCGTTTAGGCGGATTTCAGTCATATACGCACGTAGAAGAATTATTTATATAAAGATTGTTGCAATAATTTTTAATTTTGCGTCAGCATTGTAATATGGAGTCTTCAAACTGTATAAATAATTCTACGCCGTTTATTTTCTATTGGAAGGGACGCATAGATAACACACACAATCGTATTACAGTGTCTTAGGACATAGTCTTATTATCTATATATATGTAAGTCTTAGGACACAGTCTTATAAAATAAAAAGGAAATATATAAAAATATAAAAAGAAAGTCGTGCTAGTTACACTATTTACAACTAAAGAACGGCTGAACCGATTTGGCTGAAAATTGGTGGAGAGGTAGTTTAGAACCAGGAGACGGCATTGGAAACTTTTTAGGAACATTCTTTTTTTTTATTTGTTGAATACTAATCATTTTCTCATACGTCACTCGGATTTGGTAAAGTACTAGGCAAACATAAACATGAAGGAGGTAATAATATAGTCACGTGGCATTATAACGCATGCCGGGTATGGCTTCCTAAACATGCAAATTCATTGACTGTTGGCGGAACGAAGGTCACCGGGATACCTACAAATAAATTAATACGGGTTAGGTATATAACGTTTACATTTTGGAGAGTGTGTGCAGGAATTACATGAGTTAATTCCCCCATGCACTTTTTACCATCACACAACAAGACAAACTGTCAAACATCATGCATTTATATTTGATTACTTCTAGTAAGCTCGAAGCGTTTCGCTTCTACGTTCATCCGGAGAAGTGAATCATTGCCCGAACGGTTCAATCTGGGTGTCTTCAAGTCTAGAGAGAATAGGTATTTTACGTCTTCGTCTTTCGCGTCTTTCCATCACGTGAGATAGTGGTCAAATGGTTTCCAATCTTGCATAAAAGGAATGAAATTAGTACTATATTTGTGATGTTTCATATTAAGAGTAAATATAGCCATCTTATATTAGCAAGCTTGTCCGCGACTGCATCATCTTCCATTAATGAGAGTTCGAGGGGTGTGCCAACGTATATACCTTTTACTTGGTATACTTTGAAAATACTAGATATAATATGGCAATTGTATTATTGTATTATTTTTATAATGGGGGCTGAGTCACCCACGTCCGTAGGAGGATACCCTTTAAGTCTGACTCCCTACACGTGGTCCCCGGGTGGTGCTAATCAGGTGACATTTGAGAGGTGGTAGAGCATTTTGTGAATTGCTCGCCTGGCTTGCTACCAAAGTAGCTTACCACCATCAAGTTGAAAGTCTGCCGCCAAGCCAAATACGGTGTTCCGGCAGTTATCCTTGAGAGCCTGCGTATTCCAAGTCTAGTGTGTTTACCAGCTTCGATCACATCGTCACTTACCATCAGGTGAGATAGTGGTCAACACTAGTTTGTCACAAATAAAAATAAAAAAATTACCTAGAAAGTATTTATTGAAACGCAAGCATAGCTTAAAAATACCGACTTCATCGCTTATATTTCAGTTTTATATACCTTTTACTTGGTATCCTTTGAAAATACTAGAAATAATATGGCAATTTGTACTTAGTAAGTATTCATTGAAACGCAAGCATAGCTTAAAAATACCGACTTCATCGCTTATATTTCGGTTTTGGCTTGACTGATTTTGATAACATTTATATGGGACTACCTCTGAAGTATACTCAATCATACAAAAAAATCATCGAAATCGATTCATAATTGGCGGAGACATCACACAGTAACAGAGACACGTAACATAAAAAAAAACGTACAATCGATTCTAATTTTAATGAACACAACAACCTACTCGCTCCTATAAATTATATCCTACTTAAAGGGTTTGCTGGAAGAAAACTCTGTGAAGGGTTAAGCTCGCCTTTGTGCATCTTATGTTATGGCCTTATTGTAAAATTGTTTATCAATGTGTGTACAATAAAGAATATAAGATATAAGAGAACCTCCTTTTTTAAAGTTGGTTGAAAAGTGATGTTTAATAAACAAACGCTTTATTTATCTACGACCGATTGCCTATATTTCTTAAAACTATACTAACACTATTTACAAAAAAAAAGAAAATTCTATGGGACAATATTGAAATATTTTGAAGATAAAACGATATAATCTTATAGATAAATAAATCCTTCAAGAAATAACTTGTATATACTATGTGAAATTAGAAGATACCAAAATTCCTACTTTATTGAATGATATAGTTAACATACATACTTATACCCATAAAATAACATTATTTTATCAATGTATTTACAGAGTGAATATCTTTAGTTTGTACGTTACATGTATATATATATAAATAAATAATTCAATTCAAACATATTCTACAAAGAAATTTATGGTCGACATACCTCCAGTTCGCTCGAAGAGTTTTGCTTCTACGTCCATCATCCGTACAGCGACGGAGTGGAACCCATTACCTGCGTTTTTGTTCCCTGAATGGTATAATCTGAGAGTCTTCAAGTCTCGAGTGAATAGGTATTTTCTAGGCAAGCATGTCACATGTTCGGCCACACCATCAGGTGGTCATCAGGTGACATAGTGGTTAAATGCTTACCTATTCTGCATAAAAAACAAAAGAAAATTAAAAATTAGATCTAAAAACTTACCAAAAATGTCGCAGGTAGATGAATCAACGAAAACTCCGCACAAAGCACCACGCGTTACTTGATAGCGAAATACAGGAAATGTTGTATTTTATAACATTCATTTATCATTTTGTATTTATAAAAAGAAATAATAGCTGCCCACGCGCTTACAAGCAGCAAGAACTCAAGCTAAAATAACGTCAGCACAAATAATCACTCCAAAATCCACGTGTTCCCGCGCAAAGCAAATTAGAGACGAGATAACGGGAAGCGACAAAATATCGATAAAAATGTAGATTATACAAATCGTGACACGTCTTTTACAACTGAAGTCGGTACGTAGAGTGACGGTTAAGTACTTTATCAGCGGGTTAAGTTTTTATGACTGCTTAAATATATGTAACACGCTGGCACGCCCGGCGTCGCCCGGGTTATAAAACATACACAACTTATATGCTTTCACACTTCCAGCCCCACACTAAAAGTACTATGACTTGTGTTACTACATTCAATTCAATTCATTTATTTCATCATTTGTAACATAACAGTATAAACCAACGCGTAACAAATTGTCGTCATAGAATATAAATAATATAAATTTTAGTAATATTCTTATTGTAAAATAAAAATAAGTCATTAAATATAAAAATTTCAATGAATTAAATTGATACAATAAAAAATTTAATTTCGGGTGTATAATTAATAAAAAGTCGATGATTTTTTTGGTATTACTTTCCTACCTCGTCCGGCACTCGGTCATCAAGCATGCTATCTCACTCGTGAAAGATCACAGTGCGGGGCTGCAGCGACTACATTACTGAGAAACATTTACATCATACCCAGAACCAGAAACACAAACTCTCCGTGGGGAGAAAACTGTTCCCACCGGTATTCGAACCCGTTGCTTTGAAGAAGAACGCGTACCCATCTACGCCAGCGGGCAGTTCAAAGTTCAAAGAAGATCCGCCCTGCGTCGCCTGGTTAAAAACATATGCATAAACGCTTTCACATACACAGCTCCGCACTAAGTTCAAAGACTTGTGTTGTGGGTCCGTAAACATTAACATCACACACACAACATTCACACCAAACTCAGAACCAGTAACACATATTTCCCGTGGGGAGAAAAATTGTTTTACCACCGGGAATCGAACCCAATGCTTTAAAGGCAAACGCGCACCTATTTACGCCTGAAACTAAAATGTTATAAGCAGCAAAACGAAAAAAATTAAGCCCAAGTTATGTCCTCCTTTTTATCTAAGTCGGTTCAAAACGTAGAACGCCGAGTCACGCAGTAACTGTTACTTATTCTGTGACCCACTTTTATCCTTAAATAAATTTAACGATTTCTCCTAGACTATTTGTCCAAATTATATGCAGAAAAGGGCAAATGGTATCTACATGAACTACGTCAAACGATGAAATAGTTTATTTAGATAAGGATTAATATTGAATGCCTCAAAAAGCCAACAAAACAGAAGCTCATATAATTTTTTATATTTTTAACAGAGAAAAGTATTTTTTCTGAGCTATATATACATGTTAGACATATGCTTTTCGGGGCTTTTTTGTAAAACTCATAAAGGCCAACATTGTTGCCGTACATTGTAATCACCTATGTCTAACTGTTTAGTCAGCGTACGCCGATTAAGCAGCCAGTTAGCAAATTTTTCGTCGACTTGTCTTACGAATATTAGTATTTCAAACTAAAAACTAACTTTTATCTCAAAAAAACATAGCCTATGACACTCAGCGATAGTGTAGCTATCAACTAGTGAGAGAATTTTCAGAATCGGATCAGTACAACTTGGTATAGATTTTACAATAGAATTCCTAAAATCGTAACTGAATTACCACTGGGAAAGTTCAAATCTGTAATAAAACAGGCATTAATTAAGAAAGCTTATTATAAGACCACAGACTATATTAATGACAAGGATGCATGGAGGAAAACTGCACAGGCTCTTTCTAGCGACTACCATAATAACACCTAGGTTAAGAAAATTATGTATTAGAAATTAAGAATGTTTTTTTTTTTAAATGAATGGAAAAAAAATAGATTCATTAACTTTCATGAGTGCCTCTTTGGGGCCCATGTGAATAAACGATTTTGATTTTTGATTTTGGTATCTTCAAGTCTAGAGTGAATAGGTACCTTCTAGGCAAGCATGTCCCATCGGCCGCATCGTCACTTTCCATCAGGTGAGATAGTGGTCAAATGCTAGCCTATCCAGCATAAAAAGTAGTTTCAGAGATTACCTTTTACATACAAACAAACAAACTTCATCTCTTTAAATATAGTATTAGTATAAATTAAATGCGTTTTGGTTTGAGTTGTTATTACTTTGGTGAATCGTGGGACGCGAAACAGTTAGTTTGGAACGATCCAGTTGGACTTGCAGGAAATGGTTTATGTTTTTTTGATGACATTTATTTAAATCGCACAATCATACTGTTATAGAAAGTAAATGCATTTATTTGCTTCAAGTGGAGTAAACAGATGTTAGTGCTGCCAATTATGGGAATGCTACCCACCGGTAGTGGGCTTGAGCACTTGGGTTACCTTTAAAATAAATGCCTAGTTGACTTAGGACTTAGCTGTATATAATAAGATTTTTGTTTAGTTAAATATAGGCAATAAATTATACAAAAATGCATCTAAGGGCCAATTCCCTTAGATGCATTTTTGTGTGTCAATGGCCTCGATTCTGATGTCACACACTAAATTAAATTTAAACTATTCCTGTCTTTTACAAAATAGGAACACAAGACAGAGATAGCATACTGCTGTGCCGTCAAGTTAGTCAGAACTTAGATGTCTATGCAAGCTTAGTCGAGTATGTGTTGTATTGGTGTTAACTAAAAACAAGCGCCCTTCTGCTTCTGCTGTTCATATTTTAATTGATAAACTAGCGTGACAGCTCTAAAATGCATGCTATCTCTGTCTTGTGTTTTATTTTGTAAGAGACAGGGATAGTTTCAATTTAATTTAGTGAGTGTACATCAGAATCGAGGCCAATAGCTCACACATTTGGTCATAATAGTGACAGTAAATATCGATTTGAGGACTAGATGTTAGCTATCTTTAAAGCATCATAATAATAATATATCAATAATATTATTATTAAAAATATTGAATAAAATAAACCACTCAATTAAGTATAAGTATAAAAAGTATTGAAAATTTTTAAATAATCAATATTATTATTCTTAATTCTGCTAGTTAATAAATCCGAATAAAACTATATATTATTTTTACTTATATTTTATGTAAGCCCAGTAAACTGTTAATAATTAGACTTGCCGTGCCCCGCGGCTTTGCCCACTATTATCAAGTTAAAAAGTTGTCTATGTGTTAATCCTAGGTATAAGCTATGTACATTACAAATGTCACCCAAATCCGTTCAGCCGTTAAAGCGTGAAAAGGGAACAAACACACTTACACACAAACTTTCGGATTTATAGTATTAGTAATTCTCATGTAAGTGAATTTATTATGTTTCAGAAAATAAATAATATTAACCCGATCCTAACTACATATCCTACTAATATTATAAATCCGAAAGTTTGTGTAAGTGTGAACATATCAAATAATGCATACAGTAAAAAACATAAGTAAGCATTATTAAAAAACACAATCAACTAATTTAAATGTAAACTAAATTAATTAATAATAACTGTCCCGTTCAAGGACTCGCCTGTTCCAACAACTATAGTGTTGTGCTGACTATCGATTTACAAGTAACTCGATTAATCGGAAACATAAATTTGTCAACGTGAGAACTTTACATAAAATTGACACTAACACAATTACGATTACGTTTTCTTGTAATTCAGGTCAATGGCCCTTCAATGTCATAGTGATATCTTGAATTACTATAGTATGTGTATTAGACATACAGTAATTAGAATGTATTTACTTTACTCATGTGATTTTACTTGTCATTAGTATAATTATTAATTTAATTATTCATCTCGATTAAATGCATCAAACCAGTTTAATGTAGATTCAATGCAGATATTTTATCAGTGCAAATGTCGTCGTAGAATTGATAACTGTGACACAGTTAGAAAATTGTACAATATTAATTTAATAAGTACGTTTTAATTTATAAATAATCATAATATAGATACTACTTTATTGATCCACTTTATAAGATGAGATAAAACAAAGATAACAAACAAGCTTATACGTAAAGTACCACAATAGACGACCTTATCACTAATAGCGATCTCTACCAGGCAATATATTTAATTCTTAAAAAAATATCTAATAAAAAATAGGGTGTGTCGTAACGCGATAGAATTGAAACTTTTGTATTACAGGGAAACATTTTCAATCATCACAGTGTTAACCCCCACCACTTTTTGACACAAAAAGGTTGCTTATCAGAATTTCAAACGCCTCCCATAAAAAAAACTTCAGAGCAGAAAATATTTTTTCAATTTTTTTTTAATGTTCGATAGGCACGCTTCAACCGAATATGGAAACTATTGATACACAAGAATGCATCTAGGGGTCAATTGCCTTAATGTAACTAAATAAAATAGTATATACAGTCCTATCTGTCAGTATCTAAGTCCTAAGTCAACAAGGCATTGATTTTAAAGGTAACTCAAGTGCTCAAGTCCACTACCGGTGGGTAGCGTTCCCATAATTGGTGGCACTAAACCCTACCCTATCTGTTTACTACACTTGAAGCAAATAAATGCATTTTACTTTCTATATCAGTATGATTGTTTTATTGTTATATGTTTACCTCATTACTTATTTCCAAGTGAACCGATTTAGTAATTTTTTTAATGCTGTTGCTTTCCATTTGGTCCCATTTAAAATTGATCAAGATCTGATCAGTAGTTTTGAGTTATCGTCAATATTGCGTGTTAAATACATTTAATCTGATCAAGGTTCCGAAGATAAAGCGGTGAAGTCGGTTTTTTAAGCTTTGCTTGCGTTTAATTTTTTTTTTTTTAAGTTGGTTTTAACGATCTTTAATAATTTATTAATTCAATTGTAAAATAAATAGTTTATGGTAAAATATTTTTTTATCGATTTTAGTTAGTCTTCTCTTCTGGCGCTTTCTGCGCGTCAGGTGTAGGCCTTAATGGTGGTCATTATTTGCCTAAGCTGGGCGCCGAGGGCAATTACTCTCGGGGAATCTTGGCGGGAGCTCTTGCCTATCTTGGCTCGTGCCACCTACTGAGTCTTCCTGTCCTGTATATGGTCTTCTCAGTCACTGCCGCGGGCAAAGAAATTGGGCATATCTAGTGTTTCAAATATGTTGTATCAGTTGTGACGTGATACAACACTTAACATGCGAGTGTGAAAGGTATGATACTATAAAATACTATCATCTACATATAAATATAAACATACAGGCATATTTATGTTCAGATTGTATAAAGTTGAATACATTAAAATATAGATAAAGATTGATTATTGTATACATGGTTTTATCTACTTTTATCTTTTCCGTTGTTAAATCATTGGTTTGTTCGGTACCTTGCGATGAGGATACTACGTAGTATATAATTCAAATCAAATCAATCAAAATCGTTTATTCACATGGGCCCCAAAGAGGCACTCATGAAAGTTAATGAATCTATTGCCAGATTCGCAAAATTACAGCCATCTCGAGAAGAACCTGGCAAGAAACTCGGCGACTTTTTTTTTTATTAAAAATCATTCTTAATTTCTAATACATAATTTTCTTAACCTAGGTGTTATTATGGTAGTCGCTAGAAAGAGCCTGTGCAGTTTGCCTCCATGCATCCTTGTCATTAATATAGTCTGTGGTATTATAATAAGCTTTCTTCACTTTTAATTCGTTATTTATTTAATACTTGAGTGACGAGATCTATAAGTTGACTTAGTTAGAATGTGTCCAAGACACAGGCGTGTTTATTCTCCGCTAAACGGAGTCAATTTGAACTGACTCCAACTTTCCGAAATGTATCCCTACCAGTAACTGACCATCTCGAGTTACTCGGTATGACTCTAACTTCAAAGCTCAATTTTTGTACTTTTATCGAGTCAAAAACCCAACTACCTGCAAATAAGCTGAGAATCCTTGCAAAGGTGAGACGGTAATTCACACCAGGACAGTTGCTCAATTTGCAGCTAATTCAAAGCTTCAGAGCTTGGGTCATCGCCACATGGTAGCTAGTCTCTCGGTTTTTTATCGGATACATTTCGGAGAGTGTGCTAAGGAATTGCACGATCTAGTTCCTCCATCCCCGTTCTATCATTGGACAAGCAGACAAACTGCTAAGCGACACCGCTATATGGTGGACATTCCACAAATGCGCACTAAGCGTTTTGCCTCCACTTGGCTAAAGTCAATTTACAGACACGTGGATGCCCTGTGTAGTTGAAGGTAAATTTCGTCGTATCGAATTAAACGAAAGATCAAAAACTAAAACCTAAGACGTGCGACATCGATTATGGTAGATATATCAACAGTGCGCACAAAGCGTTTTGCTTCCACGTTCATCATTTGCGTACCGCAAAGTAGTGGAATTTCTTGCCTGATTCTATGTTTCTCGATAGGCATAATCTGGGAATCTTCACGAGTGAACAGATATCTTCTGGGCAAATGTGCTCCAACGTCAACCGCATCTTCACTTTCCATTAGGTAAGCGTTTGATCATCTTCATCATTGAAAATATAAATGTATTTATACAGTCGTAGTTTACTACTCTTTGGTAGAAAAATTGCCAAGCTCTACAATGTTCCGGCAGCTATCCTTGAGAGCCGGTCATTTTAAACCTAGCGTGCATACCACTCAACTACATCATCATCAACAGATCCTACTAATCCTACTAATATTATAAATCCGAAAGTTTGTGTGTAAGTGTGTAAGTATGTTTGTTCCCTCTTCACGGTTTAACGGCTGAACGGATTTAGGTAAAATTTGGAATGTACATAGCTTATACCTAGGATTAACACATAGGCACTTATAACTTGATAATAGCGAGCGAAGCCGCGGGGCACGGCTGTCAACCATAAATGGATGTTGTTTGTCTTGTGGTCCGATGATAGAAAGGGTATAGGGGAATCAACTGGTGTAATTTAAGTGCACTCTCCGAACTGTAAGCGATGGAACACCGATAGGCTAGCTACCTTACGTCGATGACTGAGGTTTTGCAATTTGGACTCAACTAGTTTGTCATCACCCAGCTTTGCTCGCCGATCAATGGAGTCCAGAGCAAAGCTGATAATTGACCTGCTCGTTGGCTTTGTTGGGTTCGCCTTCTAGTCAGGGATATCGGGTTCGATTCTCAACACACAACTCGGAGCACAAGTTTCCTCCCAAACGAAAATGTGTTTCTGGTTCTGGTTGTGGTTGTGTGTGTACGATTAATGTTTCTGGCTCCCACAACACAAATCAGAACCTCGGTATTCTTTCGTTTACATTTTGGAGAGTGTGCGCAGGAATTACACGAGTTAATTCCACCTTGTCCGTTTTACCATCTAACAACGAGACAAACTATCAAACTGTCAAACGTCATCATGGTCATCATGGTTGACATACCTTCAATTCTCTCGAAGCGTTTCGCATCTACATTTATCATCCGTACAGCGAAGGAGTAAAACTCATTGCCCTCGTCTTTGTTCCCCGAACGGTATAATCTGGGAGTTTTCAAGTCAAGAGTGAATAGGTACCTTCTAGGCAATGCTACATCTTCGGCCGAATCATCACTGTCCATCAGGTGAGATTGTAGTCAAAATGCTTGCCTATCGGGCATGAAAAAAGTCTGTTAATGTAAAAGCGTTTAATAAACAAACTTGGTTAATCCATCCCAAAGGTGGCTATGGTACTCCATAGAAGATAAGCTTTACAACCTGTAACAAAAAGGTGTAGTAATACTTGGTGGTGTGTATGTGTATCGTGCCAGGAATCGTCTGCCAGAGAACGAAAGTCGAGATCGTACAATTTTTTTTCAGTACAAAAATTTAAAAATATATTTTTAAAATACATTTGACACCCCTACAGTTATATGTGCGGCAATCAGAGATATTTGTTCTGTACAAAAATAAAAAATATTTTTTTGCTAACTCTATGCTTAGGTACATCTGTGGCGCGTAACCTTGACCTTTGTTATGGCCACCACTGTCAGACGTCTAGGTCCAAAGGCTATGTGTTGTAGAACGGTAGCTGAGGAAATAGGGTTGCAAATGACATATTTATTTAGACACTTTAATTCATCATAACTCAATGTTAATGGTGCTGCCGCGAATACAGAAGTTCCTGTTAGACTTCATACATTGAGCTAGATGTGTGACTTGAGTGTACTACACCTTTCTGTTACACATTGTATATATAGACAACAAGTTTCATAATATGCTACAACTTGTGTTTTTCTTATCATTCAATTCATTTCAATTCAATTTGTTTATTTCAATTAAAACGGCAAACACCAATTACATTATCGAAATCAAATTAACACAATTACATAAAAATAAAATAGAATATAACAATGACAATAAGATGATACAAATGAAACTAATAAAAAATGATAAAAAAACAATGTCAAATCAGAAGTTCGTCCTGTAATACAAATGTCAAAATGGATAGTCAAATTATAAAATAGTCACATCGAGAATAAAAAATAATAATAAAAAACAAATATATCAACAAAAAGTATACAGTTCAATTTTGATTAATTAATTTATACAATACAATAAGTCAATACATAAATATAATTATAATTACTATCAAACAGTCTCCTCACAAAATTTTAGACACACTTTGAGTATGTCTACGTCCAAATGTCCACAAACAGATCAATCTCAGGTTTGGCATATTATACAGCTGTTTTTATTTTAAACATCATATTATTAATTGTGTCTATGAAGTGTTAATGAGCATGTAATTAAACCTTGTATTCAAATATATACGCATTTGTTTATTTAATTACTCAGGAACTTATTGCGTATTTAAAACTGGTACGAAGGAGCCAATTAATTTGGTCCACGATTAATGATAATGGTGTAGGTATGTGAAACGTATGCTGATCTGTAAGAATAGGTATATACACCGTGTCACTAAAAGGTGTAGTAATACTCAGCCACGCATCTAGCTACATGTATGGAGTCTGACAGGAACTTCTGAATTCGTGGCAGCACCATTAATATTGAGTTATGATGAATTAAAGTTTCTAAAAAATTATGTCATATGCAACCTTATTTCATCAGCTACCGTTCTACACCACATTTTGGCCTAGACGTCTGACAGTGGTGCCCATAACAAAGGTCAAGTTTTCGCGCCACAGATGTGTCAAAAACATTTGAAATATATAATTTTTAATTTTTGTATAGAAAAATTATCTCTGATTTCGACTTCCGTTCTCTGGCAGATAGCTCATGGCACGATATACATACACACCACAAATTATTACTCGACTTTTTGTTACAGACTATACTATATCCTCTTATCAAGGCTGAACAATGCAGGAATTCGTGGATTAGCTCTCAAATGGTTTGAGGATTACTTAACTGACCGAGAACAAAGAGTGAAGGTTAACGAATATGAGAGTGACGTCAGTTACAGTAGATTTGGAGTTCCTCAAGGCAGTACGTTAAGACCATCCCTATTCCTCATATACATTGTTAACGCGGCCACCAAGCTATATGGCGGAGCACGTTTGACTTAATTGCGGGTTAAGAAGGATGCTGGTAGATCGAAGGATTAGCGGGAAATGGTGATGATGTAGTGGACTGTATTTGAAAGGGGTTGAAAACGAGTGACTAACCTGGGTATCCTCGGGTTGACGAGTATAGCTGCGGCACCCCTCGGTCTCCTGGTGTTCTGGAGATATTCCTGGTAGTTGATCAGGCGTCGTCGTTGTAGGTAATATGTAGAACTCGCGGCGCGAGCGCGGGTGGAGCCGTTAGTACACGGCTTCCAGATGTTGTTCACAAATCCCAAAGGCGGTTGGGACAGGAACGTAAAGCGCGGTAGGTAATCAATATGGCGGTGATCCGTAGTTGAGAGAACTAACGGACGTGCGGAAGCATCCACAGTCGACAAGGGACGACCGCAGACTGCTCGCTTAAGCAAGCAGTACCCTCATCTACCACGAAGTGATACTCCCAGCGAAACGTCACTGTTTTCTTAGGAAAATGAGGGTAGGAAAGGAAAGAAAGGAAGCGCCAATAAATGGCGCGTACATACATTAATGAGCTTTGCAACATGACTCTGCCGGGAATGGAGCTACTCATGTTTGCTGATGACACAGTTCTTTTATTTAATGAAAAGACGTGGTGGCAACTTTGGCTGAAACGGGTCTTTCTAAGGTAACCACCTGGTTAGAAAATAGTCTGTTATCCCTTAACATAAGTAAGACCAAATACATCTGTTTTAGTAAAAAAACTTCGGCAGGTCCAGCGTCTGATTTCCGTTTGACAATTCATATGTATCCTTGTAACCGCCAATTTCCAAAAGTGAACAATTTTTGCACCTGTAAACAATTAGCACGAGCAGATAGTATTGAAAGTTTGTGTGTAATTATGTGAATATGTTTGGTTTCTCTTCACATTGTAACGGTTGTACGGATTCGAATTAAATGTGCAATGGACAGCTTATACTTAGGATTAACATATAGGCTACTTTTTAACTTGACAAACGCGGAAAAAGCCGCGGGATTAATAATTAATAAATACATTTTTAGTCCTGTGAAAACTTTAAAAAGATAAAACATTTAATTCTCTTATCGAGTGACAGAACATCAATGACCTAATAGGATTCGATATATCATATCGATTATCGATAACATTATCGATAACAGACAACACTATCTTAAACGTCGGGATATATTTGTCTAGGGATAGATAAAAAGAGATAGGTGGCAGATAACAGGATGTGTGATTATTTAATCTATAAGGAAAACCGTTGAGACAGTATTTTTAACCGACTATAGCGAAATAAAAGGGGTGTTACATTCATATTACGGCACCCGAAACACAGTTTTATTACTAGTTCGGGCGTCAAAGGTCTTCCATACCACAATATGTACATAAATAATTATAAGACCTTGAAATAATGAATATAAATTAATATAATATATAGATATAATTGTAATAAAAAAATATAATTAAATGAATATAGAATGTAATATTAGGTATCTGTAAGTTATATGTTATAAGATGTCAATAAACTGATTTGATTTGATATTCACAGTCGCAGTTCACAAACTACAAGTAGAAACATCTGTTGCTAAACTAAAAAAAAAATATTTATGTACTTATTTAATTTTATTTTAGAGAGGCTATGGTTGCATAATGTTTATAGCAAATGGTTAATGTTTTTAGATGACATTTATTTAAGGCCCACAATCATACTGATATAAAAAGTAAAATGCATTTATTTGCTTCAAGTGTAGTAAACAGATGTAGAGTTTAGTGCCGCCAGCATGGCAACGCTACCGACTGGTAGTGGGCTTGAGCACTTGAGTTACCTATAAGCTCGATGACTTGTAGGTAACTTGGGTATTTGCGGTTTAGAAGTATATAATTTAAGTTTAGATAGATAGATAGATAATACTTTACTGATCCACTTTATAAGATGAGATAAAACAAAGGTAACAAACAAGCTTATATGTAAAGTATCACAACAGGCGGCCTTATCACTAATAGCGATCTCTACCAGGCAATCTTCGTATGGAGAGAACTATAGAATATTATAAACGGGGTATAATAAATGGCTGTATGGAATACTTAATTAACTTAATAAATATCATTATTTATACTATGGCATAAATACAGTATGAATATACATAAACAAGCAATATATTATTATATAATACATAAAATAATTATATAAAATAAATAAATAACATATGTATTTATATATATATAAAAAAGGACATTAAATATGACACGTTTGAGATGTTTTCCTAGACACACTTTAGTTTTAGGAAATATAGGCAATTGGCCCGATTGTAGATAGATAGATTGAAAAAAAAATAGATAGACTTGTGCTTGATACAAATACTATCATGCAATCAATCAAATCAAAAAATAAAAATAATAATCAAGTTGAAAGTCTGCCGCCAAGCCAAATACGGTGTTCCGGCAGTTATCCTTGAGATCCTGCGTATTCCAGGTCTAGTGTGTTTACCAGCTTCGATCACATCGTCACTTAATATCAGGTGAGATAGAGGTCAAACACTAGCCTGTCACAAATAAAAAAAAAAAAAAAAAAATGCAAGCTACTAGCTCGCCTTATCTCTCAATCACATAAAAAAAAACTTCCTACTGTCCTTAACAACAAAATGTCATGTTGCATCAGTGAGTCATACAAATTGTAGACATCCTGTCACGCTCTCACTACACTCATCCAAAGTCTAGACTATAATGATGCTAATGTCATGCAATTTACACTAAAAAAAGCATTATGTTTTTGTATGGATAAAAATATACGAACAAAAAATACATAATGTCGATAATGTCGCAAAGCATTTATATAGCTGAGGATAATCGCTTGGAAACCGAATTAAATGCGATTACACTCACAGCCCCAGACCAAATTCGACTTGTATCGTGCCGGAGACATCACACACATCTCACATGTACACCCAGAGCAAGAAACACATTTTCCTGTGGCAGAAAACATGTTATGCAATCGAACCCGATACCCGCTGCATTACAGATGCTCTATCTACTACGCCAGCCATCTCAACGAATTACAAAAATAATTATACGCAAGCAAAGCTTAAAAAACCGACTTCACCGCTTTATCATCAGAACCTTGATCAGATTTAATGTATAAACACGCATTATTGACTATAACTCAAAAACTAGAGATCAGACCTTGATCAACGGGACTACATAAAAAGCACCAGCTTTCAAATAAAAAAAGAATCATCAAAATCGGCTCACAACGAAAGAAGTTAGAGGTAGGCTTTTGAAGTCGGGTAACCGAGAACATTGTTAAAGTACGCATTATTCATCACAAAATAGACATTATTGACGATATTTCAAGAACTACTGATCAGATCTTGATCAAATTTAAATGGGACCAATTAGAAAGCAACGTCATTAAAACTAAAAAAATATTTTTGAAATCGGCTCACGTGGAGAGAAGATATGCCCATTACTCTCAATTTGTGGACCGATTCTCAAAATTCTTTTTTGTTTGGTATTGTTCAGCGGTGGTCTCATATAAATGTTACCGAAATCGATCAAGCCAAAACCAAAATATAAGCGGTGAAATCGGTTTTTTTAAGCTTTGCTTATGCTCGATTGGCAAGCCTTTGACTACTATCTCACCTGATGAAAATCAAAGCTGCGGCTGAAGATATCTTTTTCTCTACTCTTGACTTGAAGACTCAGATTATACCGTTCGGGAACAAAGACGCAGGCAATGAGTTCCACTCCTTCGCAGTACGGATGATAAACGTAGAAGCGAAAAGCTTCGAGCGAACTGGAGGTATGTCAAACATATATGGATAACGTTTGACAACTCGTCACTAAAAATAAGGTTCCAGCTGTTATCTTTGAGAGCCAATCATTCTAGTTCTAGCGTGTCACTTACCATCAGGTGAGGTAGTGGTCAAATTCGACCAATCAGAGATAAAAACAACGGGTTGCACTCCGGGAGTGCCAGCAGAAGCGAAAACTTGCCGCGCGGTAGAAAGAGAGGGGGATATTACTTCCTCTCCTTCGTCTTACGAATTTTCGATCAGGTCTCGTGTCCTGACGCGAGTTTAACATTGTTTACCCATCCCAAAAAAGTGCACAATAAAGAAATTTTCACTTCAAAAAGTGTCGCCGCGGGTTCTTAAAATACACGCACATATTATATTTTATGGTAAAACAAATAAAACATAAAAAAAATAATTGACACGTCGATAAGGCATCGACCAAATATCCGTATTTATTTAGAAGATTTGTTGTAAAGTGCAAATTGATAACCATCACAGCCATTCTTACACGTGTATCTTGAAATAACACATCTCTACATGTCCATACTACATCATACTCTACAACATAGTCGGTATCAACTATAACAACTCCTTCTATACGCTACGGATTTTGATGCGTTTTTCAACATCAGCTAGATAATTTTTCACGAAAAGCTTATTTTCTTATACATAATAGATTCAGATTCAGATTCTTTATTCACCTTAATAATAACAGTGATCGTTCTAGGCATGTCACATTACAATTTAATAATTCGTTAATAACAATTGATACTATGATAAAGAATATGTTAGAAATCAATAAAAATATATAATTATATAATTATAATTATAAGCATTAGGTATGTCAAGATTAAAATAATTAATAAAATAAAATAGTAATTGTTTTAACAGTCAAAACATATTTGAGGTAATTTAGTCAATATCAAAAGAATTATTACTTAAGTGCATGTCCATAAATTCATTAAGGCTGTAGAAAGAATCGTTTTCAAAAAAAAAAACTTTTAAATTGTGGCAGTGGTAAGTTTGAAATGTCAGTAGGCAATATATTAAATATTTTTATGTTGTTGAAGATACCCTGCTTCTGTACTTTGGCTAATCTTACTTTAGGTTTTTATTATTGCGAAGATTCAAATAGCTTTTTATTATTGCGAAGATTCAAATTATATGTCCATTTTTTTCGGCAAATTGGGCAAGGGGGAATCAACTGGTGTAACTCGAGCGCACACTCTCCAAAATGCAAGCTATAGAACGTCGCCACGGAAATAAATTAACATAGCTTACGTAGGATAGACCTAGATTTACTAGATAATAAACTGTTCGTATTATGAAAAGTCAGCTGCAAACATGAACACATAGAAATTATATAATCAAATGCAGATACTTCACATTTTCACCTGTTTTCAGGGTTCCGTACCCAAAGGGTGAAACGGGACCCTATTACTAAGACTCCGCTGTCCGTCCGTCTGTCACCAGGCTGTATCTCATAAGTCGTGATAGTTAGACAAATACTAAAAAACAGTATAATATTAATGTTTAAGGGAGATCCCATACAACAAACGTGATTTTTTGCTCGTATTTGCTCGATATTGATAACGGCAACAGGTGGAGGCTTGAAATATTCACAGAATATTAGTTATATATCCACTTTCAAAATAAATAATTAAATTAAAATAAAACAAATATATCCCATACAATAGACCTGATATTTTTGCCGTTTTTATAGATAATGTTACGGTACCCTTCGTGCGCGAATCCGACTCGCACTTGGCCGGTTTTTTTCTTCTAAATGACACCCGTGCGTGTCCGGGCGGGTCGCTGTAGTGATCTATGAGCATAGCTAGTGATGATGATGATTTCATATTAACAAAAAGAAATTAACGCTAGCGGCTGAGCTAAAGACTTCGCTTATTTTTTAAATTTGTCTGAAATATGATTTTTTACGTATCTCCGCTATATTGTAATATTTCCCAAAACTGACTCGAAAAAAAATCATTATAATAATCGAACCCTTTTTACAAAATTTCACGAACAACCGGACATCCGCTGGACATACGAAAGCATTTTTTATTTTATTAATTTTGGCTTCGCAATCTTATGCATTTAGCCAGTGTGAAGTAATAATATATTTCAAGTGCTTTTCATATTAAGAGTCCTAGTCACAAGTCATAGTCAAATTCAAGTAAAAGAGTCAAGGTCAAGTGATGCCCTAGTAAAGTGGTAGAAACTTTACTAGAACTTCTGTTGTAGTTTTGGTGCGAAGAGGAAAATCACGTTTTTCAACTTTAATCATTTGCCTACACTTATGCACGTTTTCTAAGTATTAACGCTTAATAATCCACCATTATTTCACATTAACACTCGTAGAATCACAGGTTTTAGAAAATATACAAAATCAACAACGCCATTTTTTCACTTTCGCGGCATAACCCTACGAAAGCATTTTGCCCAAGCTGAAACGGAGATGCTTCGCTTGGTCAATTAGTGAATTGTTATTAGAAACTTAAACAACCTAAGGCTTACTAATTAGGAAAGCGAAATTCTATTCAGGATTGAGGCGTAGGCGGCTATAATTATACAGCTAGACTGGAGTAATATCTTAAAGTTTAAAATAACTTGGCTAAAGTCAATTTACAAACACGTGGATGCCCTGTGTAGTTGAAGGTAAATTTCGTCGTATCGAATTAAACGAAAAATCAAAAACTAAAACCTAAGACATACAGCCATGCGACATCGATTTATGGTAGATATATCCACAGTGCTTCCAAAGCGTTTTGTTTCCACGTTCATCATTTGCGTACCGCAAAGTAGTGGAATTTCTTGCCTGATTCTATGTTTCTCGATAGGTATAATTTGGGAGTCTTTAAGTCACGAGTGAACGTGCTACAAAGTCGACCGCATCTTCACTTTTCATTAGGTAAGCGTTTGATCATCTTCATAATTGAAAATATAAAAGTATTTATACAGTCGTAGTTTACTACTCTTTGGTAGAAAAATTGCCAAGCTCTAAGGAGTTCCGGCAGCTATCCTTGAGAGCCGGTCATTTTAAGCCTAGCGTGCTTACCACTCAACTACATCATCATCAACAGATCCTACTAATCCTACTAATATTATAAATCCGAAAGTTTGTGTGTAAGTGTGTAAGTATGTTTGTTCCCTCTTCACGCTTTAACGGCTGAACGGATTTGGATGAAATTTGGAATGTACATAGAGTATACCTAGGATTAACACATAGGCTACTTTTTATCTTGATAATAGCGGGCGAAGCCGCGGGGCACGGCTAGTTAGATATAGAACAATCGCTAGCCTATCAAAGACATCCTTAACATTTATGCCAATACGCTAGCTAGCCCAAAGATAGACCATTGTTGCAAAGGAGATGTTTCATTTTGGGCCAGCACCATGTACCATACTTAGAAAATTAGGGAAAAAATATTGCATTTTCTTAAAAAATACATATAAATTAATCTGCAGAAGATTACAGCTGTACCATCAAATTATTATTTTTAAATATGTAACCCTATTTCTGGGGCATTCATGACAGATACTGAATGTCACTGTGTTCTGAGTTTCAATCGAGTAACATATTCTGTAGACCTATTATAATTATAACAAAACCCAAATATTTTAGAATTGACATGTTGTTTACAATAAATGATCAATGACACGTCAAAATGACAGTTCAATATTGTCACAATCCGCCATTTGTAACTGTGTTGTGTTGCTATAGATGTACCAAGATATTTGAAATGTACATTAAAACGAAATAAAAGTTAAGAAAATAAACATTCAAAAACGGTTTCTATATTGTATAGCTCTATGTATGTATATGGTACATGGTGCTGGCCCAAGCTTTTTTTTTTTTTTTTTTTTTTTTTATGTTGGATAGGCAAGCATTTGACCACTATCTCACCTGATGGAAAGTGAAGATGCGGCCGAAGGTGTGACATGCTTGCCTAGAAGATACCTATTCACTCGAGACTTGAAGACTCCCAGATTATACCGTTCGGGGAACAAAGACGCAGGCAATGAGTTCCACTCCTTCGCTGTACGGATGATGAATGTAGAAGCAAAACGCTTTGAGCGAACTGGAGGTATGTCGACCATAAATGGATGACGCTTAATAGTTTGTCTTGTTGTTAGATGGTAAAAAGGGCATGGGGGAATTAAGTCATGTAATTCCTGTGCACACTCTCCAAAATGTAATCGATAGAATACCGATAAGCTTGCCACCTTACGTCGGTGACCGAGACTTTGCAACCTGGACTCGATTAGCTTACTGTCGCCAATTAGTCTTTTGGCTCGCCGGTCAATAGATTCAAGAGCCTCCAACTGGTACTTGGCGGATCCATCCCAGAGGTGACCGCAGTACTCCATACACGATCGGACTTGAGCTTGATAAAGGTTAAGAAGCTGTCCCGGAGTAAAGTACTGCCTGACCTTAGCGAGGATACCCAGTTTCTTAGCGGCCAGTTGTGCTCTAGCTTCTATGTATGTGCCAAAATTAAGGTTCGACGATAGGGTAACGCCAAGAATCTCAAGCTTGTTCGCCATCGGTATTGCTACATCTTGGAAGGTCGGAGATAGATGGAATGGTCTCCGTTTTGCGGAGAAAAGACACGCCTGTGTTTTTGACGCATTGAATTGAACTAAATTGGCATCGCCCCAATCGGACACGGCCATCAGACTTGAGTTCAATCGTCCGATCATTTCCTCTCTTTGTAACTGGACTTGTATCTCATCAGCTCGTGCATTGGATATGTATCTTTCGACAACAGTGCTGTCGTCTGCGTACCCAAAGATACCGGGCTTTAGCAGATCGTTTATATGGAGCAAAAAGAGCGTTGCCGAAAGAACAGACCCTTGAGGTACCCCGGCATTAATAGCCATTAGATCGGACGAGCAGCCGTCAACGACAACTCGAATCGATCGTTCCCTCAAGAAATCCGAAATCCAAGCACATAAACTGGGAGGTATACCATACGCAGGAAGCTTGCCTATCAGGCTGTCATGCCATACCCTGTCAAAGGCCTTGGAAATATCAAGCGATACCGCAAGCGCTTCGCCGTGTTTTTCCAAGGCCTCACTCCATATATGAGAGGCATACACAAGAAGGTCTCCTGTTGACCGGTTCTGGCGAAACCCATATTGCCGGTCACTCAGGAGGTCATTCGCTTCAAGGTAGCCTAGGAGCTTCTTGTTCAGTACACGTTCCATTGTCTTGCAGAGAATGGACGTGACTGAGATGGGCCTATAGTTGGCAGGGTCGGCACGACTTCCTTTTTTGGGCACTGGTTGCACGTTGGCAAACTTCCATGCTTTTGGCACTTGACCAGACGACCAAGAGAGGCGGAAGAGGCGTGTCAGAATCGGAGTCAATTCAGGCGCACATGTCCTCAGCACTATGGCTGGTATGCCATCAGGGCCACTGGCCTTGTTCACGTCCAGCTCCTTCAATAGGTTAAACATATACATTAGGCAACATTAATCTCCAACATAAGTAGGCGATGTTGACACGTCCAACACCCTGCTGTTTTATTAGCTGTATTATCACCAATTAACGACATTTTAGTCGCATAACGGTCGTTATGGACAAACAAACCGATCAACTCTCAGCGTGATGTTATTACTCGTTTATCTGTTGATTCGATTGCCAAATTGATCACGAGGAATCAATTGAGGACAGGCAAATACCGGTTTTAACTGTAGTGACGTACCGGTTTTAATTTAACTGCCCGTTGGCGTAGTTGTTTGCGTTATTACGTTCGATTCCCGGTGGGAAAATATTTTATCTCCTCAAGGGAAAATTGAGATGATTTGATTGATGTCTGAGTTGTGTGTGTGAGGTGAGTGAAGCGAGTGAGGCGAGTGAGGCGAGTGAGGCGAGTGAGGCGAGTGAGGCGAATGAGGCGAGTGAGGCGAGTGAGGCAAGTGAGGCGAGTGAGGCGAATGAGGCGAGTGAGGCGAATGAGGCGAGTGCGTTTCATTTGTTCAAAATGTTGTAAACATATGTTCATTTTAATGTGACTCACTGCGTATAAGTGACTTGTTTTTGGACAGGTCTCCGCCTTCTACGCCGTGGGTCCTGGGTTCGATTCGATACCCGGCTGGAGTACAAATTCCTACCCTAGGGATATTTGTGCTTCTGGTTCTGGGTGTAATGTGTGTGGGTGATGTGAATGTTTCCGGCACCTATGAAACAAGTCTTTGAACTTAGTGTGGGGCTGCGAGTGTGAATGCGTTTGTTTTTAGCAATTTTTGCATAATTTTATTTGATATATAAATAATTTTATCTAAAATTTAGAAATAATATGAAACCATATGATTTCTAAATTTTACTTCACACTGGCACTCCATCGTTTCTTTCCTCGGGATTTTTGCTTGATTTTTCGTTGAATACATTTATACATTGAACTGCCCGTTGGCTTAGTTGAGTGAGCGGTCGCCTTCTAAGCAGGGGTTCGATTCCCGGCGGGAACACAAGTTTTCTCCTAAAGAAAAATTTGTGTTTCTGGTTCTGGTTCTGATTGCTTGTGCGATGTGAATGTTTCCGGCACCCACGGCTCAAGTCATCGAGCTTAGTGTGGGGCTGAGAGTGTGAAAGCGAAAAATTACGTCTAAAAATCACCATTTAATCCTCTATAAGAATATTTTATAAGTTTAGGTAAAATCTCTTGACTAAATCACGCTAAAAACTATTTTTATTTACCTTGACGTTTCGGCAAAGTTGCATTTGCCATGGTCTCGAGAATACTCTATGTTTTACTATCAAAACTATGTTTTTTTTTTTCTTAGTTTTGGCTTCGCAATCTTCTGCATTTAGCCAGTGTCAAGTGATAATATATTTCGAGTGTATTTCATATTATAAGTCCTAGTCACAAGTCACAGTCAAAGTCAAGTAAAAGAGTCAAGGTCCAGTCGTAGTCAAGTCATGCCCTAGCAAAGTGGTAGAAACTTTACTAGAACTTCTATTCGAGTTTTGGAGCGAAGGTGAAAATCACGTTTTTCAACTTTGTATGATTTGCCTGCACTTATGCACGTTCACTAAGTATTAACGGTTAATAATCCACCATTATTACATATTAACACTCGAAGATTCACAGGTTTTGGAAAATTTTACAAAATCAACAACGCCATTTTTTCACTTTCGCGGCAAAACTCAACTATGTATTTGAGTCACGAAAGTTTAAGGGTTACCATATATATATAAGTTGTATATTTTTTATCTTTCAAAATTATTTTATATCGGTAGTAGTCCTTGACCGCTGGGTTTTTTCTCATACTCTAACTGTAGCGCACAATTCCAGTGAATTCCGATAAGCGAGTCTTTTGTTACATCAATAATAAAGATACCTAAATAACTCAATATTTATGTAGTAGGTACATATTATTATATCAAACGTGACGTATTTTTAGATAATGATTTCTTGTCCACGCGAATCTCTTAGGGAATTCTTTAAAGAAACATGCATACTTACAATGTTTTCTCTTTACATCTTTGAAAATATTTTGCATGTTCGCAAAAATATTGATAAATATAAATTAAGAAGCGACGCATACAATCTTAATCTATACTAATATTATAAAGAGGTAAAGTTTGTTTGTTTGTTTGTTTGTTTGTTTGTTTGTTTGTATGTAAAAGGTAATCTCTGAAACTACTGATCCGATTCTAAAAATTCTTTCACTAATAGATAGCTACACTATCACTGAGTGTCATAGGCTATGTTTTGTTGAGATAGAAGTTAGTTATCAGTTCGAAATAATAATATTCGTAAGACAAGTCGGAGAAAAATTTGCTAACTTTCCGCTTTATCGGCATACGCTGACTAAACAGTTAGACATAGGTGAATACAATGTATGGCAAAAATGTTGGCCTTCATGAGTTTTACAAAAAAGTCCGCGACAGCATATATCTAACATGTATGTATAGCTCAGAAAAAATACTTTTCTTTGTTAAAAATCTGAAAAAAAAGCGGCTTATGTTTAGTTGGCTTTTTGAGACATTCAGTATTAATCCTTATCAAAATAAACTATTTCATCGTCTTACGTAGTTCACGTAGATACAATTTGCTTTTTACTGCATATGATTTGGATAAATAGTCTATGAGAAATCGTGAAATTAGTTTCACGGGAGCCCTCCCGTGAACGGGACGGGTCAGAAATTTATCGACACGTACTAGAAATTCCTGCACATTAAAAAATAGTGGCTTCTATTTCGTTGGCTTTGTTTAAGTATTTAATATTAATCCTTATCAAAAATCCTATTCATCGGCTTACGTAGTTCACGTAGATGCAATTTGCTCTTTACTGCATATAATTTGGACCTATAGTCTAGGAGAAATCGTTAAGTTTATTAGAGGGTGAAAATGGTGGATCACAGAATGTAACAGTTACTGCGTAATCCGGCATACTTCTATGTTTTGAACCGACTTACATAAGAAGGAGGATATAAATTCGATTGTTTTTTTTTGTTTAGTCGGTTATAACTTATCATTAAACTTTGAACTGCCCGCTGGCGTAGTTAGGTGGGCATTTGCCTTTAAAGCACCGGGTTTTATTCCCGGTGGGAACACAGGGGTTTTCCCACGGGAATTCGTGTTTCTGGTTTTGAGTACGTTGTGAATGTTGTGTGAATCTTGGATGTTCACAGCCACACGATACAAGTAATTGAATTTAGTGTGGGGATGTGAATGTGAAAGCGTTTATGGGTATGTATTTTAATATTTACTACCGGCCGACGCCGGGCGGGTCGTTCCTGAACTTTGAACTGCTCGCTGGCGTAGATGGGTGCGCGTTCGCCTTCAAAGCAGCGGGTTCGATTCCCAGTGGTAATTTACCTAGAAGATTTCTCTCCACGGGAAATTTGTGTTCCTGGTTTTGAATATGTTGTGAATGCTTTGTGAATCTTGGATGTTTACGGCCCCCCGATACAAGTCATTGAACTTAGTGTGGGGCTGTGAATGTGGAAGTGTTTATTTGTATATTTTTTAACTGCACTATGCCGGACGGGTCATCTTTTGAACTTTGAACTATCTACTCGCGTAAATGAGTGCGCATTTGCCTTTAAAGCAGCGGGATCGATTCGTAGTGGTAACAGAAGTTTTCTCCCTACGGGAAATTTGTGTTCCTGGTTTTTAATATGTTGTGAATCTTGGATGTTTACGGCCCCACGCTACAAGTCACTGAACTTAGTGTGAGGCTGTGAATGTGGAAGTGTTTATGTGTAGATTTTTTAACCGGGCGACGCAGGGTGGGGAATCTTTAAACTTTGAACTACCCACTGGCGTAGATATGAGTGCGCGTTAGTCTTCAAAGGAGCTGGTTAGAATCTCGGTGGGAACACAATAACAAAAGTTTTTCCCCACGGGAAGTTTATTTTTCTGGTTCTGGGTATGACGTGAATGTTGTGTGTGTGGTGTTAATTGTTTACGACCCCACGACACAACTTATAGTACTTTTAGAGTGGGGCTGTGAGTGCGAAAGCGTTTATGTGTAAGCTTTTTTTACCCGGGCGACGCCGGGCGGGTCGGCTAGTACTAGATATAAGCATAAAACTACAGTGCGCGCTTTCAGATTAAACAAAACGAAAAGATATTAAAAAAAAATTAAAAAGTTCGAAATTAATAATAAAACGGGCATTAATTAAGAAAGCTTATTATAAAACTAATGACTACATTAATGTCAAGGATGCATGGAGGCAAAATACACAAGCGGTTTCTAAAGACTACTAATAACATAGATAAACCTAGGTTAATATAACTATGTATTAGTGTTTAAGAGAGATTAAAAAATATAATTAAAAAAATACGCCACCGAGTTTCTTGCCAGGTTCTTTTCGAGATGGCTATAATTTTGCAAATCTAGCAGATAAAGCGGTTTAATCGAAGGAAAACATAATCATACCGGTTTGATGCATTTTTGTTCCTTCTGGTGACAACCAGCATATTATTATTATTTACTAGCAGCGCCCCACAGCTTCGCCCGAGGTAATTAAGTTAAAAAGTAGCCTATGTGTTATTACGGAACCTAAACTATCTACATTCAAAATCATCAAAATCGGTTTATTCGTTACGGAGATACGTGGTAACAAACATTCACACACACACAAACTGTCACATTAAAGATATTAGTAGGACAAAGTTAATTTATTGTGTTTATATTGATGAGGTAAATTATCGGGCTTAACAGTTAATATAATAAATTTACTTTTTCGGTATAGATTTCCGAAAAATAACGCCTATTTTTTTATATATATAAGTAGGATTAATATAGATTTTTGTCGAGATGGCTGTAATTTTGCTAATCTGGCAATAGAATCATTAACTTTCATGAGTGCCTCTTTGGAGCCCATGTGAATAAACGATTTAGATTTTTGATTTTGACTATTATTGTGAAAAATAAAAGTTGACGAACTGTGTCAAATGGGGTATCATTCATTAAGTATTTGAAAATAATGTTAAAGTTTCTTTAACTTTTTAAAAAATTTTGAATGACTATTGAAGATCTATAACTATTTAATGTTAGTTAGAAACCATTACCACTTATTTTTTTCAATCCTTATAATTAAACTGCGGTAGAGTTGTTATACATATATTCGCATAATGGATCTTATTAATGAAAAGGAGTATAATTAACTTTTTTTTTATTTGAACTGCCCGTTAGCTAAGTTGGGTGAGCGTCCGCCGTCTAAGCATGCAAGGGTATCGGGTTCCATTTCCGGCGGGAACTCAAGTTTTCTCCCGAAGAAAATTTGTGTTTCTGGTTTTGATTGTGATTCTGTGTGTGATGTAAATAATTTTATGAGGTGAGATAGTGGTCAAACGTTTTCCCTTTCTTGGATAAAAAAGGGAGTGTCGTAAAGACACACGATACAAGTGAAATTGTTGTATTACAGAGAATTCAATTATTCATCACAGTGTTTATCCCCACCACTGTTCGTCACAAGAAGGTTGCGGATCAGAATTTCAAAGCTCTACCATAAAAAGTTTCACATCAAAAAAGTTAGAAATTTCGCCTCAATTCAAATTATATAATACTAGTTGTTCCCCGCGGCTTCTCCCGCGTTAAGTTTTAAAATATCATCAAAACCCCAAAAAAGATGTGACGTTACTAAAAAGTATCCTATGTTCGTCTCCTTCTAAGCTACCTCCCCACCAATTTTCAGCCAAATCGGTTCAGTCGTTCTTGAGTTATAAATAGTGTAACTAACACTACTTTCTTTTATATATATACTAGCCGTGCCCTGCGGCTTCGCCCGCTATTATCAAGTTAAAAAGTAGCCTATGTGTTAATCCTAGGTATAATCTATGTACATTCCAAATTTCATCCAAATCCATTCGGCCGTTAAAGCGTGAAGAGGGAACAAACATACTTACACACTTACACACAAACTTTTGGATTTATAATATTAGTAGGATAGATAATAATAATAATGTTTAAAATAGCATTTGTTACAAAACAATATATATATACATAAATTGGTAAGTCCGCTAACATCAGCGCCTACACCTGGATCTGTTGACGTCACCCTCACGCAAACATCTAATCTGTAAAAACAATGACCTGCTTCGCCAGTTCAATGGTAGGACTAAACCGGTACAAACCGAAATCGGCATAAACCGGTAAATCTGACTTAATCTAGGAGTTTCACCGGTTACAACAAATTATGGTGACATAGATCTGTCAATAGAGATAGGGCCCTTCTTTTCCTCTACGTGTAGCATCACAGTCACGCGTCAGTTATTTGACTACTAGCTGCACCTCACGGTTTTACTCGCAATTCCGGAAATTCCGGGACAAAAAGTGACCTATATGTCAATACAGAATGTCAGATACATCCATGCCGAATTTCATCAGTAGCATGATCTGTAGAAATGGATGAATGGTGCAAACGGCCTTCATACTACGACCATACTAGGCAAAGCCTGTAAAGCAGGTACCTGTGCTCCCCCATTATGCTTTTTAGTTTTTTACCTACTTTGGAAAATGACCTACAAGTGTATTGAGGATCATCATTTCACACATAGAGACGAGCAAAGCTGTAAGTACTAATAGTAACATTATAATTTAAAATATTTTTTTTTTAATTTTAACTTCTTTTAAATTTATCTGAATATTTAATAATGTGTAGACTAGTTCTTGATCGAGCGCAGCTAGGTCTGAGTGAGTATTTTTCGAAATATGTTTTTTTTTCGTTTTAAGCCTTGTACATCCGCCATTTAAAAAAAAACTCGATTATTTGACAGAAAAATCTATGTAATTAATTGTCCAAAAAATGTCACGCGAATCGGTTGATAAATGCTACCTGTAGGGGAAGACAGCCGGACATCCGCCGGACATACGGCGGACATCCACCAGGCATCCCTCGGTCATACGAAACCATTTTTATCCAAACTGAGACACAGGCTCGCTCGGTCAATTATTGGGGTTTGTCGCTTACCTTCAGGCAAGCGTCTTGACTGTCTCCTTTCTTTATAGCCTTCAAAACATTTTAGTCACATGTTGTTACTATAATTATGTCACTGTAATAGTATAATTTTGACGAAGCTATCAAGCCACCAAGTACGCAATAATTGGATTCCTAAAACAGACTGTTGAGAAAAATAACCGGAAGAGAATTCCATTCTTGGACATAAATTCTCTAGTGATAAATTTAGAAAGGAAAAATTATCGCTTGAGGCGGGATTTGAACCCGCGGCCATAGGGTGACATGCCCTATTGCTCTAACCGCTGAGCTACTCAAGTCCCGCCTGAAGCGACGAAATTAACCTTACCTTATTATGAACGTCTTACGGGGACGTGTGACGTCATCTACCGAAACAGTTTTTAGAAACTACTACGGCCAACGAGTCTATCATTGCAGTTAGCTCCACGTTGTGTTGATAACGTCTACCCAAATTAATTGATGTTATTTATATAGCATTAGCCATGCTAGGCAGAACTATAGTGATAAATTTAGAAAGTGGTTAGAGCAATAGGGTATGAGACCCTATGGCCGCGGGTTCAAATCCCGCCTCAAGCGAATTTTTTCCTTTCTAAATTTATCAATATAAATTCTCTGTTTATTTGCGAGTATTTTAAATTCCCGATGATAACTTGATTATCATAATAACATAGTCACCAGTTGATATCTAACAGTATTTTAACCTAAGTATAAAAGTTATCATAAATTTTAACTACCCGCTGGCTAAGTTGAGTGCGCGCTCGCCTTTATTTTTAGGTTGGAGTCTAATTAAAAAAAAAAAATAAGCACAACATCCAATGTTGTACATAAGTTACTATAAAATATTGGAAGACACGTAGTCGCGCTTTCATTGTGCTACAAAAGGCTACGAATCTCGTAGCAATTAAAAAAAAACAAACAAACGACAAACGCAAACGCGTTCATACTCACAGCCCCACACTAAGTTCAAAGACTTGTATCGTGGGTGCCGGAAACATTCACATCACACACACATTACACCCAAAACCAGAAGCACAAATATCCCTTGGGAAGGAATTTGTGCTCCTACCGGGAATCGAACTTAGGACCCACGGCGCAGAGGGCGGACACCTGACCACTGCGCCAACCAGGTCGTCTTAAAAAAAAACTTTGATAGGTTAGCGATTCGCCATCATCTCATCTCATCAAATTTAAGTAATGATTGTGTCGAGTGTGTAAACCATTAGACCTACAATTACTGGCTTTCAGGGATAGCTCCCAGAACTTAACTTTGAGAAATTTCTGCAACAGACTTTTCGACTTTTTTTGCTTTTTTTGTCACCCTTTACCAAAAAATACCACCCACGGTGGTGAACTACATCTGTGTTTTTGGTACAGGGCAAAAAATGTGATAAAAATGCATGTGAAATTTAAAATAGCAAGACGCACGCTATATTTAATTTTTACGTCAGGTTACATATTTTTGATGTCTATGATTGGTCAGCTTTCTTTTCAAATACGTAAGTCAAAATGGCCGCGTATACAATTGCTTGACCCTGCTCGCATGTTCAAATATTCATTTAGATATGAAATGGATGTTTTTATGAATGAAATTTTATCATCGGCAATATATCAACGTAAACTATCGATTAAAAGCATTAAAAAATGCATATTAATGTCAAACAGTGCTAATCGAAGCAAATGGTTGTATCAACACAAAAAACTGCAAAATAAAAAAAAATTGTTTGTAAACTCTAAAAACTAACTGCTTTATAATATACATTTTTCATTTTTTTTATCTATATCTCTAATTTATAAATATTTTGTGTCACGGTATTTGTGGTCGAACTCCTCCAAAATGTCTCGATCGATTTTAATTTCTTTTGTATATTTTGGTATAACCCTCCTAAACAAACCAACAAAACAACAAATAAACACGTATTTTTGTAAAAACAATATCCTAAAAGTTTTTACTATGGTATTAAAGTAATAATAGGCGACCAAAAACGTGAAAGTGGTAAAACACTATTTCTAAACATGGCATGGCAGCGAATGAGACGTTTTGAGAATGGCACATTCTCAGAAAGGGACGGTTTGAGAATGAGACGTACTGCGAATGAGTCGTTTTACGACTGCGTGACCAATTGCGAATGGGACGTTCTGCGAGTAAACCATTGCAATGCATGCCGGGTTCATCTAGTAACAATATACACTTAAACTTAAGTCGGGTTTGTTATTTATAACTCAAGAACGGCTGAACCGATTTCTATGATATTTGATTTGTTGGATTTGTCTTCGCCAGAATAACAATCAAATTTCGAACTAACCGTTGGCTTAGTTGGTGGCTCGTTCGCCTTTTAAGCTATCGGGTTCGATTCCCGACGGGAACTCGAGTTTTCTTCCCAAGGAAAATTTGTGTTTCAGGTTCTAATTGTAATTGTGTGTGTGATGTGAATGTTTCCGGCTCCCACGACACAAGTCATCAAACGAAGTGTGGGGCTGTGAGTGTGAAAGCGTTTATTTTTGTGTTCTAATTAAAAAACAATGATAATATATAATAAATTGATAATATTAATAAATTGATAATATTTCTAGAACGGATTGATTTTTTAATTTACGCGAGTGAAGCCGCTGGGAACAACTAGTTAACATTATAAATCCGAAAGTTCTTGTTTTTTAAACGAGTTATTGATACTACTGTATATATCACCATAAAATACCACAAAAAATATTAACTGACAGACTACGTCAAGGATTTTAAAATATACAAGGTAACTAACCCCAGATTTTTTTTGCCTTGGGCTAAAAACCTAAGAAACCGTTGACCTTTTATTTAGGTACTTGAATACTGCTATGCCCTATGTCACCTTTATTATTATAAATAAATTATTCAAATAACCTAAGGTTTTTATTACTTTATTAAGTACCATTTTTACCTGACTGCCAAGGAATGTCTATGTTTTTCGCGCGAATTTTTATGTTTTTTTTTTAATACATTTTATTTTAATGACCTTTATTTTAACAATATGACGGTCCTATTGTATGTTCTTATGTTAGGGCAAATGAAGTAATTCTTGGAAACTAAAACTAACTAAAAAGGTAACTAAATTAAATTAACTTAAGCGTATGTATGTATATTTGTATTTATTTTTATCACATTGCATATTTCAAACGGCTGCATGGATTCGACAGTTAATATATATCGTTATATTCGTCTTAAAAACTCAAGTGACTTATCTTTTTTGCTTAGTAAAAAACATAATTTAATTAAACGATTAAATATTAAAACGGGGTCCAGCCGAATTAAAACCATGCCTATGATATATTTACACACAATTTATATTCAAGAAACTTCCAGAAAACCTTCCCTGGAATTCCATTTTTTTCCTGCAACATACAAAATAACTACGAATAATCGAGGCATCAAAATATATTTAGATCTGTTGTTTTATTTATCAGCATACAAATGCGGTTAACGTTTCTTCAAAGAAATAACTATTCTACATATTTATGAAGAGATAATGTATTTCTGTCTAGTTTATACAAAAACTAGCTGCGCCCCGCGGTTTCACCCGCGTGGTGATGGAAAATTGTGATATAGATGATGAAATATTTAATTTTTTCGTATATTTTTTAGTGTTTTTATATTATTCTGCTATTCGGACGGAGACAAATCAAACAATATAAAAATAATCAAACTATTGTATTTATGGTTCACTATTTTTTTAGCGATAATGGCTTACATATAAAAGATAGATATATGGTTTTCCGGACTTGTTTGTAGGACTCTTTAAGATGAACATTTCTATTATACATTATATACGTGTCACTCCAACGGTTTTTGCAGCACACGTCAGAATAGGTCGCAGATGGCAGATTTTATTTCTATTTACTTAACACTTAAGATTAGTTAGGATAATTAGCACTATATCTTTATAAATTATAGCCTATGTGTTATTCTGATGTGTAGGCTATATTACTGTAAATTTTCATCAAAATCCATTCAGTAGTTTTTGCGTGAAAGAGAAACAAACAAACATCCATACATTCTTACAAACTTCCGCGTTTTTAATATTAGTAGGAAGTAGGATTAGTAGGATAGTAGGAAGTAGAAGTGTTTGGACTCTTTTATGTTGTAGGACTCTACTCTTAAGCGGCAGGACTCTTTTGGAGAGTCCACCTCTAGTACCACACCATTGGCAGACATTCAACCGCCAGCAGTAGTGTGCAAACATTACTAAATTCACGATTGTACGACAATGTTAAAATAATTAAACGCAAGCAAAGCTTAAATAATTAAACGCAAGCAAAGCTTAAAATAACCGAGTTCACCGCTTTAACTTCGGAACCTTGATCAACGTATTAAACACGCATTATTAACGATAACTCAAAAACTAGAGATCAGATCTTGATCAAATTTCAATGGGACCACGTGAAAAGCACCAGCTTTTAAATAAAAAAAGAATCGTCAAAATCGGCTCACAAAGACAAAGTTATGAGGTAACTTTTGAAGTCGGTTAAAAATGAGAACATTGTCAATGTAGTCCACAGAATTCGCATTATTGACGATATTTCAAGAACTATTGATCAGATCTTGATTAATCCATTCGAAATCGTTTATTAAATGGACCCCAAAGAGGCACTCATGAAAGTTAATGACAGATTAGAAATTACAGCTTCTGTTTCTCTTTCTGGCCCATGTGAATAAATGTGCGTGTTGACGGATGACCTTGAATTTTGTGACTTGCTGGTTTCCACACGATGTTTTTCTTACCGCTATTAGGGTTGTATTTTCAGGTTGTAGGTTGTAGTTAGCCACCCCAACCACAACACTGCATTCATTGATAACTCATTTGCTGTTGTGGCTGTACGGTTGTGGAATCAGTTACCAGAACATTTAAGGAAGGCTCAAAGTAAATTGATCTTTAAATGACTTATTCATCGACATTACATAAAGAATATTTATTTATTTATCCTGAACAAGTTCAAGAATAGCAATATTTAACTCTATTTATTTTTATCTTATATAGGTATTCTGATTATGTGTTAATTATACATACATAATTATGTAAGTAGTATATTGTATTTGTTTAAATATATATTTTTTATTCTTTATTTATTTTTCAAATTATTTCATTTAGTTTATTTATTCTAAAATCTCTTTTTTTTAATTTACGCGTAGTTATCTTTTAGCTGCACGTCCCAACACTTTTCTTACACTCCCAGGAAAGCTGGTAGATAATGCTTCATAGCATTAAGTTATTCCTTGTACACTGTTTTGTCCGAAACTATAAAATAAATAAGTAAATATACATCTACTTACATTCCAAATTTTAGACAAATCGGTTCAGTAGTTTTGGCATGAAAGAGACAAATAACCAAATTTACATGAAATATTTGAGAAGTAATAAAGATTTAAATTTTTATGTATGAATAGCCCGTTGGCTTAGTTGGGGAGGTGTTCCCCCGACTCCTCTCTCCTCCTCTGTAGTAGGGTCAGTGGTAGAGAGCCAGAGAGCTCTTCATTAGCTTGCACGGCCCCACTCGTCTGAGGGGTTGCCTTGGTGAGCAAGGTCACCCCTCCATGGGCGCAGTGGCCCGGTTTGTACCCGGGCAAGATAGAGACTGCTGGCGCGACCCTATCTTGCCCCACCTTGGCGAGGGACTGCTCACGGTGGGGTTTTTAGTGGGTTCGAGCCTCACATACCCCTTTCCTTAGGAAAAAAAGTAGAAAGGAAGTAAGTAAGTTTTAAGGAAAGGAAGTAGTAGGCATTTCCACCCCAAAAAAAAAAGTGTTCGCTTTTAAAGTAGCGGGTATCGGATTCGATTCCCAGTGGAAATACAATTTTTTCCCTAAAGCAAAATTTGTATTTGTGGTTCTGGGTTTAGGTCATGTGATTATTTCCGGCACCCACAACACAAGTCATACTAACTGTGAGTGTGAAAGCGTTTATATTTATATGAAATGTCATGACGACCAAGTAGGCGGGAATCGAACGCAGAACCCACGGCGGTGGGCAAGTGTTTGCCCTCTGCGCCGTGGGTTCTGGGTTCGATTCCCGGCAAGAGCACACTTTTCCTACCCAAGGGACATTTGTGCTTCTGGGTGTGATTGTTGTTGGTATGTAAATGTAACTTAGTGTGGGGCAGTGAGTGTAAATGCGTTTTTTTGAGACAAAATCACTTGCAACTTACATACTTCAGTAGAATGGCGTTCAATTGATTTTATTTATATAGCATTAGCCATGCTAGGCAGAACTACAGTGATAAATTTAGAAAGGAAAAATTATCGCTTGAGGCGGGATTTGAACCCGCGGCCATAGGATGTCATGCCCTATTGCTCTAACCGCTGAGCTACTCAAGTCCCGCCTGAAGCGACGAAATTAACCTTTCCTTATTATTAACGTCTTACGGCGTTCAGTTTTAGATCAGACGATCTTATGTATTACGTGCCTGCTCTACAATTGAGCTACGGATCTACATGACAATGTAGTTCCAGAGGTACTCTACTCTAATAAGGAGAGCATTGAACCAAACGACAACAACAATAACTAGACCATATAATGATACTAGGTACTGGATGCATCCATCAGCAGTTCATGAGAGTACAGAGACCTGGGAAAATAGGCTTGTCAGAGCTAAAAACCGATATAATAGGTTTCTGCATTGTATAAAAAAACTTTACTTTGTATGCTGTTCCGATACGATATACCGGATCAAAAGTTATGGCATTAAATACCGGTATACAAATTTTGGGCTAAATCGGATAAAATGCAATAGTATTATGATATGGAGCTGATCTGATGATAGAGCCGGAAGGTGGTCGTGGGAATTGTAATAAAACGACGCAACCCCATTGAGTTTAGGCTTGTTAGAGTCGTTAGTCACTATGCACCCACGACACTAGTCATTATACTTAGTGTGGGGCTGTGAGGGTGTATTTATTAACTACTAATAAAAATTGCTTTGAAAAAATGACAAAAACAAAGGAGGTTCTGAATTAGTCTGAAGATTGTTCTTTCTGATCTCTTACCGTCGAATGCGCCGCTCAAATTGAATAAAAGCTTTCACACTCACAGCCCCACACTAAGTTCGATGACTTGTGTCGTAGGTGCTGGAAACATTCATATCAACACAATGACATAATCAGAAACGCTAATTCTCCTAGGGGAGAATACTCGTGTTCCCGCCGGGAATCGAACCCAATACCCCTACTTAGAAGGCGAATGCTCACCTAACTAAGCCAACTGGTAGTTTGGATATATATATTTTATGTTATAGTAGAGTCTGTTATCGTGCAGAGCCGCACTGAGAAAAATGTGTTGTTGCTGTTACTATATATTGCTATATGTGACAACTATAATTATTTAGTAACAATCACAAAAAAAATATATTTGGTAAGTAATACATATACGAGTAACTAGCTAGGTATAACTAACATATTTCGAAAAAAGAACGTATTAACTGTAATGTCGACTAGAAAATATGTTCCTGAGAACTTTAATAGTCTAAGTGTCCCAATTTTTTTCTCCATGCGGTATTAAGGTAGAACCGGTATGGTGTCGGTACTGCTTCCTGTAGTCGGTGTATTCGGCCCTTGGGTGGAATATTCATTGGCGTGTGTCCATGCCTCAGACTGCGTAGATGCAACTACGAGCCTGTGGTCACGTAGCCCCAGGTCAACGTTTTGGTCAAGGCAAGAAAATTGACGAGTTCACTACCTCTTTAACTAACTACTTCTGCAATTGTAACTAATGTGCAGTACTTCTGTGGACATTTTATGCGTTTGCAGGCTCATAGTTTCGCGTTGGGTTTTTGTTTGAGGTAGGTTAGGTAAGACCCTTTTTAGTCCACCTGGGTATAAAAATCCAGTTTTTTATAAACTCTCTATCATAAACTCCTATGTTTGTTAGGTTCTCTAGGTTTTTCTATGCAGTTTGCTTCCACTTACCTAATTAGCAGAAAAAAGGTTAAGCCAATATTTGATAAGCCAACATTTTGATGACGCTTTGCCTGATCCAAGCGCTCTGATAAATAAAAGTTATCAAACTTTCCAATATGACAATAGTTACTTGTCACTACATTTTTATTTCATATTTAAGATTAAATATTAGATAGAATACCCCACATCAGATGTAAATTCGTTATTGACTGTAGAAGATGTCATCATAGATTATAAACTATGTTAATTAAGATTTTTTTATTACTGACTAAGCAAACGTTGGACTACAATCACACCTGATGGAAAGTGACGATGTAGTCTAAGGTGGAGCACGCTTGCTTAGTAACCTATTCACTTTACCTTTGAACAAATCCAAATTGTACCTTACGGAAAACACAGATTTCGGAAAGCGTTCCATTCTTTTGCTGTTCTATAAATGAACGAAGACGCGAAACGTTTCGTGCGAATTAACGGTATTTCAACCATAAATGGGTGACGCGACGCCGTCCTTCTGGATGTAAGGTGGAAAAAGGGTGAAGCAGGAATAAGGTTGGAGCACATTCACCGTAATGTATTTTATAGAATACCGACAGGCTTGCAACTTTACGCCGATGTTCAAGACTTTGCAATCTGGCTTCAACTAAAGCGTCATTGTTAATTAGCCTCTTTGCGCTTCGCTCTATCGAATCCAAAGCCTGCAGCTGATACTTGGCAGAACCATCCCACAGGTGACAACAGTACTCCATAAATGACTGGACCTACGCTTGATACAAGTTTAAAAGTGTGTGAAGTACCGCCTGACCTTCAACAAAATACGAAGATTTTTTGCAGCTACTTTGGCCTTAGACTCGATCTACGAACCAAAGTTGAAGACGGATGCCAAACTGACACCCAATAGTTTTTAGTATATTGCCTATCTGGATGGGCGGTGGATTTAGTAACATAAATAAAATAAAATCAGTCCCCGTGCCCCTACTCTATTGTTGTACAGATAGGTCAGTTCAGACACTGTGCTTGTGGGAACCGGAAGCTCATTCTATTTGCAAAAATCTATCAGAGAGCCTGCGACGCGTGATTAAAATGCTGGTACTTATTTGGCTCAACGTTTAACATTTTAATTGAATATTGCAATTCAGAGAGGCAATGCCGCCAGCATAATGGGAACGCTACCCACTAGTAGCAGACTACTTGGGTTACCTATAAGCTCGGTGCCTTGTAGGTTAACTTGGGTCTTTGATATACATATATTTATAGGAAATATAGGCAATTGGCACGTGACTATACCTACTAGTGATAGGTATCACATTGATTATTATCATGAATATCTGATATCTATAGAAATAACCCAGGTTTTTACGTTTATCGAATCAGGCGACTGGGAATCCCTACTCCCGTATAATTTGAGGTGAATTTTAAATTCTAACTCGATTTTGGTGGTTTTCCTCATACCTAACAATAGTTACCTGGTATTTTGGGGTACGGGAACAAGTTGGGAGGAAATTTAAATACCTCCTGTTACCACAATCCTTCTGATCTCTTATTTTTTTTGAAGCGGGGCAAAAACTGAAATACTCCGCCCTTACCGGCCTTTATTTTTGATTTCAGCATTCAGACGCCCACTGTTGGACATAGGCCTCCCGGAAAAAAAACGTCACAACGACCCGGTGAAGTATTAGACTTCTTGCGAATCGTCTTGGAAACTTTGCAGTCAAATAATTAACTTAATAAAGACTAACTGTCTGAAATTACTAACTATAATGGACATATAAGATAAGATAATGTTAATTGCAAGAAAATATAGTTACAAACAATACCTTACTTAGAATACAGAACTGCTCATTGGCTTAGTTGAGTGAGCGTTCGCCTTCTAAGCCTTCGCCTTCTCGGTATCGAGTTCGATTCCCGGCGGGAACACAAGTTTTCTCCCTAAGAAAAATTTGTGTTTCTGGTTCTGTTTGTGATTGTGTGTGTTATGTGAATGTTCCCGGCACCCTGCGCTGCGTATTTCAGATCTAGTGTGTTTACCAGCTTCGATCACATCGTCACTTACCATCAGGTAAGATAGTGGTCAAACACTAGCCTGTCACAAATAAAAAATTAAAAAAAACCCACGACACTAATAATCGAGCTTAGTGCGGGGCTGTGAGTGTGAAAGCGTTTATGTTTAGCGTTAACAGAATAAACTTAAGCTATAACCCACAAATTAAGCACTAAGCTTGTATCTTGTGGCTCGCGTATGACACCATATGAGACCTTTCATTTATTTTATTCTCGATAGGCAACCCATTGAATACTATCACATCTGATGGAAAATTATGATAGGGACCGAAGATGTAGCCATTCTTACCTAAAATATACCTATTTATTGACTTGAAGGCTCCCAGATTATACTGTTTTTTGAGGAACAAAGACGCAGGCATCGAGTTCCACTCATTCGCAGTACAGGCTAGCTACAGAATAGGCTACCATTTGACCATCTCACCTGATGGTAAGTGATGGTGTAGTCGAGGACCTAGAATGACTGGCTCATAAGTGTAGCTGCCGGAGCTTTTTATAATATTCTTGTCTTTAATGTTCATAAATGTCTTAATAATACAATTACTAAACAGCCAGTCACGCAAATTTTTCTTAAAACTATTTCTTTCTAAATTTTGAATATCGTTAGGTATTTTATTATTTAAAAATATACACATATTGGATATACGTTCTTTTAATAAATATTTTTTGACGAGTAGGTTGATACAGGAGGCAAATTTCGCACGCATTTTTTTATAAATTTCACAACGTTTTTTTTAAATATTCCGGTCGAGTTCTATAAAAATACAAATATCTCTAATGTAGATGCACTAGGGCTAGAGCACAAGGGCTGATGACATAATATAACCGATCGATGTAAGGAACCAAAGCACCAACCTCGAAAGTAATTGTGCACAAGTCACATGATGTTGCATCATAATGTATTAATTATTTACGTCAGCACAACAATGTACGCACGGGTTGGGTGACTCACAAGCCTAGAATATATGGATTTTCATAGTACATTTCCTAAGGACTGCGTTACTATGAACTTACGAATGCATGTTCACAAAAATAATAAATAAATATTTATTTAATTTGATATAATATTTATTTTATCTAGCAAACAATTTTGTTATCATAAGTCCTTAAAACTAAAACTTAAGAATATATTTATATATATATATAAATAAACTAAATAATAAAAATAGATCGTAACGGTTCAGCAATGTTCCCAAAATGCTGGCTGCGTTACCCCGCTGTGTAAAGCAATACTTATGTGCTGTAAAAAAAAAAACACACACCAGCATTCTGGTCACGAGTCGACTCTCTCAATAGTCCAGCCCAATCTTTGTACCTTTCGAAATCACACGGTCTTCATGGGCCCAGTGTTTCCTCCCCAAACGGCACAAATATGAAACCTCTATCGAGGTTTGAATATTTACGCTATTTAGGAATAAATATAACATAATTAAAAATAACTTAAATAAAGAAGCGACGCACACACTAAAATCTTAACTGGATTATCAAGTTTAAAACAGTTATAAAACGGGCAAGAAAGCTTTTTGTAAAATGCATGACTACATTAGTGGCAAGGGTGCATGGAGGCAAACTGCACAAGCTCTTTCTGGCGACTACATAATATAGATCTAGGTTAAGATAATTTCTGTATAAGTCATTTAAAAAAGTTATAAAAAATATAAAAAATGCGCCGCCGAGTATTTTGCCAGGGTGAGTACCTGGCAAGATCTCAAGATGGATATAATTTAGCAAGTCTGATAATAGAGTCGTGATATATCTTTGGGGCCATGTGAATAAACGATTTTGAATTTGAATTTCAATAAAAACTTTATAGTAAACAGGGTTTTTAAACGCGATTCTGGTGCCTATCTTTAGGCTTCATCAGATGAGAGACGAGATGATTAGGACTAGCCTAGACTATCGTAGAAACTACTGAAAAGTAACAGAAAAGAACAATACGTAATGTCATATGTAAATGGAATAAATATTTATTGCAGTTTTTAGATTCAAAAACCAAAACTATACAGCTGAAATTTCTATTGGACCAATCAAAAATAATTGATACTTTAAATAGTTTTTAAAATCCAGCTTTACCAGTTGTAGCGTCTCCATTTCAGCTAGTACAAAAATGCTTTCGTATGTCCAGCGGATGCCAGCTGTTCTCCTCTACAGGTCCCATTTTTCAACCGATTCTCGTGAAATTTTGTAAGCAAAGTCGATAATTATATGGACTTTTTTCTGTCTATTAAATTTCATTTTTTTTTAGAAATGGCGAAGATAGTGTCTGAAAACGTAAAAAATTTGGCATTTCAAAAACTACGCTTAGTCCTTAGCTCTCAGAGCCACTTATAAAATTACCAGCCTCACCCCGCGGCTTCGCCCGCTATTAACAAGTTAAAAAGTAGCCTATGTGTCAAGCTATGTACATTCAAAATTTCATCCAAATCCGTTCACCCGTTAAAGCGTGAAGAGGGAACATACTTCCACACAAACTTTAGGTTTTATAATATTAGTAGGATTGCGAAAGAGTTCTGCCGGACAATTCAATTACTGTTGAGGAGGTCATGGCAGGTTGGTAGGTCGATCGCCTGAATCGCGTCAGGCCTCTGGCCTGTTACATGATGCATTGTATCTAATAATTTGTATGATTCATGATCGGCCAACTAAGGTACAACTACGCACAGTCTAATGCCACATCTTGACGAACATATCGGCACAAACTTTAGTGGTAGGCCTCTTATGAAGAGTCCTCCTGGGGCCACACCTATCGCTTACATCTTGGAGAGTGTGCTCAGGAATTACATGATATAATTCCTCCATGCCCTTTTTACCATCAAACAACAAGACAAATTGTCAAACGTCATTCATTTATGGTTGACATACCTCCAGTTCGCTCGAAGCGTTTTGCTTCTACGTTCATCATCCGTACAGCGAAGGAGTGGAACTCATTGCCTACGTCTTTGTTCCCTGAACAGTATAATCTGGGTGTCTTCAAGTCTAGAGTGAATAGGTACCTTCTAGACAAGCATGTTCCATCTTTGGCCGCATCGTCACTTTCTATCAGGTGAGATAGCGGTCAAATGCTTGCCTATCTAATATAAAAAAACACCATTGCCAGACATTCAACCGCCAGTATGCAAACGTTACTGTTTGCAGGATTGAACGGCAATGTTTAACGTCAAATATCTCAGGGTGACAAACGCAGTGCTCTACGCAGAGTCAATGAATTATTTAAGTTTTGAACTTCAGGTTACACTGAAATGTACTAGCGTGATGCTTCCCATCAGGCAAGGACTCACTCGCGAGACCAGAAATACAAATTTCACTTGGGGAGTGTTTTAATATTGCATATTATTAACTAATAATATTCAGTCACCAAAAAGCGCTTGTTCCGTTTACCTTCATGCATCCTTGTCCTTATCATAATTATGTTGCTCTCCGATTGGTCCCATTTAAATTTGATCAAGATCTGACTAGTAGTTTTTGAGTTATCCTCAATAATGCATATTCTGTGGACTACATTGACGATGTTCTCGTTTTTAACCGACTTCAAAAGTTACCTCATAACTTCTTTCATTGTACGCCGATTTTGATAATTTTTTATTTGAAAGCTGGTGCGTTCCATGTGGTCTCATTAAAATTTGGTCAAGATCTGATCTCTACTTGTTGAGTTATAGTCAATAATGCGTGTTTTATACGTTAAATCTGATCAAGGTTCCGAAGATAAAACGGTGAAGTCGGTTTTTTTAAGCTTTGCTTGCGTTTAATTATATACTAAGCTTTATCCATTTACACATTTTTTACTATTGCAGGAAATTGCTGGGTGCAAATTTAGTTTGTAATTATTTCCCGGCGGAAACACAAGTTTTCTACCCAAAGAAAATGTGTGTTTCTGGTTCTGGTTGTGTTTGTATGTGTGATGAACTTATAGTGAGGCTGTGAGTGTGAAAGCGTTTATATCACGCTCGCAGTTTCTAAAATAACTTTTATAAATTTATGTCGTACCAAACGTGTGAAGAACGCATATAATAACTGATGTATCTAGTTTTTAGGTACCTAGGTACAACTCCTAGGGCCAACGACATCCTCAAGGCTAGAACCAACAACGCAGTAGCCTAGAATCTAGGTACTAAAAGTCCATAAAAGGTCTAGAAACTAATCAATGGTTCTAAAGCCAACGACACTGTCAAGGATATTTAGATCATTGCATTAGCTCTCGGAGCGTGGTCCACCTGGTCGTACTCAGTAGTAAGGTTAAGCAATAGTTTAGTACGAGTGACTGTACGTTGCTCCTAGAGTGAATAGGCATGCTACTTCTTGGGCTGCAACATCACTTTTGATATCAAATTTCTCTAACTTCAGGGGGTGTTGTCGTCGCTCAGTTATAGTTATAGTTACAGATATAAGAAGCATAAAAACGTTCCCAACGGAAGACCAGCGCATGTTTTTGAAACCAGCGTTATGCTGAGTGGGGACGGTTTGTGGTAAAAAAAAAACAATTTGTACCCTTTTGTCAGTTTTAATTTTGTTTTTCTTTATGCCAAAATAAATATGTCTTTATGTTTTTCAAAAATTGTGGTAACGTTAGTTTTGGTATAAAAAGTAAATTATGTATACAGGATAACATAACAAGAATTATAGAATAAGAAAATAATAAAAAAAGAAACATGCTGGGCAGTCTTTGGGGACTGCCGATAGAAGTAAAAACTAAGTAACTTGTGAATTGTATCGTCGAGCTATAAAAATCGTTCGGTGACGATGACACGAGTTCCATGATTTTTGTTCCCCCAAAAAGTACTCAACGCGTCTAAAGAAGTATTCACTTCAAAAAACTATAAATTACTTAAAATTTATTTCTATCGAAAAAAACCTTAACTTTTTCAATATACTAGTATTTTTTTAATGAGGAACAGGCAATAAAAATATTTATTTATGTAGTGCCTAACATATCATTCTATCATCATAATATTACCAGACTGCATTACAGCCAATCATACAAAAATTAAAAAATATATATGCTAGAGTAGTGAAAAATCGGCTAGTTTTTTTTTAATAAATATTTAGTCTCGTTTGGGGACCGAACTTGTAAGTTTCCCAAGATTTCTCAAATGTATACTTTCAAGACACAATTGAAATAAAAAGTACCTAAAAATTTGAGTCAGAATCAACCACGAAACGATTGAGGCTTTTTGACTTTTTCAGTATCTGACGTAATATTAGGCATTTCGTTCAAAAATAAAAGGGTTCAGCACAGATTATTTTATAGTTAACTAGCGTCCCTCCCCGGCTTCGCACGCTTGTAATTTAGAGAAAAAAAAGAAATAGTTACTGTGAGTCAACCGTAACAGATAGAGATATGCCATTGAAAAGTTTTCTTTGGGATTTTAAAAGAACTAAAATTCTCTAGTACACCATTTTTGTGTATCTCTTAAGAGCCATTTCGGACGTTCAGTGAATAATCGAAGATTTTGAGCGCGTAATTTACTATCTTGGGAAAAGATTTCAAACTGTCTTATATTTGTTAAATAAAGATCAATCTTTGGAATTGTCACATAATTACAACTTGGTTACAAATTACTTTATTTCGACCTAAATAAAAAACTTAACTAGGTTTTATAATAAACCTTTGGTGAAAAATATTCTAACTGATGTTGAAAACCGCATCGAAATCCGTTGCGTAGTTTATAAGGAGTTAGCGGGAAAACAGACAGACGGAAAGCAACTTTGTTTTATTCTATGTAGAGAAAAGATACGCGGACTATTACACAACAATAAATACCTATTATATGACTAAGCGACTAACTGGCGCTTACGTTTCCTACTACTACAAAAAACTGACGCAAAATTCCTCGAAAAAATTTGACATATGTCACTTACGAAAACTCCATATTGACAATGGCAAAACATTAGACTCTTTCTCGGCGGATTAAGATTGAAAATTCAAATACTGGATGCAAAGAAGTTTGCTTTATTAACACGTGTGTATTATCTACGTAGGCACATACATGATTTTGTGAATGAATGCTGTTTAACTGTAGTATAGTGATAGTGGGTTTCGTGATAAGTATACGTTTGAATTTCCCGTTTATAGTGGGATTTCTGAAAATTCGGAAGGATGCGAAATATGAAAAAAAATATAAAAACATAAAACATTTATTTAAAGATTTTTAGAATTCATTTTTATGAAGCCCGTGGCCCCTGATGTAGTTGAAAACTGTTTTTCAAGGACACATTTACATAAAAAGTGACGTGTCTCTGTCTGCGTGTTTTTTTAGACCTAAACTAGTCGTTAGCGCCGAACTGAGATCTCGCTCCTACATTTTGCCTCATGGAGATAAACTTTTGAGGTTAATTGCTAATATATTTTTTTGCTGTATAATAATTGTTTGATTTCTGTATTTCTTGTTCAAGTACAGGATATAACGGATAATATACGTAAGTTTCAGTTTTCAGTGTGAAGCTGTTTTTGAGATAGACCCCCAGGACAAAATAGGTCTAAAAACAGTGACTTTGATGTAAATTTTTTTGTTATATATATATATATATATATATATATATATATATATATATATATATAAGAGGATATATAAGATTTGAGGGTCCATGTTTGCTCGCGTCCGTGGGACTTAGCCCCAGTTGTCCCACACGTGGCCCTTGGGTGGCGCTAAAGGAGCAACATCATAAGTGGTGGTAGGCCTTGGCCGCCGGCTTTCGAACCACCCCCCGGACAAAGCCACGGTGCCAAGCTATTCGCCAAGCGATTCGCGTTCCACCGTGTTGTCCGGGCTAGCCGTTCAGGAAGACGGGTCGGGTACAGATGCGCTAATGAAGATGACAGGATGAGTGACACAGTTATAACGTCGCATCGGGTAGCCAAGATCGGAGAGCAGCGGGATCCGAGGCACGGTTCTCCGCTGGCCGACCGCAGATAGTTGGGGGCCCAAGTAATGAGCTAGCCACTCATGAAAGGCTGCCCCGCCATCTAGCGAAAAATCCCAGGAGTGCGCCATCGTGCCGGTTGGCGACCGGATGCGAGGACCCGATGGACACTCCCGGGGGGGCTCGGGCGTCCCCGCGGTCTCCGGTTTTGATTTCCCACTGATGGGTCGTTTGATACTGTATGTCACTGAGTCAGTAATTAGCGCTTTGTCCCACTTCCGTCTTCTTACCTTCACTCCCCCCCAAAAATGAAAGTTAAAAAGAACAGTAAGGCATTTAAACAACGGAAGCACGTCCTCGCTCTTCATGTGCACCTTTGTAATATAAGAGGTTTGCACAGCAACATCAACCCGGTCCACCACCATCTTGAAACCGCAAAACCTCACCTACTGTTCCTTACGGAGACGCAGATCAGATGTCCAGCTGACGCGGCGTATCTTGCTTACCCGGGCTATAACCTTGAACATAAGTTCAAGCAGCGCTCGGGAGTTTGCATGTACGCTCGTGATGACATCTGCTATCGGCGTCTCCGTAATCTTGAAGACCCCAGCCTCTCAACTATCTGGGTTCTGGTGGATACAGGCATGGAGAAAATTCTCTATGCCTGTGTTTACCGTGCGCACTCTGGAGACGTGGAGACAAATAGGCTCATGACACACCTCAGTGAGGCGGCCGACGTGGCACATCAGAGGTATCCTTCTGCTGAATTAGTGGTTCTGGGGGATTTCAATGCTCACCATCAGGAGTGGCTATTCCCATACCAGAACACTGACCATGCTGGGAGAGAGATGCGTAAGTTAGCTTTGACGCTCAACCTCACCCAATTGGTCCAAGAGGCAACGAGGATACCGGATGTTGATGGCCATACAGCCAATTGCTTAGACCTTCTGCTGACAACAGACCCAGACCGCTATTCTGTGTCGGTTTCATCACCGCTTGGTAGCTCCGACCACTGTCTGGTGAAATCTGTGTCTGTCCATTCTCCGCCTGATCTCAGCCCAAAAGGCACTCGGCGGGTTTGGAGATACAAGTCAGCAGATTGGGATGAGATGCGTTCCTTTTATGCATCTTATCCTTGGCGGCAAGTTTGCTTCTCTTCGAGCGATCCCTCTGCTTGCGCGAATGCTGTGGTAGATGTGATGCGTTTAGGCATGGAGTATTTCATTCCATTCTCTGACGCACCTCTATCCAGTAAAGCTCGCCCCTGGTTTGGGGCCGAATGTGGACACGCGGAAGCGTTAAAACATGAAGCCTACACCGCTTGGGCTGAAGCTCGAATTCGCAAGGCTAGGAATATACGTGAAAAGAAGAGAGCCTTTAACAAAGCTGCCAAGTCTTGCAAGAAGGTTCTTAAGAAGGCACGCTTTGACCATATTAGCCGGATTGGGGCCAAACTTGCTTCGTATCCCTCAGGGAGTAAAGCGTTTTGGTCCCTGGCTAAGTCGGTTGAAGCGAACTTCTGCCGTTCCTCACTGCCTCCAATGCTGAAGCCTGATGGGACACTGGCTCACACCGCTGAAGAGAAAGCTAATTTGTTTGCTTCACTCTTTGCGGAATCTTCACATCTAGATGCTGGTAGCGCTGTACCTCCGAGTTTACCTGTCTGCGAGTCGACCATGACGGAAATCCGCATTCGACAGGTCGATGTACGTAAAGCGCTGCGCAATCTGGATGTGAACAAGGCCTGTGGCCCTGATGGCATACCAGCCATAGTTCTGAGGACATGTGCGCCTGAATTGTCTCCGATACTGACACGCCTCTTTCGCCTCTCTATGGAGACTGGTCAAGTGCCGAAAGCATGGAAGTCCGCCAACGTGCAGCCTGTGCCCAAAAAAGGAAGTCGCGCCGACCCTGTCAACTACAGGCCGATCTCAGTCACGTCCATTCTCTGTAAGACAATGGAACGTGTACTGAACAAGAAACTCCTAGGCTATCTAGAAGCAAATGACCTTCTGAGTGACCGGCAATATGGGTTTCGCCAGAACCGGTCAACAGGAGACCTTCTAGCATATGCCACTCACATATGGAGTGAGGCCTTGGAAAAACACGGCGAAGCGATTGCGGTATCGCTTGATATTTCCAAGGCCTTTGACAGGGTATGGCACGATAGCCTTATTGGCAAGCTTCCAGCTTATGGTTTACCTCCCGGTTTATGTGCTTGGATCTCGGACTTCTTGAGGGAACGATCGATTCGAGTTGTCGTTGACGGCTGCTCGTCCGATCTAATGGCAATTAATGCCGGGGTACCTCAAGGGTCAGTTCTTTCGGCAACTTTGTTTTTGGTACACATTAACGATCTGCTTAGGCCCGGTATCTTTGGGTACGCAGACGATAGCACCGTTGTCGAGAGATTTATATCTAATGCACGAGCCGGTAAGGTACAAGTCCAGTCTTTAAGAGAGGCAATGATTGGGCGTTTGAATTCGAACTTGTTGGCGGTGTCCGATTGGGGCGATGCTAACTTGGTTCGATTTAATGCGTCCAAAACACAGGCGTGTCTCTTCTCCGCCAAACGGAGTCCGTTTGACCTATCTCCAACCTTCCAAGATGTACCAATACCGATAGCAAACAAACTCGAGCTTCTTGGCGTTACCTTATCGTCAAATCTTAACTTTGGCACCTACATTGAAGCCAGAGCTCAACTGGCCGCTAAGAAGTTGGGTATCCTCGCCAAGGTCCGGCAGTACTTCACACCTCGCCAGCTTCTTAACTTATATCAAGCGCAAGTCCGATCGAGTATGGAGTACTGTGGCCATCTCTGGGATGGATCCGCTAAGTACCAGCTTGAAGGTCTTGAGGCTATTGACCGACGGGCAAAAAGACTTATTGGTGATAGTAAGCTGATTGAGTCCAGATTGCACAGCCTTGGTCACAGGCGTATGGTCGCAAGTCTATCGGTATTCTATCGTTTGCATTTTGGAGAGTGTGCGCAGGAATTACATGAGTTAATTCCACCATGCCCATTTTACCATCTAACAACCAGACAAACTGACAAACGTCATCCATTTATGGTTGACATACCTCCAGTTCGCTCGAAGCGGTTTGCTTCTACGTTCATCATCCGTACAGCGAAGGAGTGGAACTCATTGCCTGCGTCATTGTTCCCTGAGGGGTATAATCTGGGAGTCTTCAAATCGAGAGTGAATAGGTATCTTCTAGGCAAGCATGTCACATCTTCGACCGCATCATCACTTTCCATCAGGTGAGATAGTGGTCAAATGCTTGCCTATTCTGCATTAAAAAAAAAAAAAAAAAAAAAAATATAATATATAATTGTTTTAATTCGTAATTTAAAAAACAAAAATTGCTCATTTCTAAATCTATTCTATGCAGATATATTGATGAATTTCTAAAACATATAATAATATAGATACTATTATTCAGAACAAATTTTTGAACTATCTCAATTTCAAATAACTAATCTTCATCTCGTGCTTTTGAATGTTCCATCTTCGGCCGCAGCGTCACTTTCCATCAGGTAAGATGTTAGATAGTCAAATGCTAGATAGCTAGCATAAAAAATCCCTTCGCTTGTCCTGCTTTCAAATATTTCAATAAAAACAATACCTTTTTGTCACTAGTACCATTGGATAGTACCATTGATGGTACTAGTGACACTGCTTCATATCTCTAGCACCTTCAATGGTTAGAACTTGTTTGTGAGACTACTTTAAAAATAGAGGACTTACATTTAAAACCTTACTACACTTATTGGAAAAATAACTGAAAATTTAAAAAATAAAAAATCTTTTTGTTTGGACAAAAACTTTACTTATTTGTAACACTCCATGTACTTATAACTAGGTATAGTAATAGTAGGAACACTATTGTGTGTCAACACTGCATCTTATATTATAACTTGGCTCATACAGGTGATTCATAAATAAGCTAAGCTGATCAGGTATTTGTTGTGTACATGGATAAACACTAACTCCTAACTAGGTTGCCCTGTGTGTAGGATATCAGTGCTCTCCCGCCATCTCACAAATAGGTACTTCACTGTATAGTTTATTGTAGACTAGCCGTGCCCCGCGGCTTCGCCCGCAATTATCAAGTTAAAAATTAACCTAAGTGTTAATCCTAAGTATAATCTATGTATATTCCAAATTTCATCCAAATCTGTTCAGCCGTTAAAGCGTGAAGAGGGAACAAACACACTTACACATAAACTTTCGGATTTATAATATTAGTAGGATTGTACAAACAATTTAATCAGTAATCAAATTCTGCTGAATGCAGTTTTAGTTCAACTAAACAGGTAGGTAGTTAGTGATAGGTAGTTTTACATATAAAAGTTTTTTTTTTAATTATTATTATTAAAACTAATGTTACTATTGTGAATAGTACTTACACACTTGGTTTCGTAATTATGTACCTAAATTCGCATTGTTCACCAACTATTTTATTATTTGCAAGTCTAGCATAGCTGACGCAATAGTCTGAAATATTTCAGAGATTTTTTCCTCGATTACAAGAACATGGACTCCTTTTTCCTCGACAAAGATCACTACGTCATCCCTATAGGAATGATACCATAATTGTCCAACGTGGGTATATAAGGAGTGCTTCTGATAATGTATCTCATTCACTATCCTACAGGCTGAAGAAGTAGTGGCTTTCAAAGTAGAAGTAGAGCGGCTTGAAGTCTTCAAAGAATATAAGTTACTAGAAGTGGTGAAATATCGAGTCTTGAAGTTGCAGATGTAAGTCGTTTTTTTATTACTATTGCAATTTTATTTAGATTTTTGTGTTATGTGTATTTTATGTGTTTAGAATTATATATGTTTTATTATATTAATCGATGTAGAGTCGTATAATATAGAGAGAATTTAGTAAATTTTGGTCTATTGTTTAGCGAATTATAAATATATGAAGTTATTTTATGAAGAAGTGCGAATTTAACAAATAACCACATATTTTAACGTAGATTATATTTATTTCGAATAACAAATTGTACATTTAAAATGCTTAATACAATAGTTAGTTTTTTAATATATATTTTTTTGTAGGAATTACAATTATTTACAAATAATAACTTTAAAAAATACTAACATACTCTTGTACGACAGCACGGTACAATAGAGACTTTAAGTCAGTTTTAAAGTATTTTCCAAAATCATATATAATCTTGAAATTAAAAAGATATTTTTTTCATCTGTGATATGCTAAAACTACTATCTCACTTGATGTTAAATGACGACGCGGTGAGAGTAGCACGCTTGCCTAGAAGATATCTATTTTTTTTTTAACTTGAAGATTTTATTTATTGACAGGAAAATACTTAAAAAAACAATATTCAAAAGTAAACTGAACTGTCCGATGTTGAAAAAACATATTTAAATTAAACTGCCCGATGGTTTAGTTGGGTGCGCGTTCGATTTCTAAGTAGCGGGTATCGGGTTCGATTCCCGTTGGAAAAACAAGTTTTCTCCCCAAGGGAAAATTGTGTTTCTGGTGTGTGATCTGAATGTTTACGTCACCCATGATGCTTAGTGTGGGGCTGTTACCGTTTAAAAAGACAATTTTTAATTTTATATTTTGGTAGAGCATCTTCTAATACTCGCCAGACTACCCTGTACCAAAAAAGCTCTCAAATTAAATAAATAAAAAAAATATATACGCTTTTACACTCATAAACCCACACTAAGTTAGATGACAAGTGTCGTGGGTGCCGGTAACATTTATAACACAGACACAATCACAACCTGAACCAGAAACACACATTCCCTTGGGGAGAAAACTTGTTTTCCCACTGGGAAACGAAACTGATACGCGGTGCTTAGAAGAACATCCTGTGAACAATCAAAGTAGCGCTAAAGTTGTTTAAAAAAAAAGCATTTATTCACATGGGCCCCAAAGAGTCACTCATGAAAGTTAATGACTCTACTGGCACATTCGCAAAATTACAGCCATCATAAACATAAAAAACTTTCACATACCCCATATTAAGTTCAAGAATTCGTAAATTCCGGAATGATTCACATCACATCTAGAAACACTTTCTCTTGAGGAGAAAACTGCTGTTCCCACGGGAATCGAACCCGACACCCGCTTACTAGACCAACGCGCAACCAACGTTCAAAAAACCTAGGTATGATCGATTAGGGAGATAGGTTACCGATATGGACACACCTTAACTAAATAACACTGGACGCCGGTATATAAGAGACGTCCCAGCATTCGTACCGTCAGTATCCTTCAGGCTATCATAGAGGTAACATACCTTATACTAAGTGCTACATAGTTATACGTAAGAAAACTTGTGAGAAATTTCGTGAGTGTCGAGCGTTTGGATTTTTGGAGGTATGTATTGCTTTGATATAAAAACTAACTTTACCCGTCATGCATCATTTATTTTGAGGCATTGCAGCCCTCATTTATTTTATTTTATTTTGTTTTTAGTTTATGATGTTTGGGGGGCTTACAGCTAATTATACTCTAAGTCTAATAAGTCTTAATATATATAACAAGTAGCTATTTACAAGCCTCCGCAGATAAAAAAAGATTAGTAGTTTGTTAGTAATAGTTTAGAAAAGTTTTATCTCTTTCAAGTTTATGGTCTCCTAGTACTTTTATTTTATACTAAAAGCGTTTCGGATATTAACGCATAAACGCATTCACACTCACAGGCCCACACTAAGTTCAAATACTTGTATCGTGGATGCTGGAAACATTTACATATCACACACACGATCACATATTGTCTAAAATCACGATAAAAAAATGGGGGTTGAGGTAGGAGGGTGAACTATACGGCCTATTCTCATACCTATCAAATATACAGAATAAAATTAGAATCAGTCGAGCCATTTCGGAGGAGTTCGACCACAAACACTGTGACACGGGCTTATAATTTGTTCGTAGGTGACACGAGATTTTTAAAAGAGAAGAAGATACAGTAGTGTATACGTTTATACAACGATATATGAAATCGGTATTGACGATGTGTATTTGGAAATTATTTTTATAGAATAAATGTCATTCAAAATGTTCTTTTATAGATTAGATACGGTTATCTTCCTTGAAGTTTTATTAAAATGTTCATGAAATTTTATTAAAAGGTTGTGAAATAAGAATAACTATTGGGGAAATTACAAATTTTATGTGAAAATATTATAAACACGAAACAACTGTGCTCTTTATTTATATCCCGGGACAAAACAGGCAAAACATCAGTAAGTTTAGTGGCCTACCAAATAATTATTATTTTCCAACAAACTTTTTATAAAAAAGTTCTTTTCTAGAATATTATTAATACACACAGGCAGAAAAATAATTACCTCCGTTTTGCGTGTATCCCTTAACATTACAATTTATATCACATTTTATCTATCATTTATGTCTTTGAAACAAAGATAGAAACAAATAAATAATTTGGACCATAGCTTGACATATTCTCTGAAAATTTAGAAAGTCATTTAGCTGTATGATTTAAACGCTATATGCCTCTGACAGACGGACGGACAAAGTGCTGAACTATCATCTTGCTTGGCACGTGTTTTTTTTTAACTTTCAACATTATTGTAGGTATTTAGACACTTGTAATACTATTAGATAGTACAGTGATGTGCACTGGCATTTTCGAGTGACAGTCCTCATCCTCCACGTGTCATGTGGGCGGTCTACCATCCTCGACCACATCATCATTTAACAACAGATGATTTTCGCAACAGATGAGATAGAGGTAAAAATCGTGATCGATCGTCGCAAGCATTTGACCACTTCTAACCTGATGGAAAGTCAAGATGCGGCCGAAGATGTAGCATGCCTAGAAGATACCTATTCAATCTTGACTTAATGACTCCTAGATACAACAAAGAACATATTGAACTGCTCGTTGACTTAGTCGGGTGGCGTTCGCCTTCTAAGCAGGGGTATCGGGTTCGATTCCCGGCTGGAACACAAGCTTTCTCCACAAGGAAAATTTGTGTTCATGGTTCTGGTTGTGATTGTGTACTTGATGTGTATGTTTCCGGCACCTACGATACAAGTCATCGAACTTAGTGTGGGGCTGTGAATGTGAAAGCGTTCATCTTATGTTTTATATTATAACTGTAGGTACCTGCATAATTGCATAATTTCAAGTCAGTAGATAGCTTGTATTTCTACTAGATAAACTGGTGTGCACAGGCGTTTTCGAGTGATAGTCCTCATCCTCCACGTGTGATGTGGGCGGGCTACCTGCTAAGCTAGCTTGTCCTATTAAACTTCGCCTGCATGCAACCACTTAGACACGCCTTTATAGCTCCGTGGCCAAACAGTTACACAATACAATACAATACAAAAACTCTTTATTGACACCAAAAGATAAATACAACTTACAGAGAAACTTATAAAGACAGGTACAATGGACGGTCTTATCGCTAAGAGCGATCTCTTCCAGACAACCTTTGGATGGAAATATAAACAAAAAAACGATGTAGGGATGGTGGTGCGATAAAATGAATGAAATAGATTTAAAAATAATAGAAATATATTGTTTAAATTACATAAATAATACATACCAATAATAATATCAGAATATACTTACATATAATAAATAAATATTTACATACAGTTATAACCAGTATTTAACACCCAATCACTAATACAAACTATTACAGTGCGCGCATTTAGATTAAGCAAAACGAATAAATCTTTTATGGCAAATGGGGTTAGATTTTACAATAGAATTCCTAAAATTGTAACGGAATTACCACTGGGAAAGTTCAAATCTGTAATAAAACGGGCATTAATTAAGAAAGCTTATTATAAAACGATTGACTACATTAATGACAAGGATGCATGGAGGCAAACTGCGCAAGCGCTTTCTAGCGACTACCATAATAACGCCTAGGTTAATAAAATTATGTATTAGTGATTAAGAATATTAAAAAAAAAATTTAAAAAATGCGCCGCCGTGTTTCTTGCCAGGTTCTTCTCGAGATGGCTGTAATTTTGCGAATCTGGCAATAGGATCATTAACTATCATGAGTGCCTCTTTGGGGCCCATGTGAATAAACGATTTTGATTTTGATCTCAATCATTTATAGTGAGAGTTTGAACATATATTATAAGCTGATTATGCTACAAAAGAAAATTCTATGAAAAGTAAAAAAAATACAGGGTGTGTCTTAAAGACACGATAGAAGTGACACTTTTGTATTACAGGGAAACATTTCAATTATTTATCACAGTGTTGGCAAACACTTTTTGACAAATAATTTAAACACAAGCAAAGCTTAAATAAAACTGATTTCACCGCTTTATCTACGGAACCTTTGATCAGATTAAATACGCATTATTGAGGATAATAAGTCAAAAACCACTGGTCAGATCTTGATCAAATTAAAATGGGACTACATGGAAAGCACCAGCTTTCTAATAAAAAATAATCATCAAAATCGATTCACCTAGAAAAAAGTTATGAGGTAACACACAAAAAATAGATACTTGTATTGAATCATGTATTTTACAGTGATTATCTTCTTCACGCCATAAGCGCGTCGCTACAAGTTTCATCAAGCGAAGATAGGAAGAAGTTGAAATCATTGTCCACACCATTATTCCCCAGTCAGTATTATTTTGAAGTCAAGAATGAATACCTAAGTATATTCTAAGCAGGTATATGCTTCATATTTGACTGCATCGTCACTTTATATCACACGGGATAGCGATCAAGTGTTTGCGTATTTCCCAAATTTTTGGCCTAATTTTTAGGGCCTCATTTTTTTTTATTTAATCCTAAGAAAACGTTTAACAGCAATTTTTCAGTATAGTAAAAAAATATTATATGCAATAATTATAAGCAATTAAACGAAAAAGTTTTTCTCTATTAGGCATAATGTTAGGTGCGATATCTTAGTTCGGCGCGAACCACTAGTTTATTCCTATTGAAAATTCGAATACGATGTTAATTTCATGAATATTTTATACTAGTAATTAGCCGCGGCTTCGCCCGGTTGTATTATTCGGTGGATTAAAAAAAATTACATACAGAAGGTCTGTATGACAATTACAAACATAACAAAAAAAAACACCCAATCGGTCGAGCCGTTCTCGAGTTCTTGTGAAACTAACGCAGAATAATTGTTATGTTTTATATATAGATATAAATTATTCTGCATTTAGATACTTATGCAAATTACTGAATAAAATATTATTCACATTTTTAAATTGTTTTTATGTGATTGTAAAGGTAATTCAAAACTATAAATCGATAAAAAATCTCTACTCATCGTTATGGAATTTACTTTACGTGATAATGTAGGAAGAATTATACTTTTTGTGAGTCAGTTTTTTTTATCATCTGAGTCACAAGAGATGTAAGAAACTATAATATTAATAAATAATGTATTACCTTAAATAAAAATACTTTAAAACAGTCGTGTCGCTGATTGACTGACAACGTACTTTAAAACTTTTGTATTAAAGGGAAACATTTTGATTATTCCTCACAGTGTTAACCCCCAGCACTTTTCGTCACACAAAATGGTTGCGCATCAGAATTTCAAATCCCTCCCAGAAGTTCAACTTCTAAATGATTTTGCAAACCTCAATTTCACTTAGACTTTTGGCCTATTTTATGGACCTTAACCCTCCCCCCCCCTTGACCTTCTGGCCTTCTTAACAGTAATTTATTGCCCAATTTTCTCAGGTATGCGTAATATGATGCGAGCGAATTCGAAGCGCAAGCGAAGCATCTCCGTTTTAGCTTGGACAAAATTGCTTTCGTATGTCCGGATTTCCGGTTGTTCTTGAAATTTTGAAAGTAGGATCGATCAAATCAAATCAAAATCGTATTCAACATGGGCCCCAAAGAGGCACTCATGAACGTTAATGACTCTACTGCCATTTTGGCAAAATTGGAGGCAATAATTATATAGATTTTTTTGGGGATTCAGTTTTTGTATTTTTTTCAAAATTGTTAAGTTGAAAACGCAAATAAATCATATTTTAGCCATTTCGTATAATACGCAAGGTCTTCAGCTTACAGAGTCAATAGTGTATCTATTGTTCAACTCATAGGGCCACTACATTAGATAACACAGGTTTTCTCCCCAAGGGAAATTTGTGCTTCTGCATCTGTGCGTGATGTAAATATATCCAGCACCCGCGATACAAGTCTAAGGACTTAGTAGGGCTGTGTGTGCGAAAGCATTTATTTTACCGATATCGGTACATTTTCGGCCGCATCTTCAATTACCGTGCTACATCTTCGGCCACATCTTCACTTTTCATCAGGTAAAATAGTGGTCAAATGCTTGCCTTTCGAGCATAAAAAACATAATATAGGTATCGAATTAAGTATTACCGATGTGTATCCGGATTGCATCCACTTCTACGCTCTCCAATCGTGTCATTGACCATGACATGTATTGTATTAAATTGACTCCAGCACGAGACCCAAACTTAAATGTAACTACAACAAACCAGAAACAACCCGTCAGAAGGGCATCGAATTGACCACGGGAAGATTTTTGACTTCCCTCTGGACGGAAATTAAGAAATATTTATTTATTTAATACTTTATTGCACAGTAAAAAGTGTACAAAAGGAGGACTTAATGCTAAAAGCATTCTCTACCAGTCATCCAGCGGTGGAAAATGAAGAGACATGAGGCGTGCATCAATTAGGGATAAAGAAAATATATGTAAATGAAATTTATATCGAATTGTAATGTACATAAATATAAAATACTTAAGATTATACATACTAATAAAAATTATATGACATAAATATCTAAAAATTTAATATATGTATTTTAATTTTTTTTTATTTTAATATATGCATTTTCATGGAGAAAGACTTACAATTACACTACTAAACTTCTAGACACATATTTTCTAATCAAAATTACAGTTACTACGTATTCTTTTACAAAATAAGCTAGTCATCACACTAATATTATAAAGGCGAAAGTATGTGAGTGTTTTTTTTATCTTTTTTTTTTATACTATATAGGCAAGCATTTGACCGCTATCTCCCCTGTTGGAAAGTGACGATGCGGCCAAAGATGGAACATGTTTGCCTAGAAGGTACCTATTCACTCTAGACTTGAAGACACCCAGATTATACCGTTCAGGGAACAAAGACGCAGGCAATGAGTTCCACTCCTTCGCTGTACGGATTATGAACGTAGAAGCAAAACGCTTCGAGCGAACTGGAGGTATGTCAACCATAAATGGATGACGTTTGACAGTTTGTCTTGTTGTTTGATGGTAAAAAGACCATGGAGGAATTATATCATGTAATTCCTGAGCACACTCTCCAAAATGTAAGCGATAGAATACCGATAGGCTTGCTACCTTACGAGTGTGTTTGTATATTTGTTACGTCTTCACGCTCAAACGGTTGGACCTAATTTGGTATAGAGACAGCTGACCCCCTGGATTAACACATAGGCTATTTTTTATCTACATACGGGCAAATTGGTATATTTCCTAAAACTATATACAGCAAAGACCTAAGTTACCTACACGACATCGAGCTTATAGGTAACTCGTGCTCAATCCCACTACCAGTGGATAGCGTTCCCATCATGCTGGCGGCATTGCCTCTCTGAATTAATACTTTGAGTCAAATAAGTGCCGGCAATTTGATAACGCGTCGCCTCAATCAGGCGCTCTGATAGATTTTTGAAAATAGTATGAGTGCCTGGTCCCCACGGGCCCAGTGTCCGTACGTTAGTTTTGAGTTTGTGATATTTGGGCACTGTTTAAGCTGATGGCTCACGGCGAATACGCATTGTGTTCAAACAGATTCAATTTATTAACAATTAGATCGTGTCTGAATTATAAATTTAAGTATAATTAGAAAATATAATTGCAGTGGAAATATAACTTGTAAACAATGTTTTATTAATTTATGCATTACATTATGATACATTCTAATTCTAATTTCGTTCATACAATATCAATTCTCAAAATAATGTCAATAAATATTAAAAAGTAATAATTAACATAAACGATTTTGTTTATATAGCATTAGCCATGCTAGGCAGAACTAAATTGATAAATTTAGATAGCGATGTGAATAACGACTTAAAATTTTTAACAAACTTATGCTATACACTTATTTTTTTTAACGACTTTTATTAATTGCTTATTTGCTTATTTACATTAAATTTATTTTATGTTAATAAACTGAATATTTGGTTTTCATTGTAAAAAGCGATGTCAAGAATTGTACGCAGCACAAAGTCTAACAATTAATCACACAAGAAGTTCAACTTAAAAGTTCGAAGTAAAAAAATCAAAACAAACAATGGCGGCTTCTTGACTGACAAGGACTGACACCACGATTTTTTAAGCAAATAATGAAATAAGCAATTAATAGTCCGAACGAATCTTGAAGGTTGTCTACTCTAAGCATTTTATCTCAAATCGGCACATACCAAATTTGGTAAGGTTACCTTTTAACTTTTAAATTATGCAATCGAGAAGAAAGCTTACACTGTTGAGTATAAGGTTCATTTTAGAACCTAATATGACGATAAGTTTATAACATATTTTGTAATTTACCCCCAGTTCTAGTAGATGGCGTTGTTTGAGCTTTAAAAAGCAAATAATGAAAAGTGCTTAAAATTTTAATTGTGCTTAACTGCTTTTATTGAAAAGTACTGTTTCATTATTTGCTTTTCGTTTAAACGCCCATCTTTAAATTTAGAAAGGAAATATTATATGTTTCGGTAGATGAGGTCAAACGTCCCTGTAAGACGTTAATAATAACGTAAGGCTAATTTCGTCGCTTCAGGCAGAGCTTGAGTAGCTCAGCGGTTAGAGCAATAGGGCACACTCGGGTTCAAACCCCGCCTCAAGCAATGATCCTTTCTAAATTTATCAATATAACAAACGATTTTACACTCACAGTCCCACACTAAGTTCTAACATCACACACACAATCACAACCAGAAACACAAAAATCACCTTGGGGAGAAAAAAAAATTTTTCGCCGGGAATCGAACCCGATATGCTTAGAAGGCCGACTCTTACCCAACTTAGCCAACGGGCAGTTCATTAACAATATTAGTTAAGCAAAACTTCCCCGTAAGATATCCGTTCGAGCCAGTAGGTCTATTCTGGTCGTCAAAATACGATTGTTCGAATTGATGCGACATCGATACGACAGTCGATTGGTTGAATTTTCTGTTGATTCAATGTTCATAACAAAAGAAAATCGTTCGTATTCGACGTCGATGTAAAGATAATTTATGCCCGGAATAGACCCCCAGGTACTATTAAAAAAACTGACCTACATAATTACAAACTAAATAAATTTATTAAATTACTGTAGATAAGTGTAAGTCTTATCGCTAAAAGCGATCTCTTCCAGACAACCTTTGGATGGAGAAGATTTTAATAATTCGGTGAAACGGGGGTGTAAATACAAGTTATGAGAAAAAAATATATATTAAGGTATATTATACATACTTAAACAAAATAAATTCTATAAGGCAATAATATTACAAACTTTACAAATGGATTATATACTACGTATCATTCTAGGTATAGTTAGATACTAGATAGCCTTTCCGCTGAATCTGACACCTATGGCCTAGAAGTCAAGGCTAGCCTTTTAAAAAGTATAGCCATGCAACTTTCTAGAATCATGTGATGTATTATTATTGCTTGTAGAGCAAAATCCTGCTTATATTTATATTTACTGTCCATTGGTTTGTTGGATGCGCGTTCGCCTTCTAAGCAGGGGTATCGGGTTCGATTCCCGACGGGAACACAAGTTTGTGTTTCTGGTTCTGGTTGTGATTGTGTGTGTGATGCGAATGTGTCCGGCACCAACGTCGCAAGTTATCGAACTTAGTGTGAGGCTGTGAGCGTGTAAGCGTTTATGTTTATGATATACTAGCCATGCCTCGCGGCTTCTCAATACAATTCAATATTTCTTTATTGAACACCAATAATATAGTTAAACATAAGGTAACATAAGGACAGTAAAAAAAAATACTTTGTTGTACAATGGGTGTCCTTATCACATTAAGCAATTTCTTACAGAAATGTGGATGGACAGAATTGTCAAACAGACATTTTTTGGGGTAGGTTGTGTTCTTCAATGAATTTATCAAGCTAATATAAACAATATCAATAATTTAAATATTTCAGTGTAAATGTAGGTCTAACTACGGGCCAATTGCCTATATTTCCTAAAACTATGTACAGTAAAGAACTAAGTTACCTACAAGACATCGAGCTTATAGGTAACTCAAGTGCTCAAGCCCACTACCAGTGGGTAGCGTTCCCATCATGCTGGCGGCATTGCCTCTATTTAAATATTAATAACATATAAATATACATATTATAAATAGTGGATAACATATGTAAAGCAGAGCAGCGCAAACGGCGAAAATATGGAAACCTCGGCATTGGTTACATTTTTGAGCCGTTTGGTACACTGGACCCGTAGAGACCATCGATATTGATACATGGTACTATTATTAATAATAAGCATATAAATAAAGAATATTAAGAATCTGAGTTCCGGACGAATCACTGCGGGTGCGTGCGTGACTACGAGTGCGTAGACACAATGCGAGCTTTTTAGTCACGTATAGTTTAAAAGCTCAAAGAAAAGGGGACGACATGTTAGTTATTTATAACTATCATCGGACAAGCAGACAAACTGATAAGCGACTCCGCTATATGGTAGACATTCCACAAATACGGATAAAGCGTTTTGCTTCCACAATAATTGTACGAATTAATGTATTTTGCTACACCCTTTTATACAGGGTACATGTCATTAGCTTACGCACAAGTATGTAAATAACTATTGTTCATGTGTGCATTATTAAATAAAAAAAAATAAAAAAAAAACTGCAAAGGAATGAAACTCCTTGCCTGAATCGGCGTTTCCTGATGAGTACAATATGGGAGTCTCCAAGTCGCGAGTGAATAGGTAATCTTCTAGGTAAGCATGCTACATCTTCGGCCGCATCGTCGGTTTCTATCAGGTGAGATAGCGGCCAAATGCTTACCTATTTTGCATTAAAACAAAGTTATTAAAGTATAGTATCTTACAGTGAGATGCCCTATCATTTAAAAGTCGGCTTTAGGTTTTTTTTCTTAATCAAAATCAAAAATATACTATTGTAAAAACTGTGTGAGAAATTATGTTACAACATATTCACAGAGTAGGAACTGTTTACCCATTGCGGAATACAATACATAAGACAGTATTATTTTTATACGCTATATAACAACATCTCCAACAATTGTCATACAAATCAGTGGCAAATAATGATATTATGCCAAAGTGAAGGGACGTTAAGTTTTTAATTAGAATTTACATTACGTAACTATATCTACAGGCGAATTGCCTATATTTCCTAAAACTAAACTAAAACATGTACATATATATGTACTCTACATTAGCTCTACCAAGTACCAACATGTTTTTATACAGATTTTATTAGGTATATATTTAATATATTTAAAACTTTAAGAATGTATAAAATTATACACTCATTAAATGTAATACTTGTATTTTGTAGTCATTAGATATTTTATCTTTTGTACACAATACGTAATAAAATTGGAATACAAAACAAATATTACCTTCTGTACAGATTGAATTCAGCGCCATCTGTAAGCAAACAGCGGAACTATGTTCAACTTAGTAACGCTACTCGTCGCTGCGGTGCTATTGTCGCAGTATTGCGGCATTGAGGCCAACGCACAGATCGAGACATCCAGGCTGTTGGACAACAACTTGGAACCTCATGGTACGTACTTAAATTAATCTTTAGTAAAATAATAAAATAAACTTGATATGATAACTATTTACAGCGAAACCTAGCCCCATAGAAAATATGCTATAGTGGTTAGTTTATCAACATTTTGCTAGATGGCGCTAACTGCAAAAATATTGTGTTAGAATTCTCGAAATAATTTATTTAATTTTGTTCAGCAGATACTCTTTGATAAGATCTTTATATTTGTGTGTAATGTTAAGATCTTTATATTTGTGTCTAATTTTCATGTCTGTATTTTATAGTAATATCCAGTGGCGGATCCAGGATAAGATTGCTGTAGGGGCAGCAAGAGCGTGAGAGCGACGCTGATAAACTTTAAAGCATAATATCCCAACATGATACCCTATTTCATAAGATGAATAAATAAAACCACTTCAAAAATATTTGGTCGGCATGAGCGCAGTTTGGCACGTTTTGCAATCTAAGTAAAATAATTTAAACGTAAGCAAAGGTTAAAAAAGCCGACTTCACCGCTTATATTTTGGTTTTGGCTTGATTGATTTCGATAAAATTTATATGGGATTCTTTATGGACCTCTGAAGTATAATCTACCAAACAAAAAAAGAATTTTGAGAATCGGTTCACAAAGGGGGGAGAAATCGGTGAACAATACACAACAACACAGTGAAAAATACATACAGTCGAACATACCTCCTCCTTTTTTGAAGTCGGTAAAAATGGATTAGTTTAACCCCCTAAAGTATCTCATCGTATTAATAAATGAAACTGCTCTGTAGATTTATCTACAGAGATTTATCTACAGTTTTCAGTCAGTATCGAATTTTCAGAATAAGAACAGTAGT